>OU015757.1:19936808-19955192 GCA_907169655.1 Acomys percivali | reverse complement strand
TCCCACACCACACCTCCCACACCACACATCCCACACCACACCTCCCATACCACACATTCCACACTACATATCTCCACCACAATCCTATTCCATCCATTACATACCACACCATCCTATACCATACACTCTACACCACATTTCTGTGCCACATCGTCTTACACTTCATACCCGACCCCACCTCATTCTGCATTCCGTATCACACTATTCTGTACCGCCCTCCCCACACCCTATACCACCGCATCCCATACCACAGCAGAACACATCTGTCGCATCAGCCTATCTTGTTTAGTTCCTCACCTCTAGTTGCCAGAAGACGAGAGCTATGCTGGTGGAGAGTGCCTTAGTTAGCCTAACCAAATGTGGATGCTCTCAGGGACCAGCAGAGAGAAGAAGGCAGATGCTGAACAACTCTCCCTGACAGTCACAGGTGTCACGTTGTTCTCTCCGAGAGCATGCTTTCTTGGTGCTAACTGTGAGAATCACGGGTGACAAGAGGGCAAGACCATTCATGTCTGGGTGTCCGCTGGAATTACTAAGCAGTAGTGTCTATGGTAGAAACAAGCTAGTTTGCTTCTGAGTTGGTTATCTGCTGTGACACAGATGCCCTGAGAAGGACAGAGGTGCCCTCGGCTTCACATAGGGAGAATCAGACGAGGATAATGTTTAGGAAGAGGAGTATAGCATGGCCCAAATGAAGGAGGATCCAATCTAGGGCTCTTTTAAGCCCTGGGACATGGGTCAGAACACCGCTAGCTGTGTCCTAAGCCCTGGAGCAGGAAGGTGGCTCTCTGCTGCACATGTGCTGGAGAAGTTCCAGTAGGCACAGTGCAGGTAGCCATGGTGCCTCAGGTAAGGTCAGGCAGTCTCAGAACCACCGAGCATTGTGTCCATGGGTCCCAGGTGACCTGTCCAGCACCTGCACTACAGCCTGTAGACAGACAGAAGGTAGAGCACCTCAAGTGGTCCACCCCATACTTTCTGTGTTTCTCAGGTACTTGCAAACTCTCACATGATTGTACTAAAACCTCTAAGAATCCAGAGGCTCCAGGCCAGGTTGCCAGGGAGGCATGTACAGCGTGGGCTCATTCATGATGGGCAGCCCTGGGCTCCTGAAGTCTGGTGTGGGCCTATGTGGAACAGAAATGTCCACAAGGCTGTTGGCAACTGCTGTGAGTCCTGCACATGGAGGCAAAAGGGAACAGAGGGCAGGCACTTCTGGCATAGAGACATGAGTTCAGGTGAGAGCCAGGGCCATGGAGGAGTTGGAGGAGGCAGGGCTGAGCTAGGCAGCTAGATTCTGCCCAGTGGGTCCCACAGGGAGGGCACTGCAGCCTACCCATGCCTCGCGAATCTCCAATCAGTTTGCCTATCATCTGCCGAGGGCAGGTTTCCAGTTTGCAAACATCATGAGAATGAAAGCCACAAACCATTCCAACGGAGGGCTGGTAGCCATGTTGGGTGTGGCACCTCGGGGCAGTAGGAGATAGAGGCAGAGGCCAAAGGAACCTTGAGCCCAGACTGCTCTCCTTTGAGAGCTGCCAGTGCCTGGAACAGGTAACCTTGTTGGGGTCAGGAGGGAGCATGGGCACAACCTTTGCCTCAGCCAACAATGCTGAAGTGATGTGGATTTGGGTATCGGGATCTCTCTTCCTGGGCATTTTGAATGGAGCAGGAAGGAAGTGGGAGCAGTGGCTCAGAACGAACAACCCTCACTAGGCAGGCATACAGGCATGCACCGAGGCACCTGTGCCCATGTAGCCCATGGCTACAGACATGTTATCTTGGTGGTGATTGGCATTCTCAGCACGCACCCTAGCCCGAGCTGCCCCTGTCAGCTGTCCCTTAAGAGCATACACAACGCATTATTTACTCGGCTGTCAGCTTTTCTGGAGACTACTAGGCAGCAACCACAACAAAAACTCGTAGAGCCTTCAGGAAGGGCCCCACTGTGTCTTGAATACTGTTCCAACCCACTGACCACACTGTCCTTATCTCTTCCTAGTGAGAGAATTATCTTTTCCCCTCTTGTTGTAGCCGGAGCTGCTGAGGCCACCGGACTCCCTGAGGAGCAGAGACAGCGGGAAGGACCTGGTGACCTGACTGAGGCCCCCCATGAGTGGGAGGAAACCTAGTCTGGGACCAGACAAGGTTTCCCAGGCATAGACAAGAGCCCCGTGGATGGATGCCACTCTGTTGATTAAACGATTCGACATTGCCGTGTGCCTGCAGCTAATTAGTATGAACAGCACCAAGTGAGCCAGTGAGCAGACAGACCCTGGCTGGCAGCCAGAGACCCAGGGCAGCCAGACCCTGCTGCCCTCAGCACCACCCCCATAGCACTCCCACCCCCCAGGACCAAGCACACGTTGGACAATTGCTAACTGCCTAACCACCCATAACTTACTTTCCTGCCCAGGCCTCCTCCACTTCACAGAGGTGGTAGCCCTTTATCTGGTGTGAATGGCAAGGTTTTGGCCTGAGCTCTTGGACCCTTGGTTTGTGTACTCACCACGAGCCCTGCAGACTTAGGGAGGTAAGTGTACCGGTGGGGTGGCTGGCAGCGACCACTATGTTGCGCCCTTCTCCCTTCTGGCCTCCATGGCCATCTGGAAGGTCAAGTCCCAAACAGCAGTCACAGTGGAGCTCCTGGGAAAGCTACCTTAGAGTGACTGTGACAGGATGAGTGAGGATCTGCAGGCTGACCCACCTGCAAAGACAGTGCATGGTCAGAGTGCAAGGGGGTGGGGGGGTTCTCCCAGCCTGTCACAGGTCAGTACTCAGGGAGCGCTCACTCCCTTACCAGGTTCGCCCCCTTTCTGGCTCCTATCAACCTGGAGAGCCTGTTGGAGTCCCTGGCTCAGCCTCCATCTGAGCCACCATCTCCAGAGAGGTGGTGACAAGCTGAGCTTTTGGACTCGGGAAGAAATCTGGCTCCTGGTAGCCAGGAACCTCCCTTAAGTAGTCTCTGCTCACCATCCCGACATAAGAAGACAACTTGGTTATTTCATGCTGCACACGCCAGACCAACATTGTCTATTTAAATCAAGAGAATCAAATAAACCTGAATAAATCTCTTAGTTCCCTGGGCAGACCTGGCAGAAGCCAGACCTTGAGGGCTCACATCTCTCTCCCACTTGGACAATCTTGCTTGTGCTGGAACTATGTGGTCCTGCTTAGGGCTCCAAGCCCTAGACTTACCCAAAGTTGTTCAGAATCCACCTTCCCAAAGACAAGAGTCCTTTGAACCCCTTATAGCATTTCTGCTCCAGAAACGGCCCTCATGAGTGGACACTGTGGCAGGCCAGTGGCTTGGCCACAAACACTACCCCTCCCCTTCCCCTTTCAGACACAAGGAGGAAGGCACCCAACTTCTCACCTATTTTGGTAAAGGCAGCTGAAGAGGCACAGGTCTCACGCTTGCTTCTCATAGGCGAGATGTGGCATGTCCCTCGTGCTAGGGAACAGCTTTCTATGACGAAAGGCATTAGACTGGAGCTTGTGAGTGGAGTTATCAACAGATTGCAGGTCTGCAGCCTGGCGACTGGCAGTGGCCAGAGCACTGCGCTGGGGACGGGAGCTCTGCACCCGGAGGGAGTGAGTCAGAGCCGAGAAGAGCAGAGAAGAGCAGGCATCCAATGCGCACTCTGCAGGCAGTTTCCAGCTCTGGGTTGGGGGACGCCAGCCGCCTGCGCGCGCCTGATTTCTGCAGCAACAGCCAGGGGAATGAAGGACCGGCCGGGAAGCAGGAGCTGTAACCATGGGGACTCGGGGAGGCGCGGACCGCGGCGGCGCCGTGCCCTGGCTCCCTGCGGCAGAGCAGGAATGGTTCTTCCCAGCCCGGGCGGCCCGCTGCCCGTCACACTGCAGAGTCGATTTAAAGAGACAACCGACCAGGGTTTGCTGCTTGCTTCCAACAGATTCAGACAACTCACATTAAAGCGTTTTCTCCAAAAGGAGGACAGGATGATGTTATTTCATTTTTTTTTTTTTAAAGAGAGCCCTGTCTGTCGAGGGCTCCAGGAACAGGAAGGTGAAAACGGAAATTGATTTTGGAAGAATCTTCACAATCCCTGTATTAAAATATTTCTCAAATCCAAGTATGCTGAACCTGAGGTGCAGACTGTCTGATCATGAGTCAGCAGGGCTGGTCTTGCCTGTGGATTGGGCTTGGCTGGGCAGAAAGTGTCTTCCCTAACCCCAGTGTTGTGCCCCTTCTCCCAGCCTGAGTCAAAAAAACTGAGGCCCAAGAAGGAAAGTGTACAGAGGCTTGTGTCAGAAGCCAGAGCACTGGGCCTCGGCTGTTGCAGGACAGCCTGGCCCAGGCTGCCTGCCTGACGGGAGCACCAGGATCAGGTCAAGATTTTTTTTCACAGGGCAGGTGTTGGTATGGCATTGTGATTGGGAGGCATCTGTTTTGGGGGCGGGGCATTCCCTTCCCCCTCCATCTGACTTCTTTTCCTGTAGCTCTCAGCCCCCTCCCCCCACCAAGCTGCCCTTCCAGGAGCTCTAAAAGCTAGTGCCTACTCTAGGGGGTCCCCAGGTCCTTGCTACTCTGCAGCTTAAAGTGTTGGAAGTTAGAGTTCCTGGGGAGAGACAGACAGTAGCGAATCCTAAAGGCAGACTTAGACCCAGGGATCTTGTAATTCTTGCTTTGTAAGTTCTGTGCTGTGTAACCTATGGGTGGGGTGTGGACAACTGTCCCCTGTCCCTGCGCTCAGTGGGAACATTGAGATGAGCCACGAACTTTAGATAAGAGACTCAACCCAGAGGGATTCTGCCAGCTCTGCTCCCTATGAGCCATGGAGACCTCCGTGTGTTCTAAACGCTCAGAGTCTTTTCTCCAGGGACTGGAGGCTAGCCAAGGTCCCTGACAGGTCCTGGATGATGGTCTTAGGTAGGTAGAGAAGGAAGCAGGAAGGAGAGCAGGAAGTGTGTTTGTGGCAGGCATGGGGATGGGGGAGGTGGCTCTGGACCAGAGTAGGCTCTGACACCTGTCTCTCTTTCCTAGGGTTCCAGGTCCATCACAGGTAGCCCAGGACCTCAGGAGAGGCAGAAAGGTCTTGGCTACTGGTCTTTACGTACTGCTTAAGTGATGTCTCTCAGCCTCTTCTGGTGCGGCCGGAAGCAAGAGTGGGTCATGGCCGCCATGTACTGAGTAGCTGAAGTCTCCAGAATCAAAGCCCAGGACCTGGCTTCATGAATACTGGGGCACTGGACTAGTGCCGTCCAACCACTCATAGCTGTCACACATGCCCTTCCATATGCTTGCCAGGGCCTAGGTTTGAAGCTGCCCAAGGAGGGCACCACTTCAGACCCAGCCTCTGGGGTAGCAATGGAGACAGAGGTGCCATGATGACTAACACACACAGTGATCTGTGTTCTGTATCACTGATGCTCAACCTTCCTAATGCTTCAGCCGCTTAATAACAGTTCCTCAAGAGTTACGGTGACTCCCAACCATAAGATTATTTTCGTTGCTACTTCACAACTGTAATTTTGTTACTGTTATGAATCCTAATGTAAATATATGTGTTTTCCGATGCTTCTTAGGCCATCCCTGTGAAAAGGTTGTTCGACCCAAAAGGTTGAGAATTCACAGGTTGAGAACTAGTATCAAAACACATAGTTCTTCTATGGGATGGGGAAACTGAGGCATGGCATGGTTGGGTATATTGCTGGCTATGGCCTAGCTTTTGCTGCTGCTTTGTGAGTTAGTTCTTCTATCCTATTTGCTGGACAGACCACACTTGCTTCTTACTGGAAACAGCTGACATGGGGCTGCTTTTTCTACTCAAGAAAACCTGATAGTGTGGCTCAAGCCTTAGGTCTCCTATCTCTCAACACTGGGAGACCCTGAAGCAGTTAGCAACCTGCCCCTGCTCAAGGTGCTGTGAAGACTGAATCCCTTTCTAGGCTGCTCCTCTGGGCATCTCCAGCTGGCTGGATTCAGTGTTGCTACAGGACACAGCCCAATCTCTGGGCATCATGGAGGCAGTCATCTCGGAATACCTGCTGTTCTCTCTCCAAACTGGTCAAAGAGGAGAGCCCAGGAAAAGAACACGGCTGAGACAAGGCAATGAATAAACCCTAACCCAAGGCCACTAGGATGCAGACAACAAGGGCCCTCACCAAGGACAGGTAAAAATCCCTCCACTTAAGGAAAATGCCAATGTCTGCCCCACAGGTATGGCTCTTTGCTCAGGGTGCATTCTGCTTACAAACGTCCCCCAAGTCCAGTCCTTACAGAGATGCCAGCTGAGGATGAGGGTTTCTGCATCTATGACAGTCACATGGACGGTGTCTTGCAAGCACCTGGCTCATGGGATAGTAGGACAACAGGGTAGAGATGACTGCCTGGAAGCCTCCAGCACATGCTGATACCTTTGCCCTTGAGGCTTTCATCTCAGGAAGCCTTCAGCTATGGTCTTCAGGCCTGTCCACTACCAGGCAGGTCATCCTACCTAGACATCCAGGGCCATCTTCCTCACAGGGAGTAAACAGCAAGTGATTGCTAGCATTCACATCTACACGGTTTCCTCTCTATAATAAACTTCCATGTGTGTTTGGCTGAGACAGGACAGCCCCTGTGGACATACAGCATGAACCATCCCACCATGGCCATTTTCATAACAGGCCAGGCAGCACCTCTCTCAGGCTCAGTAGGCCAGGTCCTCCTCACAGCAACCCCACCCTGATGGTGGTGCCAAGTCTCAGCAAATGGCTGGCTGGGTGCCAACACTGGAAAAAAATCACATAGCTCTCACGTGCCATGAGATGTTATTCTTATTTTTTTTCCAACCTTTTAAAAGTGCCAGGAAGAATGTCTTGCTGGTAGGTTGCATATGACAGGCTGTTGCTATATTGGCTCTGGGGGGCCATTATCCCAGGCAACACATCCTCAGGACTCAGTCAGATCTGCTAGGTTCCCACCATTGCTGGCATGGAGCAGTGCATAGCTGCTCAGCTGCCTCCTGCTGCAAATCCTCCCATGGACACTCTCTCCAAAAGGAAAATCAGTGGACAGAAAGGTACATAGAGATCTGGAGAGGAACAGCCTGTTTAAAGCATAGTCCTGGGTCTCTGCAGCAGGTGAACAGCCCTGGCTACCTGGCTACTTCTGCCTCTCCTATAGAGAGGTCAGCATTTTGTACTGTGAGGAGATCAGGCAGCCAGTCTCATGGACTGAGCTGGTGGCTCTGGCCTCTGCTGAAGTTTTAGGATCTCAATCAAAGCTGGGCCTTCCCAGTAGCCTTTGAATGTGGGTGCTGACTGCAGGCAGCTGGGAGGGCTTGACAAACTTGAGTGGGCTTGTGAATACTGTCTGCTTAGGGACAGAGTCTAGATGGGTGGCAGCCCATCCCATGCTCGGAAGGAGCAAGGTTGGCTGCCCTGCACAGCTAAAGGGAAAGGTCTCAAACATCTGGAACCTAGGTACACAGGAGGCCAGGCTTCTTTCTGGATTGCTTGGCTTCAGGAATCTGCAAGCTGGTTGTGAGAGAACAGAAAACAGTTTAGTGAGGAGGCTGAGATTGAGTCATGCACCTGGTTAGTGGAATCCAGATTGACTGGTGACTATCTTCCCTCTCCTGGAGGGACTGAGGCTACCACAGACACAGCAGGTACTTGTGAGGAACACCTCATCTGAGAATAAGGATGGCCTTGGATGGCTGCTAGTGCCCTGGCTAGATGTACCTCTTCTGAGTATTTGAGCCTCTGTTAGTTGTGGGCTTCCCAGCCATTTCATGGAGACCAAGAAACAAAATAAGAAAGCTGAAGATGTAGAAATGGTGGCCTCTGGGGATGTCACCTAGCCCTGGAGATGGTGGGATGGTGGCCCTGGCCCTGGGTGCAGCATCTGGGCTGCAGAGTGGAATTAAAAAAGGCTCATGAGTTGCTGTGGAAACCAGCCATCTCCCCACCTCCTGCCCCCCACAGCATCCGTTTGAATCTGTGCAGGCCATTCCTAACAGATTCAAACCAACCCATCCTTACCTCAACGGAAGCTGAGTTTGAGAAGCAGATAATAAAATTACCAAACATAGAGTAGTCTGATGCTGACAGGTCTTTAACAAAGCACCACTGGACCCTGAAAGGCCCAGGGCCCGTCCAGCCCCCATCACAGCCTTGTGGAGGACAAGGAGCTAATGTGGAGCCTCTGCTTGGTAACAAATAGACATTTTGGCATTTCACATGAGCCTAGGAGGCTTCCAGGGCAGACTCAGGGCCCTGTCTTGTCCAGATTTCAGTGATGAGAGCTCAGGCCTTGTTGGTCTGCAGGCTGTGAAGACCACAGATTATGGAGTTATTACCTTGACCCCTGACCCCAAGTGCCAGGTGTCTCACTGAGCTCCAATTCCTGAACCTCAGACCCTTCCTTTTTCTTCCAAAAGCCACTATCCTTCCTAGAGCTCTTGGGGTGGGAGGAGGTTTGGGGAGCTGCTGGCAAGAAGAGGGAGGCACTGACAAAGCTGCCCAGTGGAGAACCTGCCTCATACCACCAAGATCATAGAGGCACCAGGATATCCTGGGACACGCACAGCTTCTCTCTGCTTCTGCTAACTCTGGTAGGACCCTGCACAGCTACATGACCTCTGTGCCCATCAAGCTGGCCCACACTTCAGACAGAGATCCTGGGACACCTGGCCCAGGAGCAGAGCCTGGGCATGAGTGAAAAATGTGTTCATCCTGGAGGCACTCTGGAGCCATGGAATGATGTATCTGGGTGGGAGAGTAAGAGGCAGGTTTGTTCTTAGTTGTCATGGTGACGGGCAATATGATACAAGTTTGTGACTCTCTCAGCTCCCTCACTTTATCCCTTGAGGCCTCATAAGCTTCAGGCATAGCCTTCTGAAATCCTCACTGATGGGACACGTCTACCATGACCTAGTACACTTCTGAACCATGTCTTCAGGATTGGAGAAGGACACAGCAAGGGAGCAAAAGTGACCACACCATGAAGGGAGTCCACAGCTTTTTCAGGGTCCATGTATCCCCCCTCCCTATTGTGACCTATCCAGCTGCCTCTGTTGATGCCAAGGCACACCTGCCACCCCCATCTTGAGGCACAGACAGACATTTGACCTCTAGCTGCTTGCCTCGAACTCTGATAGTTCTGGACATATTCATGGATGGCTTAGATAAAGCCCGATCCCTGTACATGGGCGTGGGTCTCCAAAGGTAAAGGGAGACCCACTGGTGCCTGTTGGAGAACACTTATCTCACCAGTTTCCAAAACATGCTAACATCAGCATCTCTCATCTCCCAGGGCAGAGGTATGGCCTGGACATATGGCCACAGATAGGGCAAGGACACTTCCCTCAAGCTGCTGAATCCCCTGGGACTGCACAGAATTTCAATAAGAGCTAATCACAGGGAGAGATAAGCAATACACAGAGCCTGTCCTCACTGGCTAGACTGATAGCAGTGACTACTATGGCAGCCAGCAAGGCACACAGACACCAGGTGCTGGCCTGCAGCACTGTGGAGAACCTCAATGCCTTCAATTTTCAGGAGTTAACCTGGTTCCTCAGGAACATTTTCTACACAGCATTTCTAGCCAGACCTGCTGGAACTTTCTGCAACAGAACCACACTCCCTACTACTATCTTCATCTCAACTATGAGCTAAAGATGGAACAGAAACATCCAGTTATCCAGATGGCTTTAAGTTTTAAGGACTTCCCTAGTCTCCAGACCCCAGTAGTGAGCCAGCAGCCTGGCTTTCATGAGAAGATGCTGCCTTCTAGAATGAGGGCGCTGGGGGAGGGGTAGTGGGCTGTGGGCAGAAGTCACCTTTGCAGTTCTTCTGTCAGGAGTGGAGGTGGCTGCAGGAATTGTTATGCTTCCCCAACCACCTCAGTGGATAAACTTTGTGTGCACTCTCCTCCCAGTCTTCCTCCTTTTTCCGGCCCAGTTCATCCCCGTGCTCCCTCCTGACTCTCTAGTTCACCCGTCCTCCTCCCTGGCTGCTGTCAGCCGTGGAGAGGATATGAAGGTCAGGCCCAGATCCAGTTCACAAAGCACCTGGCCTGGAGGACAGCGGTACCACGGGTCTCGGGAACTGTCCATGGTGCTGTCTTGACTTGGTCAGACTCCCAGGTTCCTCTTCCTGTTGGAACGGCTTCCATGTAGCTGTTACATTCTAGCTGGAGCCTGGAGTCCCCACCCCCTAAGCATTCTGGGTGCTGCTAAACAAACCAAACCTGGATTGTTCATCAGTGTGGCGTGTATTTACTAGCTGTCTGCCCCTCCCAGGGAGCCTTGCTCCTGCTGTGTCCTCTGGCAGTTGGGCCAGAGCAATTTAACCAAATTAGATGTGGTGGAAAGCAAGTTGCTCCACCTGGCAATTTTGTTAAAGTAATTATTTATTTAAAAATTGATGTTTCTGAGTCACTGGTTTTTCCAGTATTAGCAATTTTGGCACAACCCAGGGCAGCTTTCTGCTTCTTTACATTGTGAAATAATTCTTTCCCTGTTTCAAAAATATCTTTAAGCCTAAAAATATCATTATATTTTTAAATTTCTAATAAATTTTCAACCAGTCATTTGTGCTTTGAGCTGTTGGTAAGAGCAGAAATTTGGAAGATCTTAAATATCCAACACAAGGGTGGGTTGGAGGCACTTGAATACCCACTCTGGGAAGCGGCCAGCAAGTCACACTGTGTAGAGCAGTCCTGCCACTCTGTGAGTCCTTAATAGAGACACCATGGTGTGCTGTGAGTGTGCAACTGTGTGTTAGTATGTGAGAAAATGTGCAAGCCAGCATCTATAGGCAGACTGTGTAAATGTGTTGAAGACAATGTGTGCTCAAATGATTGAGTGTGAAAGCATGTGCAAATGTGTCTCAGAGTCCAAGTGTGTGCAAGTATACATGAACTCAAGTGAGTTCCTAAGAACTCAGCCAGTATGTGGGTGTGTCAATATGCTATGAGTGTATCAGTGTGCAAACATGCAAGCTCAGGTGGATGTGTGTAAGTGTGTGGTTGTGAATAGGTGAATATAAGTGAGGATGTGTATGGCCATGTGTGCAAATGTGGATGCATGTGAATGGACGAGTGTGAATGTGGATGAGTAAGCAAGTGTGAATGTGAGTAAACATGCAAAATGTGGATTTGGCAAACATATTAGGGTGAGTTGTGTGGTTGTAGGAGTATGAACATGTACATGTGTGTGTGTGTTTGAATGTGCATGTGTGGATATATGTGATCATACAAATGTGAATAAATGTGTGAGTGAATTATATGAGTGTGAATATGTACAAGTGTATGTATGAGTGTATGGATGTGAGTGTGCATGAGCATGTGTGTGATGTGTGAGTGGAACTGTAAATGGACATTGTGAATGTGAATGTCTTGCTTAGGGTTTCTTTTTTTTTTTTTTTTTTTTTTCTTTTTTTGGTTTTTCGAGACAGGGTTTCTCTGTGTAGCCTTGACTGTCCTGGACTCACTTTGTAGTCCAGGCTGGCCTCGAACTCACAGCGATCTGCCTGCCTCTGCCTCCCGAGTGCTGGGATTAAAGGCATGCGCCACCACGCCCGGCTTGCTTAGGGTTTCTATTGCTGTAATAAAACACCAAAAAAAGGCAAAAAGCAACTTCGGGAGAAAAGGGTTTATTTCAGCTGATAGGCATGGGTCCATCACTGAAGGATGACAGGGCAAAAACTCAAGGCAGTATCTTGGAGGCAACCTTATTGGCTTTCTCTTCATGACTTGCACACCTGCTCTCGCTCTCTCTCTCTCTCTCTCTCTCTCTCTCTCTCTCTCTCTCTCTCTCTAGCCCTGTCCTGGACTTGCTTTGTAGACCAGGCTGGCCTCGAACTCACAGAGATCTGCATGCCTCTGCCTCCTGATTGATGGGATTAACAGCATACCACACCATGCCTGGCTGCTCATCTGCTTTCTTATGGCACCTAGAACCACCAGCACAGAGGTGGCATCACCCACACAGGTCTTCCATATCAATCGTTAGCTAAGAAAATGCACCACAGGCTTGACCACAGACCAATCTGGTGGGGACATTTTCTCTCTTGAGGTTTCCTTTTTCAAAATGACTCTAGGCTGTATCAAATTGGCATAGAACTAGTTATCACAGTGAGTGTGTGTAGATGATTGTGAGGACATGAATAACTCATATGTGTGTGTGAACAGGCTTAAGAGTACAATAAGAATGTGTGTATATGTGGGTCATGCGGGCATCTGAGTGTGAGTGTGCACCATTGTGAAAGTGTGAACATGCATAAGGTCAGATTATGTGTGGTTGGCTGTTAATGTGAGTGTGTGAATACATGTTAGCATGCAAGCATGTTAGAGTATGCCCATAGGTATGTGCCATTGGGTGTGAATGTGTGTGGTTGGTGTTAACATGAGTGAATGTGCATCTGTGAATGTGTGTGTGTGTGTGTGTGTGTGTGTGTGTGTGTACGTGAATGATTGTGTGGGTTTGAGTCAATGTTCTTGAGCATGTGGATATGAGTGTGGATGTGAATGTGTGTAAGTGTGCATAAATGTGGACATTAATGTGTGTGAGCATACAGGTGTGAATGTATGTGAGTGTGAATACAAATGAGTTTATGAGTTTGAGTGTGTATGTGTGTGTCTGTGTGTATGCATGTGCCAGCACAGGAGTCCTTTGCCACTCACCATGTCTGTGCCGCCATGGCTAGTCAGCTGATGGATGGTGTAATTGCTCACCATGTGCTTTGCTGCTGTTTTCACACACTATTTTCTTCCTATATAGTGTCATCTTAAAAACCGAATAAAATTAGTTTAATCATTAAAAATAAAACATTTATAGTGGAGATATCTAGGGTTATTTTTCTTCCATTAGCTTCTTATTGTGGTTTATGGCACAGTCCAGTATTTGCCCACACTACTAAGTGGAACAGAAGAAATAATTAAATGAATTTCAAATAAAAAGTCAAGAAGCAAAGGAAAACCAAACACAATCAATGGAAACGAAAGTGGCAGCCCTGACTTGTATAAGAGGGTCTGGCAGCACATGGAGTTGGAATCTTATTCCCTAATGCTTCTGAAAGTAGGGGGGATCAGAAGTGGGCCCTGGGGGTGGGATGGTGGGACCCACTAGCACAGACACCCTCGGTGTCTACTAGTGGCACCTGGAAACCACAAAGATGGCAGGATAGGATTGAGGAGGGATGCACCACTGGGTAGGGATACCCTGTAGGCTGCTGTGGCACATGGAACAACACCAAACCCTCCCTAAGAGATCCAGCCTTCTTAGGAGCCATGCTGTTGACCAAGCTGTCAGAACAGACACCAGCACTAGAGACAGGCCTTGCTAGCATGCTCCAATGGAACCAAACCTGGGTACTGTGTGCAGGGGTTGGGATCTGAAATGTCCCCTATGGCAGTGTGCAGCCATGCTGAAGGGAAGGGTTACACCTGGGAGGGGACTGGACCATAAGCATACTGTAGGCTCATCTTTGGATGGTGTATTGGGAGGTGGTGGAAACTTGGGGGTGAATACTGGAGGAAAGAAAAGGTACCCATGGGTGTGAATTGTTCCTAGCCCCTTTCTCTCTCTCCCTGCCCATGTCTCCCTCCCTCCCTCCCTCCCTTCCTCTCCTCCCCTTCCCCTCTTCTCTCTCCTCACTGCCTCCCTGCTTTTGTGCCAGGTGGCTCTGTTCCACTAGGCTCTTCTTGCCACTGTCTGTTTTACCACGGGTCCTGAAGCAGTGAAGTCAAGTGACCATGCACTGAATGCCCGGCGACCAAGCACCCCATAGACTTTTCCTCCTTTATGTTGATTTCTTACAGTGTTTTGTCATACAGATGAAAGGCAGCACAGCCAATTCCAAGGACTGCGGGGCAGAAAACAGGTCAGCATAAGCTGGCTTCGCATGACTGTGAACTCTTTCTTCCTAAGTTGGTGTGTTTTGAATTTTCGAAGTCTATAAAAGTTAAAAATCCTCATTAATTTTAAAATACATTTTTACAAACTCCAGATATTTGACTGGTCAGGCCATATGTTCAACAGTTTTTCCATTGAGCACCAAGAAAGCCTTGGTGAGTGGCACAGCTATGGGGATGGGGGTGGGGAGAGAAGGCACTACTGCTGTTTGCTGCACTCCTCCCACCTGTCCCCACCCCACCCTGGGCTTGGTGAGCTGGTGCCCCAGCAGCAGGGTCCGCAGGAACCCAGACCCCAGAGACAATTGCTGAGCTGGGGCGGGGAGGTGGGGGGGGGGGGGGGCGGGGGGGGGAAGTGGGCAGGTGTTGGGGGTGAGAAGTCAGAGGCAGAACAGTGAGAGGCACTCCTGTGTCCCTCATCCTCATCCTCCCAGCTATTGGTGGGAAGGGAGGATCAAAGAACACTCACTCCTCCTCCTCCTCCTCTTCCTCCTCCTCCTCCTCCTCCTCCTCCTCCTCCTCTAGCACCTGAGGTATCACCACCCCAAAGGGCCATGCTGTGGTGGATAGCTCCTGCTAGTCTTTATCTGAGGCAGGCAAATGAAGCTGGCTGGCTGGGCCTGGGCAGGTCTGGCACAGTGCTTTTGGCAAAGCTTTGGTCATAAAGGGAAGCTTCTGGAAGCCTCTGCTGGAGTCTTAGGGATTGCAGCTCCCTGCTGTTAGTGCAGACTTGCTGTGACTCCACACTCCTGTAGGTGAGTGGGTAGCAGAGCTCACCTGGAACTGCGGTGACATTTGACCCACACGTATAGGCTGCTCTGATCTGATTGTGTAGGAAACACATTTCTGATGATCCACTCTCCGCAAGCCCACCCAACCCTGGAGCCCTCGTCTACCACAGGGCAGTGCATTAGAAGTGTTCTGTGCTGGGAAAATGTCCCCCAGACAACCTTGAAGTATGAGGACTTTGTGTGAATGGAAAGCTGTCTTTGACAGCCTGGAGCTCTCAACATTGGGTGGGGTTCCCTGTGTGACTTCTGAACTCCAGGATGGCGCCTCAGCCCTGCATTCATGGGCTTTCTGTGCCTTTCTCCAACAGGCCCATACCGGGATACATTTACCTCACCACTGCTTACTCTGTGGCCAGCAGTAGCTGTGTTCCCAGGAGACATCAAGTATTCCCGGATGTGATGGTCCTCACATTCCATCCTTCCTCCATCCTGAAGTTTCCTGTTTCTAAATATGTTCAGGAAAAAAAAAAAACAATCCAAGAAACGGTCACTGGAGTAGAGGACTGCAGGACCACTGCAAAGCCTGGATGGGAGGGCAGGACTGAGAGAGGTCACTGCAAAGCCACGGTAAGGTGGTGGGAAGACCAGTTAGCCTGGTTCTCTAGCAGAAAGAGAAAGCTGTAGAGGCTTGGCCAGAGGGTGCTGGGAGGCCTGCCCACCCCTAGATGTAGGGGCAAAGGTTACAACAGTCCAGACAGCCTGAAGCAAACTTCATGCTTGATTACAAAGGATCTTTCTGGCTGTTGGAGTGCCCGGACAGTGGCATCATGGCTGTGTTTACAAAGTAGCCATTACCTTCCTGCCATCATGCTGAGTATTTATAGGCAGTGATGAAATGTCTGGGGTTTGTTTCAAAATAGTCTGGGAAGCGAAGGAGGCTTGACTGAGATAGGGGCGGCGGCTGTGGAGGACGTGCCTATGCTTCCTGTGCCACGTTCTCTGCCAATGAGCAGCATCCCCGAAAGTGATAAAACTGAGCGTGTGTGACAGGCTGTTGCACTCTTATCTCTGAGGTAGCCTGGCCACCTGCTGAGGTGGCAGTCATCCCCAGTGGCCACAGGCCCAGCTCTGCAGCCTCAGCCCTAGTCTCTGAGGGAACCTTGAGCACCCATGGCTGGGGAGCACAGACAGGATGGGTGCAAGTGAGAAAGAGGCCAAAAGGAGCTCTCCATCACTGCCGCTTAGTGTCAGACTGCGGGAGAGAATGCTTTCGGGTAGACAATATTCAGTCGGAAACAAAATTGAAAAGCACGACGCGCGACTCCGTAAATGGGATATTATGGTTCTTAAATTCTCAACCAGGTGTAACAAACGCACATGGATTTGGCACTTGGTGTTGAAGATGACAATGAGGTTGGAGAGGCAGCAGCCACAGTGGGACAGTCTGTTGCCTCTTGTGGGCAATTCTGAGGCCCCTTGGCTGTGCTTCAGCCTCTCTCTGCCTCAGCTCTTGCCAATCTGTGCTACATAGTTCCCACACTGCCTCACGGCCTCGCCAGGGGTGGAACCAGTTGCCTTCTAAGAGTCATCCCCCTGTCCTCTGCTTCCTCCTCCTCCTCCTGCTCCTCCTCCTCCCCTTGGCAGCTTTCTTATCTGGTGACTACTCTCTATCTACTCCCAGGAGAAGGCTGAGATGTGTCCTTGGCTGCCAGGACCTGGTATGCTTGGTGTTTGGTTGGACATTATGTGGTTCTCACCAGTACCTAGACCACACTTGCTCCGCTGTGGCCATGGCCTTCTGTCTTAGTTACTATTTTGCCAGTTGGACAAAAAAAAGGGAACCTCAGTTGAGAAAAATGTCCCTGTTAGATTGGATGCTAGGCAAGCCTGTGAGACATTTTCTTGATTAATGGATATGGGAGGATCGAGCCCACTGTTGGTGGTGCCACCCTGGGCAGATAAAAGAAAGGAAATCATTCAGGGGCTATATAAGAAAGGCCCGTGATTCACTGGGAACAAGCTAGTAAGCTGTGTTCCTTCGTGGTCTCTGCTTCGGTTCCTGCCTCCAGGTTCCTGTCTTGAGTTCCTGCTCTCACTTCTCTCAGTGATGGACTACAACCAGGGAGGTGAACAACCCTTTCCAGCCCCGAGTTGCTTTGGGTCGTGGTGTTTATCACAGCAACTAAAACACCTTCTTAGAGGAAACTTGCTTGTCAGCTAAGGTCTTCTCTAAGCTGATTTATGCTTCTGACCTGGACAATATAGTTCAATGATGTCCTTGTAGGCTTAGAGGCCTGTGGCAGGAGCTGACCAGACTTGCAAGTTCTGAAGGCCCCGAAAAGTGTATACATAGCAGAAATCTCATGGTTTATCTACAAGATATACTGGTTATAGCCTTCCAGTGGCACTTAGATCTGTTCCCAAGTGTCCCTGCTGTGTGTGCTGGCCAGGTGATCTCTTAGTGATGCATACTTGGTGTGCAGTAAGAGATATGAGCAAAGTAATACACCTGGATTTCTGTCCTAATCTGTGTCCGTGGTGATGCATTTGTGACAAGTGTTCCCTTCTGCAGTAGGCAGGGGCCACTTTACCTGGGCTTTTTCCACCTAGATCCAGAGTGTGGAATGAATGGAGGACCTGCTTTCTCCTCCCTTTCTTCTACATCCCCTCCGGCTTGCCCTGGTCATCTTCCTCCACGCTTCCTCCATTCCTTCTTCTGCCTGCTTCTTGTCCTCTTCTCTGTTACACTTTTTCTATCTCTCTCTTCTTCCCACTTTTCTTTTCTGTTTCTCCTTTTCTACTTTCATTTTTCCCTCCCTTCGCTCTCCATTTCCTTTTCTTTGTTGTCTTTCTTCTCCTCCTCCTTCCCCTCCTCTTTTCTTCTCATCCAGTCTCACTCTCATCTCTCCTCCCTGCTCCATCCTGCTACCTCCTTTTCCTTCTCTCCTCCTTCCACCCTCTTCCTTTTTTTTCCTCTTCCTGCCCTCACTAGGAAGGGAGCTGAATCTATTTGCTCACACTATACAGCTAGTGCAGAAAGCCGGAATCCATTTTAACTCCAGGCCTCTGCACTGGCAGTTGCCTTCCCTTTCAAGACCCGGGTCTCCACTTGTAGGGTCAGTGTACTTTTCTATGCTGTAGTGGGAAATAGAAATATCCTTAGCCAGTGCAGCCAGAAGCATTAGTAATCTCTCAGTGACTTGAGGAAAACTTTGTGTGTTTCCTTTTTTTTTTTTGCTTGCTTACGGTTTGGGCCATCTATGATGGATTAATCTCGTTGTCAACTTGATTAGACTTGGAATCACCTAGAAGACACACCTCTGGGTCTGGATTAAGTGAGAAGGAGGGTACTTCTTGAATGTGGGTGGGTTGGTGTTCTAGACTCAATAAGAAATGGAAACAGAAAAAGCAAGCTGAGCAGTCCCTCTCTCTGCTTCCCAATTCTTCAAGTTGTGAGAAGGCAGCCTCCTGCTCCTACAACCAGAGCTGTGAGCCATTTCTACCAGCATGCTTTGCACACTGTGAGGACCACTCATCCCTGCAACTGTGAGGCCAAATTGAGACTATTAAATTGTTTCTATTTTGTATCTTGTCAAACCAATGAGAAAAGTTACAAACACACCATTCACCTGCCTAGGCCAGGCATGAGTAGTGTGAGCCCTGCTTGGTCTGCTCAGGGCAAACCACAGGTCACTATGTTACTATGTCTATGTGTGTGTGTGTGTGTGTGTGTGTGTGTGAGAGAGAGAGAGAGAGAGAGAGAGAGAGAGAGAGAGAGAGAGAGAG
>OU015757.1:19921330-19936798 GCA_907169655.1 Acomys percivali | reverse complement strand
AGAGAGAGAGAGAGAGAGAGAGAGAGAGAGAGAGAGAGAGAGAGAGACTGACTGCACCCTGGGCTGGGCCTCTTAGATGTGTGTAAACTTGTTTATTGGTTTTGGTCTGAAACAGATGAAAAGTCACTGAAGGGTTTTATGATAATGAAAATCAGCCATCCGGCTGCAGTGCTGTGGAGTGGTGATCCAGCTGTGAGCCACTCTCCAGAGCCTCCTGAGGGAACACCCGTTCAGCTTCACTAAGTGACAGAAGGTCATAGTAGCCATGTGTTAATTAAAAGGATAAAGTGCCAGAATTCCCAGGAGCCTCAGAAAACTCGGGCAAGTGGCAGGTGTGAAATTCAGGCCCAGGCTTGGACTGCACAAGGCTCCGCCGAGTTCTGATTGGAAGGAGCTGCCTGGGGTGGAGAATGGATTGCCATTGGCTACGCAGTGCAGTGGGATCCAGGACTTCCAGATAGGTCACACCTGAGTGGTCCTCACCCTGGACAACATCTCAAGAGCCCAGGGGAGGACTAGGCCAGGAACTCTCACCCTGTGGTCAACTTTTAACCTTTAAAATGACATACATCAAAACTCATCCTCTGTTCCCAGGGAAACAGTGACACTGATCCTCACACGAGGCCATTTAGGTCTTCTGCCCGTGAGGGTGAAGGAGAGCACCCTTTTTCACACAGTGAGTGTATACTCATGTCATTTCACTTACCTGACCCCATGTATGCAAAGGGAGAAAGCCAAGAGTTTTGGGCTTTGGCCAGGACCCTCTACTGCCACGGAGGCAGCCTCATCTGGGCTTGGGGTCAGCAATGATACACATATCTTCCAGACGCCCTTGAGCCTGGTGGTCTCAGAGTCATCTGGGTTTCCTCAAGTCTTGTGGCCCATGTGACCTGTGGCCTGCTTCAGTCTTTTCTTGCCCCCTCACACCCACATAGGAGTCAAAAGAAAGTTTGTCCTTTGACGCCATGAACAGAGCTGCCATGACCTCCAGACCATCAGTCAGCCCCACCACCACATGACCTAGCTCCTTGCAACCATCTCTCAGTGTCAGGTTTGGCCTTGACACTTCCAAACTTAATGGCCCTTCCGTTTACAGTGCCACCCAGTGTGTCATTGAGGTGACAGGGAGTGGTGTACACAGTCCCCGAGGCTGGGCAGTGACAATGGCTTAAGATTCCCTTCAGGAGCTAAAGTCCCTGCTGTTCCAGGCAAAGTCTCATCTCTGGGACTCTGGGGAGTGAGCCATCACCACTGAGTGTTAGAGGCGGACCCTGCAATTGTTTCCAGGTAAAGGCCATGTACAGGCTCAGAAAAAGACCAGGGAGGCTCAGAGCCACACTTCAGCCTTTACTCTCTTCTTCACGCTGTGCATCCAGTGAGCTCCCGCAGGCTTACAACCGTATGTGGTCTACACAGCATATGTCTTCCTGCCAGAGATCAGTTTTCAGCTGAAGCTTCTGTCACATGCTAGTTCCTTGTCACTTCTAATTGCTGTTTGCCACATGGGAAGAGTATGACACCTGGGGAGAATGTGCCACCCACAAGGGTTTTGGTTTTGTGCTCCTCTCTGTAGCACCTTCAGGGCTTCACCTGGAGTGTAGCACCATCTAGAATGTTCCACGCCAAGTAGAGGATTTCCCAGGTATACGCAAAGCCCGGTGACCTTCTTCTGAAATGCCTGATGAGTACATTAGCCACACCCCTAAGTGCTCTCCTCCTCAAGCTCAAGCTGCTGGGGTTCAGGACCTTTTCTGGGGACCCCTGCAGAGACCTCAGACTTCTCAGCCTTCCCATTTAAGTCTGGGCAGGAGTTGGGGGTGGCCATTGGTCTCAGCAGCCCTGTGCTGAAGGTCAAGGGTGAGGTGTGTAGGGTGTTTCCATGCAGGCGTTGGGTGAGGGGCTTCTGTGTCTTGCCTATCACTCATTGGCCTCAGGTAACCTTGCAGTACCCTGGTCAATACCATGTAGCCTGAGTCCAGCCAAAGGGCACAGTCATGGCTTCAGAGTGAGACTGTGACCCTAGAAAAAGAGGATGCCTTGGCGCATCTCAAAAGTAGGGACGTGCCAACAAGCTGGGTAAAAAAAATGAGGTGTATGGGATGTGGAAAAGAACCATCAGAAACAGATGGGGCCACTCTGTCAGTAGGTGGGTCTGTCTCTAGGCTTGATGGTTTCAGGCTTGCTTGCTGAGGTTCCCTAGCCCAGCTGTGGTCCTGTATCTTGCAGTGGATGTTCATTCACATGCAAATGCTCACCTCAGAGTGAAGAGAATTCTGGAGGTATCTGCAGATCCCAGGAATAGGCAAGGGGACCTCTAATCCACGCTGACAACAGAACTGCGTACACGAGTGTGTACCCTGTGAGCATGTCTCAGTGCTGGGCGGAGAGTGGCTGAGCCTTTAAGGTCAGAGTCTGCCTTCCATGTGAGCACAGGAGACTCACAGTGTGTTCCGCTGGCCTTTAGCCATCCATGGATCAGTATCTCTTTGTCCATCCAGTGGTCTGTCCCTAAGCTAGGCTCATACTGGAGTCAAGGTAAGCACTGGGCAATCTGTCACCTAGCTGGGTTTAGTGTTTAGTCTTAGTCGGGGAAAGCCCATTATGCAGATGACCCAGGGCAGATGATCTTCAGGCAGGCGTGTCCAGCACCCTCCAAGTGTCCATGAACCTGAGCAATGGGGACAGGAGGAGCCACACTGTTTCCACTGTTCCTGTGCTCCCGTGAAGATCGGGGCTCCAACAGTACAGAGCTTGCCTCGTGTCCTTGTATCCATGTGTCCATATTTATGTCTCTTACACCCACCCGTGGGCTGTGTGAGCCACAACAACTAGCCAATTGCTCAGCCAGCACCTTTTACATGTACACTTAGTAATGACTATTTTTGGAAACACTAAACCTATAATTTCTTTGGACAGAGTAATTTTCACACAGTAGCTGAGGAAGTCCCAAACATGTTTGTTTATGTTAAACTAATTTGTATGTTTATACTACTTGACCTTGTTTAAGAAACATTTACAGAACAAACATCATTTGTTCTTGCATTTGCCACAGCCCCCCCCCCTTTTTTTTTTAGCACTTCCATGAAGTGAGCATTCATGGATGTTCTGCAGTCCCATTGGTCTTCTGTGCCGTGCTGGATCACAAGCCCCCACTGCTGTGTAGAGATTTTCCATCTCTGTCAGGTCTATTTTCTGAGCTTCATTATATTTCACCTAATATTTGAATTTAAAGAAACAGTTCTTTATTTTATTTTATTGTTTTTTTTCATTTTTTCACATTTCATCCCGATCATAGCCTCCTCCTTCCTCTCCTCTCAGTCTCACCCTCCCTCTCTCTTCCTCCTCCCCCCTCCTCCTCCCCCTGCTTCTGAGAAAAAGGAAGCCCATCCCTCCTACCAACCCACCCCAGCACATCAAGTCCCATCAGGGACTCTACCACTGAGGCTGGGCAAGGCTGCTTTGCAGGGGGAGGTGATAGAAAAATGGGCAAAAGAGTTCATGTCCAAGACAGTTCCTGCTCCCCTTACTAGGGGACCCACATGAGGACTAAGCTGCCTGTTGCCTACATATGTGTAGGGGGGGCCTAGGTCCAGTCCACACATGGTCCTTGGTTGGTACTTCAGTCTCCATAGGCACCCCTGGAGCCAGGTTAGGACTCTGTTGGTCTTCTTGTGGAGTACTTGTCCCTTCTGGGTCTTTCTATCCTTCCCCCCCTACTCTTCCACAAGGCTCCCACGCTCCGCTTAATTTTGGCTGTGAGTCTCAGCATCTGTTTCAATCTTCTGCTGGGTGGAGCCTCTTAGAGGACAACTGTGCTAGACTCCCATCTGCAAGCATAGCAGAGTGTTGTTAATAGTGTCAGGGGTTGGCACTCTCCCGTGGGGTCGGTCTCAGGTTGGGCCAGGTATTGGTTGGATATTCCCTCAATCTTTGCTCTATCTTTATCCTTGCACATCTTCTAGGTAGGGTAAGTTTTGGGTCAAAATTTTTGTTGGTGGAGAGAGCAGAGAAACTGAGGGCAGAGGCATCTCTGATACAAGCTGAAGACCTACAACAGGGTAGGCTCCTGGAAGGATATGGAGGGGACTGTAGCTAAGAAACATTTCTTGTGAAACACAGCAATAACAACAGTAGTAAGACACACCCCTGGGTGTCTGAATTCACAAAGGTGTGATGAATTGGGGGCAAAAATTAACTGTTAGGGCTTGGCTGGTCTTCCTTAGAGAGCGTGGTCCTCTCTTCTTACAGTCTCACCCACCTGCTGCCTTGTCACCTCAGCAGTGATCTATTTGTTCTTTCTTCCTCTTCTGCATTCATGCCATCATCCATCCACTCATCCATTCCCCTCCCCATCTATCCATCCATCCATCCATCCATCCATCCATCCATCCATCCATCCATCCACTCATTGCCCGAGGGTTTCCATTGCTGTGATGAAACACCATGACCAGACGCGGCTTGAGGAGGAAAGGTATATTTATTCAGTCTGTTTCTGAGGGAAGCCAGGGCAGGAGCCCAAGTACAGCAGGGCCTTGAGGCAGGAACAGCAGCAGAAGCCATGGAACAGTGCTGCTTGCCGGCTTCCTCGGCTTACGTTTTTAAAAACACAGCGCTCAGGACCATTAACCCAGAGGTGGCACCACCCACAGTGAGCTGGTTCCTCCCACATCATCTCAAGAAAACGCACCACAGGCTTGTCCACAGCCAATCTGATGAAGACATTATTTTTTCAATTGAGGCTCTCTCTTTGCAAAGGAAAGTTGAAAAAAAGAAAAAGCTAATCAGGACACTCATATCCATCCATCCACTCACCACTTATTCATCCTCCCATCCATTTAGGCTGTGCCGGCTAGAGAGATATTTAGCTGTCAGTGGCACAAGGAGGAGAGGCCCAGCCATGTGACTTTCAGTCTCGTCCAGACCTCTGTGTCCCACATCCCAAGGGAGGAGGTGGGAGCCAACAGCATCCTATTCAACATTAAGGGAAATGCTGCCTGCCTCGAGCTAGAGCGCATTCTTGGACTGAACTTTTTTCAGTGCCCTACATTTAAACAGCTAGAAGTATTTTTTCAAGCACCATCGTATTTAACCTTTAGAAATGATTGGCCTCCTAATGGGGTGTCTGCATTTGACTGTGCAGCTGGAATGTGACAAGACCTCATTTCTTAGAGCACTTTTCTTCCCCTCTGTGCTCTGAGCACAGAAAAACTAAATGCAGGCCATATAAATCACCCGATGTCCACTGCGTACCTGCTGAGGGTAGAACAGGATGTTGGCCGAGAGGTGGGAAGATGTGAGGGTGGGATGGGAGGGGTTGAAGCTCAGATGGGATGGCCTTTGTGACCCTGGATAAGCAGGGAAGGTGTGGTGAGATTCTGGAGCAGGACTTCATCCCAATTATGAGTGCAGAGGCCCGAGTTGGTCAGGAAGGGTGGAGTTACCTGACTGATGCTTGAGGCCAAGGAAGTTCACCTAGGGAAAATAGCTTGTGACATTTGGGCTTAGGCCCTCAGGGATGAAAACAGTTATTTAGAGATGACTCAGGTCCCACTCCATCACCGTGGACCATAGCTGCTCACGGCCTGAGAGACTGTGTTGAAGCCAGACCTGATAGGCGCAGACTATGGATGTGCTCTGGGGTGTAAAGTCAGTCCAAGTTCCCTGAGAGGCTCACAATAAAGTCTCTGTCCTCACTCCTGTTGCCTTGACCTGGAAAAGAGTACCTGACCTTCATGGGTTTCTCGACCATTTCTGGAGCTCCTGAGCCAGGAAGGGTTTTCTAGAGGTGACGGCATCTCAGGTGGCTGTGGAAACCTGTGTATAGGCATGCTAATCTGTAGACAGGTGGCCTGAGACATAACGAGTGGATTTTTTACTTGTTGTGTAGCTGTCACTGGAACCATACAGTGCCAGAATGCATTGAGCCAGGGAATCCTATGAGACCATCAATTAGAACCCTTTATTGGCTGTGCTAGCATATTTTGTCAGGTGTGCGTGTCACGTGGGACCCTCAACTAGAACCCATTTGAGCTGTGCTAACACATTACATCAGGTATGTCTGCCATGTGGGACCCTCAGCTAGAACCCCCATTGACCAAGCCAATGCATCCTGTCAGGTGTGCCCTCCTCCTCCAGGACCCAGGGGTGGGCTGCTGTGAACACTACCTGACTCAGGGTAGAGTGAGTCTGTTGATTAGAACCAAGACTTGCCAGGGCAGCTATCTAGTCTCTGAGTCTGCACTTTTCCACTGCCTGATGGACGAGTGGCCTCTTAATTAGGGGTCGGGTGGAGGAGGGTTGTCCTTGCATGGGATCCAGTGACATTAGGCCTCATTGTCTACTTTAATGAGGAGTGACCTTGAAGCCCCCTCTTGGGAGATGCAATTCCTTCCTGGCTGGCTCACTTAGAATGGGAGAAGTTTTGACTCTATTACATAACAGTAAAAGATGGAAAGTGAATGTGATGTGTTAATTTAACTTTCCTGAAAAAAGTATTTGCACAGTGGTTAGGCAATGTTTAAAGACCAGCTGCTTCTCCCTCAGTGGAAACTGGGCCCAGGGAGGATGCTGGCCCGTGTTCTCTGCCAGTGTCCCTTGGCACACGTTAGCCAGGGGTATTCCACTCAGCAGGTAGCCAGCCCCTTGCCACTCACCACAGTGAGATGGCTCTCAGATGTCACATGTGCAGGTATGACAGGTGTTGTCCCCACTGTCCTGTGAAGGTCACAGGAGGACGTGCTTCTTGTGAGGAGAGTCCTATATCTACCAATCAGTTGCTAAGTTCAGCCACCAACTGGTAGCTGAATGTCTGCCTTGGTGTCTGCTCTCCCGTGTCACCCACTGACCTCTGTTTCTCCTGTAAATTTTCACTATGAAGTCCTTGGGTGTCCTTTAATGAAACACGCAGACTACATTGGACAGAGTTGTCCTTCCTGTCCCATTCATGACAGGAGAGATGATGTGGAGAGGCCCATGCTTTCTTGTGCAATGTCCCCAGGACCAAGCCGAGGGGCTCCATGTGAGGACAGCACAGCAGTCAGTGTGACTTGAATACAGACATCAGCAGGCCTGTGTCCAGCTGTCTCCTGAAGTACCTGAGGCTGAGTACAACAGCACTGTTTCCAACAGAGGGCAGAGGCCGCCATGCTGGCTTAGAGATGGTTCCACACCTTGAGGAGACTGTCTGACCTGTGTGGAGTCCCAGACGAGATGAGCAGGAGGAAGTTGCCTTCGGGTCAATTGGGTCTTCATGTTCCTTTACACAGGAAGAGCAATCTCCCTTTTGTTTTGTTTTTGGTTTTATTTTACATTGTTGCTGATATTAGGGGGCAGAGAACTCGATTTATCAGTGAAAGGATAAGAAATTCGACGTCCTACTAAGCATTTGGAAGGAATAGAAATAAAAGAAATGGAAGTGAAATAAAGATAAGGAGGTGAGGACATCCTGTAGAAAGATGCTAGGGATGTCCCTGCTAATCCTAAACACTAGCTAAGGACGACAACTGCCCAGGAAGAGCCACTCTGGGCCATGTCATCCTTAGCCAGGGGACTGACTCAGACATGAAGGCCCGTTTGAGGGGCAAGAGAGAGCTTGCTCATAGACAGACCTTTCAGGAGAAAGCCATTACAACTGTTCACCAAAACAAAGGGTTAGGAGGTAGAGACCCAGGGAAAGCCAGCTTCCTGAATCAAAAGTAAAAGTACACAAGTGAGCAGTACCCATGGGAGGTTGGAAGGGAGCAAGCAGATTGCCAGAAGGAGCCTAGCAGTCTGCAGGTTTGCCTGCGCAGGGGACAGTGTGTGTGGTGGACGGGGGAGTAGGAAGAGGCAGGTACGATGGAGGAGGTGGAGGCTGTTGGTGCCTGTTGTAGTCATTGGGAATCTCTTCACTGACAATGTAAGCTGATTGCGGTTCTTCATGCACCATTGGAAAAGGGGGGAAAAAAGCACAGGATACAGGGCAAAGTAGAAAGGGAAAGCCAAGATGGTGTTTGCTTGGCTCTAGGCGCCTCCCTGTTCCAGAGACAGCCGCATCTTCCTGTGCAGTGCCATGGTGAAGGTCGGAATAAACGGATTTGGCTATATTGGGCGCCTGGCTACCAGGGCTGGATTCTTATCTGGCAAAGTGGAAGTTGTGGCCATCAACGACCCTCCTCATTGACCTCAACTACATGATCTATATGTTCCAGTGTGACTCTCCCTATGGCAAGTTCAACGGCACAGTCAAGGCTGAGAGCGGGAAGTTTGTCATCATCGGGAAGCCCATCACCATCTCCCAGGAGCAAGATCCCATTAATATCAAATGGGGTGATGCTTGTGCTGAGTATGTCGTGGAGTCAACTGGTGTTTTCACCACCATGGAGAAGGCCAGGGCCCACTTGGAAGATGGGGCCAAAAGGGTCATCACCTCTGCTCCTTCTGCCGATGCACCCATGTTTGTGATGGGTGTGAACCATGTTCTAATGGTATGACAACTTACTCAAAATTGTCAGCAATGCTTCCTGTATCACCAACTGCTTAGCCACCCTGGCCAAGGTCATCCACAACAACTTTGGCATCATGGAAGGACTCATGATCACAGTCCATGCCATCATTACTAACCCAGAAGACTGTGGATGGCCCATCTGGAAAGCTGTGGCATGATGGCTGTGCGGCTGCCTAGAGCATCATCCCTACATCCACTGGTGCAGCCAAGGCTGTGGGCAAGGTCATCCCAGAGCTGAATGGGAAGCTCACCCATTCATGGGCCTTCTGTATTCCTACCACTAATGTGTCTGTCATGGATCTGACATGCAAACTGGAGAAACCCTCCAAGTATGATGACATAAAAAAGATGGTGAAGCAGACATCTGAGGGCCCACTAAAAGGTGTCCTGGGCTACACTGAGGACCAGGTTGTCTCTTGAAACTTTTAACAGCAACTCCCACTCTTCCACCTTTGATGCTGGGGCTGGCATTGCCCTCAATGACAACTTTGTAAAGCTCATTTCCTGGTATGACAATGAATTTGGCTACAGCAACAGGGTGGTGGACCTCATGGCCTACATGGCCTCCAAGGAGTAAGAAGCCCTGGACCACCCACAACAGCAAGGACATGAGAGCAAGAGAGAAGCCCTCAGCTGCTGAGGAGTCCCTGTTCTAATTGAGCCCCTGACACTGAGCATCTCCCCTCACAGTATCCATCATAGACTCCAGAATAACAGGAGGGGCCCAGGGAGACCTACCCTCTTGAGAGTACCATCAATAAAGTCCACTGCATTTACCAAAAAGGGAAAAGATGGTGTTTTCTCAGTGCTGCTTTGTCTTTGTTTCCACAAGGACATACCTGCCAGCTGCCTCCCTTCCAGGGCACTTTCCCAGAAGCTTCCATGTGTCTACCTCAGCCCCTTGCATGGTGCTAGACACAGGGGATTATCAGGCTCTATCTACACACAGGTCTTGATATCCATGTCACCTCAAACTTGCAAGGGGAGCCATGAAACTGTTTGATACAGGTCATGAGAGTCTGCTGTCCATGCTGGGAGGCATCATCAGAGCCCCACTGGTTGGCACAGTCTCCTCTCCTGCTGTTCATGTTGTGACTGTTTACAACTGGGGAAAGCAGCTGTTCCTCCCTTCTGGATGCTCCATTTAGGAAGAAATAACAGGAGGCTGGGTGGTGGCAGTCACCTGCTTTCTACCTATCAAGGCTGACTGTCCTTAGAATTGCCCGAGTCAGCATGCATGCAGGGGTATGTGCACTCACAGCATCCTTCTTCCCTTTCCTCCTTTCCTCTTTCTTGACCTTCTTTCTCTTCTTCCTTCCTCAGCTGCCCAAACAGCTGCCCATCATCTCCAGCTACAAACTTGCAGGAGGACAAGCATGGCTTGTAGATGGCTGCCTTCCAACTCTGAGGCTCTGGGCAAGCATGTGGGCATCTGATGGGCATAGACCCCCCCCCAGGTAACCCTTGGCACACTCAGAACACAGCTCTTGTCCTTCTGAGCCCCTACATGCTTCCTTCAAATATCCGCAAGGCCTGTGATAAGTGGGCTCCCCCATGGAGCCATACCCGATCCAGACTGTCTGGAGCTGTGTGGCGGTGAGGTCTGGAAGGCTGCCTCAAGAGTTTTGGGAGCCCAGAGCTGCATCTCCTTCATCATATGTCATGCATGAGGCAGGGGATGATTTTGGACAAGGTTTTCATCAAGGTCAGTTTCATTTATTTCATTCCTTCTTAGTCGACTGACTTAGAGCGAGTCTCTGCAAGGACATTCTGACAGACTCAAGGATGGATGTGAATACCTCAGGCTCTTTCTTTCTCTCTTCTGCTATGGGCTCTGGCAGAAGACGTTAGAGCCTCTATAGACAACCTGTGTGTGGACACTGGGGCCTGTGGAGGTCTTTTCTGGTGAGCTTAAGCTCCTGGACCTGTGGCTTCAAGACCATTCTTTCTAAAACAAGCCCTGGTGTTGGGCTTGGATAGACTGGTATGGGCTCTTAGATGCTGAGGAAGATGAAGGGATAAAAAGAAATGTCAGTATTCTACGATGTAGGAGACATTCTGCTTCAGAGAAGTCTTCAGATACTTGTCCCCAGTGTGTGACTGTGCAGGGGACAGATCTCAGACTGCACCTTCTTACAGTTTGTCATGGAAGCTACAGTCCCTCTGGACCTCTATGCAGGGTACACTCATCTGTGACACCTGTGTGGCCAGTTCACTGGTTGAGCTGACACCATCTACTCACTGTCTCTTCTCTATGCTCCTCCCTGTAAGGATGGTTCTGCCTGCTCATGCGGAGCTCTAACAACCCCATTCCCTGTGCTGTAGCCAGCAAGAGGCAATGGATCTTAGCATCCTTAGCTAGATCTCCCCCAAAGAAAACATCTCTTACCAGCTCTGTATGTTATCATCAGAAGTAGCCTGTTGGGTGAGGGTCCCCTTGCCTTTTGTGCTTGGTCTCTGGGTTCTTGAGCTCTGGGAAGATTTGGATTCTGTCCTCCATTGGACAGGGTCACCAGCCACGCCCCTAACTTCTCACTGAGGTTCTTGGAAGCACCTGTTGTTGGAACATAAAGGCTGCTGTGAAACATCTGGTGCCATTACCCCATCGGTCTGCCTTCTAGCTGGATA
Source organism: Acomys percivali (assembly GCA_907169655.1). NCBI lineage: Eukaryota > Metazoa > Chordata > Mammalia > Rodentia > Muridae > Acomys > Acomys percivali. The sequence goes on along the minus strand of OU015757.1, from coordinate 19,925,685 downwards.
CTCAGCCGTATAGTGGTACACCCACATGTGCGTTAAGTTTCAAAGCTGGGATGGCTGAGATGCCTATTTAACATATCAAAGCGAACCTGGCCTCCATGTTCTCCCAGCATCCCTCAGTCCCTACGTGTTACAGGGCATGGCTGGCATACCCTGCCCTCTACCCTGAACTCTCCAGCTCAGAGGCTAGGCTGCCCTATCCCCCAGAGACTCTTCCCTATATAGTCTAAACATTTTGGTTACCTACTCCCTTTTATATTTTGGGCCTCCTGGCTACTACACCTGGCTCCCCTCTTCCTTCCCCTCCCCTCTCTCCTCATATGGCTCTGGGTCACGACCACTCTGGATTCTCCTAGCTATGTCTGCCTCTACAATAAGCGTTCTCCTCCACCATACCTAAGAGCAGCCATGCCATTTCCTTTCCTTTGTGCTTCTTTATTTTATTCAGTGTGAACCAAGACCTGGGGTGGATCCCAGGGGCTCTTAAGGTTCTCTGTCCCCCACTGGTGCCATCTGACTAACCTCTCAGAGTCCCAGCTCCTCTAGAAGCGGGGATGAAGTCAGCTTGTGCTTGGCTAGTCTTAGTGTCTGCAGGCCTTAAGATCTGAACTTCCTCGAGTTTGATTATTTCCAGACATCTACTCCTCAAACTATGGCACTAGCCAAGGACAATATGTGCAGTAAACATCGAACCCCTACCCAGATCTAGCCAATGGACAGGATATTCTCCACAGTTGAGTGGAGAGTGGGGTCTGACTTTTACACGAACTCTGGTGCCCTATATTTGACCACGTCCCCTGGGTGGGGAGACCTGGTGGCACCCAGAGGAAGGATAGCAGGCTACCAAGAAGAGACTTGATACCCTACGAGCATATACAGGGGGAGCAGGTCCCTCTCAGTCACAGTCATAGGGGAGAGGAGTGAGGGGAAAATGGGAGAAAGGGAAGAATGGGGGGATATAAGGGATGGGATAACAATTGAGATGTAATATGAATAAATTAATAAAATATATATTTTTAAAAAAGATCTGAACTTCCTGCCTGGGTAGATGCTACCTTGGGGCTTCTCTGAGTCTCCTTAGCCTGTGGCTCAATGCCAGCCAGATTGTCCAAGCATCTAGCTCAGATTCACATCTCAGCGAAAGAAGCAGCACCCTGTGATCTGTACTGTCTCATGCAGGAGGAAGGGGACCAGTCAGTGGCATGGTCCCCAAGGCAGTCACAACTGCAGGCCTAGCAAAGGCCTTCAAACTCAGGGTAATATAGGTGCTTCAGGCTGGCAGTACCATTCTGCCTTGGGACCCTTGAGTCCCATCACACTACGTGGAGCCTAACTATATGGGCACAGCCCAGGCTGCTGGAAAGGGCTTGCCTACCCCATTCTATAATGGTCACAGATTAGATCCTCTGGGGGCTCACACATAGCATATAGGGCAGAGCCTGTGTCCCATATCACTGACCCTCCTAGAGTAGGCAGGCTTACAGAGCTGTTGGTGGGGTACTCATCCTCCATATGTCTGGATGAGTTGGCATGGTCCTAATGCCTGAAGCTCCAGGGACTTCAGGGTAGGACTTGGTCACCTCTTGAGCATCTTCGTTGCTTCAGTTGCGTGCTAGCCACTGTCTGCAGACAGTTATGGGCTGGCATGGTAGACAGGGCAGGTAAGAGTCTGTGAGTCACAGTAGGCTGTGGGATGAAGCCTCTTGCTGCATGGAACTAGCCTTGTGGCAGGTGCGTGGGAGCTCGGGGACACCAAGGCTGCACAGAGCAGATTCTGCCCCCATTCCCTGATTTCTCTTCCTGTCCTGGTCCTACCAGGAGCATACTACATGACAATGACCAGTAGACTGCACAGTCAGTGTTTAAGAGCTCTCTGGTGAATCCATTTTCAGCTATAGGAAGCATCTGCTGAACAAGACCTCAGGACAGCGCCACTAGCCAGGGGTCCACAGTAGCCTGACTTGGTGCAGCCCAGATACTGTGCCACCTGGTATTGGGTGTACTCAAGAGAAAAAAAATTCCACTGTGACTATCTCTGAGGAGACCCACCCCCCTGCTCTGGTGGTGTGGGTGCTGTTATGGTCAGTTTTGTATCTTAGGGGATTCATGAGTGAAGGCTTTGAAGAGGCCCTGCTGTCAGCTACAACAGCTCCCTGTCCTGCCATCCCCTCAGTTCTGATAAGCCTACCTGAGCTCTCTGGTAGAAGAGCCCTCAGCCAGGCCTCTGTCACCTTGTAGACTGCACGCAGTCTTCACGCAGAACCGCAAGATCTACTCTCTGGCTCTCAGACTCTTCCTTGTTCATGAATAACAGGAACAGCATGGATGGCTGTCCTCTGACTCTGGGACACCTGGTGCCTGCTGGCTTGGCCCTCGGAGGACACAGAAGGTGTGTAAGAGACAGTGTGAAGGAATGCAGGCGCTGTTGGCCCCGGCTGGACCCGTGTCCCACCACAGCTGGAGTTTCCTGAGCGCTATAGGCAATTGCAGTCCTATTCTATGTGGCATTGGTCCTCAGCCCTACAGCCCAGAACCAGTGGCCTCTGAGGCTTCAGCAATGTTTTTGCAACCGCTTTGACTGAGCTTGTTTCCCACTTGCACAGGAAGCTGCTGCTGTTCGTAACCCATGTGGGGCGGAGGGTTGCCCACTGGCTGCGAGCCTAGGCTGCGTGTCAGTTAGTCGCACATCCTCCACGCAGCAGCACTTCATTTCAGGCCTGAGCACGGAGGGCTCTGTGTGCTTCTGTGGGGAAACCGATGGCGAGAGTGACTTGAAATAACCTTGCTCTAATTCAGTATGCATACTTATGCTGACAAGTTCTTAAGAGGAGAATGATTTGGTTCCAAATCTGCATTTAAATGAAGAGATAACTCATTCATCCTGGCACTCCGCGCACCAGGCAGCCACTGAGGCTATGACAAAGACAGCTGCTGAATCAGCCCCCAGCATGCTGTGGACCCATATATGTCCATGGTGCGGCTCCTGCTTAGGGCCCCGCTATACCAGTGCACACTCTGTAGCATGTGCTGCAGGTAGGTTACAGTAACCAAGTGACTGAGAACAGGTCTGTGTCTATGCATCCAGCCTGGCCAGAAAGTTCCCACTGTAGATCAGTGTTCTCCATGCTACCAGGAACATGACTTCTGGGTAGAATGACTGCAGACTCTAGACTCCAGACTGGGTCCTGCTCAAGGCATCTCTCTCTTTTTTTTTTTAAGTTTTATTTATTTTTTATTTAATTAATTTATTCTTGTTACATCTCAATGGTTATCCCATCCCTTGTATCCTCCCATTCTTCCCTCCCTCCCATTTTCCCCTTACTCCTCTCCTCTATGACTGTTCCTGAGAGGGATTACCTCCCCCTGTATATGCTCATAGGGTATCAAGTCTCTTCTCGGTGACCTGCTGTCCTTCCTCTAAGTGCCACCAGGTCTCCCCCTCCAGGGGGCATGGTCAAATGTGAGGCACCAGAGTACTTGAGAAAGTCATATCCCACTCTCCACTCAAGTGTGGAGACTGTTCTGCCCATTGGCTAGATCTGGGTAGGAGTTTAAAGTTTACTGCCTGTATTGTCCTTGGCTGGTGCCTTAGTTTGAGAGGGACCCCTTGGCCCAAATCTGCCTATCATAATGTTCTACTTGTAGGTTTCTAGGACCCACTGGATCCTTCTACTTTGCTATTCTCCCATGGTTCTCTCATCTAGAGTCCCAATAGGGTGTCCTCTCCTCTGTCCCAGTTTTCTGGTAAGTGAAGGCTTTCGTGGGACATGCCCATTGGGCTAGTATGCAGATATAAGTGAGTATATACCATTTGAGTCTTTCTGCTTCTGGGTTAACTCACTCGTTATGATCATTTCTAGCTCAATCCATTTATCCACAAATTTCAGGAATTCCTTGTTTTTAATAGCTGAGTAGTATTCCATAGTGTACATGTACCACAGTTTCTTTATCCATTCTTCTACTGAGGGACATTTAGGCTGTTTGCATGATCTGGCTATTATGAATAAGGCTGCTATGAACATGGTTGAGCAAATTTTCTTGTTGTGAGCTGGAGCGTCTTCTGGGTATATTCCAAGGAGTGGAATAACTGGGTCTTGAGGAAGCCCTATTCCCAGTTTTCTGAGATAGCACTCAAGGCATCTCTTTATCCCACTGTTTCTGGCTATGTTAGATCGATCAGTAACCTTGGTCCTGGCCTTTCCTGGCCAGTGTTTTCTGACTGTAGTGAGGGGCATATCTGCACCAGAGACTCAGACTCAGGAACTCAGGGGAGGGGCTAACAGCCTGGTCTACTGGTCTCCCCTCTCTTGTCTACCATGAGCCACAGAGCATCCTGGGCCTCTATCCTTCCATCCTGC
>OU015757.1:19908791-19921320 GCA_907169655.1 Acomys percivali | reverse complement strand
CAGCTGCCTTCCCACTGTCATTAACGGCCACCACCCACTGACTGACCAAGAGAAGAGTGTTCCAAAGCCAAATGGCAGCCCAATGGCAAAGCCATCATGGGCCTCAGGGCACAGGTAGGAGAGCCACATCCATCTCATAATATATGGGCTCCTGGGAGGGGACCTTAGGAAAGTCTGGCTACTGAGCTAATATGGTCTTGGCTGGTCCATGAGGCTCAGAAAGGAGTTGAAATGGCTTAATCCCCTCTGAGACTTCACCCTGACTTTCACCCAAGCTTGGAAGGGAGGAGGATGACATCACAGTGGTCCAACAGGACAAAGTTCTTGCCCAGTCTCTAAGTTTATGTGTTAGTGTTCTCCTAAAGACTTGTTTGCTCACAGGCCTGCCTGGTGTGAACATCAGAGAGTGGCTCTCTACCTCAGGCCAGGCCATGCCCTGTACAGCCCCATACCTAGTCTTAAAACCACTGGTGTTCCAGGAGGAAGCAGGTGGAATCTACGGAGAATGTGGATGTTCAAAAGAGCTTTCCAGAAGGGTGCTTGACCACACGGGCCCTGATGTAAATGAAACCGCCACACTGAGAGACCCTGCAAGAGTAAACACACATAATGAGAGATCATCTATCACTTGCTGCTCATCCCCTCAAAGAGACCACCTCCACTGAAAGAGATTTCCCTGAATGCTACCCCACTAAGGGAGCATTTTCCACTTAGAGGCCATACCCCATTGCTGTTGGCTTTTTCTCTTCTTTTCTTTTTTCTTTCTTTCTTTCTTTCTTTCTTTCTTTCTTTCTTTCTTTCTTTAAGGCTGGGTTTCTTTGTGTAGCCCTAGTTGTCCTGGACTCACTTTGTAGACCAGGCTGGCCTCGAACTCACAGCGATCCACCTGCCTCTGCCTCCCACGTAAAACTCCAAACAATTTTTTTCTAGTTTTTCCTATTTTACCAATGAAGATTCAGGAGCCAGATGCTGGGATGAAAACCTCCTAGCTCAGAGAGGCAGAGAAAACACCCAGCTGACCTCCCCACTCAGCCAATGTCCCAGGAGGAAAAAGCCCATTCTCCATGCTGTCTTACAAAACGTTCAAACCGAATGGCCCTTTCTTCTACTTCCTGTGTGCCTCTCTGCCTTTTGACCTACAGCTGACTTTATTTAATCCTGCTTATAGAAAGCTTTTAGATTAAAGGTGTGTGCTAGAGCTGAGCCACACTACAACTAGAAACAGGTTTTTTTCTAGTGCATAATATCGGGGTTCATAGTGTGATCAAACATCCTGCAACACCCCACCCTGGCCAAGAGCATAGTAGCTCACTAGCTAGGCTTTCCTGAGAAACCCACCCCTCCAGGACCCCAGGCATTATAATGAGGTCGAGGTGGTTCTCTTACCCATGACCCTGAGCCCCATGATGGCTTTCCCAGTGGGCTGCCCTTTGGCTGTGAAATACTCCCGGTCAGTAAATGAGTGGTGGCAATAAGTGACAGTGAGAAGCCTGTGGGTGACAGCTGGGGCTCTTCCTGTAGGTATAGGCTGAGAGACAGTGCCCCCATCCTCATGAAAGTGGGAAATGACTTTCATTCGAGCGCCTAAGACCAGTGGTGGGGGTGAGGAATCACAATAGTCCAATGTATGTGGCGAGGGGCCTGCAGGCCAGCTCCTGCCTACCTTGACTATCAGCTCCATCTGGAGACAACCTTAATCAGATGCTGAATCCTGCAGGAGCCAAATCTCATCCCATGCCCTCCATGGCAGGGTCCTTAAGGCACCAGGCCTGTTTATCCCTGTCTCTCTTCCTATGCCAGCATAACAGGGCCAGGAGCACCCTTACCCAAGGATGGCTTGTCCTTGTAGATTCCAGTTCTTCCTATTTTTCTTCCGTGAGGACTTAGACCAAATTTAGCCACAAGCACCATTTGCCTTGTCTTCCTATCCGTAGCTCACAGCTGCCAGCTGCTGAGTTCTGAGGCAATTAGCAGAGTCTCGTGCCTAATTTAAGAAGGTGGCGCCAATTGGTGATGTGTGTTGGCCATTAAGACAGTGGACATAAACTGCCAGAGGCTGAAGATGCCCAGGAGCAGAGAGAAGAGGGCTTGTTTGTCATTGTGACAGGCAAGTTATGTCTGTGGTTGCCCCTGGATCTCCAAGCCCCAGGAAGCTAGGATGAGAGAGGGTCTGCTCCAGACCAATGAGGGAAGCAGAGCTGCCAGTTCAGGCACCTTGGGTTCACCTCTGTATTATGGGCTGGTTTTCCCATAAGGTGATTCCCATCTCTTCTCCCTGCTCAGGTACCCTCTTGACAAACAAGGCATATGTCATATTGCCCCCTGGGAACCCTAGTAAAGGAAAAGAGCTGAACTCAACTCCAAGAGCGGTGGCGTACTCCAGGACAGGTAGGGTGCTTCCAGGTAGACACCAGGCTTCTCATCCGGCTTATGCCTCCCTGATGAAGGTGGGTTTTGATATGATACCATGGGCTACAGAAGGTCACACAACCGTAGATTCAGGGGATATACACTATAGGGCAAGGGTGCTGACTTGGTGGCAATAGAGCCAGGAGTGCCTTAGATTCTCCTGTCTTGTCACTCTGTTGGCCGAACTGGGTTGCCTATTGAGGGAGCAAGAGATATGAACTCAGTGTATTTCGCAGAACAGAAGGGAACATACCAACTTCTCTCTTCCTCTTGGCTCCCAGGGAGATCAAGGCTGGATTAATGCTCAGTTACTTTGTTTTGTTTTTGTTTTTGTTTTTCGAGACAGGGTTTCTCTGTGTAGCCTTGTCTGTCCTGGACTCACTTGTTACTTGGTGAATTTACTTATTTGCTCGTGGATCCAGATTCTTGTGTGTGTGTGTGTGTGTGTGTGTGTGTGTGTGTGTGTGTGTGTGTGTATACACTTGTATTTGGGTGTATATGCATGTGTGTGTAAATGTGTATGTCTGTGTCTGTGTGTAGGTCAGATGACAAGCTCACATGTTACAGCTCAGGAGTCATTTATCTCCTTTTTTGAGACAGGGTCTAGCTGGCTTGGGATCCTCTTCTTCCACCTCCTCAGAGTTGGGATTACAAGTGCGCGCCACCACACCACACAGTTTTACGTGGGTTCTGGAGATCAAACTCAAGCCCTCATCTTTGTACAACAAACACTGCACCAACCAAACCATCTCCTCAGCCTCCAGATTTTTAGATCTATTTTAACTGTCCAATTCTATACATATAAGCAATGCTAAGCAGCTCAAAACTCATCAAGCCAGCAGAGTAGATATAACATTTATAAAATAGAAACGAACTGATTTTTCAGGATGCAGAGTGACTTGCCCACAGGCCCCTAAGCCACACTCTGTTCTCCCTCACATGGCTTCTTGAAAATCATAAAAAGCCTGGGATACATATGCAGAGCAAGTCAAACAAGCCCCTTAGAGGCTATTTCTGGCCTCGGGTGATCCTCAGTCATCCACTGTTCCTCCTTCACCCCAGGTAGTGTCCTGTGGAGACAGGTAGCTGCCTTTTATCAACCATGCCGCTTTAGGGGTCACATTCAACCTTTCACAGGCTGGTCATTGTGACTGCTGTGTGGTCAGTGCTGTATGTTGACCTTGAGCTCCATCTCTCCATTTAAATGTCTGTGAAAACAGCTGATAAGGCTGAAATCCACCTTAAGGATCAGATCCACCTTAAATGGTGTTTGAACCGGGCCCAGTTGAGTCTGGGCCTGGGATTTCTAGGTCAGCAGAAACTAAAAGACTCTGGTTCTTACTAAGGGATGAAGGTACAGGTTCTATGGTTCAGGAAAACCAGGGAGAAGTGGAACAGTTTCTTTCCTGTTGTTTGGCAACAGGACTTGGCCTGCAGAGGCTCTGATGTGGCCGGTAGCCAAGGGGAGGCTGCAGAGTTTTTCTGAGGAAGCCTGAACTCAAGCTGCTGTTCTGTGCTATGGAAAAGCCAGGACCCACAGGGACCGTGCATACACTAGCCAGGCTTCTCTTCAGCCCAGGCTGAGAAGGAAACCGCAGGCTGAGAGAACCTGGGCCCACTAGGGAATGGTACCCCCTGGCACCCATGCTCATGGCACAAATGGGAAGAGTGCTGGTTGTTGTTGTTATTATTTTTGGCTTTTGGAACTAAAAAAAAGACCCACACTGGCGAAGGTAGAAAAGGATATATATATTTTTTTTCAGTGTATGTAAGCCAATTTTCTAATGAATCTTGACTTTCAATTAATGTGGATGTGGAACCACCTACGAGTTTAGTGAAGCACAGCTGACTGTGCCTGTGAAAGTTTCTCCTCAGAAGACCAGATCGTGACAGCTCTGCCCTAGCCAACAGGTTAGCCCTTTGGTGGTTCATAGCATGATAACATGTTTGGACATGTGGCCTAGTTGGAGGAAGCCGGTCTCGGAGGGCCTGTCTTGTCCTGGCTCCTTCCTGTGTGCCCCTCGTCTAACTTCCTGTCTGCTCTGAAGCGATCGGCTTTCTCCACAGGTTCCTATCATGGCGATGCTCCTCCCGCACTAAGCATCACCACACACTTAACTCCATGAAACTGTGAGCTAAGCTGAAGCCTTGGTTTCTTAAGTTGGTCTCTCTCGGGTGTTCTGGTCACAGTGATACAAGTGTAACTCACACAGCTGGTGTGACAACAGGTGGGGACATCAGATTCCCCCCCCCCCCCACAGAGTACACGGGTCAGGTGCTTCCATACTGTCAGTGACAAGTCAGTAGGATACTAATATGACCACAGTGTATTTAATGGGGGACAGCCAGGCCAGCGTCAGGCCTGTTTATGAGTGACACAGTGGGATCTACAGCTGACACTACTCAGAGCAAAGGTGCCCACTGAGTCAGTACTTCTCATCCACATCAGCAGCACTGCTGGGGACAGCTAACACATGTGGGATGTAGGATACATCAGGGCTCCCTCTGCAAAGGGAGCATCTTAGGTTCAGAGTATAGTGAATAAGGAGATGCTTTGTTCTCAAGTCTAAAGTCACAGGACCGAGGACAGAGGGGCCTCACTGCTGACACAGGAAGCGTCAGCACCTGGACTCTGCTCAGCTACTTCGGACTTTTGATGATAAGATTCCAGAATGACTGGCTTCTCCTCTCAGTGCACACATAATGGTCACTGGATCATTCTCCAAGGGGAGACAAGCCTGGGGTGAATCCTGCTGATGTCTCTATAGAACAGGCATGAAGGGGGGAGGGTCTGTGTTTCTAGTGTCACGTCACCTTGAAGCCTGGAGCTGAAGCACCTACTACATTGGCCACACTGACTCATCCTCAGCACTCGGATGGCAGCTACCCTTGTGTTAGCATGACAGCCCATGTTCAGTGCCACAGAATCCATGGACACTGCCCAAGAGCCTAAAACAAATCTACTGCTCCTAAGTCACGAATCTCACTGAGGAGACTCTAGCGACAGATATCAGTATTCTCATAGTGTTCACACTATGCCAATACACACTGTGTGTGTGTGTGTGTATGAGAGAGAGAGAGAGGGGGAGAGAGAGAGAGAGAGAGAGAGAGAGAGAGAGAGAGAGAGAGAGAGAGAGAGAGAGTGAGAGAGAGAGAGAGAGAGAGAGAGAGAGAGAGAGAGAGAGAGAGAGAGAGCACTGCACAGATCATACCCAGAGAAGCATGGAAGATCCAAACTGACAGGACCACAAATGACTGAGCCACTGCTCTGGGAATCAAGTGAGGTGACGTCATGGACACAGCTTTTCTTGAAGGTCACACTGAGCTTGCAGAAACTTAATTGTACAAATGGTCTTTTCTTGTGGAGGGAACGCCTTTAGGCATATTCTGGCCATTTGCTGGTTGTACATCAAAACATGAACGTAAGTAAAAGTCTCATAGGAAACTCAGGGGTCCCTGTTGCTATCTCGCTGAACCCCTCTATGTCTCAGGACTGGCTTTGCTGTGGAAGCTGCTGACAAGTCTGCGAGGGGATCATAGCCCTCGGGTGCCTAGATACCTGGAGGAAACATCTGGAGGGGACTCCTGGAGGAAACATCTGGAGGAGACTTCTGGAGGAAACATCTGGAGGGGGCTTCTGGATGCTGGCCTGCTTGACCCTTCCCCCAGGCAGCCAATACCACCTCCAGGATGGATTTGCCTGGAGTTACCCACTATGTGAACTTATTTGCACAGTGGCACAGAATCAGTATTCGTGCTGCGCCCGGCTGCAAATCCCATTAGTCTGGGCGTTGAACAACAATGCACAGAAGACTGTTAAAAAATTAATTTCAAGTTTTCTTCCAGCTTGCACTTAGTCTGCTAAAGTAGTTTCCACTTGAAGATGCTCTTCCCATTGAAAAAAGCAAACCCATGAAAACCAAAAAGCTAAATTTACCTGTGTGACCAGAATACAGAGCAGAACTGCCCGTGAGAATGCAGCTAACCGAGGCGAACAGGCGGAGGCGGGCAGCAAGCAGAATTGGTGCCCATTTGGGCAACCGAGGCTCATACACTCAGAACTGCTAAGCACAATCCTATCCGGGCATGAATGTTAAATTTAATTAGTGCGCGCTAATCAGAAGTTTCTGAACAGAATCACTTAACTGGTCTGGCCAGCTTTGAAGCTGAGTTACAGCAAGGAAAGAGCCCTAACCCTTTAGGCCCACGGCTGTCAGGCACAGAGGGCCACACTGAAGACTAGAGGTTGTCCCCTGTTTCTGGGAAGGGTAGAACAAAGGACTTCAGTTCAAAGGCTGGTACCCTCCCCAAAAGTGGGAGGCTCATGAGATGCTTCTATGATTGATCTGCCCTGGGAACCTGAAGCAGAGTTGCAAAACAGTATGGCACCATCAATTTAAATTTTATTCTTTGACTAGATTGGATAAAGCAGACACTCTTCAGAGTCTGGAAAACCAAGTCCACATAGTAATAGTGCAGGAGCTAATGGCTACCTCCAACAGCAAAGAGTCTCCCAGAAATGCCTGAGGGGTTTTCTGAGGCCCTGATGAGGATTCTATGTAGCTGGACTGGACACAGATAAGCCCCAGGCTTCCCAGCTTCACCTGTACTCACAACTGCTATTGTGTTTTGTTTTGTTTTGCTTTTTTTTTAAACCAGAAACTTTGAAGTTTAGCCATGTTTGTAGACTCCAGACTAGTCACTCAGCAAGCAAAGTGCACGGGAGACAAGGTTTTACTATGACCCAAGTCACTGCTATGACTTCAAAATCCAGGAGCAGGCAGAAGCTCTGAGACCGAAGATACCAAGCAATGGATGCTGGGGCAGGGCCAGGTGTGCTGCATCAGAACAGGATGCTCCGGCCTGGAGCATCAGGACTGATGTGCAGCGGAAGGTCTCTCTAGAGACAGCTCTCTGTGAACTGCTTATGGAAAGCAGACAGTTCACATATGCAGTTCTGGGTGAGGCCCTAACAGCACAGTGGTGTGACAGCATCACTTAGGACCTCATGGGAGCAGTCTGGCAGGCTTCCTTTGATGCATCTGGACTCAAGGCTGCTCCTGCTTCGCAATCAGGCCTCTATCCAAGCTTTTATTTTGTTTTTGTTTTTTCTTGAATTACATGTGTGCCTGTGTGTCTGTGTGAGGATATGTACATAGGAGTGCAGCTGTCCCCTAGAGATGGAGTTATAGACAGTTGGGTCATCCACCCAATATGAGTGCCAGGAACCAAACTTAGATCCTCTGGGAAAGCAGTATGTACTCTGAACTGCTGAGCCACCCTCCAGGCTCCCTGCATTGGCTTTCTTGACTTCTCTCCCTCTCCCACGGCAACCACCTCTGCAAGCTCAGAGATCACACTGCTTCGGCACGGGACTTGCCAGTAGGCCACACTTGGATGTTGCACAGGTGATAGACCAGTCTCTATTAGCCTCTGAGATCATCTCATGGGCAAAGGTAGACTATTCCAGGCCGAGAAAATAGCCTTCTCTCATTATGAAAGTCACTATTGAGAGCCTTACTCTATCCACGACAAGTTTGCATTGAGATAAAAGGAGTTTGCTTTGGGATAAAATTTGGATAACTCAAAAAAAAAATGAAAAAATAAAAAATAAAATAAAATAAAATTTGGATAACTCATTCCCTTCAGCCCCAGAAATTCTCTTTCATCCTTGGCTTTAGGCACTGGGATCTTTTTTGATTGACGTTGGAGGCCCTACCCTGCTCAGGCCCCAGAGCAGTCGGCCAGATCTGGCTGAGTGCAAGCTGCAACAAGTAGATACATCTTTTTCTGGGACAAACTCCAGAGAAGGACCAGAGGTCCCTGAGATGACTGGCCCTGCTCACAGGCACTGCACTCAGGTACCGTGGGAGCCTCAAGGAAGCACAAGCTCATGGAGGCCCAGAGACAAGAAGCAGTTCTGCATGAGGCCTCCCTCTGTGAAGCAATCCCTGTCTGGAGCACCTGTCCATGTCTGTGAGTGTGTGATAAGAGATGAGCCACATCTCACTAGGTTCCTGAACTCAGAACTTCTGTGCCCTCTGCTGCCCCAACAGGGTCCTTAGGCAAACCTCGACAACCCCCACACCCCAGTTTCTGCGAGCTATTGTGGCAGCTAAAGTCCAGATGCTATCCCAAGGTGTGGCGCACCTGGGAGCCTTCTGAAAGGAGGACGCATCAGCCCCCTGGAAATGGGATGGCAGAGTGAAGGCCTCTGGAACAATGCTCCTTGAGACCAGCCAGGGGCTGGTCATTAATCAGCATATTCCTCCCTTAGACACTTGCATTTGAGAAAGAGGGGGAAACAAATTTTGGGGTGACCCTAACCCTCCAGTGCTGTCCTCTATATGGTTGCAGAATTAGCCTTTTATTGCAGGAAGTGGTGTGTTATTTTCATACCATTGTCCTCAGCTATCTCACATCCGGAGTTGAGGAGCCTGGGCTTTGAGGCCATGAGACATAGGCCGCAGCAGGTCTGTGATGCCTCTGCCGGTCCATTGTTGGCCTCAGATATCCTGAGCCCCTGTTAGAACTTTGATCCCCAGTAAAGGTGCATGCACTGTTTGGGGTTCTAGGCAGAGAAGGCTCAGCCTATGGCCATTTCCCACAAACACAGACGGCTACCACAGGGTCAAGATGACCCCAGGAACAAACTGACCCTGGGACAAAGCTGGGGCATCTACAGGATTCACGGTGCTGCTGTTTCCTTGGTGAAGAGGAAGGAAGGTGGTGTGCTCTTCCTGATCCTGGGGCCCTGGGTTCCCTCGTTTGCTACTCTCTCCCAAGAACCAAACCAGTGGCCACTCCGAACAGGGACTGGTGTACGATGGGTATCTGTGTCCTTGAGCCCTTGGAGTGAAGCCTGGCCTGCAGATTGAGAAGACAGTTTTCCTAGTCCCAGAGGGGTCCAAATGGGGCAGCCGTGATTAATCACCAGATGCAAATAGCTCATTTAAAAAATTAATCACACCAGGACGATCTGATTCATTATTCAGCACTCGAGTGGTGTGCACAGAATTCCTAACAAGCTGTCAAAGTAGAGATAAATGACCCAGGACCACTGTCCCTCGGCATTTTATGGCCCTTCCCGCACATGTAGGCTGTTGAGGTTTCTTGTCCTGTCTCAGCAGGACACAGGCTTTGCTGGACTCCAGGGAATCAGGGAGGCCAGATTTTTTTTTTCAACTTGGGTGGCTAGCCTGTAAGATGAGCCTTAAAAGACACTGTGTAGGCAGACCCAGACATGCCTAGTTCCACCCTATCAGAACGAATGCTTGGGTTGAGCAGATGCCTCAGGCAGTAAAGTGCTTGCTTTGTAAGTGCAAGGACATGAGTTCAATACCAGAACCCCAAAACAAAACAAAACAAAACAAAAACACAAACAACAAAAAAACAAAACAAAACCAGAAAGAAAAACAAAAAGTGGACATGGTAACTTATATTTGTAATTCCAGCTCTGGGGAGGTTGAGACAGCTCACTAACAAGCAAGCTCTTTTTAAATGGCAATTTCCAAGCTAGTGGGAAAACTGTCTCAAAAAACAAGGTGAGAAGTACGTGACGGAGTGACACTTGAGGTTGTTCTCTAGACTTCACACGTGTGTATATATGTGCACCTGAACATATGTGTTCATCTGTATACTCACATGTAATCACACTCACGTGCATGTATATTCATGTGCGTGTACACGTACACACACACACACACACAGAGAGAGAGAGAGAGAGAGAGAGAGAGAGAGAGAGAGAGAGAGAGAGAGAGGGAGAGAGAGAGATACATGGATCTCTTTTCTGTCCAGGGTGAGGGTTGCCTACTCTGTCTTTGGCGAGGCTTCCTTTACCTTCTCCACAGAGAGAACTACCTGGGACCTCCCCATGGCATAGGCTTCCCTGCCTCTCTTGAGGCACACCTGTCATTTACTCCATTTTGTTTTGTTCCCTTCTCATAGTTACATTTATGCACGATCCAGCTGTGACCAGTGCATTCACCCTCTGTGAGAGCTGTACAGGGATGGAGTCCTCACCAGATCCTTCGTACAACCCTCTCCACTTCCTGGAGATTGGCCTCCTCAGCTGTTCCACCATCTCCTTGCCTCTGACAGCACAGGTGATCTCTACATCTGCCAACTTTGAGCCCTGGGTGCAGGCCTGTCCTGTTCTTGCAGGGACTCAGATGGCTGCAGGAAAAGGAGAGGTGTCATCCAGAGAAACAAAGGACAAAGCCGAGGCTGTTTCCTAATGTGCAGATGGAGCCCTAGTGGCACTGAGGTCACTTCTCTCCGTGATGTGCCATGGTTGGATGCTCTTCAGTGTTAGTCTGGCAGCCCCATCTGCTTTCCTTCAAGGATCATGTTTGCCTCTCCCAGCTCAGGAACCCAAGGTGGAAGATCCACCCAGGTGGACACCTCGAGGTCTGACCATATGGATCCCAGCTCCACAGCCTGTTAGTGTCACTGGCCTAAGTGGACAATCTGCCATGTATGAAGGGTGGCTCAGCTCAGTGTATCTGAGATTTGGCTTAGTAGGGGAGCATGCGAAGTTATCAGCAGGTGCCCTGGGAGGAATGAGCAGGATGCAGAAGCCACAAGGCATCAGTCAAGTGCATTGGACAGACAAGTCCTTTGAAGTTCCTAGCCTACATTCCTCTCTGGTTTTCACCTCTGTAGTGATGTGGCTTCTGCTTCAGGGTGCTCAGGTCTTCTGCTCTTTTCTTCCAGGAAGATGGTTTTCACTGAACTTAGAACCTGTGGACAACACAGGGTGTCCTCCTACCAAGATCTTTCCTAGACAAACATTCCCCTGAAATATGTTCATAGCGCCAGGTTTGGGGATAAAGCAGAGGTAAATCTTCCTGAGACCATCATTTAATCCACAACAGTCCGCAGGCCTGGGGACACTCAGTACTCATTACCCACACACCTGGGTGCAGGATGAAGCCAGTATGGTGGGTGAGTTGTAACAAGGTTTCAGCAGGAGCACACAGGATACTGTTGGCCTTGCTCAACGGTCCTGCCCCAAGATTGTCATTCCGGAAGCTCAGGATTCCAGGAGTATGGTAGCAGATGAAAGCAGATTTATTTCTCTTCGGAAACCTTGTGGGCTGTGGGTGGTTGGTCCAGGAGGCTGTGGGCAGGCAACCTGCAGGTTGCCTTGCCAGGAGGCCACATTTGCAAGAGTAGAGCTGCAGTGAAGGTGCTGTTTCTCCTGTATTTTGCTGTGAATATTACTACTTTAAGGTTTAAAAATCACACTACAGGTAGCAAGAGTGCTACAAACAAGCAAAATTTATGATTCTGCCAGATGTGGTGACACACGCTTTTAATCTCATTACTCAGGAGGCAAGAATAATGATTCTCTGAGTTCAAGGCCAGCCTGGCCTACATAGAAAGTTCCAGGTCCTTCCCCATCTCTCTCTCTATATATATATATATACATATACACACAAAGGTGTATATACATATATACATATACACATACATACACATACACATATGTACACACATATATAATTATTCATCAAAAACTCATGCTCTGAATCTGGCCTAGGAAGCAGCTGGTACTGCAGGGATTAGGGTTAGGGGCTGGGGCTAGGGTTAGAGTAAGGGATAATCAGGCCAAGTCTGCGGACAGCTCATTCCTGGGAGAGTGGAAGGAGATTATGTCACAACTTTGAGTCTCAGAAGGTCTCAGGCCAGGTGGGTGGGCAGAGCTGGGCTCCATCGCGTCTGCTCGCCACCCTGCTCCAGAGTGTTTGCTCCAATTGTTTTAGACTTAGGCAAAGGATTTTTCTATCGATCTTCCTGCCAGGTTGTCTACGTGGGAAGTAAGATTACAACTTGTCCCCAGCTGCAAATATTCTGCATAACCAGTCACCTGGCACATAGTGGGTGCCCAAGTCCAAGGCTGAGTCGTGAAATGTCCCGCTTGGGACATCTCTCTAAGTAGAGTTAGAAGGTGCACACTTCCAACGACCATGCCCTTGTCAAGGGAAGGAAAGGCTTTCTGAGGAGATGGTTAAAAGAGATCTAATCTCCTAATAGTTAAAAAAAAAACCATTTATTTATAGTGTGTGTGTGTGTGTGTGTGTGTGTGTGTGTGTGTGTGTGTGTGTGTGTGTGTGTG
>OU015757.1:19891382-19908781 GCA_907169655.1 Acomys percivali | reverse complement strand
GTGTGTGTGTGTGTGTGTGTGTGTGTGTGTGTGTGTGTGTGTGTGTGAAGCTTGGGGAAGTCAACTCTTTCCTCCTACCATATGGTTTCAAGATCAGGTTATTAGTCTTGGCTGCCAGCATCTTTCCCTGCTGAGCCGTCTCAGGGCTCTGAAATGGTGTTTGTAGAGTCAATCCTACAGAAGAGACTTAATGTAAATGTTAATGTTTGCACTCTTGGTGTTTGTTGGACAGGTGACTATGAGGATCTGGGCTTACAGTAGCAACCTCTTAAAGGTGAGGGATGACCTTTGGTTTCAGACGCCATGGGAGGCAAAATGTCTTCTCCCTGCAGCCTGGAGATCCTGGAAGCTGCTGCTCACAAACCCATGCGATAGAGGGACCACAAGGCGCAGAGTGCGTGAGTTGTGGGCGTGTGGGCACAGGTGCACGTGGCTTGGCATTTTCTTCAAGCTTCATCTTGGCTGCAGCAGCGTTTCTTCCCACGAGAATCTGGGCAGAACTCTGAGCTTCCTGTTGCTTCCGCATCTTGCTTGACAATTCCCAGTGGAAAGGGCTTCATTTTAAATTTTGGAGCAGGCTGTTTTTATTCTCGCCCCCAATAGATGAGAAGTTGCTGCCCTCGAGTGGGCACCTGGGACATGGAACAGGTGTGTGATAGGGCAGCTGGCCATACCCAGACACCTGCTACAGGCCTTATACCTGACTTTCTTTGCAGGCTGTGGCCCTGGGCCAGCCTCCCACTCTCCACAGGGCACACCTGGTCTGAGCCTGCAGATCTGCAGCCTCCAACTGCAGCATAGGCAGTGGCACAGGGCCTGTGGCTAAGCCCCTAGACTGTGCAAGGTTCATACATGGGCTCCAAATGGTGATGACAGGGGCCTCTTGCTGGCTCCATCTGGCTGAGCAACAGTGGCTACATTCTGCCTTGCGCACATCTCACAGGTGTTTGTCTTGAGATCCTAGGAAAGCAGGTGCACCTTTCTCTTCTGATCCATTAGTGGACCCAGGACAACACCTTCACTGCCCTTCCTCTCTTCCAAGAGTGGCTAAGGGATCACATTTGGCTCCCCCTTCTTCCACAACCTTCCTGTGAATAGAGAACTGAAGGCAGCTGCTAGAAAGGATGTCCTGGGCCGGATCTAAGGCAAGGCCTCAGGCATGCCACTGAAAGTTCCATTCTCTAGAAAGTTCTTCATCTGGTCCTCTTCTGCTACACAAGACTCTGGTCTTGGCTAACGTGAGCTTCGAGGATTCTAAACTATTCTCTTGAGCCACCTTCTACCCAGCCATCTGCCAGGTGAGCCCCAGTTGTCCTGTGCCTCACCCCGGTACTGCTCTACACCAGACCTAGCTACTCCCTGAGTTATTTTTCTACCTTGTCAGTCAATAACTTCAACTTTCCCACTCATTGTTCTGTCACCTGCATCCCCGGGTACATCCCAAGTTCCAGGATGGAGCCTTTCGGCTATTTACAAGGGCCTGGGCACAAGTGCTCCTGATCAGTTTCAGAGCCAGTCAATCAATTGATGACCCACATTAGTAGGCGCTTCCTCCTGGCAGGCTGGCTGGGCTTGGATGCTGGGAGGGTTTCTTGCCACTGGGGTTTATGTTACAATTTAGATGTAAAACATTACTCAAGAGCTCATGTGCTGAAGGGCCTGGTCTTAGCACTGTTCAGACAGAGGTGATTGAGTCATCAAGGTTCTGCCCTCAGCAGTGGATCTGTATGTTGAGGGATTTGGAGCTGAAGGAAACATTGGCGGTGGACTGCGTAAGAGGTGGAGCTGGTTGGAGGGAGGGAAGTTTTTTTTGGGGGCTATACCCTTGGTGGCTTTATCTTACTCTCACTCTCTCCCCTCTCCTTCTCCCCCTTTATATGAGCAACTTTGCTCCATTGTGTGCTCCTACCATGTTGAAACCTTACCTAACAGGCCAAAAAACGACAGAGCTGAACCATGAGGCAAAAACAAACCATTTCTCTTTTACTTGTTTGCTTTAGTTACCTTGTTGCACTGATGGAAAGCTGACGAACAGGCTACTGGAGGCCCCTGAAGAATATACACTGAGGGCAGGGTCCAGTTCTGACCCCAGGGCAGTGGGGTAGTGGCTAACTGAGCAGGAGAAAGCCTGAAGGAATTGAGTACCATTCTTCAGTGGTGGGGAGGCACTGCACACAGCTAGCCATATTATGCTGCCTGTGTTATTTCTAGCAATCATGGGGCCGGAAAGGAATGACACCAGGCTGAACCTGAGGCAGGACAGGTGTGTAGCCATGCTGCTTGAGGCCTCGAGGTCCCCATTGGAAGGAGGGTCTGAGTCACCAGAGAGGTGGGGTCACCCAGGTCACCTAACTCACCCAGGTGACTCAGAAGATTGACACATTTCTCTAGCCGGACCAGCTTCTAGAGCCTGCGCTGGCAGGAGAAACTCTCTCAAGGAGCAGTCTCAAGCAGGATCCTTCTGGGACCTGTAACCGCCAAGAGAAGTCCACTTGTCACAGGGATCCCAGGCTTATCCTGTTCTCTCCATTGACTGCTGCCCTGGGAGATGACACGGAGACAGATAGATGAAGGACGGATGGAAGTTAGGAGCTGGGAAGATAACCTAGTAAGTTCTTGGCTCACTGGCCATCAAACCTAGACAATTTTGTGAGTTCCATGTCAACGGGAGACTCAGAATCATAAGGGAGTGGGTAGCTCTTAAGGAATGACCCAAGGTTGTCCTCTGACCTCTACATACGTGATACTCATGTGCGCACTCACACATTCACCTGTGCACATGGACGCACACAAGAAAGATAGAAATTTAAAGATAGAGAACTCTGGCCTGTGTATCCAATGAAAACAATCTCGGCCCAGGCCCACCATGTTTCTTAACAAGCCGACTCCACGGGATGACGTGGCATAGTCCTCTCACCCAAGGCTTGGCCATCATCAGAGAAGTTTTGCATCCAGAAAGAGTGATGCATGGCACAGGCATCTGGCTTGCTGACACAGCTTGGTCTCATTCAAGTGTCAATTATAAATGCCTCCTGGTTCTTCCAGCAATGCACGGTGGCACGTCCTCCCACAGCCTTGCAAGAGGCAGCCGCTGGCAAAGCAAGTCTCTCCTTACCTCATTGCCATGAGCTCAGTCCTCAAAGTCAACGGGCCAGAGATCAGCCTCAAAGGCCTCTGGAGCGGCATCCTGGGCCAGCGCTGAAGTGTGCTTGGAGCCGGCCTCTGCAGGTTTGATGCATCTTTCTTAATACCAAAAGAACGGGTGGCCTTTGATATGTGTTTCAAAAATAAAATCCAGTAGACTTTGTGTGGGATGCTCCACAACTCAGGATGTGTCCTTCCTTTGATGGCAGCACAATGACAGGCACCCTTGGCTTTCACTGGAAAGTGTGGGAATTTTTAACAAGCCTTTTGTTGTTAAAGAATGGGAGGAACATTTGCAGGCTCAGGCTTCAAGTGGCCCTGGGGCTCTGAGCGGAGGTGTTATGCTGAGCTTAGTGCCAGCTCAGACCATGTGCTTTTAAGGTCTTATTTTTAACTGGTGCATCCAAGCCCCAGTGGTTGGGGCCAGAACCAGGGGAAAAAGGGGTTCACAAGAAGACATCTCTGTATTCAGGGAGGAAAGCGGGCCTGAGTCCGGTATAGCCCTATTGAATGGGGTGGGGCATGTCCACGCACAGAGTCCCTTGCCACCCAACGGTTCCATCTTCTTCTGGTTCATGTCCCCATGCAGAGACTCCTGGTGTTGGAAATGGGATGGACACTCAGGCCATGGGTAGCTCTCGGGCTTCACAAAGCACATGATCTAGGGATGTCATCAAGGCTCCAACATACAGGACCTGATTCTGCTTTTCTTCCAGAAGTCTCACTCCACCACCGTCTCCGTGTTTGGAATTACCAACAGCTCAAAGTTAGCCTATGGCCAGTCCTCTGCCTATTTAATGGTCCTCTGAGTCTTATGCAAGGGATTCCTGTGTCCTTAGTTCCTGCAGTCTAAGGACCGAGCAGCTTCTGCCACCAGGGAGGCAGCTCAGGCCACACAGTGGCCACGGGCTGGTTCAGCACCATCATGAAATCTCACTGCAGGAGAAAAATGGCAATTCTGGACTGGCTAATATTTTATTTAGGAGGCTCAATTATTCACCAAGTCCTGAGCCTCCAGAGACCCTTAAATGGCCTGTGCATTTGGGTGGCCCTGTGTGCATGGCCCTTTCTATTTGTGGGAGTGGGGCATGGGTGCAGGAGCCTCTAACCTGGGGCAGGAGGCAGTGTGGCCTCTGTCCCTGGCCAGAATCTAAGGGTTGTGAGTGCCCTGAAGCAAAGAAAGGAGGAGCCAGACAGCTCTTGGTGTCTTTTTCAGAAATTGCTTTTGTACAGCTGGCAGAATACCCGTCTTCTTCCTCACAGGCTCACTTTTCAAGGTTGGTCAGGCTCAGTGACATAAGAACTTGATCCTAACATGGAACTTCAGGGTTCTAATTGCACCATCCATTCAGGGACCTGCATGCCTGTGGGGTCTTTCTGGGGCCACTTACACTCACCACTGAGGTGCTATGAAGATTGCTGACTTACAGCCTACCCTGTAGGTGATCAGGTCTCCTCGGTTGCTAACTGACATGGCTGTTCTTAGTTAGCTATTTAACTACACCTGGAATTAACTAAAACCCCCAAATGGAGGTCATAATTGTGAGAGATTCTGGCTTAATTTGAAGTAGGAAGATCTACTTCTAATCCATATCTATGACTTAAGAATACACACCTTTAACTTTTTGGGTTTCTGTTTTTGTTTTTGTTTTTTGAGACAGGGTTTCTCTGGGTAGCCTTGGCTGTCCTGGACTCACTTTGTAGACAACGACCCACCTGCCTCTGTCTCCCTGAGTGCTGGGATCATAGGCATGTGCCATCATGCTGGCTAATACAGATCTTTTGAACTGGGAAAACCCACCTCTAACCTGGGCCACGCCTTCTGCTGGAAGCCCATATAAACATGTGGAAGAAGGAAGCTTTTGCTTTTTGCCTGCTTGCTCTCACCTTGCTGACGTGTCCATTCCTTCACTGGTGTTAGAGCCGACTTCTTCATGAGTCTAGCATCTACTGAAGACCAGCTGAGAAATTCAGCCTCATGGACTGAGCACCTGCTGGATCCTTGGACTTTCCGTTCATAGCCAGCCATGGTTGCATTAACTGTATCTCAGCCCGTAAATGATTCTTAAAAATCCTCTTTATCTATGCCTATGTCTATAGCATATCTATAGCTATTTCTCTATATATCTATACATATATATATATATATCCACACATACTTATACATGCATATGCACACACCCAGATTCAATCTATACGTTATGTTACTAATAAGTTCAGTGACTAATACATTGACCTCCTTTGTAGGAGATATGAGGAATCTCTTAAACTGTTCATTCTATCAATTTCCTCATGTCCTGTGGGGACAGCTTGCCCAGCACTCTTAGACTCATGAGGCCTCCAGACTCCTGACTTCTAGGAGATGTTTCCAACACAGCCCAGAACTGCCTCTGCCTTGGCCAGCACCTGTGAGATCCCTTTGGTGATCTGGGCCTCATTTTTTTGGGGTGAGCCCCACAACCGACCCTCATGAGAATTGAGTCATCCCACCCACATTGAATCTCCAGCTACCCTTTGGCTTCTCCTGCCCAGGAAAGCATATTGCATAGATCACCACTGAGCTCTGAAATCACTCCCACAACACTCCAGAGAGACAGCAGGAAGAGGACAGAGGAATCAGGGGTTGGACAAGGGTCTATGGATGCTCTAAGAAGCCCTGTTTATCTAGGCAAGAAGAGAAAGGGGAGCTCGAGGAGGTCTTCTCTGAGGTGGGTCTCTTATCTAGACAACACTTGACAGGGTGGACCTACTGTCTATGCTTTGTCTGACCACTGGCCAGTCAATAAAAGGAAATAGAAAACACCTGCAACTTACTTTTTAAACAACAAATTGGAATGCCACCAAAAGACTCCAAAAGACTCCTGGGCCAGTTTCTCTCATTCCCTAAGCCTACTACTTACTGTTCCCAGAGGGCACAGCCTCAGAGTGTGGTGAGCCTCTGACAGAGCTGAGACCCAGGAGGGTTATTGAAATTGAGGAGGCCAGAGGCAGATGGCTCAAGGCATTGCCAATGGTGAAGGCATTGCAGATGGGGAAATGTGACATATATGTTGTCACTGCTGCATGGGGGAAAATGTGACATATGTGTTGTCACTGCCGCATCTAGCTGGGTCCCCTCTGAAGATTGCTCCTGGCCAGCTTTGTCACCTGTGGCCTGGTGGAGGGCATCAGCAGGCCCCACATTCGGCAGAAAATTTGGCTACTAGGAAACACAGAAGTGTGGACCTCTGGCTGATGTGGTGAGCCAGCCGCAGTGAGATTATTTTAAAGCAAAGTTGCAAGCTGACTTGTGCTCCCTGTAGACAACAGAGAAAATTCAAGTTCACTTCTCAAGGGGAAAAAAAAATCAAAGACAGTAAAACAATGTGAGGTCACCTCCCAGCTACCCGCCTGACTACTGGGGAGTGACATACCTCTCAGGAACACCCATGAACAGTGATGACAGCCAGCTAGAGATGTAGTCTTGTCTCAGCCTCTAGGGGAAATGATGCCTGTAGTTATGGCAACCCAAATCAAGCGTCGCCTTCCCCAAAGCTCAAGGACCACAGAACCTAAAACCTCACCAACACTGATCTAGATTCCAGGAAAGCCCCGCCTGCGAGGAATTTCATTCATCTCTTTATGGAGGGAAATAAGTTTCAAGTTAGAAGAGAGGAGGCCTTGCAGTTCAGCAGTCATCCCGCCTCTTGGCAATGGCCCAGGCCTGGTTTGAAGCAGGAAGAAATGAGCCAAAGCAGAGCTGAAGAGATGGTCCTTTCATGAGGCAAGGGGAGCCTCAGCATATTTAGGGGCACTTCATTTTTATTACAGCTCTGAGCGCCGCATCCCTAGAGCTGGTTGAAGAGATGCTCTGCTCTGGGCTGTAAGTTTGCAAGATCAACAGCTTAGTGATGAGGGCTCCCCGCCTCACTCTCCACTTCATGGCAGCCTGGATACCACTGCGTCCTGAGGATTCACCCATGCTTAGTAAAGGCCAAGACTTAGAGAGTAATAAAGAAAGGACTCTTTAATAGTGTGTGGCAGCAAAGGTATTGTCAGGGTTGTTTCTTTTCCTTTTCTTTTTCTTTTTTTCTTTTTTCGGGTTTTTGTTTTTTGTTTTTTGAGACAGAGTTTCTCTGTGTAGCCTTGGCTGTCCTGGACTCGCTTTGTAGACCAGGCTGGCCTCAAACTCACAGTGATCTGCCAACCTCTGCCTCCCGAGTGATGGGATTAAAGGTGCGAGCCACCACGCCTGTCCCTCAGGATTATTTCTTTTATTCTTCTTCTTTTTAAAAAAAAGTCTAATTAATTTATTCAGATTATATCTAAATTTTTATCCCATCCCTTGTAGCCTCCCATTCCTCCCTCTCTCCTGCTTTCATACTATTCCCCTCTCCCCTCTGTGACCGAAGGGGACCTCCTCCCCCACTCTATGGTCATAGGCTATCAAGTCTCATCTTGGTGTACAGCTGTGATGTTCTTTTCCAGTAGGTGTTACCCAGGTCCATCTTGCCCACCTGGCAGGATTATGATTTCCTGATAAGAGCTCTGAGGATTAAATGGCAGATGAGGACTTAATGGTGCCTGTGACCCTAGGCTGCCTCCAACCCCCGTGCCCCCCCACCACCACCTCCTGTGAGCTGCTCCTTAGAGGCATGTTCTTAGATGAAGGGATGGGCTAATGGCTGGCTGTGAGTCAGGGCTGTCTCCTTTCTGTTGTGGAAGTTTTGGTTTATATGTAAATATGGTTTTGTTTTAATCCCAGGTGTGGGATATGGGGGCTGCTCCAGTTTGTCCACAGCTGATACTTGCCTAAGGAGAGAGCATGTGATGTTTGTCAGCTGTGAACTACCTCGTGTGGGATGTGGTCTTTGTCAGTGGGGAGTAAAGGGAGCCACAAAGAGAGACGGGGGGGGGCTCCCAGAAAAAAGAAGGCTACCGGCACTTCCCCCTGCGGCTCCTGGCTGCTGTTGGTGCAGTTTGACAAGAAGTTGAAGATATCCTGAAGCGAGGACTGGACTTGCCCCACGGAACCCAAGGACCCTAAACAGAAGGAAACAGATAAGGAAAACTACGCCCCCTCTCCCCACTAACCTTCTTTCTCCCCTACCTGGCATTGGGGTGTTGGAAGGGATTGGAGTGTAGTACAGAGAAAGAAACTTAAGGAACCCAAAATAAAAATAGTTGTTTAAAAGTACGTTAACATCTTTCCATGGGTCTGGAGCCTAATTGGAGGTCAGTCTTGGTGAACAAACATTAGCAGAAACCTTCCCAGCAATCCTAAACTCCAGCTATGGCACAGAATGTTCTTTCCTATGGTTTCTAAGAAGCCTGGTCAGTAAACTACTATCTCCCAGTCAGATTGGAGGCCGCGCTCCTCTAGCTAAATTCTACTTTGTGTGACTTAGTATTTCCATCAATTTTGGCTTCTGTGCTGCTTTTTTTTTTTTTTTTGGTCAAAAGGACTCTGCATTTGGAGACAATGTGGTGCTCTTGATGCCAGCCTGGAGTCTTCCAGACTGTTCCCCCACTGTCTGTGGTCTAAGGAACTGTTGACACTCTGCTGAGCTAGCTGTATGGCTGTGACACACTTTCCAGGGCCTTTGCTGCACAGTGGCTGGTCTACCCTTTGTTGCTTTGCTAGTGACATTTGTATAACACTCAGTGTCCCGGCTCGGTCACCAGCCGCTTCCCTGGTTCCACCAGCCAGCTCTCTTTCCCCTGTCTAGGTCTAATACAATGGTGACCATGTACAGGGGTGCTCATGTATTGAAACAGCCTCAGAAGGTACCAGAAAGGGTGGGGTGTGTGTGAGGCCCACCCATATCTCATGGAAAAGAATATGTTTTATTCAAAACAAACTTTGCCTTAGCTTGTATGTTCAGAAGTCTCCTGCGCAGCCTGGTTCATTCAGCCACAAGGAGCTGCAGCCTCATCTTTCTTTACAGAATGAAAAAGAAGCCACCAATCAATGGTTCACAGAGAGATTCCACAATAGCAAAATGTTTTTTTTTTTTTCCTCTCAAGGTGGGAAAATTCCTTCCTTCCTTTTTAAAAATAAAATTAAAATCCCACAGAGAGAAACCAGAAGCTAGATTCTCAAAGTGGGTGTGGACGTAGGGGAAGTGTGCTCATTAGCAGCGCTCAGCCTATCCTGTGCCTGTGAGTCTGGAGAGTCTGAAGAGTCTGGTGGGTCACGTGGCACACAGTGGCCAGGCTGACAGAGGAGGCTGGAATGTGGGAAGCAATACCGTTTTCCTAAGGCCACGCAGCCAGGTCCCTGGGCCTATTGAGTCCACAGTGGTGAGGAGCCATACTGGCAATGTCCCGAAGCCCCCCAAGGTGGCCATGTTCCTTTTTTGAAGACTACATCAAATGATGAATGTCTGGGACCCTTAGGAGTTTCACTCAGTCTGCGTTCTCCTCCTGCATTTCTACTAAGCCAGGTGACAAGAGTGCAATTGTGAAAGGTGGGGTCCTGCAAGGGACCCCCACCGCCTTCATTGTGTCTCTTGTGCTACCAGAGTCTGCATGCTGGCAACCATGGACCTCATCTATGCTAGAGTGTGGATATCACTATGGGTCAGCATCTGGAGCCAGGATGGGTCAGCTCAAGGATCCTCTAGGGATGTGCTTAGCCCAAAGAGGGTAACTTAGGGGGTCTTAACAGGGTAAGAGGTCTGTGTAACCAGTTAGCATACTGTGTGGCCCCATCCACTGGGTAGTGCCTGGCTGCTGCTGTTTTGAAAATCATAACAGCTATGGTTATCCAGGCGACCCTCACAAAACTGGACCCACTAACGCCCCCTTGTGGAAGCTCCAGCCATCTGCAAAGATAGGTAAGTAGTTAACAACTTCCTAACACTACAGGTGCCCGGTCAACTGCCCATGTCCCTGCACGGAACCCTTGATACACTGCTCTATGTAATCCCAATTAGGAAAACAGGTTTTCCAAACCAAACTCACACTGGAACAATTCATCTGGCTTGTCTTTGGCGTCCTGTATGGTGAACAACGGTTGGTAATGTCTCACCAGAAGTAACAGTAGGGACAAATGGGCACGTTCACTGTCTGAGGCCCTGGAAATTGCTTGGCAGCTTGCACAATAGTGAGGCCCCTGTGAATGGTCTCCTCAGCTGAGATCACTATTCCAAGGGAGATCTCTGAGAACCGAAGCAGGAAGCTTTCTATTTTCTTTCTTCAAAAGAAAAAAAATGTTAACCCTTGGCTGTTTTCTGGGGACCATGATGGTGACGGGAGGAAAGCATCCTTAGATGGTCGCACATCTGTGACTACAGGCTTTCTGGGTGCTCTGAGGCTCATGGGAGAGCCCTGCCCATGCTGGGTGCAGGAGCTCAGCTGGAGGCAAGTCACTCAGCAGGAGCCGCAGTCTATTCTTAGCTCTCTTCCTGTTATCCTGATGGAGTGCTTTGATTGCAAATAATCCCGTACAAAGGAGAGCCATCATCAGCGCACACTTTGGGACCCTCTTCATTGATTAGATAATTACAGAAGCTCAGCCAATGGGGAGCGAGGGTGACTTGCTCAGCGGAAAGCGCTTGGGACCAGGCTTGGCTGGGCTTTCTATGGGATGTGGCTCTGTGACAACCGAGCACAAGCAAAGAGTGCTGTTAGTCTGGTACTCTGCTTCATTCCCTCTTGCCTAACTCTCCTGGATCCCCAGACCTGGTCATGGACACCGCCCAGAACTCCAGACTCTCTTGGGAACCTAGGGCTATTCATGTTGTTGCTGAAATGGAATTAAGAGAGGGGAAAGAAAAAAAAAAAAATCTCTTCTGTTTGCTGATTCAGCAAAATGTGCTCGCTTGGCTGTGGGTGTCACCTTCCTTAGACTGAGCAGGAAGTCTGAGCTTCTAGCCCGCTGTGACTTTAGTATGGAGGATTAAGGCCCCACATAGGCTTAGCATTTCTGCTTGCTTGTTTTGTGTGGCATCTGTAGAACCCAATTGCACAGCCAGCCCGGAGATGGGCAAGTGGCTTGTTGGTCTTGATAGTGGTGGCTGATTGTCATAAGGTAAATGGCACACTTCATAGAAAAGTCTAGAGGGAGATAAACCCACTGGAAAGCCTGTCCACAGCCTCGCAGCCAGGCTCAGGGTCACTCTTACGCCTGGCCTCTGGTCCCTGGTCAGCCTCAGGGCTTCACACAAACTCTGTAGGAATCTTCTATTAGCCAGATGCACAGAGGGAGTGGGAATGGGGTCTGAGGTGATCAGCCCAGACCTATGTGCCTGTAGTTTTGGGGGAGCAGTTCAGACTGAATGAGAGGACCGAGTCAGCACGCTTGCTTGATGCAGACTGTGCGCAGGACAGGAGGCGGTGTTCTCCTACTTCCCTTTTGCCCTCTCTAGGGCTGGAGGTGTGTGTGACAGAGGTCTAACCTAATCTACTTGTCCCCAGGGAGGAGCTGCAGAGACACTGCAAGGGCCCCCAATTTTGGTGTCTCATGGCCTCCTGAAGCTGAGGGCCTGTGTTCTAGGCACGGGAAATCACCAAGAGCAGGCAGAACTGTCAGGCGCTGGAGCAAGTGGAACAGGCAGAGCCTGCTTCATTGGCAGCCAGCAGAGGAGGTTATGCGGCCACTTCTGAACTTGGACGCTTCAGTACGTCTGAAAGCAGAGAGGGTAAATGACCTGGTTCCTAAGAGCAGGGGCTCATGGGAGCCAGGGTTCATATGGGGAACACCTGGCTCCTTGGAGGCCTTAGGTGGTCAGAGCTGGAAGTGGGGTTTCAAAGGCCACTAGGTTTGGGAGGCTAGAAATCAAGGCAGTGTGGCTGTGGGTTTCTGCAGGAGAGAACGCCCATAGAGGGGAGACTGGTATGCTCAGAGGCAGCCGATGGCTCAGTAGTGACCTGAATGCCTGAGAAGGAGCAAGGTAGTATCTGAGGAGAAATACCAAAGAGGCTGACAACATATTTTACGGCATTTTGACAGGGATGATCAGACGTGGCCAGTACCTGGGGTCTAGAAAGGTGGTAGAGCGCTAAGGGTTTGTAGCCCACAGGTTCCCTCAGAGACATCATGGTGAACGTTCCTACTAGTCCATTCTATGAGGGTCTACAAAGAGATCCTGGGGCGAGGCTCAGAGGCCACATTCTGTGAGTGTCTAGGAGAGAATGTCCAGTGGCTTGGACCCTGGATGACTCGGCCCTCTTCATGTACGGGGAGTCCCATGCTGCAGTAGGCGGGGATGGGAAAGCTCCAGAGGGAAGAATGCTGTCCTGCCAGCCTGGAGAACTCTCCCCGGACACTGGGAAGGGCTTGTTCACAGCCATTTGTGGTGTTCATAGCCCGAAGCAGACGGCAGTGGACATAACCTATGGAAGACCATGCCCTGTGCCAAGAGAAGGAAGGAACTAGCCAAGAACTTCCCTGGGTTAGCCACTGGAGCCAAGAGCTCTGAGGAGTGCTGGCAGCAAGCAGAAGAAAGTAGAGACTATCTCTAGAAAGTCTTCTGGATACAAAGGGTATCCAAGTAAAGGCAGGCTTGAGATGCACTCCTCCCCACAGGCCATCAGTCCATCATTAGAGAGAAGTCTTTTTATAGGGCTTCAGATTGCAACACTAAGGGAGGCAGCACAGGAGGGCATCTCCTGCCAGCTCAATAGGTTTTTCCCAGCAGCATGCTTCTTTAGCCAAAGAAGGGGTGTTGGGACCAATCACAGCACACCTTTGAATGCAAATGAAGGTTTGTGTTTGCACCAATCAGCACACCCCACACGCAAATAGAAGTTTCTATGTGCACTGAGCATAGCCTTGACTCTCTAGCACCACTCACAGCAGTCCTTGGCTAGGTAATTGGCCCCTCCCCCACCCTACTTCTTACTCAGGTAGAGTGGTTACAGAATCACCTAGAATCCACCAGGCTTACGAGCACAAAGAGTCCAGTGTAAACTGGAATACCTTTGGCTGGGGCTGTACCAACAGGAGCTGGAGACAATCTGCTGTGATTATGTAGTTTTTTTTAAATTACAGTTTTAAAAAATATTACTTTAAAAATATACATTTATCTTATTACATGTATATAAAATAAACTATATACAGCAAGAAGAACCACAGAACAATCAGGAATTATATTTATATAACATTCATAGTATTTTGGTTGTATTTGGCAACCTTGAAGAAAACATTTTCCTATCTTGGTGAGTCTAAAATTCTGACTGTAACTCAATATCTATCATATCTCATCTTTATCAACTTAAAACATCTATCTAGACCTAAAAACATCTTAACCCCTATACAACCAAGCTTAATTGTGAAACTAAACTATTTGATCTTCAACGCCAGAAGAGACTTGAGAAGGAGTAAAATTAATTACTTGAGTAAACAGGAAGTACACGTTAGCAGCTTCCAAATTAAAAAAAAAAAAATGACAGAGACAGTTTGCTGCCTGAACAGTCACCCATAACTCTCTAAAACATTGGAGCATCATCTTCAGCCCTCTGACACAATATATCTGACAGACATATTTGTGAGGCAGTAACTACTGAGGACAGGCTTTCCCTGTCTTGGCAGAGTTTGGCCATCGACTCTGCTTGCATCCAATCTTGCCAAGTTTTAGGCAGAATTCTATCAGTGGTCGAAATGAGGACATTTTGCCCAGTGGCTTGTTTGCCATATTTGAAGCCATCTCCAAAAGAAGGTTCACTGATGCTCATCATCATCTTTGAAGTAGGCTGAGTGTTGCCAGGAGTTGACCTGTCTTGTCAAAGAATCATTAAAACAATATGAACCTCTTTGAATGCCATATTCTGTAGGACTCTGAGGTTTTAAAAGACCTTATCTAACTATTTTACTTTATCTGTCTATAGAATCATATCTATCTGTTACATCTAGGATGTATATTTTTTGTGATATAAATAGACTAGTAATTGAAATGACCACAATTTGATCAATTGACAATTAACTTGTCTAACTTACTTATCCTAAACAGCCTGCAGTAGGATTTTCAAGTATTGGAGGTAAACCTTGTATTCTACTTGAGTGGTATGGGTACAATACCTCATATTAGAGTAGAAATTTATATAACATGTGTGAAAAATAATCTTAAATTTGAATTCTGTACCAATGTATCAAAATTAGACTTATTTGCATCAATATACAAATTTCTATACCAATGAATTAAAAATAACCTCGTGAGTACAGTTAAGGCCTTAAGTTGAGGAGTCAACTCAATTATCTACTTTTTGCCCTATCATCCCTATATATTTCTATATTCCCCCTTCTTTCTTTTCAGCCCCTATCTCCAAACCTAAGAAAGATAAAGGAAAAAGGGAGACATCCCAGAGTCCAATCTTATTTTCTCTCTAGATAAGACCAATAGTAACTTGTAGCCAACTCCCAATGAAAATAAACATCTAAAGCCCGAGAAAGTAACCAACAATGTACCCAACCCCCCCTTAAGGGAAACAGGGTGTTGTTCTCTTAGGGTTTCTTCTGGCTGATTTAGGACAAATAATACTTTTGTAGGGGCCCAGATAAAACTGGGGCAAAATGGTTAAACAAGGTAGGAATATCATTTGTGGACCAGTTTCTAAATGTTGAGAACTTCCAGGCTTAATAAAAGTCCTGTGTGTGACTGTCTGAAATGCTGCACCAATTGGGAGCTGAAGCTTTCTTCAGTGCTTTCTTGGGAGCTGTCCTGTTCTGTTGGAGAACAACAACTGAAGCACTTGGTGCTGGAACATGGATGTAGGATGTCAGTGTTCAGCATGCTGAGAGGAATGAATCCTGTCAGGTCTGATCCAGCTTCAAAGTCCAAACAAAGTTCCTTTGTTCTGAAAACATATAATTTCTCACAGCATTATACCATCCTAAAATTATAAGTGGATAAGGTGTGCAAGGTGCAACTAACCCTTAAGGCAGATGGAGAGCTGGCCCTGCCATGAGGACACAGGAGCGGGAGAGTGGGCCGTTCCCTAAGGATACAAGAGCGAGAGTGGGTGAGCCGGCCCTGCTCTGAGGACAAGGGAGTGGGCACTGTTCCAGGGCTCTGAATCAACCTCACTCTAACATCTACCCCATGTATGACCTGCTGGAACACATGAAGCAGCTGGACCTGCAGATTCAAAGATTAAGAATCTCCATGACACATAGCAACAATGGGATATCTGTCAGCAGTCCCAGTGAGGATCCGGTAACAATAGTGTAGGCCTCAAACCAGACCCATGACTTGTAACAATGAGCATTTGAAAGTAAACATATGTGGACAAAAGGCTATACTGCATGATACACTACAGCTTCTGTGACAAGATTTTTTTTTTTGTTTGTTTGTTTAATTTTACTGAGGGGAGAAGAGGGATTTTGGTGCATGATGTGTAAATCATAGACATTCAATAAAAGTGAAAAAAAAAAACCTTTAAGGCTAGTTCTCTGCTCTTTTCATGAGCAGAAGAAACATATCTGTAAACCATTCATGCCATATGAAGAATGGCATCTAATCCTAAGTCACATGTAACCAATAAAAAGCATCGACTATGCATAGATAGTCATGTCTCAGCCTGTCTCAGAGATATTCCCATGTAGTGGGATTAGGAATATAAATTACCTGCTTGTTCTGCAATTTTAATTTTTTTTTCTATCCCAATTGTAGTCCCCTCCCTCCTCACCTCCCGATCTCACCCTCCCTCCCTCATATCCTCTTCCTTATTCCCTCATCTCCTCTCCCTCCCTCCTCTAGCCCTCAGGAAGGGGGGGCTTCCTCCCCTAATATCTGGCTTCAGCTCACCAAGTCTCCTCTGTACTACCTGTATCCTCTTCCTCTGTGGTCTGGAAAGTCCACCCAGCTTCAGGGAAGTGATCCACATTAGGATTGTCAGAGTCCATGTCAGAAGTAGTCCCTACACCCCATATTGTGGGACCCACGAGGAGACTGTGCTGCCTGCCTATGTACTACAACTGAGCTGAGTGTCTAGGTCCTCACCATGCATGGTCCTTGGTGCATTAGTCTCTGCAGCAACCCCCTCCTCCATCCAGATTTTTTAAGTGTATATTGTTTTTCCTCAAGGCACCCATAGAGCAGTTCTGCCATGAGGCTCATTCTGTCATGGTTGGACCACAGTCTTTGGCTCAAGGCAGCTGAAGGCAGTGAGGGAGCATCTGCCAGATGCTGATCAGGCTTCAAATTATCCCATTTCCCTGTAGTCTTTATTTGTAGAAAAATGAACATAGGGTGGGTGCTTACAGTAAGAACTAAGTGCCTAACACCTGTCCAGTACCTCAGGGAGAGGCGCTCTTCTGTCTCTGTGGGACCCCAGGCCAGTGACCTCCCTCTTGATCCAAGTTTGATTATGTAGAAAGATATTCCCAGCAGGAATGAGGCAGATGCCTCAAGTATTCCCTGCGCCCTACACCACAGAAACATAACAGCTGCACGATAAGAATTGTCGCTGCCCAGTTATGTTGTCATTTCACATGAGAATGTGTGGGGTGTCAGTATGTTCCTAAGTATTCTATTAGACTAAAATGATTTGTGTTCATCCAAAACCAGATTTCACAGGACTCAGTTGTTTTCTTGACCGTGCCTTACAAGTGTGTGGCCACTCCTTGGGTGACATCTCTGCCAGGCCCTAAGCATCACTTAAAAGAAAACACAAGTTCTGGAGCACTCTTCACTGTCTTTGTTGAAGACGCCTGTCAGTTTTTAAGTTCATACTCCAAACTAACAAGCACCCTCCATGGACACAGCTCCCCACCTTTCTAAGAACTAGGCTGTCTGAGCTTTGGTCTTCTTAGTGGACACTCAGGCCTGCAGGTCCACCTCCCATTTCCCTGTGGTTCAAAAGAAAGCAGAGATGGACCTTGGGAAAGGAAAATGGATTCATTTCCAGTTTGTCTAAACTAGGGTGAGAAAGATTCCTAGTTCTTATGTTTTCCTGGGGGAATATTATGGTTTGGGGGAGGGGGCGCAGTTCTTTCTGTTGGAGCTGAAGAAACCATTGTCCTCTTCCATGGAGAACACTCAGAGGTCTCAGCGGAACGTTCCATCTAGCCCTGGCACTTTCTAAGAAGACCTACAAGAAGGTATCGAGTCCCGCTCTTCTGTGTATCCCTGCCAGGGGGGAATCTGGTGGAGTGTGGGTCTGTGAAGGCCTGAGTTGTGAGAAGGTGTCCACCGCATGGCACCAAAGCCACAAAGGGCCCCTGTCAGTGCTGGAGCAATCTCAGCGATGGAGAGAGGCGTGGCGCTCTTTTGGACTGTGTGTTGGATTCTCTCTCTCTCTCTCTCTCTCTCTCTCTCTCTCTCTCTCTCTCT
>OU015757.1:19850748-19871074 GCA_907169655.1 Acomys percivali | reverse complement strand
GAGAGAGAGAGAGAGAGAGAGAGAGAGAGAGAGAGAGAGGTGGGGATCAAGGCGCCATTTACAAGGATTTGCATCAGGCTACAAATACATTTAAAAACGGGCTAAAGAGAACTCTGCTCCTGGAATGATGGAGGATGCTTACATCCTTCTTCTCCCCACCACACCACAAGCCCCTCCATAAGCCACCAGAGCAAACAGGAGTCTAAACAGTGGAGCGAGTGGGGCAGGCAGCTACAGAGACAAAACTCAAACTATATTTGTATATGTGTATTTTCTTTATAAGTATTCTACTTATTATTCAACTGCAATGGAATCAAATAAAAACTTAATAATCAAGAGGCAACGGGTGCAAGTATAAACAATATAAATAGAAAACCCAAATAATATACTTCTAAGTAACCACGAGTTAAAGAAGAAGCCTCAAGAAAAATAATGTAAAATACAAGGAATGGAATGAAAATAAAAATGCAACTTACCAAAATTCGTTGGATGCAGATGTAGCTAAAACAGGACAAGTGATAACTTTACAGTACTGAAATATTTACAGTAGAATAGAGGAAATGTCTTGACCAATAATTTAATCTCCCACTTCAAGAGCCTAGAAAAATAAGAAGAAAATCCAGCCTCCAAGGATGATTTCAATCTAGTAGTCACACAGATGGTCCTGGTTATACCAAATGATCACAGAACGACCGCAAAAGTCATGAATCTGGGAGCATGTATTCTCTTAACTATGCTTGGATGCTTACAACAGTTAGCCACAGTATCTGACCTGGTTATTATCTGTCAGGTAAGTGTTAAATAGGCTGAGCTCATCCACATCACATCCATAAGGCTAGTCAACAGCAGGAATGAATGAATGAATGAACGAACAAATGAATGAGGAATAATTGATAGAGAAGTTTAATGTACCTCCAAACTTAAGATGAATGAGAACTGACAACTCCAAGAGGTCGTACATGCTACAATTCCATTTTTATGTCATTCTTGAAGTGAGGAGATAGGGAATTTGAGAACAGACTAGTGGTGGATAAGAGTTGAGAAAGGATTGGGGAAGGACATAGATGTTTGTGGGGGCTGTGCATAGACCTATGTGTAAGGATGCCTTGTCTAGCATGCACATGGTGCATCTGTGGATGCATGGGACATTGCTTGCACATCTGTGTATCAGTGAGCAAGTTACTTGCACTCATGTGTTTGTGTGCTATACACATCCATGCTATGTACATGTGAGTGTGTCACTTGTGGGTATGTCTTAGGGTTTTTGTTCTGTTTAGAGTAAGAATGGCCCCATTGAATACTTAGTTCTCAGTTGGTGGAACTGTTAGAAACTGTTGGTGGAAGGGTTGGAAAGCGTAGCCTCAGAGGAGGCGTGTCACTGAGGTTCCGGAGCCTACACCACTGCCAGTTAGCACTTTCTCTGCCTCCTAGTTGTGGATCAGATGTAAGCTCTTAGCCACTGTTCCAGCACCTAGCCTGCCTGTCTGCTGCCTAGCTCCCCAACATGATGGTCATGAACTCACCCTCTGAAACTGTAAGACCCAATAAACTCTTTCTTCTGTAAGTTGCCTTGGTCATGGTTTTTGACAATAGAAAAAAAAATAACCAAGACAATTTCTATTGTTGTGATAAGTCACCATGACACCAAAAGCAACTTGGGGAGAAGAGAGTTTATTTCAGCTTATACATGCACATCACAGTTCATCCTTGAAGGAAGTCAGGCAGGAACTCAGTGCAGGAAACTGGAGGCGGGAACTGAAGCAGAGGCCGTGGAGGAGCCCTGCTTCTTGGCTTGCTCCTCATATCTTGTTCATCCTGCTTCCTTGTGCAACCCAGGGCCACCTTCTTAGAGGTGGCACCGCCCAGAGTGGGCTGGATCTTCCTCATCGATAATTAAGAAAATGCTCCACATACTTGCCTACAGGGCCAGTCTTACGGAGGCATTTTCTCAATTGAGAATCTCTCTTCCAAAATGGCTTTAATTTTTATCAAGTTGACATGCCATGAGGTCTTGGGCCAAAGTGTTTTCTAGAAAAGGAAGTGTCTGAAATGACACTGGCAGTGGGAAAGTAGAACCCTGTAGGGAAATATTCACTTTACACAACTGCTGGGCCTGAGCCAACACGAAGAATAAAGCCAGGACTGCCAGATGCACATGGCATCCTCACCCCAACCCAAGAGAACTCAGCCATGTGTAAACACATTGGAATCCTGCCTCAATTTTAACCCTACCTGAGAAATGTCTTCTACTGGATGAAGGGACAGTGAGTTCCTCTAAATGTGGCTCTTCCTTAGAATATATTTAGAACACAACTCCATCAGATGTAATGCAAGCCAACTGAACCTGGGCAATCTTGGAGTTGAGAGGGACAAAGGCAAGTGAAAACAAGCAGAGTCAGGCTGCGGTGCCACTTGTAGGATGCAGAAGCCAGAGTGTCAATAGAAGCTTCTCCCAGGTTTCAGATGGGGGTCTTAGGTCAGAGACAGCAGCCTAGAAAACCACAGGCCTGGGTCATACTTGCTCCATTGCTGTTAAGGACAGAACCCAGCAACTCATCAGCTTTTGAGCCCTGCCAGGATTATTAATCTTCTCCATTCGGCCAGATGGGCGCTGGGTCTGCAGGGAGGAGAAAGTGTTACTGGGTGGCTCGGCAACCATCCAGCCTCCACGCAACATTTTGACAACAGCAAAAGGAACCCTAACTTTCTAGGTCCCTTGTGTCCTGGATGGGACTGTGGCTAGTGAACTGATGGCCTGGTGGTGGCTCTTCAGTCTGTCTCCTCACCCACAGGTTGTTTCTTGGGGTCAAGTAAAGCCAGGCGGGCAGGCATGCAGAGCAGTCATGTCTCAATGTACGACTTGAAGCATGCTTTAAGTCTTCAGCTGTAATGGCTCCATTGGAGGCAGGTTGTCATCTAGACAGGACAGAAAGGCTAGGTCATCAGAAGGACATGGAGACATCTTTAGCTACATGCTCCCATGCCCTCCAGTGACAGGTTTGGAGGGAGGGGACCTCACAGAACATAAGGGACTGGACTCCAGTTATCTTCAGTCTTGAGGTACTAATTTCATATTTGGGAAAATTTGGGAAGTTGGATAGATTTTGTATACACAAATTCACAAAACAGAAGATGAACATCCAGAGGCTAGCTGTCCCTGTCT
The DNA here is from genome assembly GCA_907169655.1 of Acomys percivali. NCBI lineage: Eukaryota > Metazoa > Chordata > Mammalia > Rodentia > Muridae > Acomys > Acomys percivali. The sequence goes on along the minus strand of OU015757.1, from coordinate 19,867,911 downwards.
TTCTATACCTTATGGCTGATTTCAGTAATCACCAAGGCCAGCACCTGTCCCTGTTTGCACTGTACCTCCTCTGCAGACGAAAGAATAACCTGCCCCAGCTTTGGAGATGAGGGACCATGAGAAGTAAGGCTATGCTACTGTGAAGTGATTTCCCTACCCCCAGAGTTGTACCCTGTTTGGGGAGGGTGGGAGGGGCTGCATGAGGGTGAGGTGCAGCAATAGGAGCTATGGTTCACAAATAGGACAGGCCAGGATGGTACCATAAAAGATGTACGCTGGCTACTGTCCACACCCCAGGCTAAGGGCAACTGGCAGTTCAGGGCTAGGCTAGGATAAGCCTCTGTTCACCAGCCCCTTCATGAACATGCCAGCCCTTCATTATCGTCTGTCCCTTAGGGATCTGGATGACAAACAGAAGCTGTCTCAACTTCCTCCCTTGTTAACCATTGCTGACCAAATCCAGCATTCCTCCCCCACCAATTCCTTGCCAGCTCCCACCCACAATTCCTTTGGGTGGGGGAAGACAGGGGCATCACTCTCAGCCTTGCTGGAAAACATGGTATCCACATGGGACCCTTCTGCTTCTCAGGACTCTGAAAGGGGTCAGAAAGGATTTCTTTTTTTAAAAAAAAAAATCAACTAGCTTTACTGAATAAAAGCATGCAATTATATGAAATGAAATGAAAGCTGCAAAGTTCTAATCACTAAATTATGTGCTATGTTTCTTGTTTCCTATACAGAAATAAATAAAATAGAGATGGTAATTTCTCACCGCAGAACAGGCAATTATTCCTTCCGTGCATTCCTTTTTAATAAGCGCACGAACAGCAAGTGCCCCGTGGCTCACCAGGATTCCAATAAGAAGAACAAACATCGGGCGCTCAGCCTTCCCAAGGAAGCGTCTTTGTTTCCTCTTTGTTTACAAATCAGATGCAGAATGTGTGGTGGGTGCTGCATGTCTGGTAGCCAAGGGAAGAAGAGCAGGAGGGCAGGACAGAACGTGGGTAGCCAGGGTAGGTCCGGCACAGTGCAGCACTTCTGTTCTCCCTTTCGGCTGTGTCGCATCACTATGTGGCTGCCCTCATGGATCCTGGGAGGGCCGTGAGGAAGGTGCCTGTTGGCAGAGGTCAAAAGGGGCTGTGTGATTTAGATCTGAAACTTCCCCAACAGGCTTCCGTGTTTGAACACCTGGTCCTCAGCAGGTGGCACGGTTTTGGGAGATGCTGGTCTCCAGCCCTTGCCTTCTTGCTTTCTGTGATGAGTGCAAGCAATTGCTTCCTGCTCGTACTCATGTGGACCAAGCCATTCCCACCACCTGTCCTGTCATGATGGGCTAAACCATCTAAAACTAGTGGCCAAAGCAAATCCTCTTCTCTCGCATTGCTTCCATCAATGTGATGAGAGAAGAAGTGAATACAGGGGGATTCCTGTAGGAGAGTCAATTGAGATGCATCTGGGAGAAGGAAGCAGTTTCAAAAAGACTGGCAGGTCATGGCCCCAGAGCCAGTAGAAGGATCAGTGGGAGTCTCTATGACTTTAAAACACAGAATGCACCAAAGTGTCCCAAAAGCTGCATTGGCTGCCCTGAACCCACCCAGCTCAGTGCCCTTGCTCTGTCCAGGCCATACACACTCCTACAGTTTTCTGTAGCCCCACCCCACCCCAGGAACACTCCATAACCTGTACCATCACCTCAGACTCTTGAACAAGGTGATGGCGTGTACCTTTCCTGTGGTAAGAGTTCCACCCTGCCCAGGCTCTTGGGAAGTCTGCCCATGTGTCAGGAAGCACAGACTTCACCAAGTGACTTAGAGAAGCAGTGTGTCTGACTGCCTACCCAGGTGAACTCTGGCACTTGGGAGCAAGCCCTGGACTCGCTTTTAGTAAGCATGGGCGACACAAGCAAGCTCGGAGCTGCTGTGTCCAAGGCAATGTCAGGGCTGGGAGAGGGTGCTGAGAAGGCACCATAAAAGCCACAGCTTTCCTGCCCACCACAGCCATGGACCCCTCAGTTGTGTGTGTGCCTGGTTAACCTGTGCTGGAGCCCTCTCTAATAGAGGTGAGCTATGGCAATGGCGGGGTGACTAAGCCTAGCCAGACATCACTGAAGGCATCGATGTGTCCTCATCTGTAAATCTGGAAGGTGTGGGCAGCTAGAGGCCAGTGCTAAAATGAAGGAGCTGCACTAAGCAGCAAGAACAATTGCAGTGTGTGACATGATAGAGTGTCAGCACACAGCCTTGCGGTTTTAAAGGAAAATTCTAGAAAGTTGAAGGAGTCTATCGACTCTGAAGAAATAAAGCATTGTTTGCTGCCTTCGATGGTCAGAATGCCCCTCAGGAATCACTGTTCCACCCAAACCCTGGACTTAACTCCCGCAAGGTGAGTCTGATTATAATAATATCTTCCTCGCCCTGGAGTGTAGGGCAGGGTCCACTGAAACCTTAAGACCAGTGTTGTGTTTTGAATAAGAATGACTCCCATAGGCTCATAGATTTGAATGCCTGGTCACCAGGAAGTGGCACTTGTTGGGGGTAGGTGTGGCCTTGTTGGAGGTAGGCTTTGGGGTTTCAAATGCTCAAGCCAGGCCCAGTGGTCTCTCTCTTCCTGCTCCCTGATGATGCAGATGCAGAACTCTCAGCTACCTCCCCAGCACCATGTCTGCCTGCATGCCACCAGGCTTCCCGCCATGATGGTAATGGACTAAACCTCTGAATATAAGCCAGCCCTGATGAAATGGTTTTCTTTATAAGAGTTTCTGTGGTCATGGAGTCTCTTCAGGGCACAGACAACTGGTGACTTCTCTGAGTACAGAGATGTGGGCATGGTGGAAATGTCAGCAAATAAGAATGGTTAGAAGCATCTTTTTAATTAAATAATTAACATGTGTGGGAGTGTGCGCATGCACGTACACACACACACACACACACACACACACACACACACACACACGCATATGCCATTACACAGGTGTGTGGAGAGCAGAGGACTTTGGGGACTTGATTTGCTCCTACCACATGGGTTCTGGGAAGTGAACTCAGATTGTCAGGCTCAGTAGCATGTACCTTTATTTGCTGAACCATCTTGCAAGTTCTAGAAGCATCTTCTAAGAATGATGTCACTAATGTATGGTCTTGGATGTAAAGAGGCAAATGCACAGAAATCAAGACAACTCATCCAGGATGATGAGCTTGGCATCCCCATGGGATTCCCTGCCCTCCAGAGCTGTGCCTTTTCCCATCCTTTCCATTCCCTATCCCTAAGCCTAGCCAGGTTGTTCCAAGCAAGTGAGCAAGCAAATATTTGTCACACAGATATCTATGTGTGGGGCCCCAGGCTAAGCTTCTTCCTAGCCACAGCGCATCCTGGGAGTCTAGCAATGGCACTAGACTCAGAAGCCAGTAGGGCGTTGGCATCATCTGTGGTTAAGCAAGTCCCAAGTCATGAAGGTAAGTCTCGGGAAGAATTAAGGGTGGGACAGAGGGAAGGGAGCACCCAGTGGGTACCACAGCCTGCGGAATCCGCTATGAACAAATGCCTTGCTTTCCAGAAATCACTGTTGGGAGTGGAGATGCTGGAGAGATGCAGGTTGCTTCTGGGTTTTGTCCTGCTCACTAACTCCTCACTCGAGTCTCAGCCTGTCTGTACTGAGGTACAGGTGTAAACCCTGCAGCACTAAATGTTTAAAGAGAAAAGCAGCCTCTGCTTGGTAATGGGCCTATCAGGGTCTGCCCAAGGCTCCTGGGATGCAGGCTCCATCTGCGCCTATGTTTTTTTAATGATTCACTCAGTTTCTAGGCAAAACATGCAGCCTCTTTCCTTGCTTTCTGTATATCCTTTCTGTTCAGTTCCTCTTCCCCCCCCCACAAAAAACCATTCTGGGTCCAGGTTGGGATAGAAAAACCCTGTGTAGGAACGAGCCTGGGCCCCGTAAGTTCAAGGCCGGGAATGACATCCTGGGACCCAGACCTCAGCTTCCTTTATTCATCAAAGGTTGACAATGACATCAGCCAGGCCCACCTGTGAGAGAGGCACTGCAAATGCCATCTAAGCCCTGCTGCATCCCAGAGTACAGGTGAAAATATGCCCAGTGCATTCTGCAGTTGCACGGGCAACACGAAACACCCACCAGGAGGAGCCTGGCTGGAGGCGTGGCCAAGTATGCCCAGGAGTGCACCCCCATCTCCTGACTTCCATCTGAGTGTAACTGGCCTCAGCAGAACTAAGACACACTGCCAAAAAAAAAAAAGTTTTCACAGAGATCTCAGAGAACTGGATACAAATGGGGAGAGATGCACTTGCAGGTGTGTTTATTTGACCTACAAAATATTGGGAACAACGCCAGAGTGTACCATCTGCCTACAAAACAGTGTCTGGGGCTCAGTCTGTTACAGCAAATTACCAAAGACCAGCGGGCTTTAAACAAGACATAGCTATCAGCTCACCTGTCAGGAATCCCATTGCCTTAAACCAAAATCTAGGCAGGGCCAGAGCTTCTTGAGGTTGTTTTTTTCCAGGGGGTATCCTTTCTGCTGCTTCCGATCCTGGGGTTCTACAGTCATCCTTGGCTTTTCACTGCAGTCCTCTAGGCTCAGCCTCCATCTTCATGTATCTCATAGCTTACCTCTCCTGCCCCCCTTGGGAGTACAGGCACTGCTGCTCTCAGAGAAACCTTCGATCCAGGATGATCTCGTCTATGAACCCCTTAACAGCCATGTCTCCTAAGACCAAACTTCCAAATAAGGCCACTTTCCTAGAACAGGGTAGCATTGGCCACCCCCCGGAGGAGACTGTTCCAGTCATGGTAGTGGGCTTCTCTCTACATCCTTGTTATCAGGTGAAGAAAACAGCATCTCCATGGAGACTCTAGGCTCCGGCTCCTATAGAAACTCTACTCAGCTTCCCAGCTACCGACCCTTGTCCTCCTAGCCTGCCTGGAAGTGCCCGTTCTGCTTCAAGTTCGTTCTCAACAGCAGCATGTGTGGGGCTTCACATGTAAGTGGCTGGAATTGGGAATTCAGAGTCAGGAAGTGAGAGAGCACAGTGGTTAAGCAGGGTGCAGAGAGGAGATCCAGCAGTGGTTCCACATGCCATGACTGAGGAGGCCGAGGCTCACTGAGCATAGCACCAAGCCGTCTGTGTACCAGGCGATTAGGGGGCAGAGGGCCATGGATATCTCCCGAGACTCAATCAACCAGTTCCCCAGAGTGGAAGTGGACATGACACTCATTTCCATAAAGACCTCCCTCAGGTCCACATCCATAAGACAACACAACCTCAGTGCTGTGCATTTAGAAACACCGCAAAGCTGGTCCCTGTCCTTCAAAGCCAGACCAGGCAACAATCATCTGTGCTTTGGTCATGGTGCAGCCATAGAAAGATTGACTTCCCGATGGAGGCAGCTAGAAAGCCAGACAAACACACAAAGTTTACGGTTCTTAATGTCAGCTGAGGAGAGCAGGGTTCCTGAGAGATAGGCAGGATGAGCGTGGCCTGATGACCACCCAAATCTATAGCCACATGCAGGGCTGACAAGGCACAAGCTGCCAAGGAGGAAAGCGGGAGAGTCATGAGAACAGGCAGAGGTCCTCCAAAGTGCCTCTGAAGCTGGTCAGCACAAGCATAGGAGAAAACCACAGACCACAGTAAATGGCTGCTGTTTCTCGGGACTGCCCCACTAGCTGGAAGCAAGAAGGTGATTTGAAGTTGTTGGGGGAATGCGCCCAAGGTCTTGCCTACATCAAGAGGAAGGATGAACAGACAGAAACAGTACTCCGCTCATCATGATGGGGCCCCAGAACCATGCAGCCACCAGCAGGGCGAGCTACTAAGTGTTTACCACCTAATCAAAGGTGACCAGGTCCACAAAGAGGCAGGAGAATGGGACCTGTGATATAAAAGTGTCCATCAAAGTTGATGGGAGCGATATTCACAGAGATGGTAGTGTGAAACTTTGAAGATGCTCTTTATCATAAAAGGAACAGGAAAGGCTGTCAAAATAGCCTTTTCAGAACTCCGAGACTAACCAAAGATTGTTGCTAACAAGGGAGTGTTTATGCAAGAAAAGCAGCTGCATCTCGGAAGAATAATGAGTAATTTAAGGGTTTTAATGTGTCCCTTTCTGATTCTCTGTCTCCCCAGATTCTCCAGTCATCTTGAAATCCAACAGTTCCTCTCTCTGGTGGAGATCAGGAGCCACTGGATGAGATTGGGCAGAACTGGTGCTGGTGCAATCACCTGACCCACCAATTGGGAGTTGCCTGAAGATTTTTTTTTTTTTTAAATTACAATTCACCCAGAACCAGCACCATTTCCTAGGTTGGCAATTGTTATCAGAGGCAGTTGTTTAACACACCAGCTGCCCAGGATGACAACAACAGAGGAAGCAAACACAGAGCTGATCAAGGCACTTAGAAAGAGAGCAAGGGAATAGAGCATCGACAGGGGACTTTGAAAACTTCCAACATACTCCTGGGAAACAGCAAGGCTGGCCATGTGTGCAGGGTGACACCCAGGACAGGCAGGGAACTGAGAAGGTCCCCAAGTCCCACCCTCCCCCGACATTCGTGCTGCCGACATTTGTGCTTCCGACATTTGGAAGCAGCAAGTGAAATCTAAGGCGAGATTTAAACTCCTGGTTGAGTGTTGAAAGCATGCCTAGCACATGTCAACAGCTCCTTACCAGAGACCGGGAAACTTCTCCATTCCAAGACTTAGGGGAAATGGCTGTCCAGTGATCATCTGAACAGAGGCTCAGCAAGCAGAGCCTTCAGTGGGCACACGTGATACACACAATGCACAAAGAATGTAGACTTCTCAGTGTTGAGTCAAGGAAGCCCCTAAACAAATGAGAAGCAGTGGCCACAAGCAGACGAAGCAAAGAATTTGATTCCCATTTATACGACTTGATGCAATTTTATACTACTCGAAATGTCATATTTTCAGCAAAAGTTATGAACTATGCAAAGGTGAAAAAAGTTGACCTACACATGGGCAAGGAAGGCCCTGAAGAGGCCTAGGTGTTGGGATTGCTAAATATCATCAAAAGCAGCCAGCTTCAGTCAGCCATAAAATAAAGAACTAAGAAAGCCCAGCAATGTCCTCTCAGTGAGAGCATTGCAGTAAAAACACAGAAATCAAAAGAAAGGATGAGGTAGGAATTATGGAAGCGAGCAATAGAGTAACTAATGCAAGGTTTGTGGAGTTGTTGTTGTTGTTGTTTTTAAACTGGCAGAATAAAGAATCCAAAATCTTGATTATCAGAGAGCTGTGGAGGGAGCACTGAGCAAGCAGTACAGTCTTCACAGGAGTCCTGGGAGAAGGGAGCAGGGAGGAGGCAGGAGCACAAGGGTGGTAGGAGCAGGGAGGAGGCAGGAGGACGGGGTGGTAGGAGGCACTCACGTTAGAAAAGGAGACCCTCACCACCGCAAGCTCGGCTTTCCCTATTAGAAAGCAGAAGGGGCAAACTAACTCCAGCATGAGCAGACGAGAGCAACCAGAGAAAGGACAAGAAAGTCAAACCCAGGGAAAGGGGAGAGAGGAGCGAGGGAGCAAAGCCTGGAGAATGTCAGTAACACCGACAGGCTTCCAGCTAGAATGAGGTAACAGAAAAAGAGAACCCAAGAATGAGGAAAATTATTTTTTTTAAAAGAAAATATTGGTCATCTAGACTTTTCTACAAGCAAATGTTTTTGGTTTGAAAGACACTGTTAAGAGAATGGAAAAACAATGATGACAACAACAAACAAGTATCTAGACATCTGAGCAGGTGGCAAGGTCTCCAGGACACACACTTGGCAAAAGACTGGTCTCTAGAATATGAAGAACATGTCACTCAAAAGTAAGAAGACGTGCAACCCACGAGGTACCAAAGTCAATAGTCAGCTCCTTCATGGAGCGTGTGAACATGAGGTCAGTAGGTACATGAACATACTTGGTGGCATTTATCCATAGGAGAACAGCACATTAAGCCACTTTGAACCTAACAAAATGACTAAATTAAGAACAAAACATGGTCCCTGCCAGAGCTGAGGATGCAGAGAAACTGAAGTCTTTCTTCTCACTGGCACGCACCCAGAATGGTAGCTACTTGGGAAAGTAATGTACTAATTTGTTTAAAAAGTCAAATATACACATGATGTTTGCCCAAGACAAACAAGAACACATTTCTACAGATCCATACAAGAATGCTTATGAGAGTTTTAGTACACAGGTAAAACTTGGCATAATCCTGTTAGCAGGTGCATGGGTAAGCTAGTTGTAGGACTTGGGTACCAAGGAAGATGACACAGCTACAAAAGCGACCAACTGCTGACACACAGAGCCAAGTGATGAAACTTGAGAGCTTAGTAGAAGAAGCCAGACCAAGAGACTACAGCTCTAAGAACCAGATGGGGAAAGTACTTTACCTAGTCTATCCCAGAGTAGACCAGCGTCTGTTGGGGCTGAGAGAGAAGATTTTCCATGAAGGGCAGCTTCCATGAAGTATTGTAGGGTGAAAACAGCATTCTATGCCTGTTGTGGTAATAAGCTGCTAAAACCAACCAACAAATGCTCAGAATGTGTGCAGTTTCCTATTTACGTTGTACCTCAGTAAAGTCAGTGACTATATGAATGTTCGCAGTCTTCAAAGCAACCCCATCATCGCACGCTGCTCCCCCCCCCCCACCACACTCTGCCTTTCTGCCCAGGCTGAGAACCTCATTTTTTGGCTCCATGTTCCTTCTTAGCACAACATTGAAAATAGCTGCACCTTGACTCTAGAGACCTCACTGTGAGGTGGCACATGGTGCTGAAGAAAGGCCCTCCCCCAACACACACACACACACACACACACACACCCCACCACTACCACCATCACCACCACATAGGATGCCTTGTATCCCTTACTCACAGCCAACAGAATCAGCAGACCTCCCCTACACACACACACACACACACACACACACACACACACACACACACACAATTGTACCCATGGCCAGGGATGCGGGGAGATGAGGCTGGAGCTCTGGTTGCTTGGCCTCCTGCTGATGGTGTCTCCGCAGCATCCTGTGATGACGCCCAGGCGCTCTCATCTCCCTCAATGAACGGTAATTACTCCACTTGTTTCTTTTTGCTTTGCACAATGCCAGCATCGGTCTGTTTCCAAATCTGTTCTTGTGTTCAGTTTCATCTGGTTCTAGTTAAATGTGCGTTTTGTTTACTGCATATAATTTGACTAAATCGTTAAAATGTATCTTGATGAAAAATAACCTCTGCAGTTGGGTTTGAATTGCTGAATGACTGGCACAGCAGCATCTATCCACATTTTTGAAAACTCTTTTCTGAATTGTTATTTGAGTAGGATGCTGGGAAGAGGAATTCAGCCCAGGCTTCCTGCAGATGACTCAGTGGTCCATGAAGATGAATGACACATACATTCAGATCTTGAGTGCAACACTCAGTCTCGGCCTTGAACTTCAAGATAATTGACCCCCAGAAACTTTGCAGGGGGCTGTACTTCCTCTTACCACTGGGGTCAACCTTTACTCTTCCCTCTTCAGATGACATGAGCTGTGTTCCTGGGACATATGTCTTTGTGTGCTGAGATTCATGTACACACTGGAGCTTAGGAGTCACTACGCTGCCTTCTGTGACCCTGAGATGTTGGAGAAAGTGTCTCCTTAAAGCCCTTAGGAGACAAGAGAGAAAGGCCTACCAATATGTAGACTTATCTTTGCAGGATTGGCAGTGAAGGGTCTGCAACAATCCGTGTAATTTGCCACGGCATCGGCTGTTAACATGCGTACACGAAAATCATAGAAGCCCAGCAACGGCCCTCGGTACCAGCTCACATCTGACATGCAGGTCATTTTCTTGGATCAGTTCCAGATACGCAGCTTCAGCGCCCTCGAGGAAACCAGACCAGGGAGAGGGTCTCAGATAAAGACTTCAGTAAGGGCAGCCCAGCCCCAGCAGTCCAACCTAACAGGTGCCAATGCCTCTGAGAATAAGACTCTGGAGTGTTGAAGGACTTCAGGGACTATGGTGTATGTGGTCCAGGATCCTCCAGCAGATGAACCTTTTCACGCTGTACCCTGCCCTTTACCACCTAGGGTACCCAGGCCAGACCATTCTCCACTTAAGAAGAGGACTGCTTGAGATGTTTTCTTCTGTCATTACACCTGCTGTAGCATCACCTCATCACCTTTCTTCCTTTAACTGCAATACTGTCTATGTTGCACACTGGGCTAGTGACCTGTCCTTCAGGCTATACTTGAGCCCTGGGAGTCCATAGCCTATATCCCCAGTATCATAGGGTAATGAGGTTTGGGACTGGATCTGCTGCTGAGATGCCCTGGGGCAGTAATGCCTCAGTATTACCCACAGGGGTCCAGGGAGTCTACATCTTGCTTGGAGAGTTCACAAGTGGGAGATAGGACCTCCAGTGGATCTCGACACTATCAGGGTTCTGAGGTGCCCATGACAGATGAGAACTCTGTCCCCACCCACAGGTGGCTTTATCACACCCTGAGAGCAGAGACATTACAGTGAGCTTCATGGCCAGGGCCTCAGTAGCTTCTAGCCTGCCTGTGGCCTAGATGTCTCATAGTGAACTTCCAGCCCTTCCAGCAGCTAACCCCTCCCCTAGTCTGCATCAGAAGACCCCAGGACAAATGGAGAACCAAGGTTTAAGGACCTCTGAGCCCACCCACATAACTGAGCCTCAGATGAGTCAGTGTTTTTCTAGGGACCCTATAGCCAGCCACATAGGGAGGAGTTATTGCCAAGCAGGTGAGAGACAGGTGTGGGTCAGCCCTACTTATCCCTCTGCATCCCCAGTACTTTCTCCATTCCACCCCCCCAAGCCCCCAAATCCTACTAAATAGTGTCTATCATCTCAGCCATCAGTCTCTCTCTGGGCAAGAGCCATCCCACGTGGCTGATTGCTCAAAGCAAGGCCACAGGATCATCTCAACCTAGAGATGGCTTCTCTTTAGGTCTTGTCAATGTGATATGCCTTTACAACGCCAAGCCTCCACATGTCCATTACCTGCCTTGAGCAAACAGGATCAGAATAAAGGAGGAATTGCTTTCCTGACCCTGAGACCAAGAAGTGGTGCCAGCAGAGTAACTTCCAAACAGTCTTCTTTCTTGGACAAAGGGCTCCTCAGGTTATTGGGTTGTTTTTGTTTTGTTTCTTTGATTTTTTTTTCTCCTAACAACTGGTCAGGATGACAAATACTACGGGTTTCTAACCTTGGCCTCCCTTTATCCCACTCAGCATGGCTGGCCACTATTTGAAGTCCATTTTCCAAAATTGACCAAACTCACAAATCAGAGGCCTAAAGAGCTCGTGGGAAGTAACAGGTAGGCAAAGGCCAGATTCCTGCCTAGCACTGAGTTCACTGTCCGAGTTCTGAGCCAGTCGTAGTGTAGATTTAACCCCGTATCTGGCCAGAACCAAGGTGGTCACCAACCTGCAACCATGAACACCAGTCCATGACTTCCACAGGTCCCACCAGGTCCCCTTGTCAGGTGAATTGCCATCGTGCAAAATGACAGGCCCTTCTGTTATCTGAGTTCCATTCGGTATCAAGGTTGGAGGGAAGAGATCCTCCTGGGATCATCAGCACCCCAAATTCTCCCAGACCTACGTGTGTGTGCGCGCGCGCGCATGCATGTGCATGCGCACAAGAGAGAGAGACAGAGACAGAGAGACAGAGAGACAGAGACAGAGACAGAGAGCAAGTGAAGAAGGGGACATGATTCTGTGCAGGGATTTATAAGATTAGCCCTGAATTACAGATAAGTGCTATGCTATAAGGAAGTCTACAACCATAATCTAGGCAAAGCACCCCCACCAGCAGCCTGGGGCTTTATTTCTTTGTTCCTTGGAGTTAGGACAGAAAAGGCCTGCCCAGCCCAAGAGACTGAGGATGGGTTGAGCAGACAGGCTTGAGCCTAAACACTGCATTTACAGTGTGGAATCAGAGCCTAAACCAAGCTCAGAGGGGACCAGACCCACTGCTTTCTACTGGGACCTGCCAATATCCTCTGGGACTGTCTGCATTCCGTGGCACACACTCGAACACAATGCCTGCAAGTGCCCGAGGCAGGCGTTTTATTTTGAAGATCCCACCTGTTCCTCTCAGGGATAACATTTGCTAAGGTTTTACTTAAAAAAAAAAATGCAAGTCATTGACTTTATAAATACAAATCCACTCAAGCTCAGGAAGTATTTCATTAAAAAAGAAGCAGCCTCCTTGATCAGCCGCACAAGCAGCACAGCCAAGAACTTTCTCAGATGGTGTGAATTCGCACATGAAAGGACAGTTAAGGAACAGATGCCACCGGCTGCTGCAGGGCTGAGCATTAACTATAAACAGTGCTGGAAGGCAGCATGTCAGCATCCAGGGCTCGTCAAGCAAGGAGGACCCACATACACCTGAGAACAGGCCATCACTGTAGCCGCTGGATCGGAGAGACTGCCCACAAGGTGAGTGAGCTGCTGTGTGCCTGGCAGCTCCGCTTCAGGCCACACACCAAAGAGCTCTGCTTAGGTGCTCTAAGAAAAGCCTGCACCCTGCAGGCAGATAGATATTCAAGACAGGAAAGAAAGGGACCACCCTTATGTCTATCAATCAGAAAGAATGGGTCCAGGCTGGGGGTGCTGGTCTACAAACAAAGGGAATAGCCATAAACAGGGATCATGCATGGGGGACCTTGAAACCGGAAGATCTTGAAATTGTCCCTATTGGAGAGTACTGGTCACAGAGTCACATGACATCTGATTCCAGGTATGTCCAATGTTCAGAATGGGAAGGGCCAGATGACAGTGAGTGGAGAGGGGCCTTGAGGTGCTAGAAACAAGGACAGAAAGTTACTGTTAATGGGTAAGAGGTTGCATGCCTGTGTGACTTGTTTTGGACCTAGACAGTAGTGACAGTGCATAGGATCATACCTGTACCAAACTCCCAGGACACTTTAGATGCCTATAACAAACTTTACCTGAATAAAAATGCTATCAGCTTGCTCCAAAACCAACCCAATTTACTATTAGACAAGATGCCCATTGTGTGTACAGCCAGTTAAAGAATGGCTGGAACATCGAGGTCAGATCTGCATGGGGTCCACAGGAGTGTTGGCAAGCCTCAGTGCTCAGAAGACACAGGCTGGAAGACGAAGTGGGAGGCTGGAGTAGGTCACATCCTTAGTAAATCTGTGATGGGACACAGCAGTCTGGAAGCCAGCCATACGCTTGGATGTAACCTCTTTTCTGATGATAATCAGGGTTACTCCACTAGACAACAAAATGGCAGCTTTCTGCACATCCTGGATCTCAAACCCTTCAGCTCAGCTTCCTGCCTCAGTCCAGCTGCATGCTGCATTCTCCAGGGAACCACAAGACAGCGAAGGAAGAATGAAAACACCAGAAGAGTGCAGGACGAGAAGGCCCACCCCACCCTTTCTGGTTTGCTCAGAGACTCCTTCTGAAAAGCTCTGAAGGAGGGAAGTGCTGGCCTCGAGAGCTTCTCTCTGGCCCTCTGGGAACAAAACACAACTCAAGAGTAAGGAAAGACAAGGGTTCGCTATAGTAGACTCACAGAACCTCTCTTTCCTATGGGATTCTGGAAATTTCCACCCTCTACCATTGGCATCCTTTTGTTTACAGAATGACCTTACTGAAAAGCTGAGGACTCACAGGGCTAATTCAGAGAAATGCATCACTTTGAAAGGCCGAACACAGCAAACCAGAAATAAAAATCAGCTTTTAATGAAAAAAATAACAACAACAAAAACTTCCCAGAGCAAAGAGGACCGTCATGGAGGTCTAATCTTTGATGTACAAACATGGCTATGGGGCACTGAGCTGAGGCCTGCCATCACTCTTGTGTCCAGTGAAGTTGAGAATATAGCCTGAAGAAATTAAGAGTGACCTCTGTAGCTATGAGGACAAGACTGATGGTCACCTACTGTCCTCTTCAGAGTGGCCACAGGGGATAGTTTGTGAGGGACTTTGAGGATCTGTGAGGAGGGAGCAAGTGTCGCATAGACCAATCTAAGCGAGACGCCGGCTCCTTGTGTAAGGAACACTGAGGAAAAGCTCCTGCCTGCACAGAGACCCAGGGCTAAGGATGACTCAAAGGGTGTGGTTAACTGGGGAGAGGGCTGGGTGAACATAGCACTCACTCTGCAAGTGAGGATCTGAGCTCAGGTTCCCAGAACTCATGGAAAAACTCAGCAGGCAGGGCAGCTGCACCCTGGGTTCAGCAAGAGACCCTGCCTCAGTAAATAAAAAGTTGAGAGCAATCAAGGAAGACATCGATGTTTTCAGATCTATATACACATGTGCAAACATATACGCACACATCACACATACACAAGTGAAATGAGAGACAGAGGTGGAGGGAGGAGGGAGGGAGAGAGAGAATGAATGAATGAGAAGAAGTCTCAGAAACTACCTTAAAAATTGATAAGAAGGCCTTGGCAGAGGTGACTAAGGAAGGCATCAGCTAAATGCCTCCACGAGGAAGCTTTGGATGCAAGTGCTGGGATGACTGTGGGTGAGACATGGGACAGCTCGCAGCCTGTGCATGTGCTGATATGACTCCTGGCAGAGAAGAGGCTGCCAAGGGTGGACCAGATCATCTCACCAGCAGCCTCTGGAGCAGAACCATCTGAGGAAGAGGCAGTGGCTCGGAGCCCCCTGGTGGGGAAGGCCTGCATGAGGAATGTTCTAATCAGTCATTGGCACAAAGAAAATGCCAGTCTTCCATTAGGCCATATGGAAGGGTGTGATTAACATGTCACATCTAAACCTCGCTCAGATCAGACAAACTACAGACTTGCCAGTTCCTTTGGTTATGAGCTCCCCCAAATCATCTCCCTGTAATTGCAAAGCCCAAACATTTAATGCCAGGGGGTGTGTTCTAAATGAATTCAGCATCCGAATCTCCAAGATGCAAAAGGCCAGATGTAAGAAGTGAGATCAGCGTGACGCTGGAAGGGGGAGGGGGTGTCAGAGTCACTTCACAGCCCCAGCTGTCCCCTCTCCACCTGCACCCTGGGCTCTCACCTTCTGAACAATGCAGCATCTGCCTGTGATCTGACCCAGAGGCAGCTAGTTCATCTTCTATGCAAGAGACTCGGATCAGATGGGGCCAGGAAGGGAGTCACTGAAGGCTACAGCATACTTCAGCACAAGCTGGGCCCAAGGACCCTGTCACCCCGAGTGAGGAAAGGCCTCGGGCTGCACTGATGGGTCCAGGCAGATGCTGTTCTCTCCAGTGCTCTTCTCCACTCTGGAGAGAGCTTCTATCTACACAAACTCTATTTGAAGAGAGTGATTTTAAAATCCCATTGCTGGCTGTGAGGCATAGATTTTTGTCTGAGCTGGGAGGAAATGTGGTTGGTGCAAAGCTTATGGGATGGTGGCACACAGACCTGGGGTGGAATGGCATAAGAAACTGGAAAGTAGGAAAGAGAAGAAAAACAAAAGTGAAAAGGCTTGACCAAGGTGGATACAGGTCACTACCAGGGATCTTACACAGTGCCTTTTTCCTTTTTGGGGTGTTGGATGTGGGATTCTCTGAGGCTGGCGTAGAGATGTCTGAAACTCAATAGGAAGAGAGAAGTGGGATGCAGAGAGAGCAGGCTCGCCAGCTATACGGTTAGGAATGGGGACCTTGAGGCTAACCCACCTTCAAGGCTCACTGTAAGAGGCCTGGGGTGTGTACATGAACACACAGACTTGCATCTATGATCAGGGTCTCATCAGGGCACAGAGCTATGCTGAACACAGTTGTGAAATCCATATGAGGCAAGGGAGCTCTTGCCCTCTGTATAAGGAAGACTTCAGGCAGGATGGAAATAAAGGATTGGGAAGTGTGGCTAATGCTTTTCAGAGGGAGAAAAAGGAACAGGGTAACTATGCTAAGAGTGAGGAGACCTGGTTTCAACCTCATTAGCCAGCTGTGGCCTCTCCATACCAGCAGAAGATGGCCTTGTCCCTCCCTGTCCATATGGGATGTGATGATTCCATATACAGCCCTTCACTGGGCTGGCCTGGCTGGCTTTGCCTCGTGGCCTAGGGACCTGTGAACTACCACTGGCATCCTCTGCCAGTTTTCACATTGGAAATCCCCTTACACCGTTGTAGGAGGTAAAGGCCTTCACATCAGCCCTAGCAGTCCACCTTCAAAACTAAGCAGACAAGGCCACATTAGGTCACTCAGTGTTTGCCAGTGTCAGATGGATGCCAAAGTAGAAACCTATTGATGAGCTGAGTGAAGCTGGGCTAGGAGGTTGCAGCTGGGTCCACACTTCAGGAAGCTCCCTGGGGTGGGGATGGGGGTGGATTGTCACCAGCAGCAGATGACTGACACAGCTCTCCCACCCCACTAGCTTTCCTCAGACACCAGACACAGCAGCCTTGCACCAGGAGAAGCAGTCCCTGAGGGAGAAAGCATACCCCCAAGTCTCGTCCCTCTTTACATAAACAAGACAGAATGAGGGAGGCCTCTTCTTGTCTTATTTCTGCTTGACTACTCTTTGGCTTCCATCTGAAGAGCTAAGCACATTGCCTCTCAGCACCCCATGGCCAGGGCACGTTCCACAGTCCTCCTCTCCTCCCCCATCTGGCTCATTTCAGTATGTCTGTTCCTTCTAGGCCATAAAAGCAGGCAGGGGCCAATAGAACCCAGCCCCCTCCCTCCTCTCTGCCACTCACCTATCTTATACCCAGCCTTGACAGATTGATTCATCTAGCCAATGGATTCGGACCAGGATCTGAGGCAGGTGTACAGAGCTGAGAGCTGCTGTTATCCTGAGCATGGCCCATGCCGGTTTGTGAGACCTAGGAAGACTCAGACCATAAGAGGACAGCCATGCTCTTGGTAGGAAGATCCACTAACATGGTGTCCCTTTTCTTTCCTGCTGGTCTATAGCCCCAAGTGACACTCATTCCACCCAAGGCTTCCCTGCTTGTCTGTCTGCTCCTATGTCCCTGCTCAGCCTGGAGACGCTGCATGGTGAAGGATGTTAGCATGTCCATGGGATAGATCAACTAGGGAGACAGGAGAACTCAGGAACACCTATTTCTTCTTTGGGTACTGTGGATGAAAACAAGAAGAAGAAGAAGAAGAAGAAGAAGAAGAAGAAGAAGAAGAAGAAGAAGAA
>OU015757.1:19818904-19845261 GCA_907169655.1 Acomys percivali | reverse complement strand
CTCTCTCTCTCTCTCTCTCTCTCTCTCTCTCTCTCTCTCTCTCTCTCTCTCTCTCTCTCTCTCTCTGTCCACCAAGAGACAAGTCCCTGAGCACCTCAGTTAAGTTAATGCAAGAGAAACTTGAAGCAATAAAGTCGATGCTATAGAGAATTTACTACTAAGCTCACTTAGGAATATGAGGTCATACAAAGTAGAATTTAGCTAGAGGAGCGCTGCTTCCAATATGACTGGGAGATAGTAGTTTACTGACCAGGCTTCTTAGAAACCATAGGAAAGAACATTCTGTGCCATAGTTAAAGTTGAGGGTTGTTGGGAAGGTTTCTGCTAATGTTTGTTCACCAAGACTGACTTCCAATTAGACTCTGTCCCCATAGAAAGGAGATATCCCTGACTCACAGCCAGCCATTAGCCCATCCTCTTATCTGAGAACATGCCTCTGAGGGGCAGCCTAGGGTCACAACCACCAGTAAGTCTTGGTCTGTCATTAAGTCTCCAGAGCTCTTATCAGGAAATCATAATCCTGTCAGGTGGGCAGGATGGACCTGGGTAACACCTACTGGAAAAGAACAATAAAGGTGTACTTGAGAATAATTATGGGGGCTGGAGAGATGGCTCAGAGATTAAGTACAGTGACTGTTCTTCCAAAAGTCCTGAGTTTAATTCCCAGCAACCACGTGGTAGCTCACAACCATCTGTAATATCTGGTGCCCTCTTCTGATGTGCAGGTGTACATGCAGTCAGAACATTATATACATAATAAGTAAGTAAGTAAATAAATAAATGAATAAATAAGTAAGTATTTAAAGAAATAATTCTGAAGGCCCCCCCACCATGATGGCAGATGGGGTAGAAGACACCCAGAGGGCTGCCTGCCTCTGGTGTGGTGTGGGCGGGCCAAAGACACTACAATGACCAAGTATGTGCTGGAGAGATGGAAGAGAAAGCAAAGGGGAACTGTTTGTGCACAATGAAGACAGGCAGAACTGGAGACTCAAGGTTAGGGAAGAATAGCTTGATGTGAGTAGCCTACCCTGCCACCGGGGCCATGGTTGTAGCCCCAGCCCATGCTGCCAGTGAGGGCCATGTCTGTGTCTGTGACCATGCAGCAGCAGAGGCCTGGCTCAATGTCTGTGGCTCATATCACTACCAAAGGCCATGCAGATGTCCCTGACTGGGCTGCTGCCTCGGGCCAATGTTGATGACCAAGGGCTTTGCAAAGCTGGTCCTTCTCCTTACCAGCTGTCGCTCTTGCGAGAGCTGGCCTCACCCCTTGCCTGGGCAGCACAGTAGAGCTGGCCCTATTAGCATGGGTGTGGGAGAGCCAGCCCACCTCTTGTAGCCCTTGCTGCAGCATTCAGGAGAGCGGGTCCTGGTGGCCCAGGCAGAGGAGAACTGGCAAGCTAACCAACTCAGTTACCACCAGGTCCAGAGTCAGGACTTTGAGTTGGTTCACTCCAATATCTATTCCATCTATAAATTGCTGGAGCTTGAGAAGAGGCCAGTCCTACAGAACCAAAGCTGCGGAATCTCCCTGACAACAGGCTATCCAAGAAGAGTACTAATGAGGATCCAGTATTGATGGTATAGCAGAAGCTGGAGGCCTCTAACCAGACCACTGACTCATTGCAAGTAAAGCTGTTGGGGCAAAGGCTATACTGTGTGACACACCATGACACACCACAATTTCCATGGTGAGATTTTTTTCCTTTTTTAAAAAAATTTCTTATTTTTTGTTTTCTTTTTGAGGGGAGATTGCAAGAGTAGAGGGTGGATATGGAAGGCCAGTGGCATGGGGATTGGGGTGCATGATGTGAAATTCACAAAGAATCAATAAAAAGTTTTTTAAAATGTGAAGACAATAAATACAAAATTTAGTCAGCAAATTAATAAAATTATAACAATAAGTCTTGCAGTATCTTTGCTATGCAAATGTCCTATCTGCCCAAGTGTCCAGACTTGAAGTATCCTGTCTCTGTTTAAATTGGTCACAGTGTGACCTCGAGCCTGGTCTTAAGAGAGATTTAAGGATGATAGCTTAATAGGAATGTATATACCTAAAGGTGCATATAAGTTAGTAAAATCCTCTATTAAGGCTGGATCCTCTTTGGACATTAGCCAGAGCCAGACAGACACTGTTAAAGAGCTTTTCCTTCATTAATCTCTAAGTGTGATGAGTGATTTCTCACTGGGAAGGCATGTTAATTCTAGAACAATGTCATCACCAAAATGAAGCACTGGGCCTCTAGAAAGGAAAACGTCTGCTAAGTCCTTTGTTAAGTCCTTCAAAGGGAACACTGAAAAGAGGGCTCAAGGCTGAGTCTATCCTGAATCCATCCTCCCAAACTCTTCATTATAATCAGACACTCTGTCCCGAGGTAACAGCAAAGGGCCCATCAGCATCTGCGATGCCTTTATGTCTTCATGACTTGAGAGTGAGCACCTGGGGCCCGGGACAAGTCAGAGGCCTTGAGGACGAGGGCTGCTCTGAGGCCAGCACAGCAAGATGCCTACATGTGACAAAAGAGTGGACAGGATTTAAAAGGGTGCTTGGGGCCAGAGGATATGCAATTTCATGGGTCCGTGGGTCTCAAATTCTTGCAAAAATGAAGTGCTTTTTTTTTTTTTTTTTTTACAGTAAAAACGTGAACCTTTCTTTTTATTTCCCGTATGTTTTCAGCATCAAATTGGCATGCTATTCTTAGGAAACACTTCCATTCTTCAGCATTATGGAGACAGAGTGTAAAGAGCCCTGGCCACAAGCAGTGTGTGTCTGCAGGGAAGGGGCAGGATTCCCATCAGCCCCCTGGGTTGTTTATGGTTTCCTAGATCTCGGCTCCATATAAGAGGTGAGGAATCCTCTGTGAACCCCATGGAAGCTAAGAGACAGCTGAGGCTGCAATCAGAGGCCACATGACCTTTGTGTCTCTTCTCTAGAAGAAAACATTGGTCCTAAGACCAGGAGCTGTTGGACACATGCCATTCTGTGTCGCAACACCCAACCTGCTTGAAGTGATTTTCAGTGACTGCTTTGCCTTGCTTTACCATCTTTGTTTGCACACAAGGTGTCGATTCCCACCAGCAATTAGTGAGGGAGAGAGTGGGATAGGGTCTGTTTGGCATGAATAGCATATGCCTTACCAACAGGAAAGGGAACTCCCCAGACAGTCATCGCCACAGTGCATTCTGGGGTCCTGTCCAGCAGTTTGGTGATTATTTCTTGCTGTTCTACCTGCCTCTCTCTTCATTCCCTCCCTTTCCACAACCACTGACTATGGGAGAACTCCACAGACCTCCAAGTCCTAAGCAGTGAGCCCCAAGACTCAGGCAGAGGGAAACCAGGGCTCATTCTCTTCCATTCTACAGATGGCCATGAAGTAGCCAGCACCTTCTGGAGGCAGGGAAGAGACTGGCTTCTACCATGAGGCCTCTGAGCCCATGGGTGCTGCCTCTTTGTGGAGCAATTAGGCCAGCTCATGGTCACTGGCCACCCAGCCTGGTCCCAGCCAGCCAGTACCCTATTAGCCTGCAACCAAAGCTGTCCTCAGAACTTTGGCTTGTCAGTGCCTTTCACACCGTGAGCCACCTACAATCAGACATACAGATCTACCACACCTTTCCCTTCCTTTCAGGATGAAGGTAGGTGCTCCCTAGGGAGCAGAGGTGTGTGTCCATCCCTCCTCCAGCAGGTCACCCTAGGGTTTGTCCCTAATTAGCAAACAGCACTCCCTGGGCAGTGGTGGTGCATGTCTTTAATCCCAGCACTCGGAGGCAGCACTCAGGAGACTTCTTGTAATCAATGTAGAAAAGTTCAGTCTTAATAAGGAAGAGAGAGAGAGAGAGAGAGAGAGAGAGAGAGAGAGAGAGAGAGAGAGAGAGGGAAAACGTTTGGCTCCAGCAGCAGAGGCACCTAAGCCATCGTGCAAGGAGTGGTTGATGCATGCAAAGCTGTGCTATCACAACTTGGGGACTTGGCAGCTGTTATGGAGAGGTGGGCTCAAATACATCACAAAGAGAAGTCAGGCTGGACACAGGCACCCTCCATGACAGCTGTTTTGAGCCTTAAGGGCTTATGGTATTGGTCTTCCTTGGTGTAGTGCAGAGCATACGTTACAGTAGGAGTTCAGGAGATCGTACTGAAAACAAACCCTGTCCTCTTTATGGTGCACTGTGTCTCCAAGGGGCCCCCTACAAGAAGGACACACCTCACAGCTGCCTCCATGGTGGGGACTTCCGAATTGGACAGAAAAGAGGCCATGTTTGCCTCTTGCCAGCCTTGTGTCCACTTGCACCTACCAAGGATATATTTGGCACCCACCAGGGTGTAAAGAACTGAGATCTCACCAGTGCTCCGAGGGCATTCCTCTGACCCTGCACTGTAGGCCCTCGTCATGTCAAACCTCTACCTCAGAGCTGCTGCTGGCAGAGGTGAGAGGAAGTGGCAGCCACAGGGTAGGAACCATCCTAACAGGAAAGGCCGACTGAAATTTCCAGATCACCAGAAGGTGTGCCTGGCTATTCTTACCTAAATCACTGGTACTTTTATAGGAGGGACAAGCTGTTTCTTTTCTTCCTGTCAGACAGCTGCTGCCACTAATGGCAAAATCTGTCTTCAAAAATCTAGAGAAAGGCTCAATAAAAAAACGGCCATAAACTGTGCTAAATTAATATTTATACCTTTCTGAGCCTGATGCTCGTCAGCGGCAGACAGGCTGGCTTCTTTTCCTGGTTTGTAGAGAAGCTTTTGTCGAGACATCTTTATCACAGGGTGAGATGGAGATGAAGCTTGTATCCCTGGCCAGCGCAGAACAGAGAGCCCCAGGCATCCGGAGATAAGTGCGAGGAGGGGCTGGCTGAGGGATCTGCCTCTGTGTGTGTGTGTGCGTGTGTGTGTGTGCGCATGCGTGTGTGTATGTGTGTGTGTGTGTGTGTGTGTAGGTGCCAGAGTATGGATCTCTGCACCCGGGGGAGTCGCTGCAATTTAGGATCTAAGACACATCTCCCTGGTTACTTAATCTCATCTCCCTTGACCTGTCTGGGATGAGGGGGCGGGGCACAAAGCTTTTAGGTGTAGCTGAGTCTAAAGGGGGAAAGGGTCCTTTCTATTTCTCTCTCTCTTTCCCTCCCTTTCTCCTTCTTCTTTGCTCAAAGCCTGTTTACAGAGACTTTGCACATAGCTACCATTCTCTGGTGATGCTCAGTGTGGCGACTGAAGATCACCATTTACTTCATGGCCCCTCTCATGGGCCTTCCCAGAGCATGTGGGTCTGGCCTGTGCCTTTGTGGAAGCAGGTACAGCATTCCATCCTTGGTAATGATCAGGCTCCTCCGAGCCTCTATCCTGCTGACTCAGTCACAGGACACAGTGGCGGTGAGGCTGTGCCCCTGACCCACTCGGCTCTGACTGTCAAAGCCAAGCCTTACTTACAAGCCTCAGATACTGTGAAAAGGAAGGATTCAAGGGGCTGGATTTGATCAAAATATACATGTATAAAATTCTTAAAGAATAAAAAACTTACAAGGTTTACAAGGCTCCTCCCCAAGGCTATGTTCATGTAGCAATGGCTGGTGAGAGATTCTCTGGCTGGCAAATAGGTCCTTCAGAGTAGCCCAGGGATGCGGCTTTCGTGAGTCATCATCATCCATGCTGAGTAGGATTTTCAGTGATGCAATGGTGTCTTTGAACCATCCATGCCCCTGTAAGTCACCTCATTAACTCATTGGCTCATCAAGATAGACTTGGGTTGAACTGTTCCACTGCTCTGTCATCAGTGACCTATCTCGAATGAGTAGACAATTGCTCACACTGTGCCAGGAAAACTCACACAGTACTGGACACAGAAGTGGAGAGGGAGGCAGAGGTAAAAATGGTCCATGGATACAGCCACATACGTCTGCCACATCGAGCATCACATCACATTTGGAAGTTAAAAAGACTTAGTAAAATCCAATGGGTCTCCAGGTTCGTCCTGTTAATTTCCGATGTGCAGTATCTGGAGTCCATCTATACAAGGGCATGGGAGACCTGTGACCTCTCCACCAACCTTCAGGGTGACATTCACACAGTGAGTTTGCCTTTTCCTAATTTTCCTTCTTAAAGTCTGATCAGAATAAAATATTCATGTGAAGATTTTTACTAGGTCATGAACCAGTGAGTTGAAGAATAAAAATATGCCTAAGGGCAGGCAGCATCAGACACGTGTCTCAGAAAGTGGGGTCTCAGGAACACACTCTGTCGAAAACAGTGGTGGAAGAGCCAGCAACTAAGGCCTGTGGGCACCAGCTGGATAGCGGTTTCCATTGCTGGCAAGACTACCGTGTGTCCCCACAGTACAGGGCTTTGAAGGCCGCAATCTCACGACCCTTCCAGGGAATGGCTGGGTTGAACATCATAGCCACACCCAGAACCTTGAGAGTGGTCATTTGTCTCAACTGTGAGTTGGGTCACTGGAACACAAAACTTTCATTAAAAGGTTCTAGGTCATCCCACAAATGTCTCCACTGAACTCTTATACAGCTGCCTCTAGTAGATGTCTGGACTTGGGTGAGAGCAGGGCTCCATTAAGGGGCTTTGGTAAGGGGCATCCTCCTTGCTTGGAACCAGCATCCCAGACTACAGGGTCCATCCCAGTGGACCCTGAAGTCCTGTGTGGGTTCTGTGGCTCTGACTTATGACTGGCATCCCTACAGACTGGGAGTTCCCTGTTCCTGGGGATATCTGCCTTCTCTTTCTGGACTTCTTGATCCTGGACATTTTCCAGGAGCCACAGCCCTTCCTGTCGTCTTCAATCTTGAGTTGCATCAATATGCAATTTGACTTCAACATCTCCCACATGCCGGAAACCCAACTCTCCGCATGAAATGCTTCAGGCATTCGAGACCCCATGTTTTCTGGCTTCTTGATGGACCTATTGGAGAAATGGTGGGCCCTAGAGTACTGTGAGCCAGGTGTGGTGGGACAGTCTCAGTTTGGGAGAGTAGAGGCTCGGCTCGGCAGCTCCGAGTCCCGCCTTTTGTGGCAGATGGGGCTGAAGGGGTGAAATTGCGATCGCATGTGCATGCCTAGCTCTGTAGAAAGCAAAGTGCTTCCAAAAGTGGCCACTCTATGTGGCACCCCAGCCACGTTCACATCACTTTTCTCTTCCATTCAGCTCCTGGCACAGCCAGACAATTGGCTCTAGTGATGATACATACGTAGAGGGCAGGTGTCATCACTCCTCGTAACCTTGATGTGGGGCACACCTCTGTGTACCTCAGGGTTGAGTGTGCATCTTCCTTTCCATGGTGTGCTGCTCTTCCCTACTATGGAGGAAGAATGCACACTCAATGCACACCGAGGCTCTTGCTCCTTTTCATAAATTCCCTTTTTATTTTCTCAGTGGTAGCTTTTAATGAAAAGTTTTAAAGTCTTGATAAAATTGCATTTTGTCACAGCTTTCTTTTGTGTGAATGCTGTACTCCAGATAAGAATTCTTTGTATAGCCCAGGATTGGAAAGATTTTTCTCCTGTGTATCTCTCTGGAGATTTTATTGACTTAGTATTTACATGATGGCCCATGGCCCACTGTGAGTTAGCTCTGTGTGGGTAAATAAGGGTAGATGCTTTTTTCTTCTAGTATGCTTTTTTGAGAAGATTCTTTCTCTGGAGAATAATTCCAGCATCTTTGTCAAGCGGTTCTCTCATCAGGTATGTGGGACCTGGACCACCCTGCTGTGTTCCACTGCACTGATGAATATGTCTGACTTTTCACTGTGAACGTGGGTCACCGAAGTGTCACAGCCAGCTTTGAAATCGAGACAGCAGTCTTTTATTCTTGTTTTTAAGAACCACTGGCCAGGCATGGTGGCTCAAGCCTTTAATCTCAGCACTCAGGAGGCAGAAGCAGGTGGATCATTGTGAGTTTGAGGCCAACCTAGTCTACCAAGTGAGTCCAGGACAGCCAAGGCTACACAGAAAAAAAACCTGTCTTGAAAAACCAAAACCAAACCAAACCAAACAAAAACAACAACAAAAACCACCTGGATATTCTGGTTTGTTTGCATTTTATACTTCCATATGCATTTCAAGCCATCCTGTCAATTTCCACCAAAAAAATTACACTGAGATTTTTCTTTAGATGTGATTTTGTGTCTATAGACCAGGACGAGAAATCTAAGAGCCTACTAGATTTACATTATTTTCATCTGAAAACTTGGTATAGCTTGAAAATGACTGAGGTCAACATTAATTGCTCTCATGTTCACAAAATGTTTTGAAGTTTCAGAAAAGAGGTTTTGTAACCACATGTCTAAATTTATTTCTACATTTTCCATGTCTTTATCTTGTATTTATCTTGTATTTTCTGTTTTTGTGTTTGTCTGTTTATAATCTTATGTATTTATCATGAACTTTTTTTGAGATTTCAATTTCCAAATGTTTGTTGTTATTATATTAAAATACACTAATACACTATCTTAAAATACATATCCTGCATTTCTGCCAAATTTACTTATTAATATTCATGGCTATTTTCATAAATAATATATCATGTTACATGTAAAAAGGACCAATCTTATTTCTTTCTTCCAAACTTTATATGTATCGCTTCTTGGCTTTTTGGCTAAGATCAAGTGTAGTATCTGTTCTTATCAGTTTAATATCTGATAAGTCCTCTATCCAAACTTTATACATTTATTTCTTTTCTTGCCTTATTGCAATGACTAAACCATGATAAAGCTGAACAGAATCAGTGAAAGCAAGCATCCCTATTTTGTTCTCAACATCAGCAGGAAGGCTGAGGACTTTTAAGATATAAGAAATCCGTTTTACTTCTAGTAAACTAGCTTACTTTGCTGAGAGTTTTTGCTTGTTTGCTTTTGCTATGAGTCATTATTACTGGTTATTGAGTTTTATCAAATGCTTTTCATCTATTAAGATTTTTCTTTTATCTTTTTATGTGGCTAAATATACCAACTTTTTAAAAAATGTTAAACAAAGTCTACATTCCTAGGGTCATGCCCACTGAACCTCATTGTGTTATTGACTATTTAAAAATATATTTCATTTTGTTTATTCATCCTGAGTATGTGTTGTGTGTGGGTGCAAAGATGCCATGGAGTGCTTCCAGAGGCCAGAAAACAGTCTTATGGAGGTTGGTGGAACTGACTATGTCTTCTACCACACGGGTGCTGGAGATTAAACTCAAAACACCAGGCTTGGTGGGAAGTTTGGCTGATATTTTGTCAGGAATTTTTGCATCTATATTCATGAAAAATGATGATAGAACTTTCTTTTTATTTTTCTCTTTCTACTTTAAAAATATTTATTTTTATTTTCCTCTCACATGTTGGGAATATTTTGCCTGCATGTATGTCTGGTGCCTTTGGAGGCCAGAAGAGGCAACAGAACTGGAGTTAGAGACCAGCTGGGTATTCTGGAAAGGCAACTAGTGCTGTTAACTACTGAGCAATCTCTCCAGCTTCCTCCTCCTTTATAATAATGCCTTTGTGACCTTTTGGGTTTTAGGCTGTGGTGAACTCATAACTATCTGGAAGCTTTTGCAATAGAGTGCTATTGCTTAATAAAACTCACCAGTCAAATCATTTAGGGATGAACATTTGGAAGAAGGCTTTGATGAGAAACATCTTTGAAGGGATGGAGCTATCATGCTTTCTATTTCATTTTGGGTTAATGTCGTGAGTCATTTGAACATTCAAAGAGTTTGTCCATTCTAGTGCTGGACAGAAGGATCTGGAAACAGCAGAAATGAGAACAGTCCATATACTACAAACAAGCCAAGGGTTTTTTCCTATTGGGACATCAGTTGTGCTGGTTGAATTGAGCCCTAAGAGGTGAGCACTGACTAGAGGTGACCAGGCTCGTATTCTGCCCAGGGAGCAGCAAGCTCTGAGTGATTTTTATGGAGCGGGCTCAAGTTTGGTAATCGACTGTGGGTACAGTTTCAAACAATGCCTTCCTAACTGTGTGAAAACATACTAGCTTCACATTTGGAAGGCCCCTTGGCCTTGGAGAGGGCTATAGGACTTTCAGTGTTTGAGATGAACAAAGCACATAGGTAATGCTGACAGGATTCACACATTGCTCCAACAGTCAACAGACCAAATTCACTCCGTGTGATGGTCTTAGATAAAACATCACTCACATGATCGATCTGTTCAGTGCGGAGCTCAGGAGAGTCAGGCTCATGGGTCAAGGCAGAGGAAAGGGGTGAGCTCAGCGTGTAGATAGAGACAAGGAGCTTCTTGCTCTGTTCGGTTACCCATCAGGGCCTAGAAGCACTGGTAAAGAGCCAGCGGTTTTAGTAAAAGCCCACTTAAAATTTCTACAGCCACCTGGGCAACAAGTCTTACAACCCACACATTAGAGTGGGCATCCTACCAGCCAGTTTTGTTGGAAGCTAATTACATATTGTTCATTTGTGATTTTTAGGTTAACAAAAAAGAACAAAAGCATGAAGACTTATTGGTTGCTGCTGTCGTCTTCTGTAAAACTCCTCTCTTATATTTGCCATTTGTGACCCCATTGTGACACCCATTATTTTGGTTAGTCACAAGGGTCTCCTAGTCTCCTACTCTGTAGACATTCTCACTTTACACCCTGATGTGGGGATCTGGGGCTTCATGATAAAGCAATTGAGGAGGCACAGGGACAGAGGGAGAAGAAAATGCATGTTACTTTTAACAGGCAGTGGCCTAGTGCCCAGCTTCTATCGGCCATCTGTGTCTTTGCAGTGGTCCCCACCCCACACTCACATGAACTTTTCCAAAGTACTTGTCCTCGTGCTCTGCTGTAGCCTTTTCTTGTGACGAGGCCTCACTCTGCAGCCATAGCTGGTCTAAAACCCAAAGAGATCCTCCCACCTCTGCCTCTCTTGCCAACTGCTTGGGTCACGATCCCGAGCGACTACACCCAACCTGCATCTTTAGCAGTGATGGTCAATTACCAACCATATGTCATTGTTAGTTTTAGTTAACTTGATACAAACTTAGACCTACCTGGATGAGGGACTCTTTTTTTTTTTTTTTTCATCTGTTACTTTTACTTTTTTGTTTCTGTTTTTTTTTTTTAAATTAATCTATTCTTGTTACATCTCAATGGTTATCCCATCCCTTGTATCCTCCCATTCTTCCCTCCCTCCCATTTTCCCCTTATTCCCCTCCCCTATGACTGTTCCTGAGGGGGGTTACCTCCCCCTGTATATGCTCATAGGGTGTCAAGTCTCTTCTCGGTGACCTGCTGTCCTTCCTCTGAGTGCCACCAGGTCTCCCCCTCCAGGGGACATGGTCAAATGTGAGGTACCAGAGTACGTGAGAAAGTCATATCCCACTCTCCACTCAAGTGTGGAGACTGTTCTGCCCATTGGCTAGATCTGGAGGAGGGACTCTTAGTTGAAGAATTTCCTCCACTGCCCTGTGGGCACATCTATGGGTAATTTCTTGATTTCCCAGTCCACAGTGACTGACACCATCCATTGGTAGGTAGGCCTGGGATGTGTAATCAAGGTAGCTGAGAAATCCAAAAAAAGCAAGCTGGTAAGCAGCGTTTTTCCCAGTCTCTGCTTCAATTCCTACCTTGAGCTTCTGGCCTGGCTTTATTTAATGATGAACCGTGACCAGGATGCTGAAATAAATCCTTTTCTCCTTGAGCTGCTTTCAGTGATAGTGCTTATCATAGCAACAGAAATCAAACTGGAACACCATGTTAGTGGAGTAGAGGTGGAGGTCCGGCATTTTCTACTGTATCCCTTCCTGTCCCCAGTCAATTTACTTGTTTAAAGAATTGGCGTTTGGTGTTTTAAAGCTTTTGCAACTATGTACAGTCCTGTATTTTGTTGAGTTTTGTGTCTTTTTAACTGCTTAGTTAACTGCTTATTTTCTAATATAAACTTTCATTATACAGTGTCTTCTCGGTGTCATTTTAGCTATGCTTTATTCATGTTAGTGTGCTGTTCTCAGTATTATTTACTACTGAATATTTCCTACTTTTCTTTTTGATTTTGTATTTATTATTGGGTAGTGTAAGTGTGCTGTTTATTGCAAATATTTGTGGTTTTCCTTGTTGATCTCTAAGCAGATTTTACTGTGTTCAGAGGGCATCTTCTATATGATTTTAATCCTTTTAATTTTGTTGTTGTTGTTGTTTGGTTTTTAACAGGGTCTTGCTATATAGTTCAGGCTGGTATTCACTTCCTGAGT
This sequence comes from Acomys percivali, assembly GCA_907169655.1. NCBI lineage: Eukaryota > Metazoa > Chordata > Mammalia > Rodentia > Muridae > Acomys > Acomys percivali. The sequence goes on along the minus strand of OU015757.1, from coordinate 19,833,069 downwards.
ACTGGGTCAGTCCTGTTAAACTTTATTGAAAATTGTTGAGTTTCCAAGGACAGTGAAGAGACCATGTGTGTCTGCAGGGGCTCAGGTCTGCCAGTGCTGGCTAGGGAGTTTTTAAGTGCCAGCTGGTCCAAGGCAGTTGACTATGAAGGGCAAACCATACTGGTTGTTTTTTGTTTAGTTCTCTCAAGTGCTGAAAGAGAAGGTTTCAAATCTTACAATGATGTAGAATAATGCTTTTCTCTTTGATTCTGTCAATTTTTGCTTCATGCATTTTGAAACTCTATTTTTATGACTATAAATATCTATAACTGTGTGTCTTTTAGACGAATTAACCAAAATTGATCGTTTGGAATGTCCTTTCTTACCCCAGTAACATTCTTTGCAATGAGACATAATTTACTTTTATGATGATACAAAATATGGTCCTCCCCACATTCACTGCCATCTGGGTATCCATCGCTTCCCGCTGATTCTACTTGAAGTTTTCCTCTATAATGGAGCTCTGTCCTCCTCCATACATGGCTGTTGCTGTCTTAAAATCAAAGCAACTCTGGTTACCAGCAGGAGACCTCACAAGAAGGAGCCTATGAAGAGTGCCCGGTGATGTGGTGGGGTGGCCAGAAATGCACCAGAGATTGCAGCCACTCACTCACAACCGTGTCTTCCCCACCTGTGTGTTATTCTTCCCTAGCTTAAATTCCCCAGAGGTGCCAGAGTGGAGAAGGTGTAATATAAAATGACTAAGGAATCTATCTGTATATTTTTCATGAGTTGTCATCCATTCTGGGGTGGGACTTTTCAGTGACACTGGCCCAGTCACCCATACTTTTGTGAATCACCTCAGTGAGCTCTCTGGTTCAACAAGTTGGACTTTGGTGGGGTAATTCCTTCGGTTTGTAGTCTCCCTATCTATCTGAAAAACAGGGAAAAGCTACACAGCAATCTCTCAGAGATAACATATACCTGAATTGGTTTTTTTGTTTATTCTTTTATTTATTTTTATAATCTCTGCCTTTTTGATTACCAGTTATTCCATTAATATTTATTACAGCTATTTATATGGTTGAATTCACTCTCCATCATATCTGTTTTGTATTATTTAAGAATTTATTTAATTTCTATTGATTTTTTTTTTCACAAAATCTCTTTACCTCTTCAGTTATTTTAGCTCTTGTTTTAGGGATTTCAATATTTACTGTTCACTACCCCGTCAATCTAAAAGATGTCTTGCAACACTTTACATAAAGTGTAGGAGATTCTATAGCCATATGTGTCATATGGTTTCACCTTTATTGTCTTTGTTTTCATGTCCTGTAACTTTTTTTTAACATTGCAATTTTTTGTTTATATAATTATATGTTTTTACAATTTTAAATTACATTATTTGTATTGCTTGCCCACACCCATGCTTGTGTGTGTGTGTGTGTGTGTGTGTGTGTGTGTGTGTGTGTGTTTCTGGGTGTCAGGTTGGGCATTTGGAGGTCAAAGGACAACTGCAGGAGTCAGTTCTTTATTTCATGTAGGTTCAGGGACTCAAACACAGGGCATCAGGTTGGGTATAAGAACTTATTCTCTCTGCGCCATCTTGCTGGTGCCACATTTGTTTATTTTTTAAGGAAGTACACAGTTGATTGTTTGAGCAAATACCTTCTATCTCCCAAGCACTCCGTTCGGAAGTGTCTGAGGCTCCAAGGCTTCGTTTTGAAGCACATTTCCGTGACCTTCTACTTCACTTTTATCTGTAGAGGCCTTCATTGTGTCTTCATTGTTGATGGAGATTCTTGTCATACACAGAATTCAGGACTCAATATTTTTTCTCTCTAGATTATATCTCACTTTTTGGGAATCCAGTTATCCATGTTAGGCTGTCAATGTTGTCACACGGTTCCCTGGAACACTGCTCTCTTCTCCTTTTCTCTGACAGTTTTTCTCATCTTTTCTTTGGATTAGATTTTTCTTTTTCTTTGTCAGGTCATGGTAGTCTTAATACAAATATGATATGGCTAGTTTGGGAGCTTCTGTCCATCAGTCTCATCGGTTTCCTGGCTGATAGTCCCCGCTGTTGCATTCACTGTGGGCACACCTCCTTCCTTTGAGCTATATCCAACACCCTTTTCAGGTTCTGCCTCGGGGTCTTTTAGTGTCTCTCTGGTGTCTTGGAGGAATTTCATGGCTGCATACTGAGTAATCTGGATGTTGTATTAGCAACATTAGGTTTTAAATCGTGCAGGGTCTGGATCCAATCACATTCCCCAAAGGGTGTTAGTGCTTTCATCTGCTGCAAGTTCTTGGTGCATACTTACATTGTGGATTCTGCCTCCCCAAGGCAGTGGCTTGGGTCAGTTCAACCCTGTTGGTCCTTCTGTTCCTGGAAAGTTGAGATCAACTCAAAGGCTGCACCAATCTAAACACTCTCTGCCCCTCCTCTGGATCTCTTTCTTCAAAGATCCCTCTCCCTCCTCTGCCTCCTCTCTTTTATGCACACTTAGGCAGCCTGGGTGTCCAAGGCCCTTTGCCTGTCACCTCTGCCAAAGCAGAGATGTCCTCACCTATGCACTGTGGCTGTAATGATGCCCCAACACTCACAGGCAGCCATTGCTAGCCCAGCTTAGCTTCCCTCTGAAGTCTACCACATGCTCTGGGGCCCCTGAGTGTTGCCTCTGTGAATCACCTGGGATTATACTGACTGGGCTGTGAGAGTTCCTTATGTTAGGTCATGCTTCTCCACGCCAGAAGCAGAACCCTTGGATTTCTTTCTACAACATTCTCCTGCCAGCTGTGTTCATTTCCCACCGCAGGTCCTGGTGTAGTGTTAGGAATATGTGAAAGGATCATAAGAAAGGGCAACAGTTAGGCCTGATGCCAGGAACCCCACATTAGGGAGGTATAGCACAATCACACTCTGGATCTGCTGCTGAGACACTGTACACCCTTCCCTGGCCTTGTCTAGCCTCTCCAGGTCAGCATGACTCCCTGGCCTGGGCCATGGCCTCCTCTGATCCTTTGTATCTGCCACTGGGAAACTGGGGATACTGAGGCTGTTGACTCACCCTACTCCTATGATCCCAGTGGAGATGGGCAAACTGCAAGAAGTGCAGGTACAAAAGAGTTGATGATCCCATGAGGACACCTTTGTCTGAGGAAAATCAAGACAGAATAAGCAGGGCTGTAGATCACAGGGCAAGGAATTGGGGCTTTGTGAAAAATCTGGGGTACTACAGATCACTTGTTGGGAGAGCCTGTCACAGATGCAAGGATCAGAACCTCCACCTACATGGGAGGTCATGGAGGACCAGGGCTCCCAGCCGCCCCAGCTTCCCCAAGCCTGAAGTCTCTAGTTTAAAGAACCAGTTCTCTGTTCAGTTGATGAAGATTAGCTGAACATATTCTCTAAAATTGTTCCAACCTTTAGAATTAGATGTAGAGGAAAACCTTGCCAATTTCCCACCAGGTTAAATGTCAAAATATTAAATTCAATTGCTGTTAACCTATACATAGTATACGAACCAGAACAAGAAGTTAATAAGCAAAAAGAGGTCACACACCTACCTTGGCAAAAGTAACATGAAAAAAAAAAACCCAACAGCTTTCTTGGGATCTTATTAAAACAAAACAAAACAAAACAAAACAAAACAAAACAAAACAAAACAAAATCCCTGTCTTGCTTGACATTAGAAGGTGTCGGAGCAGGACAACTGTGAGATGCCCCTGGCACACTTGAGACACTCAACACTGAGAGTATGGAAAACTGATCCATCAAGCCATAGCCATAGACACCTGCAGCCACATTGGCTTGATTACTCTTTCAATGAGTTTTTTAGTTAGCACCTTTACAGGAGGAGTAATACATCATCCTACTGCAGTTAATATTTCTACTACAGTCCCTGCTACGATGGAAGTTAGGAGCAAAGCCATTGTCTTAGTCACTGTTCTGTTGCTGTGAAGAGGCACCATGAACAAGGCAGCTCTTATAAAATAAGGCATTTAATTGGAGGCTTGCTCACAGTTTCAGAAGGTTGGTTCATGGTCAGGAGTAGTAGGTGAGAGTTCCTGATCTTCAACAGGTGGCAGGGGGGGGGGAGGAAGAGGGACAGGGACAGAGAGAGAGGGAGGGAGGGAGAGAGAGGGAGAGAGAGGGAGAGAGAGAGAGAGAGAGGGAGAGAGAGAGAGAGAGAGAGAGAGAGAGGGAGAAGGAGGGAGGGATCAGGAGAGAGAAGGAGAGAGGGAGGGAGGAGGAAGAGTCAGAGACACAGAGGCACAGAGACGGAGACTAGACCTAGCATGGACTTTTGAAACCTCAAAGCCCACTCCCTAGTGACACACCTCCAATAAGGCCACATTTCGTAATCTTTACCCTACAGTTCCACTCACTGGAGACTAATTATTCAAGCACATGAGCTATGGAGGTGGGGGTATTCTCATTAATACCACCAAAGAGTTTTGGAACACTCAGTCCTAAATGGAATGTCTTCCTCAAACCCCTTCTCTTGAGGGCTCAGTGAGCCATGCAGAAGGGGAGGTGGAGAGATTATAAGATCCAGAGGGGATGGATGACACCAAGGAAACAGTGTCTTCCAGACACAGTGAGACCAACGCACATATGAACTCACAGAGACTGTGGCCGCATGTCTTGAACCTGCACCGGCTTAAACCAGACAGGGTCTCGGTGCTGAAATGGGGAAATGGACCCAGGCTCCCACCTCTAGATGAGAAGCTATCTGTGACAGACACCTGCTTGTAAGTTTAGTTTTCTCTGATGGCGTATACTCATCGGGAATATAAACCACACTGAAGGGTAGGCCTCATAGCCAACAGTAGATGGCCAACACAAAACAAACTCAATGGTATTTTTGTAGACTTTTGGTCTTATAGGTCCGTTCTTTTCTTTTCTTTTTTTTTTCTTTTTGTCTTACTGTATATTATAGTTTTCCATTTTCTGTTTTCATGGTTCTTGTGTGTGTGCGCACATGCACGCATTTTCTTATGTCTTTTTTTTTTTTCTTTTTAAGAATTCCGGGTTTTTGTGTGCTTATTTGCCTGTTAGTTTTTGAAGGATAGAGAGAAAGAAAATGTGTGGAATTAAGTGTAAAGGATCTGGGAGGAGTTGGGGGAGGGAAAACATGATCAGAATGTACTGAGTGAAAATTAAAAAAAAAAAAAAGGGGGGGGATGCTCGAGGCTGTACTGGAGCTTGCCTTCTTTTATCAGCATCAGGTCATCAGGCAGTGACTACTAGCTACAAACTCTAAAGGTTTGAATAGGCTCCCGTGGGTATGCTAGCTTGCTGACAGGGAAGGTAAGGCTCCTCGTCCACCTTGAGCATGTGTGGGCCCCTTCTGCACACACAGACTTCACCATGCAGCATCCTCTTGGTGGAAGCAGTTCTGAAAATGTATCCTGTGGCACCAGAGTATCTGCCAGAGGCAAGGAGACATGGATGGTTCCACTTGTGGGTAAATATAGTGCTAAAATAAATCCCCCAAGCCCCATGGGTTGAGGCCCCCTGGGTGATTGCACTGTCTTAGGTAACCCTCTGCTTTCTCTCTCAGGTGTTCAAGGTAATCCCAGACATAGAGCAAATCTGCTTGTGTGATAAACTATCGAACCCCAAGAATTCCTCATCACCTGTGGAGGCCATCCACAGGTGTTACCCCAACTGCTCATTCTTAAGCAAATCTCAATAGTAGAATTTCATGTATTAATATTTCAATGTATTTCACATGGGGCATAGACTCTTATTAGATCAATAACTTCAATACCATTTCACACTTAAAATGAGTGGCAGCCAGCCTTCCACACCATCACATGCCCAGTAGGAATCTGTCACTGTCACACTGTTAGGTCCCTTCTGCTCCTCGGGTTCTCCATCACTGCCTTTTCTTAATGCTCATTCCCTGAGCTGCAACTCACACTCTGCCTTTCTGAGTAGCTCACTACTGAGACAGTAGGAGTGAGGCGTAATCACACACAGGTTCTTTGGTTTTGGTCAGAGCAATCTTGATGAGGACGTAGGTGGCATCTACTTGGATGGGTGGGTGGATGGATGGATGGATGGATGGATGGGTGGGTGGATGGATGGATGGATGGATGGGTGGGAAAGTGGGTAGGTAGGAGATAGATAGGTGGGTGGGTAGATGAATGGATAGATGTGTTTGCAGAGCTCTGCCCCAAGGCAAGCATCACACACCTTTTCCAGGGCCTCTGATTCCCCCATGCATAGCGTCTTCAGCTTTTTATTTAAATTAATAAAATGTATGTGAAAGCTACAGAAATAATAGACCCCATCTATTCCCTGGCGACCGTCATCACTTGCTGAAAACACTTCGTTCCTACTATGCTAGACATCCCAGTGTGCTCTCCAAGAGCAGGCAATGTCACAGTGCTGCAGCCCTGCCCCAGCATGACCCTGCCCCCACCCCCGAAGGGCTCATTCAGCCAAGGACTCCTTTCAAATTCTGGGGTTGAGTTAGAACTCGAGTCACCAGGGTCCAGGGCTGATGCAATTCTTTGAGTGCCCTTGAATTTAGAGCTCCTGTCGACCAACTGTCTTGAGCTATGTCCTTCCGTTTTGTACAACAGAATGGCTTGTTTTTACAGAACACAGATGCTATCCTTGGTTGTTTTCAGAGAAACATATCGGTGTCACTCATTTGTCCCCTGCTGATCACCTGGATAACACGATATCCGCTGGGTTTCTCTGCCATTAGAGCAACTTAGCAAGCATGATGTGGCTGGCAGGCAGCAGTCCCCAGCGATGGCCATGTCCTGAAACCCAGAATGTGGAATCTATAGACCAAAAAGGTCCAAGACTGCAGATAAAGAACAGCTGGCAGACAGCTGTCCTGGACAGGGGAGTCACTCCAGATGCCTCCTGTGGGTTCCACAGAGTAGAGGAGACAGAGACTATAGAGAGAAAGCTGGAAACACATCAGCTCTGAAGGTGGACATGGTCGTTGATCCAGGGGTGCCATCATCCAGACATCTAACAATGTGGGTCACCAGAAGGCCTGGATGGGCCAATGACCTCTGAACATTGGAAAAGTATGTTTAGGTTGTCGAAAGCCACCAAGTTTGTGTTAATTTTTTTTTTTGTTTGTCTTTGCAGCCACTGAAAATGAATACACATGGCACACATTAATTAAAAAGCAATTAATTCTTATTTTCTGGGGAGATGCTTGGAGACCAGTTTAGTTTCCTGTACATCAGAAATCTGCCTGCCAAGCTGGCATCCTTGGAGGGCTCCTGCCTAAAGTAATGGCTGCTGACATGCTGCTTATGGCAATTGCCTGGGCCATGCTCAGCAGAGGCTTTTTTTTTTTCTTTTTTTGTAAGGCAGAACACTTGAACAGTCCGGCAGCCATGCCTCTGCCAGGTGTCCGTAGTGCTCTGGGGCAGCACCATCACTGGGTAGAGGTTCCATCTGCCCTTTGAAAGCAACCCTCCCTTACTGTAGCACATTCTCACAAGCAGACAAGAAGACATCTTGCGTTCACCTTGTGTTTTCACCACCATCATTAGAGTTGTTTGCAGTATGTATATGCATGCCTATTGTGTGTGCATACAGACATGTGCATGAAGGTATATATGAGGCTGCATTACCTATGTATACACACAAGTATGCTTGTACATGCACATATATGTACATTGGTATGTACGTATGCTATGCTTATGTGTGCATATGAATGGTATATGCATGCGTACGTGTATGTGTGTGTGTGTGTGTGTGTATGTGTGTGTGTGTGTACTAGCATGTATGCACATCCCTTTGCTTGGTCATCCTGGTCACCTGGTCACTTTCTCTCCCAGCCCAGGTGATTTTAGTGGCGAGAGCCCCTGGACAGTCTATGTTGAAGAGCTTAGATGGCCTATTCTCCTTGGAATTCCTCTTCGGAGTTCTCCTGCTTCTCCACAGAGGGAATGCCTGCCTTGAGATGGCCCCAGAGTCCTGGTAGTCCAGGAATTCTGTCCTCATCTAGGGACAGTTAGGAAAGCAGCTTCTTATAATTCCAGGAGGCACAAGTCTGCTGTCTGAGAAAATGAGATAAGAGTCAGGAGGCCCAATAACTGACTCCAAGGATGCTGATGCAGGCACAGTCTCCCCCACCAGAGAGCAAACAGCTGAGGTGAATGGACAGATGGCCTTGGCCTTGCCTGTGTGTGGAAGAAGCCTAAAAGGGCAGCTTTCCCATGACCTCTGATCCCAACACAGGAGGTCTTTGAGGGGAGGGGGGGCAAGTTGTGGGTCTTCAAGGAGGAGGAGAGCCAGGAAGCAGAGCCTGGGGTCTGGGAAAAGCCCTGATGCTGTGGGTGAGAAGGGTGTTGCGGGCCACTGCTCTGTAAGAACCTGAGCAAAAGTGGGCCAGTAAAATATGAAATGATCTCACTTGGACTTATCTGCAAGCCATGACTCAGATGTCCCACCAGGCTGGACACGAAAGGGGCCACTCCCAGGTAGACCACAGCTTCTGTGCCACAATCTCTTTCTTCCTGAGCCCAGTCTTGCCCCTAGCTGGAGTACCAGCTAACCCCTCCCTTCCTTTGAAAGGCAGATTCTGAGGTCATAGGTCAGGGACTACAGGCACCCTCTGGATTCCTCTTAGCTCATGGGCTGCTACCCTGGAATGTCTCAATATGAGCAAGGGGCTTGTGGACAAGCATTCTGCGATCCCCCTCAGGCACTGCAGAATCTCACCTGGCTCTGCAGTTTGCTCTAGGGTCCTGCCTAGGGCATTTGTGCTCTTCCCATGACAATAAGCAGGCCTCAGGCCGCAGGGGACAGGCCGGGGATGTGCCCTTGTTCTGGTCTGCCTTTAGGTCTGCTCATTTCTGCTTGAGTGTCCAGATCTTTACAATAGCACAGAGGTGCCTTTGCCATGGTCTTGTGCCTCTAACACTTGGCAGACATATACCTGCACCCAGTGTCCATCCCCACCCCCAGCACATCCACAGGCCTGGCTCTCCTTGTCTCCCAGACTCATGGGCATCGAGAGCATTCAAGCCTCATTGTGTCTTGTCCTGACTGAATCTAAACCCTCCCTTTCTTCCCAGGACCTTCCTCCTGCATGACAGCCATAGCCAGGTGGCCAGGTGATGGTGTCCCTGTGCCCCCCTGCCCAAAACCTTCTGTAGGCTCAAAGCCTGTGGGTGAAGGGCTGCCTCTTGCCTGGCTTTAAATAGCTCTGCAGGGAGGTGAGGCAACTCAGCTCAGAGGACAGGAAGGTAATCACGCCTGACAAGTGTTATTTTTACACAGATCTGTCCAGCTGCTGGGGGCTGGGGGGGGGGGCGGGTTATGTAACTAAAAGCAGGATATTTGCTAAGTCTAAGTAAACCCTCAAAAATAGGAAGGGAGAAAAGGAGGGAGGGAGGAAGGGAGGGAAGAAAGGAGGGAATGAGGGAGGGAGAGACAGAGGGAGGGAGGAAGGGAGGGAGGGAAGAAGGAGGGAGGAAGGGAATAGATAGACAGAAACAGATAAACAGAGATGAAGGGAGGGTGGACATAGGGAAGAAGAGAAACATCGAGAAAAGAAAGAAGAGGAAGGGAGGAGATCTGCAGACGCCAGGTCAGCTCAGACCAGGACCAGCTGCTGCTTTCCTTTGCTGCCACCTGCTGGTCATCAGTATCCATTATAGGTATGGGGGGGGGGTTCACCCACAGCACCAGAAGCCGGGAGTCATCTGGGACAAGTACGGCTAAGTTAAGGGGGTCGCCAGGGAGAGGCCTGGCCAACCTGGCCTGAGATTTGAGCCTGCAAGTCCCAGAGGTCAACACACCTAGTGGTGGTGACCACAAAGCTTTGAGTGTGTATATGATCGAACCGAGCCTCTCCATCTGAGAATGGGGAAGCTGTCAGGAAGTAGTGAGCACCGTGGCGCCACCCTGTCCTAAGGAGGCCACAGAGCACACTCTCAGTTGTTAACCAGGGTCCTGATCTGAGGGTTCCTAGACCCTGTCTCATAGGCTGGTGATCGGGGTGTCCAACATCTTGGGCTGAAGCCAGAGACAGTGTGTGTCCTTGAAGTCTCACACAGCATATGGAATGGTCCAAGGCTCCTGCTCCTGCCCCTTGGGATTCTGGGAGAGCTGACAGGCCACAGTCTTTGCTTCTGCAGCTGAGAGACCTGGCTTCAAGGGGAAGAAGGGTAAATAGCTTTCCCATAGTCCCCATGAGTATGCCTGTCTAGAATGGGGCTCTGTCACCTCCATAAGCACAGAACCCCAACTCCAGCTCAGCCCGACCCATGCCAGCAGCCCCAGTGACTCATCTGCAGGCCCAAGTCTCTGCACTGCTAGAGACCGTCCCCTCTGAGGAAGAGAGAAAGTGTTCTGAAAGTAGTGGGGAGGAGTGAGTGGCCTGACGCGATGCATATGGAGTCCCAGAAGGACGATAGGGAAGAAAACTTCAGGAAATATGGCCAAGATGAAAACACGCTTCCAGACTCAAGAAGTCCAACAAGCCAGGTGCTGGCTGACTTATGAGAAACTGACAGCAGAAAGAACACTTATAGTCCAGAACTCTGTGTCTACCACATATGTGATATGGCAAAATAAATGCATCTCTGAATAAGAAAATATTTTCAAAAATAGGAAGTGGATCTACAAAGGTAACCAGAAGCTTTCTAAAGGTAACACGGATGTAAGTTAATGTGAAGGACTATATTCCTTTACTGTCCGATTATTTAAAAATTATGCAAACTATTTAATACAAAGAGGATGGCCTTCATACAGATTTAAAATGTGAGACAGTGTGTGTGAGGAGAAGGCGATGCATGGGGTTGCACTGTGTTGGGGGAAAGTGGATCGGTGTTTATACTATGTAGAGTAGGAAATGTCGAAGATATTTTTCTTAGCTCTAAGAGGATGCATTATAATAACTGTGCAAAGAGGCAGAGGAACAGTGTCATCAGGAGAGTTAAAATATATTAACCGACCTTTAAAGAGACAGAGAGAAAGGAGCAGAAAAGCAAAAGAGGCAAAGACAAAGAAGCCAGGTGGCAGGAACAACAGTGTAACCAGGGCAGCAGTTACAGTAGCTGGAGAGGGTCTGACTCCTGTACTAAAAGGCTGGACTTGCCAGGCCACGGGGCTCATGTGTCTGAGGGCACGGGGCTTGCCAGGCCACGGGGCTCATGTGGCTGAGGGCACAGGGCTTGCCAGGCATGCAGGAGGGTCAGGACTCAATCCCCAGATTGCCAAAACAATAAACAAGCAGGAAAAAGTTAAAAGGCAAATGCTGCTTTATAGTACAGGAGGCTATATTTTAAATTTTTCTTCCTTTTTTTTTTGTTTTTTGTTTTTGTTTTTTTGGTTGTTGTTTTTGTTGTTATTGTTGTTTTTGTTTTTTTGTTTTTTCAAGACAGGGTTTCTCTGTGTAGCCTTGGTTGTCCTGGACTCACTTCGTAGACCAGGCTGGCCTCAAACTTGCAGTGATCTGCCTGCCTCTGCCTCCCGAGTGCTGGGATTAAAGGTGTGTGCCACCAGGCCTGGCTAAAGATTTCTTTTTATTATTTTTATTTATGTGGGGACTCATGCTGTGTCTGTAGGTGTCCTCAAGGACCAGAAGAGGGCATTAGATTCCCTCTTCTGGAACTGGAACTCCTTGTTAGCCTCCCAGCGTGGGTGCTAGGAACAAACTCAGGTCCTCTTTAAGAGTGGTTCAGGTTTTTTACAGCTGAGCTATCTTTTTAGCCCTTGGGCTATATTTTAGATAGATACAGTTTGGGAAAAAGTGACAAAAAAAAAAAAAGACAAAAATGTCAATAATGAGCAAAAAGTAATCTATAGTCAATTAATATTAATTACTCAATATCAGGCAAAATAGATTTAAGACAATATTACAGAGAAAAAGAGTCAGCTTATCAATAAGACATACAATTGTTTTTTTAAACTGTTTCCTAACTATTAAAGCGCTCTCTCCACTCCTTTTCTCTCTCTCTATCCCGCTCTTTCTTTCTCTGTCTCTCTGAGGGTACCCTTCCCCCTTTTTCTCCTCCCCCCATGCTCATTTAATAAACTCCGTATAACATAATTTAAAAAATTAACCCAACAAGAGAGTAAAACAGAAATATAGGAATTTGCAATCATAGTGGGATACTCTAACAAGACTTTTTACTGATTGATGGGACAAACAGCTGAAACTGGAGCAGTGAATTAACACTGCCATCCATGTTGGCTTCATGGCTCCCACAGGACTCTCATGATTACTTCAGACTTAGGTGCACATTGAACATTTGCCCACTTGGTATGTTTGGCCAAAATAAATTTTAATAAGCTTCAAGACATTTAAATTATATTGAATGTTCTCTAATAGTAAAATTAAATTAAAATTTGGTGCCAGGAAGCTATCTAGGAAAACCTTCAGCCTGCCAGACATTTGGCAATTGGATGACACACTTCTGAATAGCCTGTGGGTCAAATATGATAAAAGTAAAAGTTATAAATATTTCAAATTGATAGTGAACATTCAAAATCCCTTTGTGTTTCATCTTACTTGGATGGTTTTAAAGAGTAAAAATTCATAACCAATTATTTTAGGCAAGTTGCTCCAGAGAAACCTGACCACTGCACAGATATAGATGGATAGGTAGATAGACTGATAGAAGATAGATACACAGGTGCATAGAAAACTGATAGATAATAGATAGATAGAGGTCACAGATGATAGATAGATAGATAGATAGATAGATAGATAGATAGATGATAGATAGATAGATAGATAGATGATAGATAGGTAGATGATAGATGGGTAGGCAGTTAGAGATCATAGATGATAGATGGATAGATAGACACAAAGATGATAGAGATGAGATAGACCAACAGGTAGATGGTAGGTATAAGTGATAGACAAAAAAAAAAAAAAAAAAAAAGTAAAGAAGATGGCAACTCAGTTCAAGTCCAAGGGGCTGAGAAGCACAAAGGTTGATGTCTGAGGAAATGGGTTCTCCAGCTCAAAGAAGGATGTATGCTCTTCCGCTTTTTTTGTGCTATTCAGGTGTCCTGTGGCTTGGGTGATGCTCACACACACTGGTGAGAGTGCATCAGCACTCAGCTCACTCAGTCAAGGGCTGGTCTCTTCCCCAAGCACACTCACAGACACCCAAGGATCCTGTTTGCCCTAGCTGTCTGTGCAGCCTGTAGCCCTAACTGTTGCATCGGTAACCAAAACTCCACAGGCAAGGTTGTAATGTCCTAGGAATATATTTAGACAAAGGAGTAGAATTAAGGAATCACTGAAAATAAGAATAAAACTCAACAATGTAGGAAAGAGAGAAGAAAGGAAAGGTAGATCCATTCAAGTTTATGTTACCTCTTAATTTTTATTTTGTTTTCACATGTGCGCATACACATGTATAGAGGTCAAGGACCACCTGGGAGTTGGCTTTCTCTTTCCACATGTGGTTTCCAGAGATAAACTTAGATAGCCAGGCTTGAAAAGTGCCCTTACCGACTGAGCTATCCTCAGGGCCCCCAGATTTATATGCTTGCTTGCTTATTATTTTTATGTGTACGGGTATTTTGTCTGCATGTATGCCTGTGCACCATGTGCATGCCTGATTTCTGTGGAGACCAGAAAAAAAATCATTAGATCATTAGTAGAGAGCACCTTGTGGGTTCTAGGAATCGAACTCAGGTCCTCTGGAAAAAAGCAGCCAGTTATCTTAAGTGCTGAGCCATCTCTCCAGTCCCCAAGTTCAATTATTTTAAAATGCGAGTATAACCAAGGAAATAATAGAATATGATAAATCATTTTATAGCAAAGTTTTAAATTTTTATACCATAAAATGAAATTGAAAGTTTTTTTTAAAAAGCACAACTTATCCCAAACTGTGATGAAATGAAACAGAAAGTCTGAATGTCAGCTTACATTAAGGATATGAAAATAAAATAGGTCACATGATCCTAGGTTAGACCCAGAATGCAGAGAAGATGCGAAGGACATTCTGACAGCTGGTAGCATCTGAATGCCTTTGCATTAGTTGTTTTCTCTGGTTTTAATTTCCCTGGTTTTGATAACTGTGGTGTGGTTATGAAAAATTATGTCCTTGTTAGGGAATGCAGCAATAGAGCACTTAGCAGCAAATTAGCACAGTGTATTCTGTTACCAGCCTGCTCTCTCTCTCCCTCTCCCTCTTCCTCTCCCTCTCCCTCTCCCTCTCCCTCTCCC
>OU015757.1:19769825-19809297 GCA_907169655.1 Acomys percivali | reverse complement strand
TAGCTGCAGTGGTCATAGCTGCAGTGACCATAGCTGCAGTGACCATAACTGCAGTGGCTGGCCATAGCTGTAGGGGTCATAGCTGGCACTTAGATAGATGAATAGATGGCACTTAGATAGAAGAAAGGGGGAAACCGGTTGTGATGCACTGCCACTTCTGTGAACAAAAGCAGAATAGATGTGCACACGTTACCTGAGCCATATTGCAACTGTAGGAAGGAGAGATGAGGCGAGAAGCACCGAATAACAGTGGCACGCTATCAAATGAAAACACAGGAAGCCAAGTAAAATCTAAATGTCAGCTAAATAATGAATAAGCTTTTTAGCATTTCCATAAAATCTTTACATATGCTTTCACAGTACTAAAAATTATTCATTATGTGATACCATGTGTGACTGTTGTCTTATGCATCAACTGGCTGACCCAGGAGGGTGGTGGGCCCCACTGAAATGGAAGAGCACTAGAAGGTTTCTGTGGCCTGTTTGAGCATATTCCTTTGTGAAAGGGTGCGAACAAATCAGGGATGAAAGGGACAAGTTTAATCAATGGAGAAAGATCCAGGTTGAAATGCAGGAGGTGACAGAATCTATAGGACCGTTTCCTGAAGATTCGGAGAAGTGGTAGAGGCACCCCAGGTACTCAAGATGCTATGATGCCAGGTGTTCAGGTACTGGGTATATTGGATGTCAGAGATGCTGTGTGCTGGGATAGTGGGTGCTAGGGATGCTGGAGACATTGGGATGCTGGGGTTGTTGAACATTAGAAAAGGATGCTGAGAGCCTGGGTGTACTGGAATTCTGGGGACATTGGCAGTTGAATAAGTTTGAGTGTTAGGGGTTTTGAGTAACTGGGGTGTTGAGTTGCTAAGATACTGTGATGCCTCACTCTGTTTGCAGATTGGGGTACAGAGCCCTCCCATAGCCCATAGGGAAGTGCAGAAATCCATCTACCCAGGGAGGCAATGTCCTCTCTGTTTTGGGGTTGCTCCTTGAGAAAGGTGAAAATGAAAGATAAGTGAGCATTTCTGCATGCTCCATGCTCCCCTTGCACCTCCTATAGGGATGAGGCTCCTCCTCTTGATGAGGGACCAGGAAGCATAGGTTTGGTTTAGGAGAACAGAGCTTTCTGCGCCTGTTCTTTGCCCACCATCCAAAGCCTAGTCCTACACAGATGGTCTGGTGACATTTGAGGGTAAAGAGACAGTACCCATGCTTCCTAGGCCAGCAGAAAGTTATATGCATATGTGCCCACCAGCTGGCATCTCATAATCACACTCATGAACACTTATATTGCACACTGCATACATTCACATATTTATGTTCATACACATCACTTGCTCAACATTCATATGCTTATACAATTCACACATCTATAGTCACACACATCAACATAATCATGTACATACACATGTATAACTCAGTCATGTTCCCACACTCTCACACACACCTTCAATTCACACATGCATATAAACATGTGTATACACTCAGGAGAAGATTTGAAGGTCCCACTGACTGCCTGAGCATCTCCTCCATGTCCATTATGATCTTCATAGGACATCCTCTGATGTAGGCCATGGGTCCTGCCTCCACACCTCCTGATGAATCTGATCAGACTGACTCCACTTGTGGTCATCCAGCCCAATGTGCTGCCCACACTCCATCTTTGAATTCTCACACCATCATCAAAGCAGACTCAATGGTTCGCAAAGTGAATCCACAGCCATGAAAAGCTAGCGCAGGCTGCTGACTATGGTGTGAATAGAAGGCACTCTCCCCACTTTGCAGCTGTTCCTTCCTGGTGTAAGAGGAGGCAGGCCAATGGCCTGATTTCTCCCAGGGACAGGCAGCCAGAGATACACTTCAGCTCACCAACAGTGATGTGTACAAGAGGTGGTGAGCTGGGTTAGGCAGTTTGGATGGGCTGTGTGAAGAAGAAAAGAGCCAGTGCTTTAGATCGGGGTGCCATCTTTGTGTCCCCCTAGGGGAGCCACTTGTTAATGAAGATCCATCCTCTCCAACTTTGGAAACCCCTTAGGTGACAGTGGCACTGTTGAGAGTGGCCAGTGTCCCTTCTGCCCTTTCTTATATAGGCAGGACTCCAGGTGCATTTTGGGTGTCCACCTTTTAGAGTTGTGCCCACCGGCTGGCATGTGAAGGGGAGTCTTTGTGTCTGTTTCCTTGAACTTATTGAGCTCTGGCAAAATACTGAGCCTCTAAGGAGTCAGGGAGCAATAACCACATTGGATGGTGTCGGTGCCGCCCCCAACCAGCAGGAAAGACACCAACACCGGGAACTCTTCTTGTGGCAGTTTACTCAGGATTCTTGAATAACGGTTGACCCCGAGGACCGCACCCAGAAAGCCTTTATAGTGTGACTGCTCCAATCAGAGCCTGCCACGTTGTCACTCACAATTGGTGCAGAAGGATCGCGCCACCAAGCGTCATACCATTGCACATGCACATAAGGGGCTCACTCAAGGGCACATTGCGCATGCGCATTGCTCCGGGGAAGCAGCAGGGGGCGCTGCTATCTGTGGCACTCCACAGGATGGATGTGCAGAAACTCTTGGGTCCCACATCTTGTAACTGGTGCTTAAAGCGCAGCACCTTGGGGGACTGCCATTGTCTGCGGGCCCCCTGCTGACACAATACTGTCCAAAGTGAGTTAGTTTATGGGACTCCCAGCGGTGTCCAGAGAGAGTGGGAATGTCCTCTTGGTAGAGGAAAACTCACATTTCACATCAGAAAGGCTGGTGACTATCTTTCTGTTAGATACTGAGCTCAGTGCTGCCTGGAAGGATGCTAAGGACTTCCTGCTGTGGGTAAGTACCAGAAGCATCTGGGCATCTGAGAGCCAGAGAAGAGTATGAGGAACAGCTTGAACAAAAGCCAGCAAGCTCCAGTCTCAGGTGGCTCCACCTCACAAGAGCTGAGTCCCAGGATCTCTGCCATTAGTGTCAGCCAGGGAGTCCCTGTGCTGTCTCCAGCATTTCTGCAGACAAAGGACAGTGGGCAGCATCTTCAAGAATGGGAAGTGAGTTTCAAGGATGACATAAAGAACCACACAATCTCACACTCTTGGAGTCAGGGGCGGATGGGAGTGGCCTTGGAGAAACGAAACACACCTAGCAAGGAAAAAATATTCTGCGTCACATTCTTCATATTTATAGCTACTATGTAACCAGAAAAAATTAGTTTTACTATTTAATGTGTTTGGATTTGGAAACTGAGACCTTACTACACAATGTTTGAGTGATGCTTCCTTGGTGGAAGTAAATATCTTATATTTACTGATGCATACACACTACAGAGAATCTTTACGAATAAACAAAGACCCACATCAGCGTGGTTTTCAGAACGGAGAGCTGCATAACTCGGAGAGATTTAAGGCTTCTACTTCCAGGGTGGGATATGGCTCTGGGACCTTTGGAAAAAATATGACATTTAGGTTCCAAAATTAGATCAGGCATACCCAACTTTATTATATACCCACACACAGATGGTCCATGGGATTTTCCAATCTCATGAAGTTGCGAAGGAGACCCATCGTCAATAGAACCCACACCGTGGTATCGAATTCTGATCTCTTCTCTGGACGGCCATACGAAAGACAAAATCCCATGATATGAGGCAGTAGCTGGACCCATGACCCCTGGTAAGCCCCATGTGTGTGTCCCCGACTCTTCCGTGGCCACCCCCAACAGTTCTCACCCTCAGCACCCCTATGTTCTGGAAAATAAGGAAGTACCTCAAAGATGCCTCAGCTGCCCAGTGCAAAACCCCTGTGGTAGAATCTCAGCCCTTGACCTGCCCAGGGCCCAGGGCGAGCCTCAGCCCCACTGTACCTCCTTCCAGATGGGGGTTCCTTACTGGAACTCTGGGATTTTGTGGGGGGTTTTCATTGTGGAAGAAAAATGGATATAAACCTAGATACCCCCAGCTAAAAGGCCTGGTGAGATGTTCTACCTGTGTCCACTACCCAAGCCAAAGACAGAGCTGACAGTAGGTCTGAACGTAACACCCAGCCTCTCAGTGGGAAACCTTCATGGCTCACCTACACACACACACACACACACCACACAGAGAGAGACAGAGAGAGAGAGAGAGAAAGAGAGAGACAGAGAGAGACAGAGAGAGAGAGAGAGAGAGAGAGAGAGAGAGAGAGAGAGAGAGAGAAGAGAGAGGTGCAAGCCCCAGATGCTGTCAAGCCTCACTGCTCCACATTGCCAGAATTCATTATGGGCTGTTGTCTGCCAAGCTTCATTCTCCATTGCTCACCAACAGCCCATTGTATGACTGACCATCTTTATCAAAGTCTTTGTTGGCTATCTGGGTCATTTCTAGCCTTGGGCCATGATGAACAAAGCAGCCATGAACACTCTCTGCAGGACTTCAAAGGATAGCTCATTCAATCCTTGGAGTAAGCACCTAGGTAGGAGGAGAATTTCTGGGGCATGGAGTAATTACATGCCTCAGTTTACTTAGAGCTTCCGGCTTTCCAGTGATTGTCAGTTTACATCCCCACCAGCTGTGTGTCGTCATGTGCAGCTGTTTGTCCTCAGTAGGCTTCGCTATCATCAGGCTTCTTGACTTTAGCTGCACTGTGGGTGTGAATGTGGGAGGCATTTCTTGGCGTTATTTCTCTGATTGCTGACAACGTCAGCACTCAGTCTGTGCTCCGTGTCTCACGTTGTTAACTGTCCATCCAAGTCTTTGGCGTCTTCTAAACTTGTCTGTGATTTATCTGTTGAACTCTTATATAACCTGGACACAGGTCTTGTATCAGAGATTTTATTGGGAAGCTTTCTGCCTAACTTTTCATATTCCTAATAGCCTCTTTCAAAGATCAGAAGGCTTTACTTCTGAGGAAAGTTTTTTTTTTTTTTCTGTTTCTCCTTTTGTGATTTTTCTGTTTGTGCCTGCTAAGGTCTCAAACACTCGGGTGCTGACTCATCGCCCCAGCAGGTGGCACTATTTTGAGCTGTTCTGTATTCTTTAGGAGGTGGTGCCTGGCTAGAAGTAGGTCGCTGGGGGCGTGGCCTTGGGGACTGCGGCTTATTTTTTTTCCTTCGCTCTTGTGTACAGTTGTTTTGATCTCCTCTCTAAATGCTCGTTCAGGTTTCTAGAGCCAGCCTTGTCTTTGTCTATGTGCCTGGTCACCTGCTGCTCCAGGGGTCTCCATTGCAGCCCACCCATCATTGTTTCCCGGCTTCTGCCTCGCATCTGCAGCCGGGAGTTCTGCCTCAGCTCGGACCTCCAAGACTGCTGTGTCTTAGTGGGAGTCCTCTGCGAGAGTGGTCCTCGCCCAAGGGCCCTATAGCATGGAAGGCATCTCCCCCGCACCCGCCCCATCCTCCTGGCCCCAAGATTGCGCCAATCCAATACTTCCGGTCCAAACAGCGGCTACAGGCGGATCTGCCCAGTCTTCACTTCTCAGATCCTTTAGATAATGTCACATGTAGACCTGCGACAGGTGGCCCCTGAAGATAGAAAGGGGAACTCTTTCCCAGGCTGGTAACTTCCCTATCCAGCTGGTACCCAGCAGCCCTCCTTCCTGCTCCTCTGGACATCCTCTGTTAGATCTTTGCGGGTATCCGTCCAACCCGCGTTCACCAGGAGCAAGGTGGTTTTGTGGAGCTCTCTGGTCTTTTCTCTGACGCAGCAGAGCAAGACACTGGAGGATGGGTGGATGAATGGGAGGTGAGCGTAGCCTGGCAAGGAAAGTTCGGTGTGGATGCCAATTCAACACCCTTGACCTGGCTCACGCGGTGCCCGCCATTCCCGCCCCGCCCCCTTCTTGCTTACTTCCCGCCCCCTTCCCCTCCCTTCTCCTGGCGTCACGGACTCTTCAAGTGTGCCCGCCCCGAGCTCCCGCGTCCTTGGTCTGGGTCCGTCTCTAGGCAACCGCTACTGGTCCAGCAGCGGAGCGGCTGTCAGGCCATCGGCCTCAACGCCATGGACCTGGTCATCACGCAGGAACTGGCCCGTGCCCAGAACCAACAAGGTGGGTGTCTCACCCTAGCTCTGCTGATGGGAATTCCTTGACCCCAGTAGAGAGGCACGGAGGGCTTCCCGTGATGTGACACGGTGTTTACAGTTGTTGACCCTAGCTAATTGTTGAGTGCAGAGTGTAGGCAGCCCAGGCTAGGAATTCAGACCTTTGTTCCCGAGCTGGAGCCAGAGGGAGACTCTCCTCGGGACTCTGTCTAACACTCCCATGCTGGGCCCCTCTGCTTATCTTCTGCCCGATAGATGGCGCTGCCCTGCGACGAGCTTATGAACTGATCAAGTCAGCAAACCTCGGAAAGTCGGAGTTCGACCCCACAGAGAGCTTCAGCCCAGACCTGTTCGTGCTGTGTGCAGAGGAAGCACTCAAGGTGGAGGGCCCGGCCTGGCTGTTTACTGGCACCTTCACATCTTTGGGTGTAAACGGCAAAATGGAGGGTGGGTGGAACACTGATGAGTGTCGTGGGTATGGAAATGGCCGAGCTGGCCTCATCAGTGACCTGAAGCTCCTTCGTCCTGGGCGTCTTCCTTATTTTTTCTGCCTTCAATCTCCTACAGATGGGAGAAGCTGAGATGAGTGAGGACTGCATCCAGATGTACTTCAAAGTGAAGGGGCCAATCACTCAGTTTCTGGGCCGAGCACACTTGTGCAGGGCCCAGCTTTGTGCCCCACGTTCCCATGAAAACCTGGTGAGAACACCCCTCTTGCCTATCACCCCACCCCCAGAAACCGCCTCAAGGCAGTTCTCAGAGAGGCTTTTAAGCAAAACGGAGTGAAGGAGTCAGACTCTCGTTCACAAAGATGCAAAAACAGTTACACTGATTGATTTAACTTCTCTATCCACTCAGGTCTTGCCAGGTGCCTGACTTGAGTCCCTCTGACTTTCCGCCTCTGCAGCAGTGCAGTGGCCTTTCTCCCTTCTCTGACACCCCACCCCCACCCCCAGCCTTCCCTGACCTGGGCAGAGCCCTGGGGCGCTGGGAGAGTCTGGAACCCATGGACACAGACAGCTGTGGTTTCTCAAGTCTCCGCTGTACCCTGACTGTGTATAGGTTGGGGTGCCAACCAATTTGCATTGGGTAACAGGGTGGTGATGGGTGTTCGGGTGGCAGATATTTGGCTTACCTGCGCATTCTGTGTGCTGTTTTAGGAGGAATTTGAAAATTGTGTGACTCAGTACATGAAGGCTATAAACTTCGCAAAAGGAGAGCCGAGGTGGGCATGCTGAACTGTCTGCCCCTACTTGATTGCCTAAGTCTCAGGAGCCCAAAGCACCAAGTGATGCTGTTCATTTACACTGTCACCCACCCCTTCTCCTTTCTGTTTTGTGGAGTTACAACATAAGCTTGTCTTACTGCCTGGGAGAATCAGCCATGCACATGCAGACTTCCCAGGAGCCGCATCCTCTCTTGTGCTCAGGGGCCATTGCGATTTGTAGATGGCTGTTGAAGTGCTTTCTCTGTGGCCTCCTTCCCAACCTGTCTCCTGGAACTCCTTGTTCCTGGATTTTGGGGTATCTCCAAAGGGTGAAGGGGTATACTCTCTGATTCCTCTGTGGTTCTCCTCTGCCCCTGTACCAAGGCTTCCTGTCTGCAGCTGTGACTCAGTGAAACTCTAGCACAGCTTTCTAGTTGGTGGCTGTCTTTTTTTTTTTTTTTTTTTTTTTTTTCCCTTACTCAAACCTAAATTCAATTACTGGAACAGTTAAATTGGCATACACTGGCATTGGCACACATTCAGTGAGACACAACATTAGAGGGGGCGTTGGTTCATCCTGTCCACTGCTCATCTGTTGATGGCCTTTTCAATTCACACAATGCATTGGTACAAGTGTCCAGGGTCCAGCCCCATAGACCTTATTTCCAGGGGTCAGGAGTCAATACTGCACCAGAGATCTTAACACTGTGAATGTTTCCAAATAGAACCTTCTAGTTCTTGGCCAGGCTCCATAGCAAGGTTCGGGGAGATAATTAAAGACAACACAAGCAAGCAACTCAGACTAGGTGGTGTGGCTGTTAGACGTTTGGTTTCCCTTCCCCCTTCCTGGATAACGAGTAGCAATGGCCTGTCCAATGGCCAACCAACCAGTGATAGAATGTTAGGCCTTCCCACTCCAGAAAGTGGCTTTACAGTAAGAAAGTCCCCTATATGACTCCCTCAGGTGATGCCCTGCCACTCAGAGGGAGATGCCTGGGAGGTACCTCTTCCTGTACCTTTAGCACCCTCCTGAGGAGTTTGTGATCAGACATGGAGTTGGTCCTACCAGCCTCCTCCACTTCCACCTGCAACACACTCACCTGACAGACCGTCTTTTGTCCACTCAGCTCCTGGCTGATTCTTGGACTTCTTCCAGGTCACAGTAGGATGCTGCCTCTTCCAGTAAGCCTTCCGTGTTCTTGCCTTCCTTTCTTAGGACTGTATTTTCATAGGGGGTGGTTACTTTGTGGCGTGACTAAACCTAGTCCAGACAGGTACCCTGCCGCCACCACTCTGAGTGAGATAGCCGCTGCTCATGTGGAAAAGGGCCGGCCGTCGGGGGTGGCTCTGCATTCTTGGTGCTGATGCAGACCAAAGGGAAGTGCCTCAAGTGAGGTGCCTGCATCTAACGGTGGTGGGACACACATCCGCTTTGCCCCTGAATGGGCCCAGGAATCAGGATCCCCCACCCCTGAGCCTCTAGCATTCTGTCTTCCACTCCATGCCCAGGTATTACTTCTTGGTGTTCAATGCTTCTGTCCTCTACTGGAACATGGTACGGCCATTCCTCAAGCCTGGCTATCATCACCTCGTGATCCCCAGCCTCTCCCAAATCGTCAGTGTGTTAAACCAGACAGAAGAGGAGGACAAGGAGTGGCAGGCAGAGCTGATGCTGTGAGTGGGGGTGGTGGCCCTGACATCCCTGGGTGAGCCCCTTGTTATGACTCAGGCCACACAGACTTCTCTTTCTCTCTGAAGGTAGGGGATGGGTTTCTGACTTCTTAGAAAGTTCTTTCTAGAAATCTATGGACATTGCAACAGGCCTTGGAGACACATCAGGACTCAAAGCACATACATACATACATACATACGTACATACATACATACATACACACACAGACACACACACACACACACACACACACACACACACACACACACACAATCACTAGTCCTTAGTACAGGCCCGTGCTTTTAAAACCTTAGTGCAGTGGGTTTTTTTGTTGCAGTTTTGGTTTTGGTTTTGGTTTTGGTTTTAGTAAGCACTTTGGTGAATAGCTATGAGCATCATATTTGGGGTCCCAGGTGCCTGTGCACGGGAGCTCCGAGGTTACTCCTCTAAAGCCACAGGCAAGTGCCTCGACATTGTACCAGCTAGACCAAGAGATGATCTTCTACAGGTTTTGTGAAGATCTTGCTACAAGCAAGGAACCAGGTGGATTTTGACAACGTGCATCCTAGCACCAAAGATGTCAGTCAGCTCAAGCCTAGACCACAGTCTGCAAGCCTGGGGTACTTGCCTGTGGCCATTTGGGGAACCACTAAGAGAAAGTGGATGCAAATGAGATGTCCACTTCAAAGTGTCATCTGAAAATGTTCTTGATAATTAAAAATCCAATTGTTTGTGTGCTGTCAGCAGGAGTCACTTCCACGCCTGCTGGCTTTACATTGAGCCTTTGATCCTGGGGAGGGTCAAGATCTTCCCCAGGAAGTGTTTGAAAGTCTGTAAAAACACCTCTTTGCAAAAGCCTGAGGACCCATTTACTAGAGATTTGCAACAGAAGTCTGCTGTGAGAAGGTTAATGTCTGCCATTTTCTGTTGTCCAGGGAACTTCTTGAATGTTACCTGCAAGCTGGAAAAAAGGAGGAGGCTGCCAAGTTCTGCTTGACAGCAGCACCATTCATCAAAACCCACGTGCCACACAAGTACCGGCAAATGTTCTCTGTCATGGTAAGTGGACCCTTTAAAAGGAGAGGCAATAGCTAGCATTAAAAGTCATTGCCCAGCTGGGCGTGGTGGCGCATGCCTTTAATCCCAGCACTTGAGAGGCAGATCACTGTGAGTTCGAGGCTAGTCTGGTCTACAAAGTGAGTACAGAACAGCCAAGGATCCACAGAGAAATGCTGTCTCGGAAAAAAAACAAAAACAAAAAAACAAAACAACAACAACAACAAAAAGGCACAAAACCTCAATAAGCCCACTTATTGAGGAATATAGAAACATACACATATGTGAACAAAACAAACAAATAATGAAAAAAACGAGCAGTTCATCCTATGTGAAAAAGCAAAGTCCTTTCATTACTACTGCTTAAATATTTCTTGTAGCAGTATCAACTTTTAAAAGATTAACAGAAAATTTGTAAAGCTACAAGTAATTATTATAGCATTGTCTCCCAAGTGTCTACAACCTGTTAATTTTGATGTATAAGAATCAGCTTGTTATATACAAAAATGTATAAAACTTAATTAGTGAGAATTTGTCTTTGTTACAAATATTAGTTTTACAGGAGCAATAAAATAATATCTAGACACAAAATCTGAATGAGTCTCTAAGTTCTTGTTTGAATGCAAAGTAACATTCTATTGCATTTCCTGTCAGGTTCGTAATGAACTAATGGATGATCACCAGCTGAGGGAAGAAAAGAAACATTCTACCACTCTCTCCATCACTTACCACATCAATTCACTGAAAGCGTAAGTGGTTTCAGAAGGCTGCCTTCTCAGGCTGGGATCAGGATGCTGGCCCCTCCCCCGGGATGCCCTCAGTCAGGGAGGGAAGTTCTAGGGCTAATGGCTGTGGGAGCTTCCCCAGAGAAGGTCGTACTAGGGTTTTGTGGGGAGGAACTGAAGTAACCCCCACTTGGCACACCCCATTCCTGAGAAGCAGGGTGCAGTTAAGCCACCAACAGAATAGTCAAGAGTCCCAGCAAGTAAAGGAAGTCATGCCTGATGAGTCTTGAGGTAGACCATGAGGAGACCATAGAGTAATCAAGGCCAAGGTGACAATTACAGTGTGTTTGGTCCTAAGGTAAGCAAGGTTGAGGCTGAGGGGGACTGCTTGTTTCAGAGGGTTTTTTTTGTTTTTTGTTTGTTTTTTGTTTTTTGTTTTTTTAACCTCCTGGCAATAATGCAGAGACACTGAGAGACTTCTGGTCTCAGGGCCTAGAGGGTTATAGGGATAAGGGCCAAAGTGTGCCAGGCAGGGGATCCTAGGTACAGTCCCGGCTCCGCAATGCCCCCCGCACACTTTCCTGGAGTTTCCCTGCAGTGATATAAGAGAAGGAATATTGCCTGTGAAGAGCAGGTATAAAGAGGTATGAGTATTTGCTTGGGAAATTAGGCATAAAGAGAAGAGAGGGGATGTTCTAAGACCTCTCTACTGTTAGAAGTATGGGTTCATTGATTTAAGAGTTTCCTCAGGAATAATCCTTAACAAATATGACAGGATGACTTGGTAATTTAGCGTTTAAATCAATTCTAGGAAACTAGATAAAGGAAATTTGCCAGAAGACATCGACCAAATTCTGAAGAAAGCCTATAAACATTTAAGCCATTACAATCATAACCGCTTCCCTTCCATCAAAGAAGAAAAGTAAGTGTGAGTGCCCTTTCTCTGTATGCACATGAGTCCCTGCATGGCCACCCCACAACGTTTGGAAAGGGTCAGACAATGCGAAAAGATACAGAAATCAAGCAACCAGGACCCAGCAAGCACCAGCCCCACGCCAGGGGAGAACTCGTTACAGCCTCCCTGGTAATTCTGGCCTGGGGTTGATATTATCTATGGATGTGGACCTTCATATCCTACCTTAGAAAAGCAAATTTAACTTCTAAGCACAACCATTTTCAGTTGGCCGCTATGCCTCACATACTTCCTAGTGGCCACATGGAAGAAAGCATTGCCGTGAGTCCTTCCCAGGAGGTCACGCTAATTCTGAGATTTCTAGCGTTATCTGAATGCTGGGGGAGTTGGGAGGCATTCTGGGCTGGCTCCTGAGTGAAGAGCAGGTGGTGCTGAAGCAGAGGTGTGGTTCTGGAATGTTCTCCCACAGATGAAGCAGGGGTTTGTTTCTCACCCCAATGGGTGTCTAGCACACCCCTGTGAGAACTTTGTATTTATTTTCAATGATGATTTAATTGCCTCCATGTGTCAGCTTTGAGTCTGTGGTCACCAGGGAGGTTCAACACTCACCTATGTTTGGGGCTTTTGAACTACCTCTTCTGAGCATTTATCTTCGGAATTCTCATGAACTTCTGTTCACTTCTAATGCGTGAAACCTGTTAATCCTTTGCCCATGATAATTGTTTTAGCCACAGGGCCCCTCGATATGATAGCCATCACTACCAGAGACTGCCAGAAAGAGCACATGCTGTCCTCCTCAGTGGTCATCTGTCTATTGACTTGGGCTGTAGTATGCAGAATTTTGTATACAAGAGGTTGTACCACTGATGGGAGTGGTGTCTGCATCAGTCTGCAAATGAGAATTGGGCATAGGGACTTTGCAGTGATAAGTTCAGATTTTTTTGTACTGAAGAAAAGTGGACTCCAACCCCCAGAACAGGCACAGAGACACACACAGCCATGTAGCAATGGAAACAGAAGGTACCAACAATCACTGGCCACAACCTGGCGGAGCGGGGAAAGAATCCTCTGCTGTCTTCAAATGGATGTAGCTTGGAGGAACGCCTCAATCCGAGGTCTGGCATGAGAACCGTGAGACAACCATGCCTGTTGTTTTATGCTGCTTAGTCTATAGTACTTGGTTGTGAAAGCCCAGAAAACTGATGGAGGGCATATGTCAGTTGTCTGTGACAGTGTGACAAATGGCAACAAACTGAAGGTTTAAACATGCCACAGTTGCATCTACATGGTCCTGTCTGCAGGTGGGACTCCCATTCATCTACTAGTAAGATGTTAACTGCCTCCCTCGGGTCTCTCTGTCAGCTAAGCTGGGGAGAGAGCTTCCCAGATCACATGGCTTGGGGTATGATTAGTTCCTTACAGTCTGTGGACCATAGAATATCTCCATGGGAGAGTCTGCCTTATCAGGCACAGCCAGGGAGAGAATCAGGTATTTATTGGCAGGACTTTGTGGAGCTCAGGGCTGGGGTAGACTCTGCTTACACTAGGTGGATGAGTAATGCTTGACACATACTCAGGGAAAGGAGTTGGAGGGGGCCACACTTGGGCCCCCAAGGACCCTAAAGTCTGAGTAAGAGCCAGAGGAGAGGGATCAAGTCTCCGTGTGCAGTAGGCTCACCCCAATACTAGTTTCCAGATCTTCTGTTAGGTTAATAAGAGCTAAGAGGAGGGTTGGAGAGATGGCTCAGAGGTTAAGAGCACTGGCTGCTCTTCCAGAGGTCCTGAGTTCAATTCCCAGAAACCACATGGTGGCTCACAACCATCTATAATGAGATCTGGTGCCCTCTTCTGACCTGTAGGTGTATATGCAGACAGAACACTGTAAGCATAATAAATAAAAATAATCTTAAAAAAAAAAAAAAGTTAAGAGGAATGAGCACTCCTGCGCATTTGAGCGTGCATGTGTGCTTGTTCCTGGAGAGAAGGCTGCATCTGTCATTAGGTTCTCCAAGCTACTTTAACTGAAGTCAGACCCCAGCAGTCCTGTCCATGGCAGGCTATTCTACCAGGGGCTTGGGGATGCTGAGAATCCCTTATGAGGACATGCTCGATCCTCTCTGAGGTGAGATTCCTAGTGTTCTGGGGTGCTGCATGGGGCATGCACACAGGAAGCTTATTTCCTACCCTCTTGGTGACTTCTCTGAGCCTGTAAGGTGGAAGTTTCATTGCTTGATCATAACAAAGCCAAGCATTTACTCACACATGCGTGAGCACTGTTTTCTTTGTTGGTTCCCCGTTCCTTTCTTGGACTTGACTTTTAAAAATAGGATATGCGTACCCATTGTGCAGTTGACCACAAGAGCTTTCCTGTATTGAGATCTGAGCCCTAACACTCATCCCCACCAACCCTGGGCCAGGTGTTTACACGTGTGAACTCAGCTATTCAGTGGAACCTGGAAGTGGATGTGTGGATGCGCAGGGGAAACTCACCCTCCTGGCTGATGTGTCCTCTATCTTCTGACCTCAGACAGAATCCCCCACAGTGAGTTGATGAGGAGCTAACCTCCAAAGTTCCACTTCTGTGTGAACTTCTAGTTGAAGTACACAGGGACCCCCCCCCCACACACACACAAGAACCCATTGTGTATAGAAGGACCACAGAACTGTTTCAGCTCTTCGCATAGTCCCCACTCTACGCCTGCTCGCACAGCATAATCAGCCCGAATGCCTTCTAATGGATATAGGACCTTTCCCCACAAGAGAAGCCTTTCCCTAGAGAGTCTTAGTGCTTCCTAGCATGACAGGATCGTATTACAGTATCTTTATTTGGTCTTCTGTGTCTGGGATTCTGACTAGTGGAGGGTGGAGGTAGAGGGTGGGGTTAACATTTGTTTAAAACCAAAATGGGGCCGGGCGTGGTGGCGCATGCCTATAATCCCAGCACTCAGGAGGCAGAGGCAGGTGGATCGCTGTGAGTTCGAGGCCAGCCTGGTCTACAAAGCGGGTCCAGGACAGCCAAGGCTACACAGAGAAACCTTGTTTCGAAAAACAATAAAAAATAAAAAATAAAAAAAAAACCCAAAATGGTTGCAGGAACCGAACCAGCTATTTACTCTTTCCCAAGTTTTTTCTCCTTGACTGGCAGCCCCCCAGAGCTCAGGTGAAGCAGGGAGGTAGAAGTCCTGAGGCCACACAGAGCCTGAGGAGAGAAGGGTGGGCAATAAAAAGATCGTCTCTTTTTAAAGCTGCCTCCCACCTGGAGCAGCCCAGGGGCAAAGAAAGGGGAGATAAGACGGTGCCACCACACACAGTCCCCGTGACTCTGTCCAGATGTGTCCCTAACATTACAGCAGAAGAGAGAGACTGCACCTGTCTCCCCAGAATGGCTGCCAGGATCTGGAGACACTTATGGTCACTGCTGGGGATGCTGCTGGAGTCCAGTGGGAGGAGAGCAGGGATGCAGAAGGACGAGAGGGTGATGAGATGCCGAAGGCACAGGGTTGAGGCCAGGAAGCTCTGGCAGCCTCTAGAAGGACCATAGCCTAAGCAGACATCTTAAAATTGGGCGTTTTCCTCTATCAATTCATTCTCTTTCAAATTTGTTCGTCTATCTCAGGTCCCTGAACTTTAATACACGTTTAGCATCACCCACCGAGACTCAGATGGTGAATGTACCAATGACATCCCGTACACCTCTCACAGGGAGGAAGAACCTGTGTTGTGTCTCTGCCCTCATGGTCTTTTTCAAAACTGTGTTCACAGAGCCTCACTGGGCAACTGTGCATGGAGTTTGTGATGACTCAGTGTTGCCATGCCTTCATGGTGTCTGGGCCCATGACCTGGAGATCTGGATGGGGATTGGACAGTGTGTCCAGTAGTGACAGAGAGAGGCAGCACTGTGGAGAGCTCTGGATCCTGCAATAGTTAGCGGGCAGGGTCAGCACAACAGGTCTGTAGCTTAACATGTCGTACTTTACCCTTAGCTCCTGGCACTGTCACAGCGGAGCAAGACCAGCATTGCCTCCACCAAACATGTGAGCTGCTGCCCCGTGCTGAGCCAGGGCCCATTTGTTTCTTTCCTTCCAGAATGCTTTTGCTTTTTGAATTGGCCCGCCTGTCTGTGACACTGAAAAATGATGTAGTAGCCTCTGACTGCCTGTCAGACCTGAAGAAAATTGAAACTAAAGTAAGTGACTTAAGGTTAGCTCTGGGTGGTAATACAGGGCATTAGCTCACAGGACTATGGCTCCAGGGACTGGAAAAAAAAAAGTAGTGGTGGGAAAGGCCTTCCATCCTCAGCTTGTGCCTCCTGCAAAAGTGTGTTGGCAGTTTCGGCTGATCTGTACCACGTCTTTCCATCATGAAATGTTGAGGCAGATTGATGAAACTAGAAAAGATCATCTTGAACGAAGTAACCCAGACCCTGAAAGACACATATAGTATGTACTCACTAATAAGTGGATATTAGCCGTAAAGTAAAGGATAACCGTGCTACAATCCACAGACCCAGAAAGGCTAAGTAACAAAGAGGGATCAAGTGGGAAGGGGGAATAGAATAGATATCTCAGATGAACTGGGGGCTGGTGGGAGTAGGAACAGGAGGTAACAGGTTGGGGCAGGATGGAGGAAGAGAGTACTGGAAGACAAGTGGAATTGGGGGCATTTCCGGGGGCAATGGAAACTCCCAGGAAGCTGTAAGGGTGACTACTAGCTAAGATTTCTAGTAATGGGGATAAAGGTCCTGAACTGGCTTTCAGTTAAAAGACTGGGATACCAACCCAACCACAAAGTCTTTGGCCTACAAGATATCTTACCTGCAAGATGTGCTGGGTTAATGGCGGTGCAGAAATTGTGGGAGTGGCCAATCGATGACTGGTCCAGCTTGAAACCCATGCCATGAGAGGGCCAGGAATCAGAGGCTGGATAGCCCAGAGAGACACCGGAGAGAACTAAACATGACTGGAAAAAAAAAAGCCAACGAAATGATTCCTAATGATAGTCTGCTGTGCTCGTTGACTAGCCTAATTGACATCAGAGAGGCTTCATCCAGCCACTGATGGGAGCAGATGCAGAGACCCACAGCCAAGCATCAGGTGGAGCTTGGGGACTCCTGCAGAAAAGTGGGAGGAAGAGTTGCAGGCGCCAGAGGGGTCAAGGACACAATAAGAAAACACACAGAATCAACTAACCTGGGCTCACGGGTTCACAGAGACTGAACCAACAATCAGAGAGACTGCAGGGGCCTGACCTAGGCCCTCTGTGTATAAGCTTATGGCTGTGTAGCTTAATCTTCTTATGGAATTCCTAACAGTGGGGGAGGGGGCTATCTCTGACTCTTTGAACTGCTTTTGAGACCCTTAACTCATACTGGATTGCCTCGTCCAGCCTTAGTATGAGGGGAGGTGCCTAGTCTTAATTGAAACTTGATATGCCATGTTTGGTTGATAGCCCTAGGAGTAGGAGGCCTGCCCTCTTCTGAAAGAAAATGGAGGGAAGGTGGGAGGGAAAAACTGCAGTTGGGATGTAGCACATGAGGGAAGAATTTTTAAAAAGGCAACACATGAAATTTGAAGGGAATGGAAGTGGGGGAGATAGGAAAGGAGTTAGAGGGGATGGGTTTGATTAAAATACATTATACACATATTTGAATTTCTCAATAAAAACAGGAATGTAAAGCAGAGGCCAGAGAGATGACTCAGTGTGCAAAGGCGCTTGCCACCAAACCCAATGATCTGAGTGTGAGCCCTAGAATCCACGCTGTGAAAGGAGAGAGCTGACTCTTGCAAGCTGCCCACTGATTTCCATATTCACACACACGCATGCACACAATTTTTGTTTTTGTTGTTGTTGTTTTTGTTTGTTTGTTTTTTTACTTAGGCCAAGTGTGGTGGCTCACTTCTGTAATCCCAACACTCAGGAAACTGAGACAGGAGACATGAGTTCAAGGCCCTCCTGGGCTAAAAAGTGAGTTCCAGGGGAGTTGTAGCTATGACTGCCTACATTTTAAAAAGACAGAGGAAAAAAAAGAGAAAGAAAAATTCAAGGTCCTTTAAAATCATTGGGGGTTTTCCACTCTCCTGTTAAAAGGTTTCAAAAAGTCTTTCTCCCTTTGTTTTTTTTTTTTTTTTTTTTTTTTTTTTTTTGAGACTTGTTACATTTTTCTTCTACTTGTGCAGTTCCCTGATTGTCCATTTTCTGGTTTCTGTTTCTGTTTATGGGAATTCAAAGCATTTTAAGGGTCTTTAAGGCTGACAAATGTGCATGACGGCTGTCATTAATGTCTTTGTGTTCAAAACTCCATCTGCGTCTCCAGGATCCTGGCATGCTGCTAGAAATTGAAGGTCTGGAGTGTGAATTGGAAGCTTTGAGACTGGAAAGTAAAATTAAAATGTACCTTCGAGGAGCCGTTGAGGTAAAAACAAAAACAAAAACAAAAAAAACCCTTAAGCCCGAGTCAGAGTTCCCCTGGACCTGAGGATCACTGGGCTGCAGACTGTAGGTGCAGCATGACACTGAGGGCCCTGGGTGCAGGAAGCCAGAGGCCATGGGGCCCATGGATGAGAATAGGAGAGGTGTGGGGTTGGGGGAAGGCTCAGCGGCGTGGTGAGTGTGTTGCACAGGTTCTGAAGTTCCAGCCTCCAGCCTTTCTGCTGGAAAGGGAGCCACAACACAAACCAGAGGTGGCTCTTCTCAGGTAGTGAATGAACGGTACCAAGCCCTGTTCAGTAAACTCCAACAAGGAATAGACTGACTCTGCCCCACTTGTGCAAGAAACACAGCGAATGACAGCCGTGTCTAAGCCTTTCGGCTGAACGTCTCGTAAAGACCCTACTACACGATAGAAGGGATCACTGTGGCATTCTCAGAAGGACCAGGCCCTGGGTCTCATGACCCAGAGATGGCTTATGTCTGACCCCGAACTCTGCCATCTACTCTGACTGCTCTCCCCAGCACTGGCTCTTTCAGGTGGCGGCCACGAGGAGCTTCCCACCCCCTCTTCATGACCCTCATGCAGTCATTCAACATGCCCCCTACAGGACCAGCTGAGCATCATAAAGAGAATGGATATCACACTGCAGCGGGCCATCCGTCTAGGTGACCCCAACACCATCCATGTGCTGTGTACTGCACAGTGGAACATCTGTCTGCCCCTGCTGCAGCGCAACCTGAGGCACTACCTTCGGAAGCCGCTGACCAACATCGCTGATATTCTGGAAAAGGTGGATAGGTAGGCAGCATGTATCCTCTGTCATCCTCGGGTGCTCCCGGGCGTTGGGGGGGGGACAGGTTCGAAGGCAAGATAGAGATTTTTAGGACAATCAACAGAGACAGGGCCCATGGTGTGCACCACCTGTGGGATGCACAGGTACACCCCGCTTGTTCAACTGATGCCTTCTGGTCACCCAGGCAACCCAGATCAAGAATCCTCATAGCATAAACAGCCGTCACTCTACCCACCTGTCAGTGCATGGCGGTGGGATTACCTGGATGGAGAGTTATAAATGTATCCTCAGTAGTCGCTGTGGACATGTAGATGGACTATCGTCATAATCCAGGGACCCCTTCTCCCAAGTGCACTTCCGTTTGCTCACACCATACTGCAGGGGCTCCGTCATTCCCTATCCCACAAACACTTAGCTATCAATGCCTTAACTTTAGCCATGTTGTCCTTCATGTTTGAACTCGTATTCAACAGTAGATGGTCTTTGTTTCCCTTTGTGAGCAAGTGTCTTTGCTGTACTATTGACGTACGCCTCTCTGTTTTGGTGACCTGCCTGCTCGGATCTTGTATCTCTGCCGGTTTGATACAAAGGTCATGCTGGCTTTATACCGTGACTTGTGAGGTGTCTTTCTAAGTCTTTTAATCCTTTCTATCTTGGTTCTTCTGATCAGGCCTTTTTTTTTGTTTCCAGACTCACAGTCTTCCTGGCTGCCCACTCTGCCACCATACTCGAATAGAATGTTCTTCCTTTCTCTTACCGCAGCTTTTAGGTCTGGTGTTTCTTACCACGGTTTTCCTTTATGTGAGCAAACTCATGACATATATTTTGTAATACCTACATTGAAAGATTTATCTGCAAAATCCAACAGCCAGACTATCTGTGTCCTGACCCTGTGTTATATTCTTCCGTCTCCTGGCAGGAGTGTGACTGATGACTCTGTATTAAGCATTGCAGGGGGTGTCCTATGGAGTCTTTGCATTTTGGTTTAACACAGGGTCCTACATAGCTTATAGACAATGCAGCCCAGACTAGCTTTGAACTCGTTATAGAAATCACGTTGGTTTCAAATTTGCCATGATCCTCCTGCCTCTGCTTCCCAAGTACTATGATTACAGGCATACATCATGATTGGTGTTTTTAAAGAAGCATTGTTTTTGCTTTAGTGGCCAGTTCAATGTTGGCTGGTGGCCTTAAGGTCACATGGGCTGATCCCCCTCTGCTCTCGTGTATCTCTGGAGATGCAAGTGTTTCCCGCACCCATCCCAGAGAGCATCTGCCCATGACACAGGCTTCTCTTCAGGCTGAGCTTTAAGTTTTGCTGGAGCAGAGGCACAGGGATCCTGGCCGTTCAGCAAGCCCATGCTCTGCCTGCCGCCTGCTTAGCTCGGGGAGACACTGTGCCTCTCAGGAGCTCATGGCTACTTCCTTTGTGAGTTTCTTTCCAGGGGACCCAGATTTCATGCTGTCCGGCATCAGTACCTAAAAGCAGCTGCCCTCACTACCTTGCTTTTCAGATGCTGTGGACGATGGTGCAGCTTTTCTCATAGTTGGAAGCAGAAGTAACTGTAGCCTTGGGCTTGTTTTCAGGCCGTGGACCCTGGTTTTACATCTGACAGTTGTGGTTGTCATTTCTGCATCCTGTAGGAACAATCCCTGCTATCTGCTCCCGGCAAATTTCACACGGGCCCCTCTTACTCAATCTACAGGATGCACCATGGTGCACCAGGTTCCTGCTCTGCCTGGGCTTGTGAGAATGTTACTATCACTTCTAGTTCTCTATCTTGGCAGAAAGTCGGTGAGCCATGGGTCACCGGAGCTCCACCCAGTAGTCCGTAGTTTGTCAGCTCTGTATCCTGTGGCAGTGCTTAAGGTGGTCCCTCTATCACTATTGTACAAAGCTTTTGCTCAGATGCAGGGGCTTCTTCAAATCCTCCCTGAGCTCTAGCCATAATGTGGCCAAGCCTCCTGAGCAAATGGCCAGTGTATCCACAGGCAAAGACAGTGAACTGCAGCACTGACATCACATATATTCCAGGAGAGAGAGGTGCATCACAGTGGACAGCAGGGTGGCTGTGGGAAGGCTGAGCGCGCCCTTGTCCTCACATCGCCAAAGGCTCAGTGAGCTTGTCTCAACCATTACAATCTTTCTCTCCCTTTGTGAGGTGTCAAGACAAAATAGAAAGGAGGCTAGAAAAGAGGGCTTTGGACAGCCATATCATTTCATGTCTCTTGCTGGTGAATAGACACAGTTCCCACGGGCTCACTAGCAGTCTACCATAGCCTCCTCATGCATCATGCTATTATCTCCAGCCTCATGACCACAATGCGCTGCCAAGTCCACATGGAGATGGCATATATTGAGCAGGATGAGGACCGGCTGGAGCCTGCCATTGAGCATATGCAGAAGGCCATGCGCCTGGACAGCCTGGGTCTGTACCAAGACAAGAATAAGAGAACTTACAGACGGCTGCAGTTGTGCACCATGCTGTACCAGTCCCCCGACCATCCTGAGGACAAGGCTACTATGGCCATTGAACAGGTGCAGACCTAACCCATTGTGGGGCCATCCTTCAAAAAAAAAAAAAAAAAAACCAAGGAGGGAATCTTGGGGCAGAGAGAGCCTAAGGGACCATCCAGAGCTAGGCTCAGCTATCCAAGGTCTGTCTGGCACCCAGAAGGCCTGTGGGAGCTGTGTTCCCTAAGGGTGGAACCATAGGATGCCTTCAGAGTCTCAGCTGTCCCAGGGGAGGGGATACCCCAGATGTTGTACATATCTTACTGTCTGTAGGCAAAGAAAGCCACCCAGAAAGACAGTGCCCGGAAGAAGCGTGCACTCCTGGTGAACGCAGGCCTAGCCCTTGCCCCTGACACCTTCCAGATTGTGCTGGACAGCGAGAATGAGGCCAAAGGTAAGTGCTGCCCTTGAACTTACTGCCTTGTTGTGACAGGCCTTATTAGTCAATGGGAATACGAGAGATGGGCCATATCTACACGTGGCTATTAGTAGAAGAATGCCACAGCCAGGCCTTGGACATGTGATGGTGATGTGATGGGCTGGTCTCTCTTGATGCCACCTTCCTTGCCTCATGTCCCCACCGGCTGTCCTTTATGTCTACCTCAATGTCCTCTTCATACAAGGATTCAGTCAGACTGAACAGGATCCCCCACAATGATCTCTTCAGCCTTATCACTTACTAAGACCCCATTGGTTGAAAACAAGGCTTTATTCTGGAGACCTGGGGACAGGACTTGGAAGTAGCCTGTCTGGGGACACAGTTCAGCCTATAGTACCACCTGAGGAACCAAGATGGTGGTTCTGGGGTGCTCTTTAGATCAAAGCTAAGTCTATTTCACTTACCTGGGACACTAACTTTGTTTCCAGTGTAGAAAAGGGGTTGTAGTATACCCTAGTTGTGGCTGCTGAGTGAGCCCAGCTCTCGGGGACAAGCCAACAACTCTGACTAGATAGGCAGTGCCACTGTGGCTGGAGCAGCAAGCAGGCAGGTCTTGGCTGGTGGTGGCACTCTTCTGGAGCTCTCTCCAGCATAGCTCTGACCGAAAAAAAAATATTATAGGGACTTGAACCTTGGAGATGACAGACTGACATTGAGTTGGCTGCAGCCCATGTTGTTGGTCCAAGGCAAGGAACAAGAAGGGGAGAATGGAGTTAGGGCCCTGTGCTAGGATGATTGAGACCTCTGGAACAGTCCATCAGACCCAGGGGGTGTCTGTCTTACTCTACCGTGTGCTTTGGCCTTTGTGTTGCTCTGGTTTTGTTTTGACCCTCATGCACCTGACAGCCATAGGTCTGTTGACATCACATTAGGTAGGTCTGTCCTACTCGGTTGGCTCATTTCATTAGATGAACATAGACAACTGGCCAGGAGTTTACGTTTTCTCCAGATGACAGGGTGCTAAGCTGGCACCTGTAGGAGATGCTGAGACTTACTAAGGTAAGTTGCGAGGATATGTTAGCAAGTGAATAACTGTGTTATTTAGGGAAGCACAGAAGAGGCAGGAGGCCACCTGAAAGGCACTGCACCCCTCCTCCAACCCCAGTTTCTTATCTGGTGTCTCCTGTGCCTGCCTCTGCCCTGAGCGGATGGCTAACATTGTGAAGCCAAGCTCTAGGTAGGTATTCATCTGAGATCTGGAAAAGGAGCAGTGATTCAGAACCTTGACAGAGCAACAGGACCGCTGGACTTGGAAATGGATAGTGAGGACTGTCTGAAGGGACAGAATGTGGGGACAGGTGAGAGGCCTGGATACTGACATAGACTACCTCTGACAACTGAAGCCTCCACACACTCCACTGTAATTCAGTGTTGTCACTGGTCCAAAAGCACTAAAGATGCACCGGTGATGGGGCCTCTTCATACCCCTAGAATGAGCTCAGCTGCCAAACCTCATCTGCAGACTATGGGCCCGTTTGCCTAGGTGAGCAGTGCTTATGTATGCCCAGCTCTGGCACACCTTTTCAGCTTGGCAGCTTTCTGCTTTCAGTCTCCACTGGGAAAATCAGGGGCCGCTTCACCTACCTCTGTGCGAAAGCTCGACACCACATGCTCAGTGTGGACAAAGCTGCTGGGCACCTGCGGCGTCTGGGAAATGAGCACGAAAAAGAGAGGTGAGCCAGGAAGGAGGGGCGAAGGCAGGCAAAAAGCAAATGCCAGCAAGGAGGCTCTGTCCGCCTCTAGGCACCAAGTTCATGGCTGCCTGGGACCCCGTGAGTGATGACAAGCCACAGATGTCCCACGTGCAGCCAGCCCCTGGTGCTAAGGCTTTGGCTTTCTCCTGTGGAACCACTGACCATTTATTAGGGCATGCTGGCCAAGGTCACAGCAGGAGTCCCCAGTCCAGGGATACCCATCCATACCACATGCAGGGAGATGGATTATGTGGGGGCGTTTCTCATTGTTAAATGACCAGAAGTGCCATTGACACTGGGGTGAGAACAGCTAGAGAGCTGCTCATGACCTTGGGGACAGACCTAGCTCTGACCTCTGGGCTTTGATCAATTGTTCCATCTCTGACCCCTGGCTTATGACCCCTCACATCACCCAGCTGTCTAGGACTATCTTCCCATTCATACCCTGAGCCTGTTGTAC
This sequence comes from Acomys percivali, assembly GCA_907169655.1. NCBI lineage: Eukaryota > Metazoa > Chordata > Mammalia > Rodentia > Muridae > Acomys > Acomys percivali. Next base: position 19,785,396 of record OU015757.1, on the reverse strand, counting down.
TTCTATGTGTCAAGTCACTGCTTGACCCGGATGCTGTAGGGTGGCTTTCCCCTAGCCCGGTTCCTCCAGGCGTTCCTAATTTCACCTGTGCTTCCTTTTCACTACCTGGATTCTTGATGTGCAGAATTGTGATTTGGGCCAAGTTGGCCAAGGTTGCCTGGGAGCAAGATGTGTGGGACGTCTGTCGCGCAGCAACACGTTTCTGCCTCCTGTATGACAATGTCAAGTCAAAGAAGATAGCAAAGCTAAAACGAGGTGTGCATCCCCATCAAGTGTCCCACTGGCACGTACATAAGCTGAGCTTCAGGACCTCATGAGCCTCTGGTGGCTATGGCAGCCACAGCACCTCTGAACCAGTAGGTCCCACCCAAGGGACCCCAAGGCAAGGGTGCAACACAGAGCCAGGGTGACCCCCTCTCGAAAGGGTCCTTCCTCGTCATGTGTTTGGTTTTAAAAGAGCCTTTCCACAGATAACAACATTTCTGGGTACATATTTGGTCTGGCCTCTGTATCTGTGGGCTTCATACCCGTAGGGTCAACCACTAAGGTTTGAAAATAATTTACATGAAAACAAGCGTCCAGGCTGAGCATACATGGTTTGCTTCCTGGCTGTTGTCCTCTACACCTTGTCCTTTAACAGTGGTCCGCATCGCGCATGCATTGCCGTCAGTGTCACAGTCAACTATAGGTAATGTATAGCTCAAGTGAGGGCCATACAGATTCCATGTGGCCATGGCACCATTTTATAAAAGGGATAGGGCCTCAGTACCCCCTGGGAGTCCCAGCAACATTGAATGACAGCTGTGCTTACAGCTGACCAAAAGTGTCAATGATCCGAAAGATAAAGACATGTATGTATGTATGTAAGTATGTATGTATGTATGTATGTATGTATGTATGTATGTATGTATGTATATGCTGTCTTTCTTGGAGGGCTTGTCCCACAAAGGGTTGGGCAGGGACTTGGGTAGCAGGCTGGTGGGGCAAGGACGGCTGTGCTTATGATTGCTGAAAAAGAGCTTCCCCTTTCCTGCTGCTATTCCCTCAGTGAAGAAGAAAAAGGGCACTGAGGGCTCCCAGCACGAGTGGGGTCCCCCTGACGCGGTCCTGCATAAGCAGATGTCCCCTGAGCTGCTAAGGAAGATCGCAGAGGTGGCGTTCATCAGTGCTGAGGTGTGTCATGAAGGTCTTGGCCATTGTAGCTGCCAATGTTGATATTTTCGTTAACACACCAGAGAGGTCTGTCATAAGGGTCCCCCTCTACATACCCACGCCCTAAAGAAAAGTGCTCATTAGAGAGAGAAAATTAAGTCAGTTCTCAAGGAGTGCACAAGAAACGTGTGAATTGAGATGCATCGTGGTGTGGGTTGGTGTAAATGTTTTGTGGGAAATAATTACTGAGTTCTAGATGTGAGGTCATATTTGCGGGTTGAACTTGGAGTTGACTTAGGAAGCTCTGGAAGGGGATGTGATCTCTGCTGTATGACTCTGTGGACCCAGCAGAGGCTTGGCCTGGCTCTTGGTCTCTGGCTCCAATCGGCCTGCTCCCTTACAGACAGGGACACTGAGGCCCAGCTGCATCCAAAGCCCTGGGCTATGAGTTCTCCATCTCCAGACCTGCCAGAGGCCCCCTCAGCAATCTGTCTCACCCTCACAATGGCTACATAACAGCATTTCCTTTGGTTTTACTCAGTGGGCACAAGGCAGAGGCTGAGGCACACACTGGTTTGCTCCATTAGAGTCTAGAGACACAGCATGACCAAAGACAACCCCTGTGTACTTGGGGAGGAAGTTGCCAGAACTGTATACTTCCTCACAGGCCACTGTCCACTTCCTGCGCTTGGAAGGTGTGGAGCTGAACGAACGAGTCATCGCTCCTGAGGACTTGAGCCAACACCCAGCTGGCTATGTGCCTGAACCACCAGATAGCAATCCAGAGTGGATCACGTACAGGTGGGTGGGAGTCCCAGCCACTCTGTAGACCAGTGGTTCTCGGCCTGTAGCTCATGGCTCCTTTAGGGTCACATATCAGATATTTACATTACAATTCATAATGGTAGCAAAATTGGTTATGAAGAAGTAACAGCAAAATAATTTTATGGTTGGAGGCCACCACAAAATAGAGACTGTGTTAATTAAAGGGCCAGAGCTTTAGGAAGGTTGAGAACAACTGCTGTAGGCAAAGCGTTGAAGACTCCGCCTCATTTGCCCAGGGCCAATTGTAGCAAAATATACATTTATCACCCAGGATGTTTGTAGGCAGCCACGGCTAAGAGTGGCTTGGGCCAATCAAACAATTGTAAAACAAAACAGAAGAAGCGTGCCACAGAGACTTTGGCAACCCGCTAAAATGCCCACTTAGTCCTTAATGGGCTAATGGGAGAGAGTTGCTTCTACTGTGAGCACTGTGATGAGTGGCTGCATAGCCCTGCTCCAGGTACCACCCAGCAATCTATGTGCACTGGGGGTGGGGGTGGGGGGCAGTCACAACTACAGAGTACCTAGGAGCCAGGAGGTGAAGGCAGATACGGGGTGACAGAAGGCATCCTGGGAAAGGCCTTGAGCCAGCACTCCTCCTCAAACCAGGGAGCTATTAGCCTGGAAGGCTCACAGCATGGGAGGAGCAGTGGGAGATAGCTGCCAGTCTCTGGATAAGAAGGAAAGACAGGGTATGGCGATGGCTAGCTAGGCCCAGATGTGATTGGGGACATTTGGGGGCAGCCGTATGGAGGAAGCAGCACGAAGACAGTCAGTCCCCCTGGAGCCTGAATCCCTGGCCTGTCCAGGTAGACTGAGACGCCCCGCAAACTGGAGTGGGGGCGACCTGGAGAGCCTACATTCACGTCTGCAGCTGTGCGTGGGTAGGGAAGGTAGGAGCTGGGTGTTGAGCTGATTGTCACACGCTGTGTTGTTTCAGAACCTGGATAGAAAGCTTGTCACAATATGCCATGAACAACTGGCTGCGCGCTGCAGAAATCGGACAGGAGCTAGGGGAGGCCTGGATCGTGCAGAACGCTGTGGTCTACGTTTTGAACCACAACCGCCATCTCATCCTGGCCGGAAGGCAGAAAGAGCTGGTGGATGCCCTCTCTCACCTCTTGAACACCCTCAAGGCCACAGGTTACAAAGGGTGGGTGTGAGCACCCACTCGAGTTTATGCTTGGGAGTTGTAGCTGTGGGGGTCAGGCATGGCCACTGTGAGGGCAATGGGTTTCGAGACTAGTCGGCATAGGAGAGGCCTGGGCGTGGAGGAGGCGCTCGGCCTGCACTCCGATGACATGGCCTCCACAGCCCAGGGCACTCATACCTGCTTCACTGCCCTCTGCTGGCACTGCTCCAAGCCATCGCAGAGAGGTCAGCTGAGGCCCAGGTACTGTGTAAAGTAGCTCTGTGGTCTTCCCACCTTGGGCTTGGGGGTGGGGAGAGGGTGGGATTGCATAACTGTATGTTGCTGACCTAGAACTTAGACTAGTGTTTCCCTAGGGGAATTAGAAATCTAAAAGCCTCATGTTGGGTTAGGTTTGAGGGCAGCCTGGTCTACAAAGCAAGTTCCAGGCCAGCCAGGGCAACATGGTGACAAACCTGCCTAGAAGGAAAGAGAGGAAGGGAGGGAGGGAGGGAAGGAAGGAAGGAGGGAGGGAGGGAGTGGGAGGGAGGGAGAGAGGGAGGGAGGGAGGGAGAGGGAGGGAGGGAGGGAGGGAGTGGGAGGGAATGAAAGCGAACTATCACTCAGCAGCACTCACCTATGGTCTATGTTCTAAAACACAGCCATCAATCACCTCACCCTGACTGGGAGGCAGAGGGAGCTGCTGTAGTGCTGTGAAGTTCGGCATGGGGCTAAGCCCTGTCTTGCCCCGGCCTGTTACAGTTCTTGTGTTACCCTCCAGGGACTTGGTCATGCTGGTCATGCTCTGTAACGCCCTCGCTCGTGGCCTGATCATCAGCTGGATTCCCACCCAGACAACTGAAAAGTCAAAAAAGAATGTGCGCCCCAACTCGATTCATGTTCCACTGGAGTCATCTGCTTTGTCTGAGATCAGAGCGGCCGTGGAGGTACCCCACCCTGCAGCCCAGTAGTGTGGCCGTGGGATAACTTGATGCCTTGGCACAGAGAGCCAGGGGCAGGAACGGGAAGGCCAGAGGGAGGATGGCTCAAGGTTCCCTCTCAGATTTGCCTTGCAGTGAAGATGAACTTGTCTTAGGTCTGTGAGTTTGCCCTGAACCTCACGAATGGGAATGTGCCAGAAGACACTGTCCCCACCAGCGTACGGCAGTACCTCATCTCCACCTGGGTGAAGGCCAAGCAGCTACTGCAGCAGCAGATTGGGCAGCGGCTGGGCACTGATGAACAGGTAGGTGCTGAGGACAGTGGGACCCACAGACTGCCTTCCCCCAGCATTCTCACTATGCTCTGAGACATGGCTAGTAAGATCTGAGGCCGCTGTCTACCATCACCAAAAATTGCCACTCTTGAGAGCCAAGGCAAAAAGTCCCTGGGCCTATGGGGGTTGCCACCCACTCTCACTGCCACTCACTGACAGAACCAACTCTTTTTCTTTTTGTTATTTGTTTGTTTGGTTGGTTTTGGTTTTTCAAGACAGGGTTTCCCCTATGTAGTAGCTCTGGCTGTCCTGGAACTCTCTCTTTGTAGACCAAGCTGGCCTCGAACTCATAGAGATCCACCTGCCTCTGCCTCCTGAGTGCTGGGATTAAAGGTGTGTGCTACAGCACCCAGCTGAGTCAACTCTTTTACATCAGCCTCCCCTTTCCCCAAATCCCTGCAAAGGATTATGGGATCAGGGTCTGAGGGAAAGGAGGGAACAGTATGAACACAAGAATCCCCACCATGTCCCTAACCTTGCAGCAAGTAAATCATGATAAGGAGTGTGGGGGAGGGGGAGGAGAGGGGAGGGTTCAGGAGGGACATTGATGCTGAGTAAGGCAGAGGGTATTGACGAGACATTGCATACAGCCCTGCCAGGGCTCAGCAGCCGTCTCCTTCTAGAAAGCTCTCCCTAGCACCCAGACAACATTGGCTTCAAGGTTCAGGGGTGTACAGACTTCAGAACAGTGTGGAAGTTAATTTTACCACGAAGCAGCCTAAGAAGTCAACATTCCAAAACCGTGGTCTGGTCATTCCTTGAAGACTAATGCTGCACAGGGTTATTTTCTCCGAAATGGTTCGGGTCTCCACAGCTTTCTTTCCCTGTTCCCTGGGCAGCTGGACACTCTAGGCCTTCTATTTCTCCAGAGTACCAATGAGGACATCAGTTCCGTGACCAGAGTCCTTGTTGCTCTTGAGATGCACTCATGCAATGGGTTGGGCCTCATGGAGTTCACTGTGCCCCCCCTAGGCCAGGTGGGTTACCCCAGGGATCCCAGGAGGTAAGTCAACAGCCCTTATGCAGGTCAGATGAGGAAGCTGTGGCCTAGGATCCTGTCTGAGGTAGTCAGAACTCAAACCCACATCTACAACCACATGACAGCCCCCTCTTCCTCTCCTGACCAACAACTGCCTTCTCTCACAACACGCACACATCTGGTTTTTGTATGAAATGGTCCGTTATACCAGTGTGAGGAAGAGGATTCTCTGATTCTTCTGTGCCCGGCTTCATCCCAAGATCTCAGCACAGGTAGAGGTATATGGGAGGGCAGATATGCCTTGTCCTTGGTCTAGAGAGGTGGCCTTGGGTGACAGGAAAGTCATGAGGCTGGAGAGACTGACACCAGTGGCAAATTTTACACTGCAGCTAGGCTTCACTGGTTTGTGGTCTGCATAGAGCTCCATATGCTTAGTAAGCCATGTCCATGTGCATGCTAAGCCATGTCCATGTGCATGCTAAGCCATGTGCAGCTATCACAGGGTTGATGAGACTCACCTAGCTGGCAGCATGGTCATTGTTGAGGGCCACAGACTACTCGACAGTCATTGCCACTAATACGATGTCCTTTCTCCCGCTCCACATGCTGGGAAGGTGATGAAAATGGCTTCTGAGTGCAACTGGTCAGAACCTCTGATGGAGCTGCAGACCCTGACACGCCTCACTCACTTCATCTACGTGGCTCACGACCACGAGGCCACGATGACATGCTCTCAGAATGCCACACAGATGGGCCTCAAGCACCTGAAGTCATTTGAACCGTAAGTGACCTCCACAATGGTGTCCCAGAGGCCTACAGTAACATCCTCAGATAAGCAGAGCGAGGAGTGTGCCCCCATGCTCACTCAGGGGCCAAAGGCACAGCCCCACTGAGCAAGGGACAGTTGTCAGAAATCTGACTGCCATCGTCCCTCCATCTGCTGCTTGCTGAGTGCTCTAGAATGGCACAGTGACCAGGGCCCATGAGGCTCTGTGTCAATGATGACTCAGAAGCTACATAGGCCCCAATTAGGAAGTCTATGTAACAGCTGTGTGTCAGCTGTTACAAAGACTTCCTAATTGGGGCCTATGTAGCTTCTGATGGTCCTCTTAGTTGAGGTCACTGAGATAAAATACCACAACTGGGGAGGCTTATGAAATGGTAAGCATTGTTCATGGTATAGAAACTGGGTATGCAGGTTCAGCTGGTGTCTAGTGAATGTCTCTGCCTAGTTCACAGATGGCCACTTCATGTGGCAGAAGCGGCAAGATGCTCCTTTAGATTCCTTTATGGGGCAGAATTCCATCCTGAGGCTCCAACCCTACACTGTACTGCCTTCATCTTCCAACAGCCCTTCTACTAATGCCGTCACACACACACATGCACGCACGCACGCATGCACGCGTACACATACACCACCAGGGAATTGGATTTCAGAATATGACTTTAGGGGACATATGTGGTTCTCAGATCAACCATGTTCCAGCCCTGGTGCAGACAGCTTTGCCGAAGTGATTTTGGAGAAAACAAGACACGTGACACTGATGTGTAATGTCACTGAAGGACAGGCCCCTGGACAGGCCATCGTCTGTCAGGTCTCGCATAGCAACTGCTGGAGATTCCCTGTCACCAGGTGTCTCCGTTGCCTTTCTTATTGCTATAGACTGGCTGGAAGCAATCTCATGGAGACAAGGTTTAATTTGTCTCATGGTTTCAGGGTACAGTCCATTGTGGAGGGAAGAAAGGCATGGCAGAAGGCTGCTGGGAGGCAGGTGAAGTGTGCAGCTGGGGTTCCTCGCCTCATATTTTGTTTATCAGGACAGGAAACAAGGAGCAGGAAGGAAGTACGGCCAGGGCACAAAACCTCACTACCTGACTTCAGTCACTGGCTTCCTTTAGCAAGGTGCCATATCCTAAAGGCCAACCTCCGAAAGCAATGCCACCAGCTAGCAACCAGTGTCCAAGCATGTGAGGGACATCTTTTTAGTCAACCCACACCACCAGTAAAGCACCAGAAAACTTCTGTCCTCCTCCACAGTTTCTACAATGTTCCACCATGTTGCCCTGAGATCAGAAAGCCTTAGTCTTTTCTTCTCCCTGAATATGAGGCTATTGTAAACAGTGGTGTTGGGACAAATGGGCACACCACCAAGAATGTCTTCCATGGGCTCTTCTTTTTGGCTTCTTTCCTGAGTCCAATTATCCTGAAAGACCGTGCCATGACTCAGATGTTTGAAGGTGCTTCCTTTGACCATTGACTAGTTAGGTCAGTGGTCCTCAAATCCACAGAGTTCTTCCCCATGCCCATGTCCCCTGTCGTGAGCCATGTCTACCAGCCTTGCCTTCTGAGCCCTTTGATGCACTCCTGGTGTGGTGCCAATGCCAGCTTGTCTTGGCATGATGTAGGGGTATGTGATATCTGCCATTTGGTTGGCCAGACCCCTATGAGGACAAGGCCAAGCCTGTGTCTTGCTCACAGTAGCAGCTCCAAGGCTGTGTTCATACAACTGCTGAGAGCCGGAGAGTCAGCAGAGCCCCGTGACGTGCAGTGTCTATAATTCCAGCCTCACATGTCCAGACCCTCCTGCACCTGCAGGGACAGCGACACGGCATTGGGACTAAGGAGCGGAGCATGGTTCCTGTGACAAACCGGTCGTGTGGTTCATGGGCCTTTGGGACTGGTTTGTAGGAGGAATGTGGAAGAGCTTGTGGATGTAGGATTGAAAAGTTCCATAAATACCATACGCAGAACTTAATGGACTATTCTGGTCAGAGTGCGAAAGAATAGAATGCCGAGTAGAACCAGCTCGTGAGGTTCTAGGGAGGAACGAGAGCTCTGTTGGGGAGTAGGCTACACTCCTGTTATATTTCATCAGGGAATCTGGCTGCTATTTTCACTGTGTCCTGATTATTTTAGTAAGGGTGAATTCAAAAGTAAAGGAAAATCCATGGTAGCACAACAGCCAAGCTGTGGCATAATTGCTGGTCACCATTCCTAGTCAGATCCACAGTGAGAAGTAGTGATAAGATAAGGAAAGAAAAGGAAAGAAAAGGAAAGAAAAAGCATATGGTTTGGCGAGGAAAGGAGAGGCACCAGGCTCCAGGCAGCAGGTAAGAGTGGTCCAAGCAAAGTGGCTGTGTACTTAATGAGATTGGTGCCATTGGAGAGAAATCGACACTGAGGTCACAGGAAAGAGGCCTTGGGAAATGCAAATTCATTTAAAGGGAGAATGAAAAAGACACGGAAAGTGCTCTCTGCTCAAAAACAACTGTCTAGGGAAGCCGGATTCAGCCAATACATAGGCCACCACAGATATGGCCAAAGGGGACCTAGCTACATCTCAGGCTAACATGGGAACTTGGCAGTGTCCACATGACACTGGTTTTGTAGACAGACAAAACGGTGTGTTGGGTGTCAAGTTGACAATAGATAGGCTTATAATTGTTAATTTATTTCAACTGCCAGCTTGGTTGTATTAAGAAGCACCTAGGCTGGGCATGGTGGCACACGCATACCTTTAATGCCAGCACTTGGGAGGTAGAGGCAGGCAGGACTCTGTGAGTTCGAGGCCAGCCTGGTCTACAAAGCGAATTCCAGGACAGCCAGGGCTACACAGAAACCCTGTCTCAAACAAATAGACAAAAAAAAAAAAAAAAAAAAAAAGTACCTAGGGTATGAATTAGGCAGACATCTAGCTTGTCTATGAGGGTGTCCTCAGAGAGGTTTAACCAGAAAGGTAAGGCTCACCTTGAATGCAGGTGGCACCATATCATGGACTTGGGACATAGACTGAATTACAAGGTGAGTGAGTGGGGGAGCAGGAAGCCAGTGGGACACCGGTATCCCTCTCTCTCTGCTGTCTGGTTGTGGATCAGACCCATGTGGCCAGGTGCCTCTTGACCCTGCCTTCCCCACCACTGCACAGATTACACGCATCAGTGACTAACTCTGAGACACCAACACCAGCATCACATCAAAGGAAGAAAGGAGAGCGCCACCCCTTGGAGTCATCTAATCAAAACCAAGTCCAGAGTTGGTTCACTCTCTGCTTCACTCTCCCAGTGTCTCCCATCCTCTGTTTGCCTGGTGCCTGAGTCAGAATCTGTGCCTGATGGAAGGGCTGTCTGTCCTGTGAATGTGCCTCACGAAGGGCTCCCCTCTGTCTTTATTGAGTGGCACAGAAAGCATCACATGGGGAAGGAGTGGGATGATTTGTGGAAGGGTTTTAACTGAGTCTTATGGGAGGATCAAGTCACTGACTCCCCCTGGCCCAAACAACAGACATCACTCTTCGTCAGCCAATATCCACAAATGATGGGTTTCAACTCTTAAGCTAGATTTTAGGGTGCTGATTTCAACCTCTGTGTTTGCTGCCTTCAACAAATGATATACACACACTGTCTGGGTCAGGGGCATGGAATACATAACTTAAGATTACAGCTTTGCACTAGAATAGGTTGGAAAAGCTGACTCCATGGAAAATCCAAGCAAGTAAAGTTAATAGGTACACTGCCCACCCCCCCCCCCTCTTACGTATACAGTGTTTTGCCTGCATATACACCTCCACACCAGAAGAGGGCACAAGGTCTCATTGTACATGTTATGAACCACCATGTGGTTCCTGGGAATTGAACTCAGGACCTCTGAAAGAGCAGCCAGCAGAAGCGCTCTTAACCTCTGAGCCATCTCCTCAGCCCCCTACACCGTTTCTCTTAAAGGCAGGTTAAAAAAAAAAAAAAGGTTTGAGTACCCAGTAGGACAGAAGTCTGAAGTGACCTCGTGGTGTGTGGCTAACTCTGCCTGTGAGGGCTAGCAAAAGTTCTAGTTTCTCAGAGTGTAAGAGGTACTTTCGTAAGACTGTGTCAACATAAGCCATGATGGCTATTTTCATCAACTGTAGACCAAAAGCCCTTTCCTCCTTAAACTGTCCTTCTCAGGACTTTGACATAGCCATGTGGAAAGTGACTAATGCAGGGGCTTTCAGTGTCCTGGCCTGAGAGGGTGTGGCGTTTGCGGAGGAACCATCTCACCCACACTCATCTTGCTCTTAACTTAGGTTTGACAGTGGGTTGGAAGAGAGAGGGCAGAATAGCTGAAGGCTACTTAGCAGAGGAGCTGCAGGGAAGGTGGGCAAGGCCAGGGGCACACAGTGTCTGCAGACTTAGAAGTCATGTCCTGTAAGGGTCAGGCCAGAGCTGGCAGAAGCTGGTCATGTCCAACCCTGTACAAGATGCACTTCTATCACTCAAAAGTTAACCTTAGGAGAAAAAACAAAACAAAACAAAACAAAAAACCCGGGCATCTCTGCAGAAAGGGATGTTGTGTGCTGCTTGTGCTGTGCACACAGCCATAGCCTGCTTGGGCACAGGAGGAGAGTTGGGCACAGCACCAGGCCAGGCTAGCACACTCTTTTGTCAGCGACCCTAAATAGAATCTGATTTATAAAAAATAATAATAATAAAGCAAATATGCCCATGCATACAAACAGTAACAGGAAACCTGGAGGGGGCAATGTGGAATTAATTCCTTGCTAGGCCTTCTGAAAATCTTTTATAGGCCGCTGTTGCCCCCTCCTGGTAGCCGTTGTCATTGCACCCTGCTAGCTGCCACGCACGTTCTCTTTTGGGTTGTGTAGCCCTGTATAACAAAGATCAAAACTTTTCAACTGTTACTCCCCAGGCTAGGGTCTCAACCTTTTTTTTACACCAGCCTACCAACTATAAAGGAGCTTTTAATTACCACACAGCCTCAGCTTAGCCTTCAGACCAAAAACTCCCACTGTGCAGGAGGTCCTTGCAGGCAAAGTAAGGACCTTTCCTCTACTGTTTCCTCACAGCCTATGTGGTCGTTTGCTCCAGCAATCAGATGCCTGTCTTCTAGAGCCCCACGACACAAAGGAAATGTTCCCAGAACAAGTCTATCACTCACAGAATAAAATCTGTGCTGCTGAGCTGAGCAGCGGGAACATGCGCTCCACCTGCTGCCCCTGCTTCACCCCGCCCCCGCCCCCGCCCCACCCCCACGCTCCTTGTTCCAGACCACAGCTACACTGGATTTAGGAATCAGGGGAGTGTTGGAGGAGCTGCAGTGCTTCTCTGAGATGGTACTGCAGGCCTGTGTGCCCCTCTGAGTGCACAGTGCAGACTTCCTGGAGCAAGACTTTCTTTTGAGGCCAGGAAACAGCCTGGCTGAGGGCAGAGCCCCACAGATGATTCTGCTGGACCACTGATGCGTAGGGCGCCACCAGAAACTGATGGCTAAAAGCCAGTTAAGACGTCCATCTCGTGGTTCTGTGGGTTCACTGCACTCCGGTAGCTAGTTCTGATGTGGGGTCTCTCATAAGGGTAACTTAGAACCCATCAGTCAGGCACCCACAGAGCCGATTCCCACATCCACAGCAGCCCTCTGTGGGTGGGCATCTCGGGTTACTGCCAAGGAAGGCCTCAGAAGGGCCACAGTCACTTGCTCTCCATCATCAGTCAGGTGGACGAGTCCCTAAGACACTGCATGGGATAGAAATGCATCTTCATCTTTGTATGCATTTGCAGGGCCATGGGTGAGAGGGTACTTGCAGTGAGTGGGGCACAACATGAATCACTTCCCGCCTCGCCCCTAAATCTCTCTTGTGTCCTCTCCAGGACTGATGCCAAGCTTGCAGCAGAAATGCTGTGTACCGTGTCCTGCATCCAGGGCCGTAGCATCATGGAAAACTTGAAAGGCAGGAAGCAGCTACGGCTAGCAGCAGCCAAGGCCTTTTTAGAGAGTGCCAGGTATGCAACTGGGGGTGGGAGTGCGGGGCTGGCCTGGCCCAGTGTAAGGGGAAACTGGTATAGTGCCACGGTTATGCTGTAGGACATCACTGAGTCCCAAAGAAGGAACCAGGTGGTACCAGTAAGCCTCGGCCTGCATCCTGTCATGCAGATGAGCTCACAGACACTACAACACCCATGGGAAATACTGGGAGAAGCTCAATAGAGCTGTGATCTGGAGGGTCCCTCAGCATCCAGAGGCCTAAGTAGCAGGGGGCAGGTGGACACAGAAAGAGCCAGGCCAGAAGAGACCATCACTGCCCTGTGATGTGGGCAGCACTCCGCCCAAATGATTTGCTTAAGGAAGAAGTATGCCAGGCTTGCCCTTTCCACAGTGCCTGCCATACAGTGCCAAAGCCGTGTCGCCCTGATTCCACTACTTCCCTACAAAGTAGAGAAACTTGTGTGATTGGATGTGCTGATGAGAGGTGTGGGTGTGGCTGAGTGCCCAGCAACCTACTTCACTGTGAATGAGGTGTGTCACTGCAGGTTTGGGGGCCTGGCAGGCAGCAGTTCCCTGGTGATGATGGCCGCCCGGAACTACTGGAACACATGGCTTCCGCTTCTGTCCTCACCGGGCAACAGGAAAAAGGCCAAGGGATCCCTCCGGCGAATCATCAGCATCATCAACAAGACAGAGAACAAGAAACAGGTGGTAAGGGCACAGGCTAGGGTCCCAGGAGGCCTTACCCTCAGGCCCGGCCAGACTCCAAGGGAAAGACAGCCTCATAGCATGGCTTCCACAGAGTGTGGCTGCCTTGGGACACGGCCCCTCTGGGACACCACCCTCACTGAACACAGCCTCCATGAGACATGGCTCCCAAAGGACACGACACTCCTCATGACATGGCCCTCATTGAGAATGACCCCTACCAGGCACCTCGCACACAGCTTCTCTGACTGGATAACACAGCATTCTCCAGAATTCCTTCCCGTTCCCTCTTGTGTTTAAATAGCTTTGAAGCAGCAGCTTTCCCGTATTCTCAGTTTTGCTTTTCTCTTTCCCTCTGCTGGTTTAGTTTAGTGTAATCTTTTTTTTTGATATCAGGAGAATTGAAGGTAGATTACTGATTTGGGATTGATTATTGTCTTGATAAACAGCATTCACAGCTGTTTGCTTGCCTCTGAGCATTGCTTTCACTGTGTTCTATAAGGTTTTTTTTTTTTTGTAATTTTATTCATTGATTAACAGGTTTTGCATCATTGAAAACAACTCAATTGTTAGAGGAGTAGTCTGTGTGTTATATGTGTGTGTAGTACGGGATGTGTGTGTGTGTTGTGCTTTGATGTGATATGTGGATAATATTTGTTGTACAATACGCAGTGTGTGTTGTATGGAGTATGGGTGGTAGGTGGAGAGTATGTGGGGTATAGTGTTTGATGTATACATATGATGTGGTATGTGTTGGGTACAGTATAGTGTGTGTGTGTGTGTGTGTTTGTGTGTGTGTGGTATGTGGTTAATGTCCGGCATGGTGTCATATTGTGGTATGGTATGGTGTGGTGTGTTGGTTACAATTTGGTATGTGTGGTATGGTGTATGTGTGATATGGTATGTATATGGTTATGATACTATGTTGTGTATGGAATGTTGTGTTTACTATAGTGTTGTGGGCACAATGTTGTGTGTTGTATATAGTATGAAGACTGTGGTGCCATGTGGTGTGCTAAGGCATCGTATGTCTATGGTACTGGATGGTCTGCTGTGTATAGTATATGTCTGTTAAGGTTTATGTGTGGTATGGTATGTGTGTGATGTGGTACACGGCATGGCATGCATGTGTAATATTGTGTGCATGTGGTATGTATGGTCTGTGTGCTTAAGTTTTTATGACTTGGTGGCTCTGAAATTTTACTGCAATTTCTGTTTTTTTAGTTCATTCTGATTTGGGGGTGTTTATGTTTAAGACAAGGTTTTTCTGTGTAGCATTGGCTGTCCTGGACTCACTTTGTAGACCAGGCTGGCCATACACTCACAGAGATCTGCCTGACTCTGTCTCCCCGAGTGCTGGAATTATAGGCATGCATCACCACTCCTGACTGCTTGGTTTTGCTTTTTACTGGCACTAACGAGGACCAAGATGGAAGAACAAACGAGTCCCCTCCAACATGCACCATTTGTTTGTTTCCCTTAAGGAGAAAGGGCAAACACTGCTTCTGCACCAGTGGCCAACATCTGACTTCCAGGGCGGAGGGGCAGCCCCTGAAGGCCAGTTCCTCCCAGGTTGGTAGCTGAGGGGCCCGTGGGAAAGGCAGAGCTCTGGAAGTGTGAGCATTGTGTGTTTGACATCCTGTATCCTGACACAAGGCACCTCAGTCATGACTACGTCCATGAGTCCAACTGCTTCTCACATGATGTTTTCCCTTTAGACCCTATGGAAGTCTGTCCAGCACAGTCCTTCACCCTACCAAAGTGGAGAGCCTTCACACATGACCTCAGCTATGCACACAGATGAACTCATATTCCTCTAAATCATGTTTTATATCGTTAAAAATTTTGGAGATACACTCCTCGACAAAACAAGGAAAGGGAAACACCACTCTGACCTCATAACAATACCACACCCAGTTCTGTTTCAATTTTTCCAAAAGGATGCATTTTGTTCCCATGAAAAGATTTGCTGTCAATCAAGAGCCCCATGTGTATTTGGCAGCTCCTTAGCACCAAGGAACAGAATAGTGGACCTGTCTTGAGCATATTAGTCTATCCATAGGTAAAACTGATTTAAAGTCAAGAACAAAAGCATGGCCATATGTAAGTAAACAGTGTACTGAGCCCCCAGAGTTTAGAATACTGGCAAACATTGCAAGAAAAGCAACACAGATAACATGGTCTGAGAGGCAGGACTGGCTCAGACTCCAAGAGGGTGTGGTGACTAATTGAGTCAGTGTGTTGAGTATGGTGCTGGGGGAAGAGGGCGC
This sequence comes from Acomys percivali, assembly GCA_907169655.1. Classification (NCBI taxonomy): domain Eukaryota; kingdom Metazoa; phylum Chordata; class Mammalia; order Rodentia; family Muridae; genus Acomys; species Acomys percivali. The sequence goes on along the minus strand of OU015757.1, from coordinate 19,770,303 downwards.
TCAGCTGTCAGGAACGCTTGCTGTTCTTCCAGAGGAACCAGGTTCCATCCCCAGCATCAACACAGTGGTTCACAACCATCTGTACCTCCACTTCCAGGGGATCTGATGGCCTCTTGTGGCCTCCGTGGGCGTAGTCTCACATGTAGTACACAGACATACACGCAAGCAGAAAACTCATACACATAAAACAAAAGAAAACAAAAAAAAACATACCTCCCATTCTGGACACCTTTAATCTCAGCACTCAGGAGGTAGAAGCAAGCAGGTCGCTGTCTGGTCTACATAGTAAATTCCAGGACAGCCAGGGCTACATAGTGAATCTTTCTCTCAAACACACAACAATAACAACAACAAAAACACCTTCCATTCCAGGTGAAAAGCATCAGAAGGTAAAATCAGGCAAGCAGAAATTCTGTAGAAAGAGGCACACTTTCTTCTTCTTCTTCTTCTTCTTCTTCTTCTTCTTCTTCTTCTTCTT
>OU015757.1:19724550-19769815 GCA_907169655.1 Acomys percivali | reverse complement strand
TCTTCTTCTTCTTCTTCTTCTTCTTCTTCTTCTTCTTCTTCTTCTTCAGATTTATTTATTATTTATACAATGTTCTGTCTGTATGTATACCTGCACGCCAGAAGAGGGCACCAGATCTCACTATAGATGGTAGTGAGCCACCATGTGGTTGCTGGGAATTGAACCTTTGGAAGAGCCGATGGTGCTCTTAACCTCTGAGCCATCTCTCCAGCCCGAGGCACACTTTCAAACAGACAAAAAAAAAAAAAAAGCAACTGATGAGAAAGGCATACAATTAAGGAATAGCAACATAGGAAATCCCCCACATCCAACCTGGCAGCTGGGGGAATCCCTCACATCAAATGCCATCAGCTGGTGTAGTCAGTCAGATGAGGACCCTCTGGCTCAGGGCTCAGCTCTCCCAAGCCTTGCTTTCTTTCCCCAGCATGCACTCTCAGGCCTGGATCTGAGCCTCTATATGTAAGGACAGTCCTGAAAGGAAGTCTACTGTCCCTGCTGATGGATGTCAGGGAGATTTGACAGCAGGATCTCTGCCCTAAGTCTCTTAACCATTAATTGGTGAAATATCAGACAGACAAGGGCATGTGCCTGGAACACCTCAATGCACCAAACAAGGAACCAAGAACAGAAAGCAGAGGAAGAACTGAGGATGAGGTGCAGCTGGCAGGTTCAGAGATCAAACTCAAATAATGAAGGAACTATGGGGTCCCCGAGTACCCTAGGTTAGCCAGTTTTTTTTTTTTTAAGCCCATCTTGGATGAGGAGAAAGCTGGCAAAGCCTCCAATCTGAGCAGTGCCTCATGGTGTCATCGCTCAGCCAGCACGTGGCAAGAGCCATAGGCATGGTCAGACCTTGGTCCGGCAACTCTATGCTAGAACATTCAACACAAGAACCGTGCCGAAGGGTAAAGAAGCACCCTTGCCGACCACTGCCAGCAAAACTCACCTTCATGCTCGGTACCAGGGTCAGCCCTGGAGGTGTGGGACAAGTTTGGAGGCAAGGCCCACAGCCTTCCCTGAACATTAGGCCCTTGTGATCACGTCGTTAATTTTTAGATTAAAAGGAAAGTAACAGGCTTTCTGAGAAGAGGGAGGTTCATGGGGGGTTGTGGACTCAGAAACCTTGGCATCCTGGCTCTTGGGTGATGGGCTAGACAATCAAGAGACTCTCTGAGAGTTAGAGGGAGGTCCTCAAAGCCAGCGCACACGGAGTGGTGGAAACCGGAAGGGGCACTTGGAGCTGGTTCCCTCAGACAGAGGGGGTGCCTAAGTGGTGGTGGGCCGCAGACAGAGGCCACATTGGTCTATCGCCAGCCTACAGGGCAGCTTCCAGCCTTCTGATGGCTATGTATGAATGGAAGACTGTGACACGGGCTGTGAGAACGTAAGGAGGTGTGGGGTAAGAGGTTGAGGGGGGGGGGGCACGCACCAAGTCAGTTGGCAAGGAGCTGACTGACTTGAGACCCTTGAGATCCCGTCTCTTCTTTACCCCAGGGTCTGAGGACGACCTTACACTCCGAGCGGCTCTCTATAGCTTGCTTTTCCACAGCCATGCTGACCAGGATGACTGGGAGATGGGCCTTAAGGTGCTGGATGAGGCTGTGCAAGTGCTGCCAAGGACAGCCCACCGCCTGTGAGTGCCCTCCCTCCGAACATCCCAGGATGCTCTTTGCCCTGCCTCGGCTGGGCTTCCTCATCATCCCTTTCCACTGAAGGACTTCACCTCCTCAATAAGAGCCATATAGATAGCACAAAACCCCAGCTAGGTCCCTATCTGGTCCCATCCCTGCCAACAGGGTCGTAGGCAGCGGCAGTTCTGTAATGCCGTGTGTACGCGTAGCGCTGTTCCATCCCAGAGTTGACCAGTCCTTTCCTATTCTCTAGCTTGCTTTTCAAACACATGGTCATTGTGAAGGCCAAACTCGGCCAGAACTTTAGCATGGAAATCCAGAAGTTCAAGGATGAGAGTGAAGACTACTTGGCAAACATGTGGTACCGCCTGGCTCAGAACTCGAGAAACATCTGTGGAGAGCTCACCTGCTATCAAAACGCTATCCAGGCACTGCAGGTCTGTGTGGTGTCCGTGCTGCTGCTGGTCTTAATTACAGAGATGACTGTGTGGAAAGCCTAAGAACTAGAGTCTTGCTGGGTCAGCTCAGAGGGAGCCGCTGTGTAGTTAAGGCCTGGTTGAGAGCGGAGATTCCCTTCTGCTGATTCTTCCTTTAGTGGCCATCTTGGAAAGGAGAGCCCATGCCCCAGGCTCTCTGGAGCCTGGGGCTGCTGAGAAAGTAGGGCTCTGCGATGCACAGACTGGGACAGGTAGGGCTTGCTGTTCACACTACCAAAAGGCGGAAACAGACATCCCATCTGTTGCACTTGAGTGGGTGGTTGGAGGGGCAGGGGCTGATTTCAGACTTGATGACAATTGGTTCTCCTATAAGTGAAGCCCACACAGGGCTACCTGAGGTCCTGAGTATGGGACCAACGGTGTCCTGGATCTCTGAATTGAGAAGGCTTGTCCGTTTCACAGGCCCCAAGCACATCCCTGCTGTGAGGTCCTGGCTGCTGCAAGGCCCAGGGCAACTCTTGGCAAGGGAGCAAGACCCATCTCAGGCTGCAGGCTGTGGCTTCAGGGACATGACATAGTAACACGTAGGGAAAGGGAGCCCCTGCATTTTGCTCTTGTAACTGGTTGTTCTCAAGTTTTCTTGCTGGGTTTTAGAGTCAGGCATTAAGTGGGCATCTCATTGAGGAAGCTGGAAGGGTAGCCCCTGAGAAGGGGAAGCCACCAGGCTGTGCTAGAGGAAGGGCAGAGAGCTCAGCACTTGCAGCTAGACACAGGAAGTATGTCTCTCTTCAGTGACTTTGAGTCTCGTCCTTGAATTTTGTTTTAACTTACTTACTACTTATATGTACTTTTGTATATGATACGTGTGTGGTGTGTCAATATGTGTATGTGTGTTCATGTGTGCAAATATGACTATGCACGTGCCATAACATGCCTGTGGGGGTCAGAGGACAACCTCATGTGTCAGTTCTCACCTTGTACCTTGCTTGAAGCAGGCCCACTGTGTACACCAGGGTAGCTGACCCTCAACCTCCTGTCTGGGATTCCCACCTAGCTGTACACATGGCTGGGTAGGCGCACCCTGTCACATCCACATTTTATGTGGGTTCTGGAGACTCAAACTCTGGTCTTCACATATGCTCAACTAGCAGTTTACCCACTGAGCCATCTGTCTAGTTCTTTGAATCAGTTCTTCCTTCCTTCCTTCCTTCCTTCCTTCCTTCCTTCCTTCCTTCCTTCCTTCCTTCTGTACAATGCAGTCTCTAGTTAGATCTCAAGGCTATCAACAATCTGTTTTAAGAACATTTCATCACCTTTCCCACTCACAAATTGTGCCTGTCAGCACTCACTCTCCTCCCCAGCCCCTCCTGCAGCAGGGGTCATTGACCCACTGTGCTGCCCTGGACCTTTCATAGAATGAAATCAGACCCACCACGTGGCAATCATGTCTGGCTTCTTTCAATAAACATGCTATGTTGCAGTCCCGTTGTTTTGTGTGACTGTCCTGGATTTTTTTTTTCTTGTAACTAAGCAACACTCCATGGGCACACATACACCTGGCTTGTTAGTTGTTTGTCAAGCTCTTACGTTGTTTCTTATATCACTTGGCTCGGGTGAGTAGGGTTTTTGTAAACGTGAGTACACAGGTTTTTGTTGTTGTTTGTCTTTTTTGTGGACCTATGGTATTGGTTCTCTGGAGAATGTACCTAGGAGTGGAATTGATTGGTCACATAATGACTCTTTGTTTAGCTAAAGAAGAGCTGCCAGGTCACACGCTCGTGGATGGCACCTTTTCTTAGTATTGCTTGTAGCACAACGTTTTTAGTTGTGAGGAGGTCAATTTGGTTTTTTAAGTTTTTTTTTCTTTATTATGTATACAATGTTTTTTGTCTGCCTGTATGCTTGCACACCAGAAGAGGGCATCAGATCTTATTATAGATGGTTGTGAGCCACCATGTGGTTGCTGGGTATTGAACTCAGGATCTTCGGAAGCACAGCCACTGCTCTTACCCCTGAGCCATCTCTCCAGCGCCAAGGAGGTCAATTTCTATTTCCTATTTTGTCATTTGTGTTTCTATTATAGCAGAGAGAGCATTTTGAGCCAGAGTTGGGCAGATAGATCCTTCGTTCTCTTCTGAGAAGTCTGTGGCTGCAGACCTTCTATCCAGGTGGCCTGTCCATTTTGAGTTAGTGTGTGTACAGGAGGCAGGTCCTGCCATAGACCCTCCCGTCAGCCTTGCACTTTTTAATGAGGGCTTTTTCCTCTTCCTCTTTAGCCCTTCTTGAGGCATCCGTGCTTTCCCGTGCTTGCACAGCTTTTGTCTCAATCACCGTGTACATGGCTCATTCTGGGCTCCTTCTTACCTCCATGGGATGCCTCCACCCTTCTCCACTGGGATTCAGTTTCTTCTGGGCAACCTTAAGTCCTGCATCCTGCCTGGGGTTCACACCCTACTGGGATACCGACCACTACCACCCCATACCCTGTGACACTTCCTCCTCCCAGAGGGTTTCCTCCTCCTCCTCTCTCCCGAGGTCTGTTCCCACTGCCAACAGCACCCCTGTCCAGATTGCTAACCACCCCCACCCTACCTGCCTACAGCACATGTTTGTGTTTGATTTTCTTGCTTTGAGTCACCATGCAGGGGTGAGCATGGACTCGCCTCCACAGGTGCTCATTTCCCAGTGAATGAGAGGGTACAGGCATGCACTCTGAAAAGCTACAGAGTCAGCGGTAGAGGTGAGGGGGGCCACGACTCTCGGTCCTTAAAAGTGTGGAGGTGATGCCTTGAGGATGGGTCAAGGAAGAGGCCTGGAAAGGAAGAGAGTGGACAGCAGGTCAGCATACTAAAGCTCTGGGTTTGCCTGAGCCTCTCTCTCATCTTGGAGGCTGGCCTGCATTTTTCAATGATCATAGGCCAAGTGTGTGCTGTGCCACATCTTCGGCTGTAGTTACCCTGACACCCCTCCTACGGGTCCACAATGAGCCACGGAAGCAGTTGATAGTTCAGACAAAAGCTGTGCATGCATAAAGAGGGACATATGGGGTCCTCAGTAGAGAGGTTAGCCCCGGGACCACCCATTCAAGATGTCAGATTGGCCAAACTGCCTTGCAGGTAGCCCTGATCAGGATCTTTACCAAGCTCTTGTTTTCTTGCCACACCTCTGCCCACAGCTGGTGCCCTCAGGGAGTCTTGGTTGCAACATGAACCATCAAGTCTGTTATTGGTGGCTTTCCCCATGCTAACTCATGTCCCACTGACCCGATTTGTGTTATATCCTGATGACGTTTTCCTGTCTTGTCCCAAAGAAGCCAGAGAGCAACTGGCAGAAGATAGACTACATCGTGGAGTTCAGTGAGTGGATGTATTATAAACAGTTCCCTCTAGAAGATGTGGTCACCCACCTTGAGTGGGCCATCGAGCTTCTGCTATCCATGAAACCCACTGAAGACCCTAATGAGCCAGAGCCCAAGAAGGAAGGTGAGGGTGGCCATGTTGGCTTCTCCTGGCCTACTACTGTCGGCCCTATATGGGTCCAAGAGAACAAGACATAGTGGGACTGTTGCTGGCCCACCAGTGCCCTCGGATGCAGACATGCTTTCATTTTTGGCTTACAGCCGTTAGGAGTCGGGAAAGGGACAGGGTGGGAAATGGCAGCACCTGTGTGCAGGAATAGCTGCGACCCTGTCCATTCAGCATTTAGCCCATTCAGCCGAACACAGCAGGCCAAACCAGCTAGGAAGAAAGCAGAGCAGGTCAACCTATGGCCTACCATTCCAACTGGTGTGAAGGTTTCAGGTCACTACTTGGGCACCTGCATGGGTACCAAGTCCAAGGCCAGCAGCCACTTGCATTGCAGAAAGTGACTCTTACCTTGACTCCCAGACAGAAAGAGAGAAGTCTGGGACACAGGAAGGCTACATGGAAGGTAGCCTTGCTGGAGAAACTCTGGTCTGGGGCAGACCAGTGGCAACACACCACTAGGTGTCTGGTGATGGACAGGAGGTTGAGTCAGTGTTATAGGTCAGAAGGAGTGATATCCCTCAGGCTGTAGGATCCTAAGCCTATTCAGGGCCACAGACTCACTCCCACCATTGCTGTGCAGGGCAGGCCTCCCCTGACCAGTCTGTCACAGGGACTAGAATGCCCTCAAATGTGGAGACAGTGTCCTTGGACCAGTTTCGAAGTGTGAGACAGCTGGAGGCCCTGGCCCGTGTGCACATCCTGCGGGCCTTGATGGTGTCCCCGGGCTCCTCTTCCTATGAAGATGACTGCTTGATGGCCTACAGCTTCCTCAGGCACATCTGGCAGGTGAGAGAATGCTGGAGATATGGTGCTAAACAGTGAAGATCCCTATCAACCCCATCCTCCAACCCCCTGGGAGCTGACTCTGAAGGGCTTCTTAATGCTTTCTCCTTTTGGACATTACAATAGCATTTTTCCCCCCAAAGAAGTCAGAAATTTCCCAGGTACACTGTAAAGGCCTTTGAGAGGCACGCAGACATCTCTTTCGGCATCATCCACCCCCTTCTCTCTGGTGAAAGGCCTGTCAGCATCTCCCTGGGCCCTGCCACACTCGTGTTCTTGTTGCTGTTGTTTTAAGATTTACTATGTATACAATGTTCTACCTGCATGTGTGTGTGCAGGCCAGGAGAGGGCACCAAATCTCATTATATATGATTATGAGCCATCATGTGGTTGCTGGGAATTGAACTCAGGACCTCTGGAAGAGCAGACAGTGCTCTTAACCTCTGAGCCATCTCTCCAGCGCACACACTCCTGAGGCTCCTTGAGGCTCCTTGAAGAGGATGCTCCCCAAACCCACCCCAGCTCTGCCATCCACCTAGCACAAAAACCTGTAGGTTGGCATCTCTGGCCAAGCAGCACTCTGGGGTCTGAGAACTATCTCCAACTATTTGCAGAGAGGTGGGATGCGGGTTATGTCTTTAATCCTCTTAACTTGTATTTCTCTCACCACGGACAGATTTCCTTGACAGCGGGAGGAGAACTAATTCTAGAAAAAAATCTACAAACAGTTAGTTCACAGTTGTTATTGCCAAAAAAGGAGAAGGAAAAAGGGAAAGAGAAGGAGAAGGAGAAGGGGAAAGAGAAGGAGAAGACGAAGGGGAAGGAGAAGGAGGAGAAGGAGAAGACAAAGGAGAAGGAGAAGGAAAAGGAGAAGGAAAAGGAAAAGGAAAAGGAGAAAGGAAAAGAGAAGGAGAAGGGGAAAGAGAAGGAGAAGGAGAAGGAAAAAGTCAAAGACATGAAGCAGGTGAGTGGTCTACATGGTATGTCCCTTGCGTGAGGCAGGAGGTGGAGCCTGAACCCCAACTCCACCACATTCACCTTGTGGTGATGCCTCATGATCTTCCCATGCCTCGGTGTCCACTTCTGTAACACATGCTATCCCCACCCCCAGGGCCAGAGCCTCCAAGGCCTGTGCTAGAGGCCAGCAGCCTGCCCTCTCCATCTCCACGTTGGGCCACAGAGGCATCCATGCCAGTAAACCTTGCTTTCTCTCATTCACAGATTTCAACCCCAGTTCTTAGCAAGCCACCTGACGATATCCCCACCAGCATAGAAGAGTGGGCTTCCTACTCCTGCCCTGAGGAGCTGCTTTTGGTGTTCAAGCAAGACAGAAGTGACTCTACGATTAACTCATCAAGTTTCCAGAAGCCGGTGAGTGGATAAGCACACCAAGGCCTGTTCACTGGAGCAGACACTGGAGCAATGAAAGGAACTAAAATAGTTGTCCCCAAACAGCATGAGTGAACCCCACCAACCTACTTACTAGGAGGAATATGCCAAATAATTCCATGTGACTTTGTATGAAAAGGGACTGTGCTCTGTGACCAGGTAAGGCTCTGCCCAAGGTATAGCCCTGAGTGTATACTCTTGGAGGGCTCTAGAAGAGCTGGATTTGCTATGGAGGAGGGACCGTGTGACCTCGGTGGTGGAGATGGGGGAAGGTGAGGCATCCAGAGGGACCACAGTCCCTGATGATCCTCTCATTCTTGTGGTCATGGATGCCTGGTTTGTGGAGACTTGTTCACCAGGCCTATGGAAGAAGATAGGAGCAATGCCAAGTCTAAGCATGGGTACCTGGGTATGGATGTGGTGGGAGGGGGCTTCTCACAGATATTGGCAGCTGATTGGAAGAAAGAAGGTGTGGATGAGAGGGACCTCTGTACCTAGGGGTGCTGAAGGTGGAAAGCTGCTCCTTTTTAACACTCACTATGAAACTTCCGTTTTACGGGTCTTGCAAATAAAGCAGCTGTGAATGCTGCTGCCCACATTTCTGGACCACAGTGTGGGGAACTTGGCAATGATGGTGAACATTGCCAGTTGGCAAATTGCATCTCAGGGATGCTGGGCTAACTCTCACCCCTGCCCCTGGTGGGAGAGCTCCTGTTGCCCACACCCTTGCCAGCCGGTGCTAATTTGTATGTGAAGGCATCTCCAGTGGGTACAGCAATGCTGGGTACCCTGTCAGCACACCCTTTTCCTTCCTCTATCCAGCACACTACCATAATTTAGCAAATGTTCTGTTTTTCTTGTGGAATCAAAGAAAAGGACAGGCTTGTTCTGAGAGGGACACTCTGCCAGTCCTATACACAACTGGTCACTTTGTGAGTGATCTTTCCTCCTATGCTGAGGTCTCCTGTATAAAAGGGTTAACTTCAGTGTTGGAGAAATTAGGAATCGTTTCTTCTGTAACTGGTGCTTTCTTGTGTCCTTTTTAAAAAATTGCTTCCTTTTCTGAGGTCATGGATAGTATCCTACAGTATTCTCACACACAAAAAAAACAATATTCTCCCCCTGTATATAGCCTAGTGTCAGATTTAGATCTAGTCTACCTCACATGGTCCAGATGTAGAAGGGTCAGGAGCCGCGCGGCCTTGACACTAACCCTGGGCATATGCCCACTGGCCAGGCCGTCATCTTCCCTCAGTCTTAGTCCTGTGCTTTTCTGTACCTTGTTCACCGTCCAGTTACCAGAAACTCATCTTTAAAACTACTCATCTAACGTCTCCAACATCCCATAACCCAAGCCCCAAACCACAGGAAACATTAGTTCCTTTTCTCCAGACTTGCAGTTGTATACATACACAAAGACACTCTGCATTTGGTGGATCACAACCACAAAGTGTATATGACAAAGCTAACCCTGTAATGACGGCTAGGAAAGAACGCATCCCACAAACTCGTTAAACACCTGCTGAGTGCTTGGCACTGTGCCAGGCAAAGCTAGGCATATTAGTCAACGTTTCTTGCCGCTGTGACCACAACACCTGACGAAAGCAACTTACAGAAGAAAGCACCTATTCTGGCTCACAGTTTGAGGGTGCAGTCTATCCTAGTGGGGAATCGTGGCATCAGGAACGTTGGGCAGCTCTTCACGACCCACCAGCACTCAGGAAGCAAGGAGCAATGACAGTCATGCCAAACTAGCCTTCTCCTCACTATACAGGCCGAGACCCTAGTTCACATTAAGGTGGGTCTTCTCACCTCAGTTAAGCTAATATAGATAATCTAATCTCTCAAAGGTATGCCCAGTGACTCATCTCCTAGGTGGTTCTAGATCATGCCAAGGTGATAACCAATCTTAGTCATCCCTCTAGGGGGCTAGAGTGCTACCCCTGCCTGCGACCATGCCTGTTTGCTGTGTGTTTATGCAGACGTACAGTTTGTACTACATAGACCATTTGGCCAAAGCCCTGCAGAAGATGTCCCTTCATGAGCTCAGCATCCCGATCCTGCAGCTGGGTGTCCTCATTGCAGATGCTGTGGTGGAGAGCAAGAGTCTTGCAGACCTCTACCACCTGCGGTTGGTACACCTCTTTTACCTGCAGTGGTGAACATGACAGTCTGTCCAAAATAATATAAAAACAAACACCACCTTAGATATTAATTTTGTAGCTGATTGTGTATATAGTAAATCCCTAAGATGGCCACACAAAGGAATGACATCTATTGTAAAAGCTTACCCTGCTCCTTAGAGAACACCTTGTTTTAAGGAGACACACACTGAGGTATTTAAGCATCAAGGGATACTGCACTTCCTGGCAAGGGCCCTGAAGAAGGAGAAACAGGGGAGAGAGTGATAGCATAGTGATGGGGTTCACTCTGGGGAGGAGGAATATACAGATAACGTTTGAGCGTGTTTGCCTGATTATATCCAAATGAAGTGCTTTAAACAAAACCTCAGTCTGGGTTTCTTGTTGGGAGCTATGGCAGGATTTGGCAGAACCCAGCTAACTATTGCCTATGAAGATGCCCCAAAATAAACTCATAGTACGTAAAACATGTGAGTGAGTGGATGATGGAGAAAACTGCCACCCGAAGTTTTATAGAACCACCTAGCATGTTTTACTATGCTGAAACGCTGAAGTGCATGTTTTGGTTTAGCAGCTCTGATAAAGCACACCGAAACCTGCACCCCTTCCTCTGAAATGACAGCATCCTCTGAGGCAGTGCCTCCTCCCTCCCCACCTTTGCCCTCAGACTTTTACAGGTGTGTTCCGATCTGAGGTTGCATTCCGCAGCAACTCATCATGAAGAGGCAATTGGACAGTCATACTTTGGGGACATGGAGCAGGCCAGGTGCGTGCAGTGTTTGCTCCTGGGTGTGAGACCCCCTCTTTCCAGCAAAATACAATCCAGGCTGTTAAGGACAGCTCTGGGGAAATCCTAGCCCTTGGCTGTGTTTCTTCTCAGTACCAGGCCCATTATGGCTACCGCATCCTCAGTCTGGTGCCCGGAGGTCCTGGGGACAGTTTCCAGGCAGCAATATCTGGGAGGGCGGTGCATAGAGAGGCCTGTGAATTCCCTCCATGGTTTTAATGACAGGTTTGGGGACTGCTGAGCTGGTGGGGTCTCAGCAGAGAAAAGGGACAAGATGGGGAAAAGCTGTCATTCCCCAGTCCCAGACTCCTCCCAGGAGTGTCAGGAGTGACAGTGCTGAGTGAGGCACATATTTGGTTCTGGGTTCTTGGGTTACTCTGAAGCCCTTGTGGTTGGCTGACAGTAGGCTATCCAACAGTTAAATTAGCCAATTACAGTTCCTGTAGCAATCCTTTTTAGACTTAGAGACCACCTAAGAATACATAAGAATGCATACATAGTACTATTATTGTTAATTTTGGCAACATGGTTTCCCCCATATATAAATTATATGTTCATTGAACAAATTTTAGAAAACAGGTAAAGAAAAGAATAAATGTCACTGCAGGCCCCGCCTCTTGGCATTTATCCCTTCTAGGGTTTTGCCGTTGCTCACCTGGCTGGTTATGAAAATATAGTTCTGCTCCATGCACTTTGTCACCCTGTCACCTCTGGCAACAAATATCTGTCTACAAAATCATCTTCATGCTGTTAGCAGAATCATATATCTGTGCCTCCCTGGACTGACTGTGAGAGTGTTTGCTGAGTCCTCTCTGCCCTCAGATGGGTTCCAGAAATGCAGTTGCCGATGCTAAGAGAGGCTCTTGCCTCTTCCTGTTCTTGGCTTTAGTCGGAGCTCCTGCTATGTCGTGGAGGAGTCACTGCAGGTGGGCGGCCGAGGCAGAAGGGTGACCCAGACAGACAGGAAGGGTTTGTGCCAATGGTGATACCAGGGCTCAGGGTACAGAGAGGCCTCATTCCAAGTGCACATAGTCAGTGAGTCCTGGGCATTTGGGGTGAACAAGATTTGGGGATCTGTGAAGTGACCGCATTGGGGTGGAAGTGACCGCATTGGGGTGGAAATGCTGGATGCCCTGATGAGAAGAACCTTTGCGTGTCTGAGAACATGGCCAGACTGAGCTGAAGTAGTGCACTGCCCACCTCCCTATAGACTGCTGTGGCTGTGGTGTGGTGGGTGACTCTGGGCTGGGGTAGGTGGTGAGGGAGAAGGAGCAGCCATGGCTGAAGGAGCCACCCCACTGTTCTATAGGAAACCCTGAGAGCCAAGCAGTTTTACCTTTCTGGAGGGGTTGCCAGAGGCAGGTCTGCTGTACATACATTAAGCTCTCGAACTTCGTTAAACTACACATCAGCTTGCTAGACAGTTCCAGAGAGAACAGGCTGCAGGTGTCCTTCCGGGAACCAGACTGCCGCCCACTCTTGGTTTTTGTAGACATGTGTGAACCGTGGCTTCTCCTGGCTAGGTTAACTTGTATTTCTTTTTATTTTCACTTATTTATTTTTTACATATACGTTTATATTATTACACATATATACAATAAACTACCTACAGCAAGAAGAACCAGGAAACCTTCAGGAAGTAGATAAATGTTACGTTCATAGTGTTTTGGCTATTTGTATTTGACAACTTTGAAGAGAACATCTTTCCTATCTTGGTGTATCTAAAATTCTGAATGTAAATCAATAGCTATCATATCTCGTCTTTATCAACTTAAAACATCTATCTAGACCTAAAAACATCTTAATCCCTAAACAACTAAGCTTAATTGTAAAACTAAACTATCTGGTCTTCAACCCCATCAGAGACTTGAGACGGAATTAAATTAATTATCTGAGTAGACAGGAAGTGCGGCTAAGCAGCTTCCAAAATGAGAAAATGACAAGGACAGTTTGATGCCTTAACAGTCTCCCTAAACTCTCTATACCACCGGAGCATCATCTTCAGCCTTCTGGCTTTGACTATACATGAAACTGACCATTGTCACCAGCTGTTTATAGTTCTTTTGTTACATGATGCTATTTCACTTCAATTAGCTGCAGGAAAGAGATTACATTTAAAAAAGAGAAGGACAGGGAGCCTGTGATAGAAGACAGCCTGCCAGCCCTGCATGAGCAGCTGGCTCCAACCCGCTCTGAAGAAGTGAAGCCATTGATAGCACAAGACAAGGTAGGCTGGCAGTGCCACGGTGGGACCCATAGTGCAGGAGTGACGCTGACTTAGCCTGACTCTGCCGCAGCAGGATCTGAAACCCAGAGATGACATCGGCTTGGCTGTCCCCAAGAGCCAACGAGCCACAGTTGATTTGTGTAGCGCTCGCTGCACACATTCTTAGGCATGGCTTCATGGGAAACTCAGAGATCTGATCAAGTTCATTCCACCCTGGGACCCTGGATTTCCTCAGGGAAGGCAAAAAAACTACATGTCAGGCAGATCACCTGGGGCCTGAGTGGCAATTTAAAGAGTCAGCAAGCTAGAGGTAGAGTATGGTTGGTGAATTCTCACCTAAAATGCTTAAGTCTCTGAGCTTGGGCAAGAGGAAGTAAAAAGAGTGAGATTTTCTATAGAGCAGAGTATGTCTAAGGGGGTCTGTAGACTCTTTTTTTCTTTCGAGACAGGGTCTCTCTGTGTTGCCTTGGCCGTCCTGGACTCACTTTGTAGACCAGGCTGGCCTTGAACTCACATCGATCCACCTGCCTCTGCCTCCCAAGTGCTGGGATTAAAGGCGTGCGCCACCACGCCCGGCGGTCTGTAGACTCTTGAAGGCTCTGTTGTCTCGTCACCATGAGCAGGAGAGATAGTAGTCATCGCAGAGAGCCTTAGTTCCTCAGAGCAGTGCCAGCTGCTGTGAGCCCTTTAAAGTCAGCACTTGGACTGTGGTGGAGCATACCTGACACACGGTCAGAACAGCCAATGGTCAATCCTACACTTTGTTCAGCTTCAAGGACTCAGTGACCCACCCACAATGGGAGTGGGGGATGCTGATGGGTATGCAGGAAAAGGAGAGAAAAACACCCTCCGCTGTACACAAGGCAGGCCTGCGGGCCTCACAACAGGCCTCCTGGCTTCACTCACAGAGGGGAGGCAGGCCTGCCAAGCCAGGCAGCTTAGCGGCTGCTATAATCAGCAGTGGGAGAGTAGAAAGGATAATAAAGGAGAGACAAAGGTCCCAAAGGGCTGGGGCGTGTCAGAAGCCAACAAACAGAGGCAGAAGCCTGAGTTTTGGATACAGACAGCATGCTGGGGACATCCCTGTGGCAGTGCAGCATGTGGCATACTGGCCTTACAGGATACCTCTGCTTCTAAGCCAGAGCATGTCACAGGACACAGACTGAGGACAGAGCATCTTAGGGTCATGGTGTCTCATAGATATTGAAGATAAATGGAGAAACTGGCAAGGGCCTGGATGGGACATCTTACCCCCAGCTGTGGATGCTCAAAGGGGAGGTCCTGCTGGAGTTGGAGCTGCACCAACCAGCACGGCTGCTCCTGTCAGAGGCCCAACAGGGCTTCCAGGTAAGGTGCCTCACCCATCTCCACGGAAGCCATCTTGACCTGGGCCTGAACTCTTCAGATGTGTTCCTGCTCCTCATCTGAGAACTTGAGGGAGCATATGTGGCTTCTCAATCTCCACTGAGTCCCCCCAAAGAGGCTTGCATTAGCACACACACCCCCACCCCCCAGAGCACTGCCCAGAGCCCAGCTCTCTATAGGCTTGGGAGCATTAGCTGCTTTTCCTCCCAAGGAGCTCCTGCCCGCTAGAAGGCCTTGTACCCAGACCTGGGGCCACAGTGCCCACTCAGTCCCTAGATTGGCCTTTCGGGTCTCAACTCCAGAAGTTCTAAACTACACTTGGCAGGGCTTTTCTTGGGTTTTTGTTTGTTTGTTTTGGTTTGGTTTTTGGTTTTTCGAGACAGAGTTTCTCTGTGTAGCCTTGGCTGTCCTGGACTCACTTTGTAGACCAGGCTGGCCTCGAACTCATAGCGGTCCACCTGCCTCTGCCTCCCAAGTGCTGGGCATGTGCCACCACAGCCCGGCCTGGCAGGGCTTTTCTATCCTGGGCTCTGTCCCCAATGGACAGTTGACCTTGGATAGCCTGGACGGAAGAAGCTGTGTTGTCTGCTCTATTGATGCCACTCTCCGGAGTTACAATCCCCATAGCTCCACCAAACCCCTGCAGACAGACTTAGAATTGCCTTCAGCGGGCAGATGAAGCCAAGTCCATGGCACCACCAGCCTGTGGCTTGTTCAGAAGAATTCAAGGAATATATGAAGACCCAGCAATGATAGAAAACTTAAATGTCACCAGAAAGCTGTGAGCCCACGCTCTGGCCCATACAGTGAGAGCAGGGGTGCAGGTACCAGAGAGGAGACAGGTATGTAAGTAGCAAGGTTGGGACAGATGTGCAGGTGCCAGAGATGTGATAGATGGGCAGAAGCCGGCAAAGGGACAAGTGTGAAGGTACCGGAAAGGAAAGAGATGCGCGGGCATCAAAAAGGCGTCAGGGAGGGAGGTATCAGAGAAGGAAGATATGTAGAGGAATAGGGAGGGGACAAGCTTTCAAGTGTAGTGCGCAGACAGATGTTCAGACACAAGGGAAGGGCGTGTCTTAGTTAGGGTTTCTACCGCTGCTAGAAAACAGCATGACCAAAAAGCAAGGGGAGGAAAGAGTTTATTTGTCACTTCCATATCACAGTTCATCATCAAAGGAAGTCAGGACAGGAACTCAAGCAGGGCAGGAACCTGGAGGCGGGAGTTGATGCAGAGGCCACGGAGGGGGTGCTGCTTGCTGGCTTGCTCCTTATGGCTTACTCAGCCTGCTTTCTTAAAGAACCCCAGGACCACCAGCCCAGGCATGGCACCACCCACAATAGGCTGGGCCCTCCCCCATCAATCACAAGTAAGAGAACGTCCTACAGGCTTGTGTACAGCTTGATCTACTGAGGCATTTTCTTAATTGAGGCTCCCTCATCTCAGACGACTTTAGCTTCTGCCAAGTTGACATAAAACTATCCAGCACACATGGCAAAGCTGATTCTAACAGCAGGGGAAGGGACTCCCGACCTCGTGCAGCAGGGCAGGAAAGAGCTGCCAGTGTGACAGGCTGCACAGGCTGGCTCCTGTGGCTTACAAGGCACACTCTCCACTCCTGAGGACACCCACTCCCAGACAGCAGTCATACTCACCAGAACGGAGCTGCCCATCTGTCCACTGTGTATCATCTATCCCTGTCCTTAGGATCTAGGCGAGACCTGTGCAGAAGCACAGTGCCTGTTGCTTCTAGCACAGTTGGCCAACAAGGAAAAGAACCACGGACAAGCCATGCTCCTGACTGAGAGGGCCCAGCAGCTCGGCGGAGCTGAGGAGTTCTGGTACAATTCAACCCTGACTCTGGCAGAGGCAATCTTATCCTCTGAAGAAAAGGAAAAAGAAATGGCGGTGAGTTGGAATGGCCCGTGGACAACACAGGAGTACATGGCGATGGGACAGGGTGGGGGTCGGGGCCACGTGCTGAGGTTTCTCCCCAGGCCCTGATGAGTCACATGGTGACACATAATCATCTCATCCAGGTTTGCAACCTGTTTCAGAAACTCATAGATACTTTCAGGGTCCTCCAGAAAGAAAGGCCAAACCGAGCATCCCTGCTGGAATTCCTCATCATGGAGCTGGAGGCCAGGTAACGAATGGTGTCGGGTGTACCAAAGCTGTGGCTATCTCTACCACACATTCCCTCTGGTGCTAAACCCAGGAAAGCTCAGTCCCAGAAGAACCGTGAGCTCTTCCCCTGCTCTGTGTGCCACGCATGTCCTCAGGCTCCTTCTGAGGATCAGACCTTCCTTCCACCGTGTGCCTCCGAGCTGTGGGCTTCCTTCCAGGCAGCGTACAGTTCTACAGTATCTTTCCTATGGATCTTGGAGCCTCTAGGCTTTGGCCCCTTGTGGAGGGTTGTCAGGGAAACCTCTCTTCTTCCACACACGTTACTCACAGACTTCGCATCACATCACAGGACCTTTTCCAGGCGTCCTCTGAGCTCACTGACTATAGATGCAGGGGTCCTTGCCTTGTTTCTGCTCCTGTTTCCTCTCTGGAAAGCGCTGTGGGTACTGTGGCCCACCAGCTGGTCCTGATTTGAGCCTGTAAGCAGTCTCATTTCAGCATGGTTTCCATGGGCGAATCTGGTCCCTGGAGGGTGGGGACTCCCCACCCCAGTGCTCCTCACAGTGCCTCTGCCTGCCCTGACACCCACAAGCCTTTCACACTTGAGCAAATCCTTAGGTAGGTGTGACCCTGCCTTTAGGAATGATGACCAGCCAACACCCAAGTCACAACCATTTACCACAGGTGCGCCACAGCAACCATTGTGGGCCACCAGGGAGGCCTGTTAGAGCCTCGCTTCATTGATCTGGGCCCAGGGCTGCATGATGGCCATCATGGGGTTGGGGCATTGGTGTTTCTTTCAGTGTCTCTGGGTGGATGGTGGGCAGGAGGGACACAGTGGTCTTGGGCTCTTGAATCTGGTGGGGAAAGCTTCGGTCCCCATAATCCTGAGAAGACACCTGTCCAGCAGGTGTGTGAAACTTCAAATCCAGGTCGCGGGCAACCTGGTTAACCGGGAAATTCTTGAGTGGCAATGCTTGCTGTCGGATCTAGAAGATCACCTGTTGAAACTTGAAGAAAACTTAATACTCGGTGGCTATAAGAAAAACTGTGTTGACTTAAAACTAGAGCACGCAAAGATAAAGAGGTAAGGGTGTTATCACACACTCCACCCATGCCACTGGAGCTGCCCGAGTTTCTGCATTCTGAGCAGGGTCCACCTTTGAGCTCTCCCAGACAGCCTCAGCTTTTCCTCAACCTCCGACATAGGGAGACCCAGCTCCCTCCCCAACTCCCTCCCTGCTAACCCACCTCTGCAATCCTGCAGGGTGTCCAGCAGCTGTTCCTGCTGCTGCTGCTGCTGCCACAGCTATGCATCCCAATGAACATGCAGCTGTCCTCTCACTCCTCACAGTGCTCCTCACAGTGCCTCCCTCTGCCTGCCCTGATACCCATAAACCTTTCACACTTGAGCAAATCCTTGGGTAGGTGTGACCCTGCCTTTAGGAGGGATGACCAGCCAACACCCTAGTCACATCCATTTACCACAGGTGTGCCACAGCAACCATTGTGGGCCACCAGGGAGGCAGCAAAGTAGGTGACTGAGCCAAGAGGTGGAAATGTGGGGCATTGCTTTATCAGATGCCTTTCAGGCCAAGATTATTTGGAAACGAAATTTCCCACTGTACACACTTTGTCATTCTAACTGCTCAGTATCTTGTTTTAAAACATTCTTAGAGGAGATGGCTCCGTGGGCAAGCCACTAACCTTGCAAACACAAGGACTTGAGTTCAATCCCCAGAACCCATGTAAAGAAGCCAGGTACGGTGGTGCGCATGTGTAATGCCAGCTCTGAGGAGACCGAGACAAGGGCATCCTTGGGGATTGCTTGCAGAGACAAGGCAGGAATCCCTGCATCTGTGCTCTAGCCTCCTTGGTGGGATTTAGGCCAGTGAGAGATCCCATCTCTAAAGAAAAGTGGACAACACCTGAGGAACAGTGCCAGGGCTGATCTTTGACCTCCACATACACATACATGTACCTGTGCACATAAATGAACAACTCTACACACGTAGTGAAAATGTCTTGAAAATACCTTTGTGTTCAAAACCCTTAACTGCAAAAATGTTAAGCACTGATAAAATGCACAGCATAATTATGTGGAAATTTTGAAAAATTAATTATGTGAAAATTATGTGTTATATATCAGTATACCGTGTACTAGTTTGAATCTTTGTTCTTAAGTTCCACTCTTATATTATATAAAGGATATGTGCACAAATGGAAAATGATGAAGAACAAAAAACTGCCTATTGCGTGGAAGTGTACAACTTGTCCCAGGAAGCTATCGCTGAGGAAGAAGAACTGTTTCACAGAATCCAGGGGATACTGTCCCTTCAAGATGTAAGTTCGAGCCCACACACCCCGTCATTGTTGTGCACAGGACAGCACTGCCTGGGAGATCTGATTTTAAAACACAACCAGCCAGGCACAGTGTGGCACAACTGAGTCCTAACACTTGGGAAGCTGAGGCAGGAGTATGTGGAGTCCTAGGCCAGCCTAGGCTACCAACTGAGACCCAGTTCTATAAAACGTGCATGAGCATGCACATGTGCACGAGTGCATCAAATGGGGGCATCAAAAGCAAGAAGTAGAGTAGAAAACTCCATAGACACAGAAAACGGACTAGTGGCTTGTGGGGACAAGGTGAGGACTAGGAAGAGCTGCTAGCATCTGGATTTCCTTGAAGGATAATGACAGTGTTTGGGAACCGAACCAGCAGTGATTTCATGACACTGAAGATTTATCATGTGCTACTGGATTGCATGTTTTAATTTTTTAGATTAATTTATTTTATGCACATGAGCATTTTGTCTATGAGTATATATGTGCACTACATACATGCCTGGTATCTATGTAGGTCAGAAAAGGGTATCAGATCCCTTGGAACTGGAGTGGCAGATAGTTGTGAGCCATCATATGTGTGCTGGGAATCAAACCTGGGTCCTCTGAAAGGGCAGCAAGTGATTTAAACCACTGAGCCATCTCTCCAGCCTTTGTACTTCAAATTTGTTAATTATGTTATGTTATGTTGTTGTTTTTTTTTTTAACCTCAAATTAAAAAACAAAAGAAAACACTGTGTGCATGGAAAATCCCAAATATTTGGAATTTAAGTAAAATACAGCCGACAACTCGAGGCCAGAGAAGAAGCCAAAGATAAAATGTTTTGCAATAAAGGGAGGAAAGGACATCAGGAGGTTTAAGATGTCACCAGTGTGGTACTTAGAAGGAACCCTGGAGCACTAAATACCTGAATAATAATGATAATGATAATAGGCCAGAAATCAATGATCCCAGCCTTTACCTGAAAAACAAAGAGCAAACTGAATCCAAACTAGGTAGTAGAATAGGAATTAAAGATGGAGTTTGTAAAAATCAATGAAATAGATCCACCCTCTCATCAAAAACAACCCCAAAGCAAATAAAGTCCACGGAAGAAGAATTTTCAAGACCTTGCACATCAGACCTTAATCTCTGAGCTGAGGTTCAAGCTCACCACACTCCCCAAAGCTGGTTCTTTGTGATAGATGAGTTGGTAAACTGAGTCAGACTGATCCAACAATCTATAAGGAAAGTAAGTGCTAAGCACTTACTTGGCCCTGCGATGGATTCTACCTATGTTCAAAGGATAGATATGGGACATATGAGTTTTACAAGTTAGGTAAACTTGTTAGGCCCACACTTGCAATGCCCATTCACAAGGAAATATCTCTGTAGCACTTTATGAACTAGGGAAATTGAGTTTTTAATTGAAAAACCTTATCACCAAGCCCAGGCAGATCTACTGCTGACTTATACTAAATAATTTTTTAAAATATCACTTCTAAGCAGATTATTTTAGAAGGTTGAAAGGGAGGAAATAGGAGCTATTGAAATGAAACTAGTATAACTCCAAAATAAGATAAGGCAGGGTGTGGTCACACATACCTTTAATGTCAGAATTCAGGACACAGAGACAAAAGGGTCTCTGTGAGTTCAAGCCCAGCCTGGTCTGTGTAGTGAGCTCCAAGACATCTAGAGCTACATAGTCCCTGTCTTAAAAAAGAAAGAGGAAAAAAAAGTTTAAAAACATTACAAATAGCAGGGCGTGGTGGCGCACATCTTTAATCCCAGCACTCAGGAGGCAGAGGCAGGTGGATCACACTGAGTTCAAGGCCAGCCTGGTCTAAGAAGCTACTCCAGGATAGTCAAGGCTACACAGAGAAATCCTGTCTCGGAAAAAGAGAGGAAAAAAAAAAAAAAGGAAAAAAAAAAAAAAGGAAAAAACCAAACCAAATCAAAACAAACATTACAAACAAATAAAAGTCCACAGACTAGTGTTGCCCATGAACACAGCTACCATAACACTGTGCTTACTGGTAAAAGACTGACTGATTCTCCCTTTGCTAAGGACGGTAAATGTCTTACCACTTTTATCCAGAATTGTATTGGAGATTCTCATTAATACAATAAGCAAGATAATAAATTGAAAGCATTCAGCTGGGGGCTGGAGAGATGGCTTAGAGGTTAAGAGCACTGACTGCTCTTCCAAAGGTCCTGAGTTCAATTCCCAAAAACCATATGGTGGCTCACAACCATCTATAATGTGTTCTGATGCCCTCTTCTGGCCTACAAGGTATACATGCAGGCATGTTTATGTAATAAATAAATAAATATATCTTTTTAAAAATTTAGATGAATAGAAGGAGTAAATAAGTAAAATACTTTTTCATGGATAACATGATTATGTAGAAAATAATTTAATATACCAAAATAAGAACTACAAGGTGATGAGCAAATTTAGTTGAGTTGTAGAGTTATATAGTATATACATTATATTTCTATACAAAGAACAATTAATTGTATATTAAAATTAAAATGGTATCATTTATGACTACTTAAAAATAAAAATTGACCTCCAAAATGTGAATGCTTATAGTCCCAGAACAATAAGACATTGCCAAGAATAGTTAATGATGGCTTAAATAAATAAAAACAAAAGCACTAAATGCTATTAAGATGTCAGTTTTTCCTAAACCGTATCACTACTGGCTTTTTAATAGATATTTACAATACGATTTTGAAATACGGAAGGTCGAAAACAGCTAAGACAATTTTAAAAAAGAATTAGAAGCCCAATGGTATGCCTTTAAATCCTATGAAAGAGCTACAGCAATCAAGACAGTGTGGTTAGTGGGAACATGGACAAGCCCAAGAATCCAGAAATAGAAACACATACAAAGTCCTCAACAGAGGCACAGCTTCATGGACCAGACTTTAGATGATGATAAAACAACGGGAAATGCATGTTTAAACCCCTGAACTTCAGCTCAGACCTCAGACCAAGGCAGAAAATAACCCCAAATGGATCAGAAACCTAAACCAGAGTCGGAAGACCATATTACAGCACATAGGAAAGTCCCTTGGTGATGACATATTTGGCAAAGAAATGTACCCAATACATGATCCAATAAAAGGATACATTGATAAACTGGTCTTCTCTTTAAAACACACTATCAAGAGAAAGGTGGAAAACCACAGGGAGGGAGAAAACATTTGCAAATTTTATTCCTTGATTGCAGTAACATAATCTGGAAAGCATAAAGAACTCTCAGAACTTAAGGGTAAGCTGGGCAGTGGTGGTGCACGCCTTTAATCCCAGCACTTGGGAGGCAGAGGCAGGCGGATGGATCTCTGTGAGTTCGAGACCAGCCTGGTCTACAAAGTGAGTCTAGGACAGCCAAGGCTACACAGAGAGACCCTGTCTCGAAAATAAAAAAACAACTTAAGGGTAAAATATTTAAAATTAGCAAATAATTCGAAGAGACATTTTCTCTATAGAAAACAAGCACGTGGAAAGACAAACATCATATGGATGGGGTTGTAATCATCCTGAGGAAAAGCAGACAAAATAAGCACATACTATATGATGCCATTTATACAAACTAATTATTGCACCACAAAGCAGGCAGTTGTCACTTGGGAGAGAGGAAAGCTGTCTTGAGCACACTGTACCAGCAACAGAGACAAACACAGTTGTGTCTTTTTACAGTGTGTGGATTTATTGAACAAAAATAAATTCACAAGAGTTTTAACGGCTGCAATTTTTCCAGATTACCCTGCCCACTTTAGTAATCTGTCCAAAGCAGTTGCAGGTCCTTGCTTTCCAACCTTAATTACTAATGTTAACTCTCATACTGCACTGTACACAGTAAATACATATGTGTACATGTGTCTACTAAATATGCATATATGTGGGTTACACTATGAACACAGGTTGAACAGGCTCCAGCTAGGTGCTTGAGGCTGAGTGAAATTCAAGTAGAGTCTGTATTGATAAGGAAAAGAAGATGCTGTCGCTGTGGAGACGGGGCTGAGGAAGAGTCAGATTTGAGAACAAAACTGTAGTCCCTGCAGAGATGAGAAGGCAGAATCAGGTCAGAGCAAGAACGGCAGGTTCAGGTCTGAATGGGCAAGCAGACACAGCTGTTGCATTGGCTGTGTCAACAGTGGGTGAACAAGCAGAGCAGAAGCCCCAAGGACAGTTGGAGAGTCTCTGCCTGTGAGTCCTTGATGCACATACACCAGGTACCAGATGTTAAAGGGGGGGGGCGGCGCGGCTGTGCCACCCAGTGTTAAGTGTCCATCACTTTATGGGGGCCAGGTGAGGGAGCCTGGTGTCCTGACTCATGGGCTTAGTTTCCCTAATATGATTTTAATATCCCCCATGTACCCCTATGATTTCAGTTCAGCCCAGTAATTGTATAGAGTAGCTCCCTTCTCCTAGGGATAATTCATTTATGGGTCTATGCTGCGTATGTGATGCCTGCCAAACAGACGGTGGTGCCTGTGGGTCCAGCCAAGAACTCAAATATCCTCTACTCTCAAAGCCACTTGTGAAATAGAGTCTCTCAGGGCAAAGGCCCAGCCAGAAAAACCTCAGTTTATACGCTATGGAGTAAGGTAGAGCAGCGGGTAGCCTGGAGTCAACACAGGCTCACGTGTGGAAACAGGAAAATTCCGAGTGAAGAGTATGAAGCCCACGTTCCTTCACTTGCATCGATGATGATTTGTCATCTGTCTATTGCCACGTCAAAAATATAGCCACTTTAGACTTCAAACATGTGCTATCTGTGACATGTCAGCTCCGCCTTGTCGGAGTACTTGCCTCGTGGTTGGTCTCCTCAGGAACAGTGCCTTGTTTTACCCACCTCTCCATTACCTCAGGTACAGAACATCAACTCCCCACTGATGAGGAGGCTGGCCCACCTCAAGCTCTGCCTGGCAGAAACGTGCCTGGACATGCTGAAGCTGGTGTGCAAGGAGGCCCTGGAGCAGCTGGAGCAGGGCTCCTTTGAGAAGCTGCTTTCAGACTTCCTTCAGAACACCAGTGACTACTCGTCCATCGGCTTGGTAACTGCGGGCAGCCTTAGCCTACCTTTCTCTCCTGGGGGCCGGCCAGTCACTCTGGAAGCAGGGTGGCAATTAGGGGACCCTCAGTCCCCACCCACCCCACCCCATGCCATGGCAGCTCTTGACCACTCTCATACCTTGGTGCAGATAGGCACTGTCTGATGACCGGGAGGACTTAACTAATAATGAAGAGCTTATTGGAAGGGGCACATGGGTATAAGTAGGCTTGCAGCTCCCAGTCGCAGGCCTTGGGGTTACTGCTCAGTTCATGACAAAGGGCTGATAAAGGTGAGCTGCGTTGTCTTAGAAAAAAATAAACCATGAGCTGGGCATGTAACTCAGAGGAGTTGCCTAGTATACCCCCCCCCCCCCCCCCCCCCCCCCCCCCCCTACCCTGTTCCCTCCTACAGTGAAAACAAAGCAAATTGAGTAACAATATCTGTTTGGGAAAAACCCTTCTTCACAGAAAAACCCTTCTTCCATGGGCCTGTGCATGCTAGGCAAGTGCTTCACCAGCTCAGCTGTAGCTTCAGAACTTTCCCATTCTCTTAAATGCCATGAAACGTCAGGGTGAACATAAGCAAATCCTACAGTTAACCTCTATTTATCATATAGTAATAGAAGTTGCCCTTTATGATTCTTTCAATATCTTAAGTCCTAGACACAACCCCTCATACTACCACACAGGACTACACAGAGAAAGCCTGACTGGGCAGAGGTCACATGACAGCCATTGGTGGTAACACAATTCCTTGTCTTCCCAAAGCAATGGTTCATCTTAAAGCGGACCCTGCCTCACTTGGTGCTAGCACAACTGGAGAGTCTGCAGCCGCTGTCCGTGGGCTGCGTGGACATCCGTGCCCAGCTTCTGATCCTGGCTGGGAAGGCCCTTCATCTGCTGTCCGTGCAGACAGACCCCGTGTACCCCTCCTTCTGCTGGGAGGAGGACTTCTTGGTAGGTATCCCCTCTCCCCACTGAAGTCTGGTCCCTGTTGCTCCACCTCGGCTATAGAGTTGGCATGTAAGAGGTATTTCACTAACTCAACTAGGAAGGGCTTGCCTATATCTGTCTGTCTTGGTGGCTTGAGTCTGGTTGTGCACAGGTCCCTGGGAGCTTCAGAAAGCTCAGGCACTGCCTGGGGGATTGACCTCCCTGCTAAGATGCCCTCACACCACACAGCCTGGGGAATCTCTGAGAAGATTAGTACCCAGGGTTGTTTGTCTTGAGTTCTCAGACTGTAGACAGCAGAGGACCAGTAAGACCCCTGCTGGGTGAGCAGGCAGAGCTGGGACCCTTGATGAGCAGGTGTTTGTAGCCACTGCCCAGGTAGCAAAGTCAGGGAGCTCGGATCCATAAACACAAGCCCCTCACCTGTCCATCCTCTGGAGGACAGTGAGGAACAGCCATCTCTAAGCATGCCCTGACTCCTGTGTGGAGTCAGGAGGCCCCTGTTCATTTTCCTTAGGTCTGGCTATTGCTGTTGTCCAGCTCAACCTTCCTTCTTCCGAGCTTTCTTCTTGATTTCTAGATGGGATCTTTCCTCTAAGCCCATTTCCATGAAGCTTCCAGAGTTTAATGTGTAGAAACTTTCATTCTCTAAGTTTGTTTATGGGCTTCCCAAGTGTCGCTGTGATTTCTTCCTTGGTCGACTTGATGGCCCTGAGGATCTTGTCAAATTGTGAGGCTGTCATTACTGTCACGGGCACCTCCTGTTCCTGATTGCTAGCCTGTTCTCACAAATGGCCTCTGTCTGTGACAATCTGCTAAGGCTGCAGATGGCCAGGGCCTGGCTTGGGTAGCCTTGACACACACGTGGGCAAAGTATGAGAGGTGGCTTCCCTGGATGTCAGCTGGGCAAGAGTCGCCCAGGCCTCCTATGTGGAGCTGGCTTTTCTCCCACTTTGTGTGTGAGCCATTGAGAGATCACCTTCCCCTTCCCACCACATTGGTAACACCTTTGAGTCCACAAACTCGTGGCTCCTGATCACTTGCATGATTGCTTACAATTTCCATGACTTGCTGATCTCTATCATCTTTCCCTTGCCTGGTGTCTGTGTTTTCCCTGCCAACCAAGCAGGAATCCACAGATAACCTCTTATCACATGGTGTACACCGTAGGTAGGTGCTAAGCAGAACAGCCTGAAATCACTGGAGCTGGACATGGACGCAGAGGACAAGAGTGCAAAGACCTCCTCCAAGGACTCAACAATCCTCAAGGAAGTCTCCAAGGAGCAAAGCCAGAAGGCTGAGGGTCTGAGGGTATGCAACACTCCCTGTCTATCTCATAGTGGCCTCTGCCTCAAGAGCCCACCTTACCTTGAGCTTTGCACTGCCCACAGAAGAGGGTGGTGCTGGCCCAGAGGTTCCTGGCTCAGACATCAGAGGTACTGCTGCAGTGTATACAGGCTTCCCTGAGCAGCAACCTTATGGACATCGCAGCCACTGCCAGCATAGAGATGGTGGAGTGCATTGGTGCCCTGGATCCCGTAACCACCTGCCAGTTCCTGGCACTGTTCCAGGTATAGACCGCCTCTGCTCATCTCCAAAAGGGCCCTTGTCTGTCACCCTGGGAGTGGGAATGCCTCAGTTCCAGTCGGCAATGCTGCTTCCCATTAGACAAGACAGGGGTAGTCCTGTGGCTGAAAGAAGAGCCCCCCACTATTCTCTGAGCCTCAGGTCATGTTAGCCCTCAAGTCATAGAAGCCAAACAGGAACCTTCTCTCAGTGAACCATGCTGTCTTTACCCCTCAACCCTGAGTCCCCATGGTGGGACATAAGGGCTGGCATAGTCCTGCTTCATGGTGGACAGAGGTCCAGCAGAGAGGGTGACCCACACAGACTCCTAGATGCCCAGTCATGGCTCAGTTACCCCTCTGCCCTTTCACACTGCGCACACCACTCTTCCCTGCTCCGTTTCAGAGCTGTTCAACCTCGGAGATGATGCGGAACGTTTTGCTCACAGCCACGCGCAATACTAGCAGCTCACAGCTGGCGGCCCTGCTGCAGCTCCACCAACGACTGAGGCAGCTGGACAAGACTTCCACAAGCCTGTTTGCCAGTGTAGAGCAGAGGCTGGCCAGCACTTCCAGGGTAATGGGCAAGGGAGCCCACGCACGTACTCCTGTGGCCTGTAGGCCTCTGTGCTCACTTACTGAATGCTAAGAGGACAGCTTCTAAGTGGTGCATGCTCTGCCTCTTCTAGCTGTGTGGTTCTGGAGGGCCACTCAACCTCTCCAAATCTTATGTGCTGTGGGTACAGATACAAGAAAGCCGAAAGAACTGTACTTCCTTCCCCTTAGTTGCCACAGGGGAGTCTAGGTCTTGGTGAATAAATAGCCAGCGAATAGCCAGTCGCATCTGGCAGTAGGCAGGCATGACACTAGAGCAGTGGCTCAGAATGCTATAAGCTTTTGAAACCTCAAAGCCCACCCCAGCAGTGACACACCTCCCCTAACAAGGCCATATTTCCTAATCCTTCCAAGTGGGGACTAAGCACTCAAATATATGAGCCTATGGGGCAGCCCATCCTCACTGAAGCTACCATAAGCTTCAACAGCTCCCTAAAGACAGAGATCACCTGTGAAACCAGGCTAGCTAGATCCACAAGAGAAGATGCCTGCAAAGCACAGTAGTGTATCCACACAACGGCACATACTACAGCAAGGAGAGCTTGTCACGACATGACCCCACACGGCAAGGCTACCCACATCCCCGAGGTGGCCAGTGGCCAGGCAGAAAAGCAAGCCTCCACCAATAGAAGCCTGTTCACATCCCCTACATGGAGGAGTTAGGATAACCACACAGCTGATCTCTTCACCCGCCATGTGGGTACAGCCATTGTGAACACAGTCCCCTGGGGGCTTCATGTAGGGTTGCTTATTCCCTGACTAAAGGTTCCTAAGAAATGACCTCAGTTTTGCAAACCTAAAGCTCTGGCTTGAAGCTGAAGCCATGAGCAAAAACAGCTCACCCAGGAATATCTTGGGGTACTCCCCAGGGCCCATGCTGGCTGGCCTGGGCGGTGGAGAGCCTGAAGTGCGCAGTGTCTAGGATTACTCAGATTATCTGTGTACGAGGTTTACAGGAAGCAGGAAAACCGGGGGTGGGGGGTGGGGTCTGGCCTAAACAGACCCCAAGTTAGTTCAACAGCCTGAAGACCCAGAGCTAAGTGTAAGCTCTCACTAGGCTCAAGGAGGCTATAAGGAATGCCCTTTAGTGCTTCTGGGAGGCTCATCCGCAAGTAGGCGGAGCTGGGCAATTTAGAGGAGTTTCTCGTGCCTCTGCTGCCCTCTTATGGCAATAATGCATCCCACGGCCCACACCACCTAGGGGGAGAGCAGTGACTTTCCCCTGTCACACACAGGCATGGCAGAGCCTCTGTGTCACAGATCAGCATTTCAACTACCTGAATGAGATTCCGCCTATGTTCCGGATCCTCTTTCTGCAGCACTCACAAGACAGGTGAGGATTTCCCCCTCCCATCATTGTAAACCTCTGCTCTGTGGAAAAGCCCAGCAAGGAGGCATGGGCACAGCAAGCTTACCGTACCTCAGCCCCTATCCTGAGGCGGACTGGGCCATCTGGGAAGCATACTGGGCATACCGGACAAGCGTGGGCACCTGTTTGATCCAGACACATAGGAAGTCCTCTTCCGCCCTCCTGGAAAAGGCCAGAGTGAATTTCCATGATGATGGAGGCACTCTGTGATATGTGCCCACACAGGATCTTCCCGGCAGTTCTGTGTTGGCTTGCACTTCTGAGCCTTTTGTAATTTTGCTCTTACTTGGGTTGTACAAAGTGATTTCTGGGTCCCTGCCTGCCAAAATAAACATGGAAAGGCAAGCGTTGGATGCCAGCAGCAGACTGGCTTGCGAGGCTCCTGAGGCATAAGTGCCTTGATGTTTACCTCTGGGAATGGGCCTGTGACCTTCACTCTCCCTGCAGGTCCTGTCTGTATGGTGCTGCCTTTGAGAGACCAAAGTCTATGCCTGCGCCCAAGGGGAAAATGATACCAGTGGGTGGTAAGCATGGGTGTGAGCAGGGCTCCTCCCACTCACTCCAGATGGGTTGCAGTGGGTATAAGAAATCCCTACCACACAGAAGGACCTCCCACTTCCAGATACAGGGCATGAGGGAAGGCTGAGCCCAGAATAGAAGAGAAAATAGAGATGCCACAAGTTTCTAAGGGATCTGGAGCGTCCATGTCTCCGTAGAGTCCCTCATGTCAGTCACCACTGTTTTGCCTCTTTTCTGGGTAGCAGCCATTGTACCGCCCAGAGAGGAATAGGGAACTCCATGTACCCAGAAGAGTTTCCCATCGCAGGCCCTACCTCTGAGGCATTAAGGTTAAATACCCACACAAGGACTCCTACATCTCCGTCTGTCCACTCACTTCCCCAGTAGCTTTGCTCTGAGCCCTGTAAAGGCCACGGGTTTGTCTCTACAGGTCACTGCAAGGTAATGCGGGTGCCTATGAGTCCAACTGCCATCTCAGACCTGTTGACCAGTGTCCAGTGGTTCCAGAGGCATACACAGGCTCAGGTACACAGTAAAGATGTGACCCTGAACCCCAATGTTTGAGGCCTGAAGCTCTAAGTCATATTGAAGACTGCAGTCCATCCCAGGGAAAGCCAAGACTCTAAGATTGGGTCAGGCTGGGGTCCTGGGCCCAGATCCCAAGAGGATGAAGGGGAAACCCTGTGAAAGGTGGGGAGCTCCTGAGTCCTTGACTTGAGTGTGACTCCAAAGAAGGGGTCTAGCTACTTCTCCTCAGAGCATAAGGGTGCCTGTCCTGGGCCTATCCCTACCAGCAGAGGACACGGTGTCTGCAGAGGACGTGGATAGGACTGAGATGCCAGAATGGCCTCCTCAAAACTGTTGGGGGCATTGTGTTGGGAAGGGCCATGCCAATGTTCTATCTGGAAGGGCTGGGGCTTGGTTCTTTCCTTGGTGTCTTTGCAATGCTCTGATTGGGTGAAAGTCATGTCTAGACACCCCTGAAAAACAGGCTGTGGTTTGGGTTGGGGCAGAAATCGGACACCTTGCATGATGAAGAGCGAGACTTGTGCATGCAGAGGCTCAACAGTATCCTGGCGCACATGGAGGAATACATGAAGCCCATCGCCCCCGTGTTCACCTTCCCAGATACCAGGTATCAGCATGCTATTTCCTCCTCTGAAGGCTCCCCTGGGTGGCCAGCTTCCTGACACCAGGTGACGTAAAAGGAGCTAGAGGCTGTTGTACATGGGCTACGAGACCCACTGCAACCAAAATCTTTGTACAGAACAGAGGGCAGCTAAAGGCCAGCTCCAAACCCAGATCTAAACAGCAACGTGCTGATGGGAGCCGAGTAGCTAGTTGCGATGGGCAGAAATCCGGGGCTGGTTTCTGAGACCTCCCTCCATGTGGAAACTGATGCCTGAGTGTCCTGGCCCATACTAAGAGACAGAAGAGCCTAGCTGTTCTGTGTGTTATGTGGGCAGGAATCCCACTGTTGTTTTTGCTGCTGCCGCTGCTGCTGCTGCTGCTGCTGCTGCTGATGATGATGATGATGACGACTCTGGCCTACTGACCCCATTGATCTGAGTATGGTGTGAGAGAACTAACAAGTCCCAGGGATTCGCCTCTGGCATTCACTTTTGGGGGGAAAAGGCTGATGGAAGGTGAAGGTGGCATTCTTCTGCAGTAGCATAAGGCCATCCTGTGATGTCTCCATCTGTTGACACTGTGTGTCAGATATAAAGATGGCCCTCAGTGACTGCTGGGTGTGGTTAGCCCATACCCTTAATCCCACTCACTCAAGAGGCAGAGACAGGAAGTTCTCTGTGAGTTTGAGGCAAGGCTGGCCCACGTAGAGTTGTAGGACAGCAAGCATTATATAAGTGAGACTATGCCTAAAACAACAGAAGCAAAAATCAAAGCAGCCGTCATTGGCTGAGTAGCAGGCTGAGTGGCGCTTTCACAGCCTTTGGGTGTCTTCCTATGCTCCCTAAAGCCTGACCACAGTCACTCTGAATTTCAGAACACAGGTACAAACTTCTGCGCCCGATGCAGGGAAATACAAAGGCAAAGAGAAGGAAAGGAAATCATCTCTCCCTACAGGTGAGTGGCAGGAGCAGACCACGGGCCACTACTGTTACCCAGGGACTCTGAGCAGGCACTCACCCTCCCATCAGGGAAAGCCCGGGTGGGTCGGGGATCAGGAGTTCCGTGTCCACATGGGAATGATGGTCCCCAGAACCCAGGGCTTCTCCCCTTGAGGTGGCCCAGTACATGATCACCCCTGGCTAGGTGGAGGGCCCCAGAAGAGTAGTTCTCAACCTTTCTAATGCTGTGACCTCATGTTGTGATGGCAGGCCCCAATCATAAAATTATTTTCATTGCTACTCCATAACTGTAATTTTTCTACAGTTATGAATGGTAATGTAAGTATCTGTGTTTTCCAATAGTCTTAGGCGACCACTGTGAAAGGGTCTTGCGACACTCCCCCAAGGGGTTGTAACTCACAGGTTGAGAAGGTTCTGGGCTCTGAGAGTGGCAGCTCACTGAGTGAGATTATCAAACAGCGGATCCACCTTGCCCTTCCTGACACATGGTGCCTATGAGCAAGAGGTAGTCATGGGAAGGAAGTCAAGTCCCATCCACCTGTCACCCAGATGTGGTCTCTTCTGGTGGCATTGTCTGTGGGTACTTTTAGCACAACTCGACCAGTTTTACTAAAAGAGAGGGGAGATGCTCTCGCTCCATGACTCCTGGCAGGAAGATCAAGTGTGTGCCTTTCTGTCTCTTGGCTACCTCTTTGATTTTGCTAACATCTCCTTTAAAAGGCAATTTCCTACAATAAATTTGTCTGCTTTTCTATCCCCATGAAGAGCTAACAGATGGCAAAGGGGATGGCTGGCTGCTTGCTTTCCCCCAATAAAAGCCACAGGCTCCCTCCCAAATTGAGCTAGTCATGTTGCCATGACTCAGACACAGTACCCCAAGACCCGCAGATTGCCAGTGAGTCAGCCATAAATTGGAGTGAGGGGAGGTTGTTCAGAATTACTGCAGTGACCGGGAAAGTGAGTGCAGGTTTCAAACTTGGTGAGCAGGCCAGTCTGTGGTCTAGGTTAAACTTACAGGATTAAAATAGGAAAGAAGAGTCACTGCTATGTTTCAAGCAAACCTGTTTTGGCTTTGAAAATTAAGAAAATCCAGCTGAAGCTTCCATGGCCTCACCTCTGGGTACCAGCATAAACAGCAGGCAGAGTGACAATTCCTCATTGGTCAGTGGCTCCCATCTACAGTCACAGAGAGGCTGCAAGTGGTGTCAAGAGAGCAAGCCCTGTTCCACGGCCCTCTGAAGGACCCACTCTCTGGAAAGTCCTCTGGGAGGAGTTTTCATGAGCCTGGAGGTTCTATGGCCTGCCTTGGGCGGCCGGTGTCTTGGGATGTGGCATCCTGTAAGGTTTACCACTACATATGGACTCTGTCCAGGTCCGTATCATAAACTTGATCTCATCATCAAAACCAGTGGCTGCCCCAGGGGCCCTAGCATGTCATCAGTGCAGTCATGCCTCTGCAAGCCAGGCTAGGGCCATATTCTTCTCTCGTATCTTCACGCCAGTCACCTCAACACAAAGTCAGAGCTTGGAGTGATGACTCCCAAGATCCAGGGTCTGCCCTGTCCTCAGAGCCAGTCTCTCCTTTTGTCTGAGCTCCTGTCATTTCCCTTCCACAGGGCAGCCTGACCCTGAGTACATGATCCTGATCGTAGACAAGCTCCTATTAGAGTTGCCCCTGGAGGGGCTCTCCGCATTCGACAACGTCACCTCTCTGTCACGAGACTTTTCTCTTCAAATGCTGTGGAACCGTCTCCATAAGGAGGGGATAGGTGAGTAATGCTTTAGCCATAGTAATGCTTAATTTTAAAATGGAAATATCGACATTATTTTTCAGGCAAAACATTATTAACGCCTGTCAAAAAGTAATTAGCCAAGGCACTGGGGCTTGACCAGCATATGCAAGGCCCTGGGCTCCATACTCAGTATTGAAAATGATTTCCAAGTGTTTTAACATCTTCCGTGGCCCTTACTCATTCAAAATCATTTCCACAATAGACGGTGATGTGAACGGAAAGCCTGCTGTGCTCCATGTTTCATGAGCGCTGATACCACAGCAAAAGAGAATCCCACTGGTGGAAAAGTCTGGCATCCAGAATCATTTGGCTAGATGCTGAGAGGAAGTGAGGGAAGGCAAGGCCCTGTGTCAGGCCTAGGCAAGATAGAAAGCAGGAATTTGAAGACCATCATCTGTGAGGCTGCAAGACACTCCAGTCTGTGAAAGACCTCCAAACTGTTCCTGGGGCCTACTTCACTTCCGAATACATGTTGTACATCAGTAAATACCAAATTAGTGTCGAAAAGATAGCTCAGTGGTAGAGCATTCTCCCAGCATGCACAGGGCCCTGGCTTCAAAAACCCATACTGCAAAAAGAGAAAGGCATTCAGCAATCAATAAATACCAAATTAAGGCAAATAGCCTGAGCTGCTGCTGCCACTCCAGATAAAATAATAAGAGTCACATTCTTCCTTCCAACCACAATGACAAGAAACCAGGCAGACAAGAGGAAACAAGGCACCAGCCAACCCAGGACAGTAACACCCGCCAAGAGACGGGAGATACATAGCGAGACCCCCAACAACCTGACCCAGGGTGCTTCTTAGAGTTTTTGTGGCTCGAACATGCGCAAGAACAGCAGGAATAGCCCACGTGTCTCCCGGGCTAAAGACGTGGGAGCTAGAAGCCTGGAGGGAAAGCTGAAAAGTTTGGGGACAACATGGCAAGGAGTGTCAACTGCATATAAAGACCCAGAGAGAACCCCATGGTGGCCAGCAGAGGCAAGGCCAGCAACGGTGACTCCAAAGACAACAGAAAGAAACAAGCAGCCATGAAGCAAGAGGGTGATAATTAAAAAAAAAAAAAAAAAAAAAAAAAAGATTTTTTTTTTCCATTTAAAAAAAAATCTATTTTGAGCAAAAAACTTGAGTGAAAGAAAATGATAGCAACACTGTGGGATTTTTATAACACACATGACAAATCAGAGCAAGAAGTAAGGGAAGGGATGATGCAGCGGACTGTGCCGCAAGGGTCTCACGCCATATGTGATGCAGGGCTGTGTCACTTAAAGGGAGATTGGGGCAGAATGCAAATATAACCCTCACGCAAGCACTAAGAACAGCCCGAGCCTCAGAGTTTACCCTAGATCTGCAGGGAGGGATCGAAGCTGACGGTGGGAGGCACACGCTGAAATCACACACACACATCTCCTGCAGCTGCTAGCCTGGCTGCAGGCGCACAGTTTGGTGTGGAGGGTGAGGACCAGAGGGCTCCACATCCTGGGAGGATCAATGGGTGAGCCATTTTGGAATGATGGGTATACACAGCGGGTGTCCATCAGAGGAAATGGGACCAGCCAGTTGAAGGAATACCTGTTCTCCCGTGTTTGCGGCATTTCCATTCACAGCGACTGGAGGGTCCATCACCGGGCAAATGGTTACAGAAGCCGGGCCACATTTACACGGGTGAGCACTGTTCAGCCAGAGAAAAGAAGGAAGTCTTGCCTTAAGACAACGTGGATGAAGCCAGGCACAGTGGCACACGCCTTTAATCCCAGCACTCAGCAGGCAGAGGCAGGTGGATCTCTGTGAGTTTGAGGCCAGTCTGGTCTACAAAGTGAGTCCAAGACAGCCAAGGCTTGTACACAGAAAAACCCTGTCTCGAAAAACCGAAAGAAAGAAAGAAAGAAAGAAAGAAAGAAAGAAAGAAAGAAAGAAAGAAAAAGAAAAGAAAACATGGATGAGCCTGGAGGACATTGTACCAGGCACAGACGACAGACACACACTAACTCACTCACACTGGGAATCTTATCAGCTTCAACTCCAAAGCAGAGAGAAAAGTGTGGCAGGGCTGGCAGCAGGGAGTCACTGGCCAAGGACACAAAATTCCAGGAAAAAAAATTTTGAGAGCTCATTTGAGTGACATAGTCACTGTGGCCAGTTCAATGCCATCTGCTTTTGAAAGTGGCTGAGGATAGGGTCTAGGTGACTTTGCAAGCAGCAGTGATGGGACCGTGTGGCACGACTGTCTGGCAGCCTTAGCCCCACCAGCCCACGGTGCCTGCTTCAGAGCAGCTGACCATGCACCCATTGTGTTTGCTTAATCCAAGTAAAAGATGAATGATTAAATTAAAATTTTAAATCAATAATTAGTGCAGAAGCACACGTTTGCCCACTGCTGATAGGAATGCTGCTGCCAATATGGCAATGACACAGGAGAACCACCTGGGAAACCATCGGGGAGAGGTCATAAAAAGCTACACACTGGCCCACAGGTGACCTATGCACCCTCCCCTAGGTCTTTATATAGGAGATGAGAAGATGCATCCATCCATCCATACAAACTCTTAGATTGTACAACAGTCCAAACCTGGAGGCCACTGAACTGAAACACCTGGTTCCATGGGTTTTTTTTGCACAGTTCTAGGGGCTTGATCTGACAGGAATGGTGAGGGAATGAAGAAACAACTATATGCATGTATACACAGAGACAGGGTGAGAGAGAGGAAAGCAGTGGGGGGAGGAGGCAGAGAGACAGAAAGAGCAAGAGGGAGAGACAGAGAGAGGAGAGAGAAGAGGAGAGAGAGGGGGTGGGGCGATGGAGAAGCTGGGACTCGGCTCTGTGATGGAGAAGCCATAGGACCCTATCCTGGATGCTCAGTGTGTTTATCACACTGTTGAGCAGAGAGGCAGGGTTATTATGTATAGACAAACTCGGAGTCAAAATTATCATATAAAGATAAACAAATTAGCTAATCCTGATAAGAGTAGTTTCTGTTGCAGAGCAGTCTCCAGACCACAAATGACGGGATGGAGAAAGCCATGGCGGACAGTCCCTTCACTGACCACCACCATCCACACATGGGCCAGAGGAAGGCTTGGCTGTTTCCCTTTGACTTCTCCATTTCCCATGGGTCTGAGACTATGATACTTGACTACCCGGCCACACCCATGTCAACAGCACATATTCATTAAGTCTTCTTCTGCTCTCCACAACTGAGCAGCTGTCATCCTGGGGCCCAGGGTCCACTTCCCTTCAGAGCATCCAGCCACCTATATGTACAGGGGCTGGACCCACCCAGGCAAGTGGGTCAGCAGGATCCTGACTGGGCAGTGAGTTTGGGGGTGGGGGTATCGCTGTCTCCAGTACAGCTCTTTCAGTGACACAGCAATTCCAGTGGGGGAATAAGGGCTATATGAGCCTTGGGGAAGTGAGTAGGAGTGGGCACTGTTGGCTGTGGCTGAGGTGCTGGGAATGGAGAGGAATTCCAGGTGCTAGCTGGCCATGTCCTAGTCACCAGGCTATTTGAACTATCTCTGAAAATGGTGGAGGTGGGAGGGTCACAGGATCATGTGCACCAGGACATGAAGGCACAAAACAGGGAGGGTGCGACCCTTACTCCTGCCGGTCTCATGATTAAGATTTTTTTGGGCTTCGGACATGTCTCAACCTCACTCTTAGCTTCAGGCCAGTTGTTCCACTCCATCCCCCCACCCACCTCTAACCCTGACCCCGAGTCACACGGTTCGCGTTACCCCACAAGCAGCTACTTGATGGTCATTTGAACCACCGCTGGGATGGATGGATGGATGGTACAGGGGAACATATCAGCAGTGAGGAGATCTGCCCTGGGAAGGACTCAAAAGAGGGCACACAGCACATGCCTTCATTTTTGTAAAATCTAGAAAACACACATTGATTTCCAATTAGAAAGCAAGTAAATAGGTACTTGGCAAGGATGAAGGCCTCAGGAAATGCTAGGCTGAGGTGTAGCTGAGGGCCTGTGTAAAGGTCAGATCTGACTCTGATGGAAGACCCATCAGAACCAAGTGCCTTCTTCATGTTTCCCCGAGAAGTGTCCTTCGCAATGCGGGGATGGCAGAGAGCCATGCCTGTGCCTCAGCCTCATTTCCTGTGGAAGTCCCACCCTGAAAGGCATAAAAGGAGTGAAAGGCACAGGATGGGCAGGGAAGAGGATGGTCACAGTGGGGCACGGTGGTATCTACATGAAGCCCCCAGAAAGACCTGCCCACTAGGGATAGCTTGGCATAGAAGACACAGACTATAAGTCTCTGTGCAGAGACTCAGGAACTAGCAGGGACCCAGATACTACAGGCTCCCTGGTGAGTTCCCTGTGTGGAATGCCCGTGCTCAGGAATGTGTGCCTAGAAACCTTGGACGCTGGTCTCTCATCAAGAGCTTTTCTTGGGGCCTTGAAGCTTTGTGTTTTGACATGATAAAAATTACAATCAATTGTACCCACCTTCACGTTCAGAAAATTCAACCTGAGCAACTGAGCAGCAGCTAGTGCCTTCACAGCGCTGTGTCCCAGCCGACTCCTCACACTTGTCATTGTTCTCCACAGAAGGCACAGTGAAGAAAGAGACCAAAAGCAAGGAGTTCAAGAAGAAAAGTCCAGGGAAGAAGGGCTTGAAGGTAGGTGGATGAGAGCCCAGGGGCCCCCGTGCTCCTGCCAGCTTGTGTTTAGTCAGGCCTGCCATATCTGCCGAGGCCCAACTGGTGACCCCAGGTCTTGATGCTTCCTCTATGTTTCAGGGAGTGATCCGGGTCATCCCACCAGAATGCATGTTAATTGACTCGGACACCATCAAGTGTATCCTTTGATGGGTTCTCATGACCTCCCAGGGCCCTGCTTTGGTTCCTATTTGTTTGTCCTTGACGCAGGCTCAGTTGTTGTGGACCCTTATGAGGAGGCCCAGGGCAAAGGTGAGGACATCATAGAGGCTCTTACATATAGGCCAGAGCCACCCAGGCCTTGTGCCAGCTGTTCTGGTGGCTATTTGGAAATCACCCCAAGTGGCCTTGGAACCTTGGGTCTGAATCTAAGCTGACCCACCTTGCCACTCTAAATGCTTTGATTCATTGGGGCCTCCTCCTTCCCCCCAACTCTTTCTCTTCCTCCTCTTCCTCCTCTTTCTCCTTATCCTCCCCTACCAATTCCTCCATCTGAAGAAGAAAGGAGAGGCACTGTCATTCCCACCTGTGCTGAAAACACACTCCTTCCCAGCCAGGGGCACAGGGCCCCATCCCTCATACCCTGTGGAGGAAGCCACAGCCTCTTCCAATTCTTCCTGCAGAGGCACTGAATCCCATCACCATAACCCAGGATATCTTGGAAAAGTTCCGAGACTCATACACGGCACGTTGGATGGGGCATCTGGGAAGCGCCCACTTTCCAAGGTTGGAACCTGGGTCTCCAAAAGCAGACTAGAGAGGCTGGTGCCCTCGTGTGATACCTTTCCTATTGGCTGGATCTGTTCTGTAGAGTCCCTGGCACAGGACTAGGCAAGGGATACCACTGTGTGGTCTCAGGTTCACTCACGCACACATGATCCGCCCCCCCCAGGTGACCTCGGGTCCCCTCAGGCTAAAGCATCCGAAGAAGGTACACTACTAGCATAGGGTCAGGTAGTCCCATGTCACTGGCCCCCATGGGCTTCCATTCTGTCATCCCTGTTCCATAGTGTGTATGGGCCTGGGACAGGAAGAGCCAAGACAGTTGGTACCGGGGCACAGGGGCACAGGGGTGAACCTGTACAGGGCTGGGGTGGAGCACAGAGGGCAGAGTTGATGGAGGCAGGACACAGAGGGTAACAAAGACCATACCTAGTCCCTGTCTCCCATATTGGAGGCGCTGTAGTACTTCCCAGAGCCAGCACTAATATTTGTTCCTGGACCACAGCTCGTGCTCTGCAGGGTGGGAAGTCAGTCCATCCGAGGCCAGCAGTACAGTGGGAAAACAAATAATTTGATCCCCACAGAAGAACAAAGGCTTTAGTGCAAGTGGAAGGGGACAAACAGATCTGGAAGGAGGGGTTGCAGATGCATGCACCTACCCCAGATGTGTGATTCCCTCCCCTCCTCTCCTCCCTTCCTCCCCTCCTCCCCTCCCTCCTCCCCTCCCACTGTTCTCAACCCACACAGCCAGGCTGACTGGGAGCATGTACTGGACAACTGCCGAGCCTTTTTCTTCTATGGGATGGAGGGCTTCCTGTCCCACCTGGAAGTGGAAAGATTGGTAGCCATGGATCTGCAAGGTGAGGTTGCTGCCCCCCCCCAGCCCTCTCCCCTCGCCCCCCACCCCCGTCCCACCCATCAACAGCCTCAACCAGAGCCTAGAGGCACAAGTAAAATCCTGGGGGAGGAAAGAGGAAAGCAGGGGCCACTGCCACTTGATCTGAGTCCAAGGCTTGCTATGCTTCAGGAAGGCGTATTACCCTGCCCTAAGCTATCCTCTATCTGAAAACTGTCCCTGTACTCCATTTCCAACAATGGAACTGCAGCCACAGAGCCACTAACCCCTTCTGATTGCCCCCAGCATGTCCTTAGATTCAGAAGGCTCCTGTTCAGATCTCTCCAGACTCCCACAGATGAGAATTGGATATGGAGTGTCACCTCACTGGGCTACACTGAGAGTGGAGCCTTTCCAGTGTGAACATGGCTGCTTGGGGGGCCTTGTTCTCTCCGTGTGTCCACTAACACCAGGCTCAGGGGACCAGTGAGCCCCAGAAGTGTGTGCCTAGACAATCCCAGGGAGTGAAGGAGTTCAGAGGCCAGATAGAGGGTACCACAGGTGGGAAGTGGCCTGAGCTAAGTTCAGAGATAAAAAAGAACTGGCACCATATGGCGTGCTGAGCACAGTGTGCTTCCGGGCCCCTTGCCAGGTGTGCTGTGCTGGCATGGCACTGACAACACACAGCACTGCAGGACAGTGGCTCGACGTTCAGACATTTGGAGGGTGTATTACAATGTGCTGGTCTTTGTGGTCCACAGCCATCTCGGACACATGGCCAAAGACCCTCTGGTGTGACTGTGTCCCCTGCCCCAGGGTTCCCCAAGGTCCTTTTCCTACTCATAGGATGCTGCTTTTTCTGGGCTGCTCAGAGCTAGCCACCATACACAGTCAGTGGGTGGGTAAGCCTTTCAGGATCCCAGAGATGTCCCTTTCTCCCTCATGAGGCACATGGCCCTCTGTAGAGCTGCCTGGATGCTCTTTCCATGCCAGGGCACCCATGTCCACCATGGCCAGG
Source organism: Acomys percivali (assembly GCA_907169655.1). Taxonomy (NCBI): domain Eukaryota; kingdom Metazoa; phylum Chordata; class Mammalia; order Rodentia; family Muridae; genus Acomys; species Acomys percivali. The sequence goes on along the minus strand of OU015757.1, from coordinate 19,729,858 downwards.
GTCTATTTCCATCCTGACCTGGTCTATATCCAACCACTTGTAGCCCTGTAGGCATACATAGTGGACTAAGCATTCCTTGTCCCAGGGATGGAGAAATCATCTTAGAAGGGCTAATTCTCAGTGATATGGCACATAAAGTAGGGGACACTTAAGGCATGTGAAAACATGGCAATCCCTCCTGGTGTTCTCTGATACCAGGAGGCCATGTCCCTTCGCAGATGGATGTTTCGCCTATTGGAACTGCGATGAAAGCCTATCTCAGGGGTCAGGGACAAGAGCAACCTTGTCACCTCAGTGTCCATGTGGGTCCTGTAGATAGTCACACTAGGATCACACTTCGCCACTTGTTTCAGTGAGCAGGTCTGTCTAGAGTGGCCCACTCACTGCCAAGTCCTCATGACCTTTCCCCATCTCAGAAACCCTCACTTGGCCAGCAAACTGAAGGTGATAAGCTGGTCAGGTCCCAGAGCCCTCTAATAGAGTCCATAGTTCCTTTAGCCAAGCCTTCTTTGGGGCCGGCTTCTCATACCCCCACCACCACCACCACCCCGTCTATGCACTGAGGTTCCCTCTTCTCTCTTGGTACCAAGATGGAATGCCAGAAGCATCCATAAGTGATGAAGGAGTAGAGCTGCCAATGCTAGGAAGAATTAGAGGTGGCCCTGTGTAGAGTTGCTCCTCACTTTCTGTGTGTGGTCAGTGGGAACCCGAAAAGAACCTATTGAAAGTCCAAGCATCAGGTTGAGTGGTCAAAGTGAAGGTCCCGTGGGGATCTGGTGACAGTGTGGGTAACCACTGAGAAGCCTTGCTGTGTCCTCCAGAATGCCAGATGATAGTCCTGTTGGATTTGACAACATCCTCCAAGAGCCAAAGGCGGAAGATGGAGAACTCAGAGAACATGAGGTACCTAGTGTCCTTGCTGTATCATCAGGAGCCTACGGACGAGGAATGGGGGGTTGCTATGAGCAAGTGCCAATAGAGCTCACCCCGGGGGGTGGCTGGTGGACCACCAGGGCTGGCTGGCCAACACCTTCCACCTCATAGTGCCAATGTCCACTGCGGGCTCCATGCCAGGACCGGGAGCTGACACCAGATGGATTTGACAATCCTCAAAAAAAAAAAAGCTATTTCCTGTTAAATTACTCTTACTTTTTGTGGGTGAGATTCAGAACTATAAAAGCCCTGGTCCCCCCCACCCCACATACACACATGCAACTGCATTCTAGCAGCTGACACAGGGAAGGATAGGAAGAGGGCCATCAGTCCCCTGGCACCAGTCCATGTATCTCTACAGTGTGTCACAGAGGTCCTTGGAGAAGCCCATTGAGACTGCCATCCTTCTGAGTCTGGTAGGGGTGGAGAGCATTGTAGCCAACCAGTGGCCCACGCTGCTGCAGGACAACGCGCTGAGGGCCACCATGCTGTGGGACAGTGAGTGGGCACCCTTGCTATGCCAAAGTTTTCTTGGGCTTCTACTAGATGCCTGTCAAGGGTGTCCGTAGCCCAGCTGAAGGGACTTTTCTCTATACTCCTCTCCCCAGACCTGTTAGCATTTGGCAAGGCACTCGGGAAAACAGTTCGTCTCATTCAGAGGATAGGCAGTGAAACAGTTAACCAAGGTAAGGCAGAGACTGCCCACCCATTTGTCTGTATGTGTCACCTATGGTTTACATCATCTCAGTCCATGGCCCTCAGGAGCAAAGTATTCCTCCATTAGGAGAGAGAAGGAGGTGGGAGAGTAAGGGAAGGAGAAAGGGGGTGAAGGGGGAAGGAGAGAGACGGGGAGGCAGGGAAAGAGGGAGGGAGGGAGGGAGGAAGGGAGGGAGCGGGGAGTGCATGAGGAGCCAACACACACTATCCTTGTGGAGAAGCCAAATGTGGTCTGCTCAGCCTCTAGCCCACCACATACACAGAGAAAGAGGGAGGGGGAGGGGAGAGAAGAGAGGGAGTCTAAAGGAAAGAGGAGAAGGAGGGAAGGGGGGCGGAGAGCAAGCAAAAGAGCCTTACCCTCAATAAAAAGATCTGGGTGATCCTCTGCCCAGAGGAAGAACTTTGGGGAGTTGGCCACCTAGGCTACCCAGTCCATGGGGGGGGGCACCTGGTCTTCCTCAGCCAAGGCAAGAACACCTTCAGAAGGAGGAACTCCCGTGTTGAGGGTGGGCACTGCTAGGGCCAGGAGGAGCAGCCTTCAGCATCTCCTGTCCCTGTAACGTCTTAGACAGCCTCCCAGCTTCAGGGTTAAGCAGCAGGCAGGGCCACAGCATCTTGTCTGTTCTGGATGAGGCAAACACCACTGACTCATCCTTCAAGTAAACTCTGTGCCAAGATGTGCCAGCCGCAGCGAAAGAATCTATCTGCAGATAAATTTCACATGTAGATACTAGGGTAAAAAAAAAAAAAAAATCAGGTAAAACTCCAGCTAATTGCATTTAGCAATACACTAAAGTGAAAATGTATCAAACTCAGAAAGATTTATCCCGAGAGGATTTAAAATTGAGAACTCTGAAATACATTCAATACAAGTCAGTAGGAGATTAACTTTCGAAACCCCATGTGCTCCCCAGTGCCTGGGATGTAGTTGCCAGGGATAAAAAGGCAATTACATTGTGTAAGTACGAGTGAGTGAATGAACGAATAAGTGAGGAGTGAATGAGTGAGTATATTAGTGAGCAAGTTAGCAAGTTGAGGGGTGCATTAAGTGGGCAAGTGAATGAGCGAGTCGGTGAATGAGTGAGTCGGTGAATGAGTGAGGAGTAAATGAATGAAGTTGAGTTAGTGAGTGTATAAATTTGTGAGAATACATGAGAGCAAGTGACTGGGCAGCCAAGTAAAGGAAGAGGGACCAGAGAGGTGGACAAAGGTGGTGATGTCTGGCTTCTTCCTAACAAACCAGAAACAGGACTGGGCATGGCTCCACCTGACTCCTTCTGCTATATAGAGTGACCAGCATGTTGTTTTGCTACAAATGGAGAAAGGGCCTCATGACCACTGCTGTCAGTGTTGGTCCTCTAGTTCCTGTCATCCCACAGGAACCGAAGCTGAAGCAAGTAGCATGTGTTTGGAAGGAAGAAACCAATTATACCTTGTCCTGCCCAGTTAGGGGTGCCTCTAGATCTCCCAGAGGAAGCCATGAGGCAATTCTCCAGCTTTAAGATGTTCCAGGGAGTCTGGGGGGAGATATTCAGGGAGCTTGGGGTCAGGCTTGGTCCCATCCTGGTATGCCATTGACAACCATGTGGCCAGACCTCCATAGTTTCCACACCTTGACAGCATTGAGGAGTGTGAGGTGGCACAGCTGCTGCGGTCAGGCTGTAGGGAGAACTCATGGCCTGCTGCAGCCAGAAGCGCCAACCTGCTCCCCGATGCTCCACTCTCCCTTGTGCCATGGCCTTGGTGAGGCTGGACATCCTGGCAGGATCCAAGCTGCTGCTGGGGAGCTCTGGAGTTCACAACTTGTGTCTTATGCTCCACAGATGAGGTTCCCCATACCTCCAAGGATGAGGTGTTCTCTGAGTTGCAGACTCAGCACCCGGAGTCACACCCCACTGCCCTTGGCTTGGTTCTGTACGGAGTGCCTCACCAAGCCATCGTATGAGCTAACCCCTGGAGTTCTTTGTGAGGCCACCATTCCTAGCTCTACCCCTCTGTGGCTCCTCCCCATTCAGGGGTCTTTCCCCACTTTTTGGGGCTCACCCAATCCTTGTCACAGCTGGATGCTTGCCCTGTCCACAGTACACAGTCCTGAGAAGACAGCTGTTGCCCGGTATCCCACCGAGGTTCCTCTTCATCCCTGTTAGCCCGCAAGCTTGTTTTTGGTTTCAGTGTTTTAGTAAATGACAAAACAAAGTGTGTGGTGTGTTTCTGGAAGTCCAGGACAGGAGCGGGGACATCCAGCTATGATCACCGGCCCATTCCAGCTCCATCAAAGCTTATGAGAGTATGCTGTCCTTGTGGAAACAGTACCTGCTCCACAGCTCTGGAGCTTCATGTGGTCCTCCTGGCCCCCATCTCCTGGCTTCTGTGCCAGGGCTCTTAGAAAAAGACCCATCTTATATGTGATCCTTCTGCAGTTTCAAACAGGCTTTTCCTGCTATGACAGTCAAGGGTGATTCATGAAGTCCGGAGGCCCCTTCCAGCCACAAAGTCCAGATGTTGGATCACCTTTGCCCATTCTGGCTCTCTGGCCAGGAAAGGAGAACAAAGAACAGCCAACAGGGCAGGAGTGTGAAGTCCCATTGGGCTCCATTAGCTTCCCCTACTGCTTGCCACCTCTGCTTAAGGGGTCATGCTGGAGCTATTTCCCATTCTCTCTGCTCCTGAGACAACACAGCAGGCAGAGCAAAGGGTCATTTCACCTCACGGTTCTGGTAGCCCAGAAGATTTTTGTCTGGCGGTGGCCTTCTTGCTGATAGAGTTCTGTGTCCCAAGGTGCTACAGGCATCTGATGGTGAGTGGCAGGAAGTATACCTCCCCTGGTCTCTGTCCTTCCTCTTACAAAGCCACTAGGATCCAGTCATAGGGTCTACACACCATGACCTTGATAAATTTTGGGCCCCCAAACACCCACTTTTTCACACCTCTTGGGGGACACTCAAATCATCTCAGCACCGGGGATTCTCTTTGTTCTGAGCTAGAACTGTGAAAGCAAGGAATGCAGAGTCACCAGTGTGTGACAGTTGTTCCTTGTCCTAAGCCTTATCGGGGCCCAGAGCTGTCTCTGCAGAAGTAGTGTCAGGTGGGTAGCCCAGATACTCAGCGCCCCTGTGCCACTGTGCACTCACCTTTCCCTGCCTCTCTGCCTGTGGGCACTAAAGGACTGGTGCCAAGGCTTCCTGGATCAGACCATTTGACCAAAACAATTTTTTTTTACATTTTTTATTAATTTATTCATATTACATCTCAATTGTTAGCCCATCCCTTGTATCCTCCCTTTCTTTCCTCCCTCCCGCTTCCCCCTCTACTCCCTTCCCCTATGTCTGTGACTGAGGGGGACCTCCTCCCCCTGTATATGCTCCTAGGGTATCGAGTCTCTTCTTGGTGACTTATTATCTTTCCTCTGAGTGCCACCAGGCCTCCCCATCCAAGGGACATGGTCTGATATGGGGCACCAGACCAAAACAATTTTTTAAAACACAAATTAATACCTACTAAAACAGCTGAAGAAAAACTGATGCAGATAGTGTCACATAATACTGTCGCCATGCCAGCAGAAGTCTATTTATACAATCCAGAACCTGCAAACTTGGTGAGGTGACACATGTCTTTAGTCCCAGAACTTGGGAGGTAGAGGCAGGAGGATCTCTGTGAG
>OU015757.1:19658965-19718600 GCA_907169655.1 Acomys percivali | reverse complement strand
TGTGTGTGTGTGTGTGTGTGTGTGTGTGTGTGTGTGTGTGTGTGTGTAAGCTGGCTGGGCTGTGGAGAAGGCCCAAAGCTAGAGGAGTCTGGCTCTCAGCTCTATTGTTCTGATGGTCTACTTTAGCATCCTTTCAACTCGCTGCCTCCCCTCCCCAGAGTGAAAAACCAGGAGAGATGCTGAGCACTGCAGCAGCCAGGAAGACATGCCCTCAAGTTCTGAGGAGCCCAGATCCAAGCCACCAGGAACCCCAGAGCACCCCTTGCCCCCAATCTAGACCCTTTGTCTTCAAGGGTCAGCTGTGGGTGTGGGAGTATGGGGGTGGTCAGCTGTCCTTTTCTGTCCCCAGGGCTGCTTCTTGGCATCTGAATGAGTCAAGGAGATCCTGCCCCACAATCCCTGCATCACCAAGAAGGGCTGAGACTGGGCGGCTATGGGTCTCCCACAACACGGGAAGCACTCATTGGACACACAGAACATGGCCTGAGCAGACTGTAGGAGCCCATGTCCTGCTGGGATGGCCAGGGTGGAGGGCTAGGCTGACCTTCCCAAGCATTCGGTTTTGAAAGGTGTCTTTGTTATCTGTTGCTGCTATGAACATGGCTAAAAGCAACCAGAGGAAATGAGTTTATCTCATCTTATGTCTCTCAAGCCACACTCCATCCCTGAGAGAAATCAGGGCAGGAACTCAAGGAGGGAACCTGAAGGTAGGCTCTGAACTGTAGCCATGGAGAAATGCAGTTTACTGGCTTAACCCTCATGGCTTGCTCAACCTGCCTTCTTAGACAAAGCAGGACCACCTGAGCAGGCCTGGCACTACCCACAGAGGGCTGGGCTTTCCCAGATCAGTCATCAATCAAGAAAAAGCTCGGGAGACATGCCCGTAGGCCAATCTGATAGAGGGATTTTCTCAGTTGAGGTCCCCTCTTCCCTAGCTTGTGCCAAAGCCACAAAAACAAAAAACAAAACAAAATAAATAAATAAACAAAATGTAACCAGCATAGCCTCTCAGCACTTAGGAGGCAAGAGGCAAGTGAATCTCTACCCAGTTCCTGGATGGCCAGGCCCATGCAGGGAAACCCTGTCTCGAAAAGAAACAGAAGAGAAATTAAAGCTAATAAGCACATAAGGCTTTGAAATGGTGAAGGTGGGCAAGGCAGGAATGAAACGAAATACCATGTGGGCATTTATTTCCTTCTGTGTCAACTCTGTGTGTCTGCACTGAGACACTTGAGCGCCGGGCGGAGTTTGCACTCGGAGGCAATAGTAGGTCAATGTGCTGACTTTCAGTGCTCAACCTCTGGCTCCTTGAAGACGCCACAAATTTGCCCCCAAAGCAGAACCATACTCAACCCCTAAGGCCAAGGCCTCCCAGCGCTGGCAAGTCCAGCCTCACTGTAGCTGGTTCTATCCTGTGGAGCACAGGGAAGAATTTTGCCAGACCCAGAGAGGAAGTGAGAGACTGTTCATCATGGACAGTGGCAGGTACGCATCCCAGTTTGGAGGGGGGAGGGGCTTGGAGGGAGAAGAAGGAGAGGTATTTGATGAATGAAAACAATGCAAGGCCAGGGCTGGGGACCACAGGAGTTTGTAGGCTGAGTGTATTCGTCACTGTTTTATTGCTGTGCTAGAACACCATGATAAAGACAACTTATAGAAGGAATGGTTTAAGCCGGGCGTGGTGGCGCATGCCTTTAATCCCAGCACTCCGGAGGCACAGGCAGGTGGATCTCTGTGAGTTCAAGGCCAGCCTGGTCTACAAAGTGAGTCCAGGAAAGCCAGGGCTACACAGAGTGACCCTGTCTCGAAAAACCAAACCAAAGTAAAACAACAAAAAAAAAAAACAAGGAATGGTTTATTTGACTTATGTACTAGAAGGATAAGAAGTTGTCATGGTGGGAAAGCATGGAAGGAAGCAGGAAACAGCAAAAGCTGAGAGCGCTCATCTTGAACCACAAGCAGAAAGAAAGCGGAGATGATACACAGGGACCTTCACAAGGCTTTGAAACCCCAAGGCCCATGCCCAGTGACAGAGCTACTTCCTCCAATGAGGCCACACCTCCCAAACTTTTCAAACAGCAGCATCAATTGGGGACTAGATGTTTCAAATGCCCATTCAAACCACGACACTGGGCATCTATGAGATGGCCCATGAGAAACCAATGGTGATAACCAGAGATGCTGACCTTCCAGGCCAGTGTGTATAGCCCTGCTGACCAAACTGCCTGCCCTTCCCTTTTGCTGCTGATGCCTCCTGCATTTTGCTTTTCCCCTCCCCCAGAGTCCTTTTGTCAGCGTCGAATCCAGGGCTAGAGCCACATTTGCGGTTTGTATTTTGCTTCCCTTTGTGACGGTTTGGTGTGGTTTGGTTTTGTCATCCCAGAGATCGAACCCAGGTCTTTGTACTTGCTAGGCAAGTGCTCTATCATTGAACCACATACCCAGCCCTTAATTTCTTGACATAGGTTCTTGCTATGTAGCTCAAGCTAGTCTTAAATTTTCAATCCTCCTGCCTCCACCTCGTAGGTGCAGCAATTGTAAGCTACCATGCTTGACTGCATAATTACATGTGCTACTGTGCTTGTCTCCACACAGTTTTGGTGTTAATCACTGTGGCCTTGTAATTTGCCTTAAGATCTGGTTACTAATCGCCATCATTGTTGTTAGTGTTTGACTTCAGCTATGAGGGACTTCAGCTCTTCCATGTAAAATTTATAACCAGTCTGTCAGATTCCCATGTGTTACTGGGCCTTTGATTGCAATTTCCCTGGCTGTGAGCTATCTTTAAATCTCTTCATATCCAGGAATACATTATGTTGCACCATCAGTTTCAACCCAGTCTCTTGGCTCTTCTGGCCTTTGATTACAACACTTCCCCGTGAAGCTTGCACATGCCCTTTGCTATTGCCTAGAGGCTTAATAGTTCTTGCAATTACTATAAGTAAATGTTTTCTATCGCATCTCTCAGTGCCGTTATTGTTATAAAGAAATGTTGATGGTTTCTTTTCACCAGCTCATTTACTCAGAAACTTGATGGGATGTCGTGTCAATTCCAACTAGAAGCCAACTGACGTCACTGGCAGGTGGTAATGGCATACATCTGCCCTTTAGGCCCCATGCCTCTCATTTTCTTATTGCAATGACCAGGATGCCCGTGACCACATAAGATGGCAGCAGCATCGGCAGGCACTTATATCTCACCCCATGGCCTAAAATTCCTTTATTAAAAGAGTGGTTTCCATGGAGATTTTGGGAGGCGGAGAAGGTTGAGATACGGGTCTCTTGATGTTAGCCCAGCCAACTTCCAACTCATAATCCTCCTGCCTCTACTGCTGACAGTATATGTGCCACCTTCCTTGCCTTAACTTGGTGTGGGGTTAAAATATACTCTATCAATTTAAGGACGGTCCTTTCTGTTCCTACTTTTTAAAAGAATTTAAAAGTCTTAAGTCTCCATCACCAAAGGCCTTTTGTGAAGTATTTTAAAAACAATTGTGTAGGTGTTTCTTTCTTTTAGTCCATTAATGAACCAATTCATTAAATAGAGTACTGTTTTGTAACTATCAAACCACCTTACAGTTTCGTTTCCTGACTTTAAAATACTCTTGCTCCCCACCAGCTCACTCTGCACAGAGCTGACTGACCAGACCAAACCTCTGGCTTCTGATTCTCTTCTTCCCCCCCCCCCCCTCCCCCCTCTTCTCCTCCCCTCCCCTTCTTCCTCTCCTCTTCTTCTCCCCCCACCCAGTCCTCTCTTCTCTTCTTCCCTTTCCTTATCACTTTTGCCTCTAGCTAGCAAAGGATGGAGTCAGTTCATTAATCCCTCAGGAGGACAGTGCTTGAATAAAGACTGAAATTTGACAGGGGCTGTGACCTGGGAGTGACCCAAAGGCACATAGCACACTGCCCTCTACGTGAAACATAGTTGTCTTTAGGGCACACAGATATTTGCTTGTATCCCTGTGAAAACTCTACAGTGCCCCTGAGGACACCACTCCCCTCCCTGTGAACCTTTCAAAGCAGGAGTAGAGCACAAAAAAAAAAAAAAAAAAAAAAAAAAAAAAAAAAAAAGGATCAATTATAATGACCAGACTTCTCTACAACTTCTCTAGAAAATGCAGCAGCTCCCCTGTAAGATCTGATTGAGCTACAAAATTAAATTGGAAAATGTGGACAGAAACATGCCTATAGTTTCACTTTGTCTCTGCATGTGTTCTGAATCTGGCTTTCACTCTTACATTAGAACAAGACACCGGGCGTGGTGGCGCACGCCTTTAGTCCCAGCACTTAGGAGGCAGAGGCAGGCAGATCACTGTGAGTTCAGGGCCAGCCTGGTCTACAAAGTGAGTCTAGGACAGCCAATGCTACACAGAGGAAACCCTGCCTTGAAAAACAACAAAACAAAACAACAAAACAAAAAAAATAAGCAAACAAACAAACAAAAAACCAGAACAAGCCTCCATCACCCATGAGAAGGTCCAGTAACCACATAGTCTCAATCCCTCGGACGACTGACCCTGATACCATGTGTTGCTGAGTATCTCCTCTCCTGGGCTCCATAGGAATAGCCTGCTGTGCGGTCACCATGAGGCCTTAGGCCTGAATAAACTGTGTACAGGTGCCCTGCTGAAACACTTAGTCCTGCATGGAGCTTAGGTCTACTATAAATCCACCAATGAGAACTCCAGGGGAAGATGAAATGGTATCTTGGACCCTCATCAAGGCCTGCCCGAAGCTCCCCTCCAGTTCATAGCATGATGGCCGCAGGCAGTACCCACAGTGCCTCTGTCAGCCTTTATGGGCACTCCTCTCTTGGGAACCTAGAATGATTGATACCCATCTGTTACTTCTTGTGTCTTGTGCCACCTCTTCTGTGCTACAAATCTTGGGCCTAACTTCCTCCCATTCTCTACTTTGCTGGATATACCTGGGTGAATGGACAGGGTGCCCCATACCTAAGTTATGGTTCCTTTCACTGTGATAAAACTCTATGACCAAAATTAACTTGAGGAGGAAAGGATTTATTTCACCTTACAGCTTCTAAGTCTATAACTTAGGGAAGTCAGGCAGGAACTAAAGGCAAGAACCTGGATGTAGGAACTGTAGCAGAGGCCATGGAAGGATGCTGCTAACTGGCTTGCTCATCCTGTTTTCTTATAGCATCCAGGACAAACAGCCTAGGGAGGGCACCACCAACCATGGGCTGGGGCCCTCCCACATCAGTCAGTAAGAAAATGCATTTGTCTTGTGGAAAATCTTACGGTATTTTTTTTTAACCCAGCAGAAGAAAGAGGCCCCCAGAGCAGGCAAGCATATTATGGTCCTCAACTTTCCTAATGCTGGGAACCCTTTAATCTGGTTCCTCATGTTGTGGTGACCCCCAATGATAAAATTATATTATTGCTACTTCATAACTGTAATTTTACTATTGTTATAAACCATAATGTAATGTAACTCTCTGATATGCAGGCTACCTGGTATGCGACTACTAAAGAGGTCTAATCCACAGGTTGAGAACCACGGTCCTAGAGCATCCTTGAATACCAGGGCCATCTGCCAGGAGAATAAAGTAAAGCATAAGGCAGAATGCACACACACACACACACACACACACACACACACACACACTGGTTCCTCTTTAGGCTATTTAAGCATCATTATAGTTCACAACAACTTTTCAGAGCCTCTAGACTAAACTAGAAAGAAAAACCATTCCCTCCAGCCAAGCCACAGGAGGGCTGCTAGTCAGGAAGGGCATCAGTCTGGGAGGGGGAGGGGCCCGAGCTAATACTTGAGGTCAGCAATGAGACCCTGACCTCTTTAGTTGAAATTGAGCTTCCCATGTCAGCAAGCTGTGTTTCTGTGTTCACTAGTCATTTGGACTCCTGATGTGTATTTCTTGTTTATAATTAGCTCTTCTCTCCTGCTAGGTTTGATTGCTGGCTTTTTAAAACCCAGTTTCTAGTCTTGTGAATAGTCTGAGCATTAATTTTCATTTTAGGCATTGGGAACATTCCTCTCCACTTCCCAGTTGCATTCAATCTCATTCTTGCGTTTAACCTAAGTATGCCTGTCTCCGCGGACATCTACAGGGGTGGTGGTTGGTGGTGGTTGGTTTGTTTTCTGCTTGCACAACCTATGAAAGGGAAGGCTGGATTCTGATCCAGGATCTGAGCTGTCTCTGAGCTGACAGCACACGACTCACCCATGTTATGAACTGGGGTGGTACCAGGCCTGCCCCGAGGTCACTGTGGTGGGGGATGGAGTGGTGGAGGTGTAGCTTAACTCCCACTAACACCTATGCAGCAGAGATCAGCAATGGTACTAGGGCTCCTGCCTCTCCTGCTGAGGGGAATCTCTTATGCAGAAAGTTGACCAATCTCCTGCGCATGTTCTCATATATGAAGTTTCAGGACCACATGGACCTCTGTGGGCACAGCACCAGTGTAGGGGGCCAGGCACCAGCCAGTGTTAGCGGCTGCTTGGAAGTCCAGCATGCAGGACAGCACACAAGAAGACAACTGCTACCCTAGCACCTTATTATTCCAACAACAACAACAACAACAATAATAATAATAATAAATTTAAAAGGCCAAAATTTCCTAACTTAAGAAGCTATTGTGTTAGGGTGGTGACTCTGGGGTCTGGCTGCTCTGGGACACAATTTCTTTCTGTTCCGTGTGTTGCAGGTGTGACTAGTGAAGGGTTGGTCATGTTGTCAGGATGGCTTTTCACTGCCACCTGGAGGCCACACTTGGAATGGGTTCTGGCCACCACCTCTTTACTGTGGTGGGACATGCTGAAGCTGTGACCTGAAACCTGGTGAGAATGACAGGCTCAAAGCATGTGGGAAGTTTGCACTAGCCTGGCCAGAGCGGCAATGTGACGACAGCCAACATGTCAGTACATTAGGCTCAACACTGGGTTCCCGAGTTCGGACTGCCTCCTTCCAGGATCTCTGCTCTGGGCCTGGCTACCGCCTTCCTCCAAGGACAATGGTTGCTGAGCGCAGACAGTTGTAGAGGAAAGAATTTTAATTCAGAACATGGCTGCTCTGGCAAGCGATCCCATCCAAAGACCTTCTAGATCTGTGTGATCCGGCTGGAATACAGACATGCCTTTAATCCCAGGAGACAGAGACAAGCAGATCTGAGTTCAAGGTCAGCTTGGTATAGAGCAAGTTTCAGGTAAATCAAAGTTTAGGTCCAGGCATGGTGGTACACACCTTTACTCCCAGCACTCAGGAGACAGAGGCATATAGATCTCTGCGCTCTAGTCAGGCGGTTTGGTTGAGTCAGTGAGTTGAGAGGCAGTTCAGTAGAATTCAGAAGCAGTTTTTACCGGTAGAATTTTACAGAGAGCGGTTGAAGAGATTACAAAACTAGACAGAAAGAATGAGAAGGAGCCAGGAGATTAGAGCAGATTGCTAGAGTTACTTTGAGGCCAAGCAGAGCTATTCAGTGAGAAACTGAGAGAAACCAGAATGGATCAGTCAGCTAGGAGAGGAGTGTGAGCAAGAACAGCTGAGTTGATCCAGCCAGCCAGAGCTCAGAAAGGTCTAGAAAGGGTGAGCTTATTCAGCAGTAAGTCTTATAGGCTGAAAACATTCTAGGCCTAGGTTACATTGTACGGAGGCTAGAAGCTTCCAGGACTAGGCCGATGTTAGCAGACTGAGGCAGTGAGCCTCTGAGACGACAATTAAATCAGGCAAATAAAGGTTACTTTTACAGACAGTAGTGTCTGATTTGAAGCCTCACCATCTAACTGGAAAGTATAGACAGTCATCTGCAGCCAGATTGTGGTCAGCAGGACTGGGCATTGTGAACAGCAAAACAGACTTCCCTGAGGGCAGCTGCTCTTGTAGAGACCCAGTCTCCCACCATTCTCCATCACATAATCTCTTGATTCTGCCCACTGGATGTTGTGATTTCTACAAAGTAATCTATAGGGTTAGTGGCCTCTGGACCTGGTTTTGATTTGCAAGTAGAGGTTTCAGTGGGGCTCAAGTCAGGAGGCCAAACCTGGCTGGCTCAAAGCTAGGACTTGGCTCCCACAGGGCATGAAGGCAGGTCCTGATGCACCCTTCCTACCCATCCTACTCATCTTAGTGCTGCCTCCCGTGCCTCCCCACCTCCTGGCAGCTCCCTTTCCCTGGAGTCTAGAGGCGAGCTTTGGATATCTGCTGCTGTGTGGTCAAGCACATGTGATTCCTCAATCTGAGACTCAGAGGACATTCCCCAGAGGACTTTTTCCAAGCCATCAGCTTTTATGGCCATAAGCAATGGTGTGGCTGGCAGCTCCGAGACCTTTCAGCAGGGTCTCACTACTGGACTCCCAGGGTAAGTCCCATGATGCTCCTGGTGGTGGTGGTGGTGGGTGGTGGTGGGTGGGTGGGGGGATGGGGTGGGCTCAAGAGTTTAACTCCACCCGAGAAGCTCACTCGCACCCAAAATCCCAACTCACAACAGACCCAGGCACCAAGAGTGCTCACCACACTTCGCACTAGGGACAATCTGGGTGAAGTCCCCCAATAAAGACAGACCCAAGCTATTAGGGGAAGATGCAGGTGTCAGGGAACAAGTTTATTCACTTCCTCCCCTGTGACTCAGAGAAGCAAAAAAACAAAAACAAAAAAACAAGCCGGGCGTGGTGGCACACACCTTTAATCCCAGCACTTGGGAGGCAAAGGCAGGTGAATTATTGTGAGTTCGAGACCAGACTGGTCTACAAAGTGAGTCCAGGACAGGCAAGTTTACACAGGGAAACCCTATCTCAAAAAACCAACCAACCAACCAAACAAACAAACAATGGTCAAAAACAATGCAAAGGGCACAGCTGACTCAGCAGGGTGAAACCAGACCTCTGCAGTCCCGGTCAGGTTCACCAGGAGTATGGCAATGTACCAGGGACGAGCTAGGGTTAGAGGTGCAAGGGGTTCCCCAGGCTGACCTCACCTGACACCCAGCTTCTTAGGCCTGAATTTGGCCACTGTACTCCTCTCTCCCTCATAACTCATTCTTCCTTCTTCTGATTATGTTGTTACTCACAGGGCAGGAATATTCTGTGTGGTCTTCATTTCAAGTGTGTATTTCCCTCTTGCCTACACACACACCCATACACACACACACACACACACACACACACACACACACACACACACACACACGCATGCACGCAGGCGTGTGTACCCACACATGCAAATATGCGCATGCGCACATGGAGAAATCTACGGCTACCGCAATTGGGTCTGTCTGAACTTAACCTCACTCATATCCATCTTTGAGCTTAAACAAATGCAACGTTTCCAGGAACACTCAGACAGGGCCTGATCCGTCATGGAGAACGAGCCACTTGTCTTGCGCTCATTTCTGAAGACCCGGACGCTTATTGTTTTTTATTAATAGGAGTGATACGTGCTCCCAGGAAGAAAGCCCTGTGCTGAGTAGCAATGGAAGCTCAGGGATGTCTGCCCACCAGTCCTGCAGGGCAGCTGCCTTGAAGTGTGTGGTGGCCTCAGGGGCTTCCAGACCTTATCAGAGTAAATGCAGTTTATCTCACAATGGAAAACCGTAAGCCTACTTAAGGAAACACTGAGTATGTTTTTAGAAATGGCTCATCAGACAGGCAATGCTGCTTTCTCCAGATTGGCATGTTTGTGGGCACTTCCTGTTCACACTTGGACCTCTCCTGTAATGGTGGTCACTTGATGGTAGTCACTGAATCTGAACAAGTGTGTCCACATTGGGTTAACTGGGGTGTTTGCCTCAAGGATAAGGTGTGGTCTGCCCTAGTAATTGTCACGGTGTTCACACGTCTCAGGACAGAGAATCCACCATCTTTACTAGCTGATGGGAACACTTGGGGAAAAGCAGGGCAGTGACTGTTCATGACCAGAGGGTTTCTGTTCACTTCCTTATCACTTTCCACCCTTAATAATATGTTGTCACACTTGTCTTCAGAATAAACAGCACCGCTCCCCCCATCAGTGACCTCAGTCACAGAACACTATCCCCTTGGTGTAATTCCAAGGTACATGGTAGTCAGCCTCCAACTTACTAATTTGCTTACTGTCCAACTCCCATTACAAGGACACACCCTGCACGGTCCCCATCCCCCATCTAGTAAAATAGGAAGGTGGACAAAAGCCTGGGGTCTGTGGAAAGAGCAATTACAAGCTAGAATACTTAGACCATGTACATCAAGGGTGATTGCCACTGGTCATCCCCAATGCAAACATAGGCAACTGGGGCTGCAGGGAGCCCTGGCTCGGGGCTTTGCATGAGGATGCCCAGGAAAGACCACCCTAAGATGCTTAGAGTTTGCTGCCTCACAAGGCACTGACTTTGGCAGCAACTGGACTTCTCACCATCAGAAAGACACCTCCACCCCAAGATGGCTCTGCTCCTGACTGAAGCATGCCAAGAGCTTCTCTGGAATCTTACACAGATGCACATGCACGTGCGCACGCGCACGCGCACGCGCACACACACACACAATTTCCCATTCCCCCAAGTTGGTCCAGTTCCATGCCTGTATCACAGCAGTGATGGCCAGAACATAAGCCTTAACACAAATCTTTTACCAAGCTCAGCACTCAATTAGCTGCTGTGGCACGTGGTCAGACCCCTACCCCCACCCCCACCCCCACCCCCCTGGAGGCCCCGAGAGAGCTCATTACACTCGATTGCACATCTGTGCCTGAGAGGCCCTGGGGAATTAGCTTTGCGCTGTGATTTACAGCCTTTTCTCTTTGTCCTTCCCTGAAGGAGACAAGATTCTTGGACCCCCACAGGAGAGTGCACCTTGGGTGGCATGTGACTGTCTCCTAGGATGCCTTAGTAGCCCTCTCCACCTCCAGGCCTTCGCTGTCCCACAGCAAATCCATTTGCGTCTAGGGCAGGCCCTCCTGTGACTTAGGCAATTCTGCTCCCTGGATGCCCCCCTTTGCTTCTCATTTCTGGTTTTCCACCACAGAGGAGAGGGTTGGGGAGCCCTGCTGCCCATCTTGCTTGGATACAGCAGCGGAGGAGGTAGGTACACAGTTCTCCAAATGAGAGCCAGGCACTTTTCAACAAAGTTACAGTAGTCGAAGGGTCTGGATACCCAAAGCCAGAGAAAACAGGGCTGGCCTAGGAGATGAGGTCAGGGCTCGGTTTTGTTTGAAACAGACCCGCATCAAACACCACACCCATGAGCATCCATCTGCCACCTTTGCAGGGTCATTAACCATTGGTTCATCCATGCTCCTTGAAGCTTGGTACCCCGTGGTGCCAGTGCTAGGTTGGGACCAACGAATCAACTGACTGGGGACAAAGCCCAAACATAGCAAGCATCCCAGGAGGGTTGGAAGCACCAAAGATTTTTTATCCTCCCAGAGAAAGGCATCCAATACATGAGAGTGAAGCCTTTTTCCAGGTACCTTGTAGCAGCCACAGGCACCTGAGGACTAGGGTCCCCAGGGCTGCGTATAAGTCAGATACAGCCACACCGTATAGATGATGTATACACTGCATCATTCTTGGAGACTACAGAAATGAATGTCTCCTAGCAGGGCTGAGGCTGAACAAGAGGAGGCCTTTCGACACTTCCATGCCAGAGCTTAGGCTCCTAAGAAGCCACCTGCACCCTCACACCTACCCTGACCACCTGGGCCTAACTCGTGTCATCAGAAGACACCTAAACCAAGGAGTTTTAGCCTCTTTGCACACAGACAGGAGCTCCTGGTTCCTGGATGGCACCTGGGTGTGCCGGAGAGAGGTGCCACACATCCTTGTGAGGACCTTCACACTATCTGTGACTTTCTGACCACCTGCCCCCCCCCCCCCCCCCCCCCCCCCCCCCGCCCAGTCATTGTCCAGGACATGATCTGACACCACGGTAGCATCCCAGGCGTCCAGCGGGGAGTAGTCCTGAGGTTACCAGTCTCTTCCCCACCCAGTGTCTGACAAGGCAAAGCTAACTCTCTAGCAATCAGCTGCCCTTTTGGGGTCACCCCCATGCACGAGCAAGTAGGGACCTGTGAATGCATCCTCCATGAAGCAGGGAAGATAATCTCCTGCCCTGCAATAGAATGCCAGCTCCCACAGCCTCTTAACCCACCCCTTGCCCCAGTGCGAGGGCAGTTTCTTCGCCCAGGACCTCTGTGAAAACATGGGAAAGAAGAGCTTCTCAGACCGAGGTCCCCTCCTCACCCTTCCTTCTGGAAACGCTGCTCCTGACAGCCTGGATTGACCTTCAAACCCAGAAAGCTATAGGAAGACAGGCTTGACAGAGACCAGCATCGCTCACAGTTCAGGGTGCTGGAAGAGCGTGCCACAGGCCACAGGTGCTGCAGAACACAGGCTCCTGGATGCTGTAAGGTGGAGAAGGTGGAGTCAGTTCAGCAGAGTCATGGAAGAAACTGGATGACAAAATAAATAAATAAATAAATAAAAATCCCTAGTTCACTACATTTCCCCAGAAGCTGCTGCACATATCAAAAACACAAAAGGCTTGTGAAGAAGAAAACGGGGGTGGGGTGGGGTGGGGGGGAATGAGGAGGTGGGATGGAGTGCAGGGTGGGGCTCACAGGGCAGAAGATACCTGGCCTAGTTGAGCAAAGCCGGAAGGTCTGGGGAAAGGACAGGGAACCCTGACCTCCATGGCCAAACTCAGGGGGCTTCCCCTCCCCTAACTCCGGGATCTCTCCAGCCCTTCCTGCTGCTCAAGTGGCTTCTTGTCAAGAAGAGGAGGGCTAACTTCCATCCTGCCTTAAGCCCGTTTTCTAGCTCACCTTTAGCTTCTGACTGTTCTTGAGTCCCAGGCCCAGATGTGTGCTGTTTCAGCAGAGGTCCCCCCTCGGAGGAGCCTTCCTTGCAGGCTCAGCTGTATATTGGGACCCCTTGCTGGGGAGTGCTGCCTCCCTGTCCCCCATCCCTTTCCACACTTCCCTTTTAACAACTGTTGGCAGCAGAAGGATCTCAGATGAAGCCTCCACATACTGTTTTGTTTTTGTTTTGAGACACTGCCTTGTTGGAAGCCCTAGCCCTGGCTGGCCTGGTATTTGATATATAGACCAGGCTGGCCTTAAGCTCAACAAAGATCCACCTGCCTCTGCCTCCTCGTTGCTGTGGTTAATGTGTGGGCTACCACCCAGCCCCTGGAGCCCTTTGGAACCCACTGCTCTGGCATAGGTTTTGCTTATTTAATTAGCACTTATCCAGTCCCAGAGTACATGGGCACCACATCCACAAGAGACCTGGAGTGCCAGCATGGGCCTCAGCCTGGTGGATACTGGCCTCTACTGGAAAGGGAGTCAAGGCAGATGGCAGGAATTGAGCAGGTGGGAGAAGAAAGGAAAAGACCTCTGCCCCAGGACCCGCACCCGGTCCATTGGGCCAATGCCCTTCTCTCAGTATTACTGGCCAGGCCTGGGGTCTATAACACCCTTCGTCGGCTGTGGTGGGGGTACGACACTAGAGGGCGCTGGGGAAAGGGGCAACCATTTTCTTATTTTGTTGGCTTTCAGCAACCCCAGAGCACTCCTCAAAAGTCACAGAAATTCTGAAGGGCGGGGTGGCAGCTTAGAAGATCTTCTTCACGCCAAGTCCTTTGTATCTCACCTCTTCCCTTTTATGTCGAACATGATGAGGGTTGCACAGATGTTTGACAGCTGTACTCTGTTTGCCCAGCCGCCCGCCTGCCCTCCCTCCCTCCCTCCCTCCCTCCCTCTACACACCCCAGGCTGGTGAAAGCACCCCCCTTCCCTCGCGCAGGCGAGCCCCAAGTCTAGAACCCTGTTTGTTGAGTCACTCACAGACATTTTGGGAAGTGTTCACACCTGTGTAAAGGACAAAGCTACTTAAGGGCTGCCAAGATGAGTGAGCCTTGGGCAGCAAGCAGCTGCTGCCTAGAGCAATCCTAGCCAACTGTTTCCTTAGTGTCTAGGTGTCTCTCCAGCTTGCAAGTCGCAAAACCAGTCTTCTTCCACGAACCCACTGACACGGCGGCTTCCGGGAGACACCCTTTCACTCTAGGTGGGTCACCAATTCTCCCCGCCCCGCACTACTCCCTAACTAAATTCCATTCGCCCCTCCAGCAAACGGGGAGGGGTCTTGTAAGTCAGTTAGCTAGCTCCAGGGCACTCACCCAGGACAGGACCACTAGGCACACAACGGTTCACAAGTACACATAGACTAAGTAAAGTGCCAGGTGGCGAACAAATGGTCTTCCAGCCGTCTTCCTTATCAGACATTTTCTTCAAGACCAGGAGGTGGCGAACCTCTCCATATCCACACGTAAGGAGCCCCCAGGGATTGCTTTCTCCGAAGGCAGGCTGCAGGCTCTAGCACCCTTTCAACCAGTTGGAAAGCGAGGGTGAGTCGCTGAGGGGGCATCACCTTTGGCCCAACCCAGAGGGCAGAGCCTGGGGACGCAGAAGCTCCTGCAAGTGGAAACTCTGTGGGGAAGAGGCAGTTTAGTCCCTCAATTATGGCCGGCTACACTGGGGAAAAGCAGTTCAGTGCTCAGCCCTATTAAGGACAGGAAACTTGCCCGACGCGTTAGGCAGCAGAGAGCGCCTGCAGAAAGTGACTCACTTCAGCCCTCAGCCCGCACTCCTTCGTTCATCCGGCGGCACAGTGGCCTCACCATACCCCGGGTCTCTGACCCCAGGGGAGCAAGGCAAGAACTATCCAGTCAGAAGGCTGCCCTTCTCTCTACTCCGCGGGATTCGGTCGCAATTGGAGTGGGTCAATAGGTGTGCACAGATCCAGGGCCACGGAGCAAAACAGCGACCCAGACTCAAGATCTCTCCGTTCCCCAGATTTAACGAGGCCGGGACAGGCATCGAGAACAGCCGGTACGCCTCCTGCCCCACAGCCTGGGGCTCCGCGAGCATGCGAGAGGCTAGAGCATATCTGCCCTCTTTAGCCACGCGCCTATCGGAACACTTGTTCGGAGGACCCGCGTCCTCCTAGCGGGTTCAGAGTCGGCTTGGGGTGAGGTGGGAGGGTTTCAGCACCTCCCACTAGGCCCGCCCCCCATTTTCCCGCCCCACCCCCTGCCACTCACAGCTCTGGGTTCCTCTTCTCTATAGGTGGAGGCTCTAGCCTCCCTCCCTGGGTCCTGCGAACCCAGAAAAGTCCGCACTATACCAGGGATTGTCCTCCCGATGGCCAGATCCTCAGAGCACACGCGGTCGTAATCGAAATGGAGAGAGAAAGCGAGGACAGGGACCGGTCTAAGGACTGGAGGGAAGTAGCTCTGAGGTCCTAGGAACAATCGGTAGCCAGGAGGTCCAGAGGGCGGTGTGCTCCGCGCCAGAGGGAACTGAGCCTAGCTCCTGGGCCGCTCGTAGCTGGCCGCGCCCATAGATCCTGAGAGAGCAGACTCAGCTGAGGAAGCCAGTACACTGAAATCTTTAGGCGCTAGGGGCCACTGCGTACGGGAGGATGGGTGAGGGTCACACGCGCAAGGTCTTTCAGATGCCGGGTCATGCACGAGTCAGGGGCGACCACAGAACTTATTTCCAGTTCCCGCTATAAAGTGGCTTTCCAAGCCTTGACCTGATGGAGACCCATGGTGTAAAGACCCCGACACTAACTGTAAAAAACAAAAAACAAAACAACACAAAAAACGAAAATGGACTTCTAAGAGGACCAGCGGGACTGGACTTTAGGCCCCTACGTGGAGCCATTCGGATCACTTTCGTCCATAATACAAAAAACCTTGGAGACCAGGGCAAAAAGGGAAAGTCGTTATTATTAACAAACTGCCCCAAAAGACACGGGGCCTCTACCTAGATTCCCCAGGACAGGAAGCAGTCGGTTCTTTTTCCCACAGGTTGAATCACAACCAATACGAGGTATTATGAGGTTAACAGTAAGGACGCAAGAAAAGTACCAATGTGAAACCTCGGAGTCTACCGTTTCCGGCTGCTCTAGCCAGGGCTGTAATCTCAATTACATCCTCTCACCACTCAGCGCTTGAATTCTTTTCTACAAGGAAAGGAATTAGGGCCTAGTGGGCCCCACAGGTCGGTCTGTAGCCCTTGTTCTGCCCGCTAGACTGCAAGCGCACACCCATCTTACGCCACTGAGTGTGGTGCTCTTTTCATCTTGGACTTTGAATTCTGAGACCGCTGCTTTCTGGGCCTCATTGCCTGAGCCTAATAGCCGCGGGCAGGCGAATCTTGGTCCTGGGTCTCAAAGTCTGTGGGCTCAGCTAACCTCCCTGGTGAATGCGTAGTAATCAGAAAACCTGGCCTCTCTCAGATACCCCAGCCAACTTCAAGGATTTCGGACGTGGAGGGAAGGGCAGCATGCTGTAATAGGGTGTGTGTGTACTGGGCCATTGGCCTTGTCCCGACATTGCCTGGAGCTATCTGTTGACAGATTAAAAAACAACAACAACAACAACAACAAACAGATCTGAGCAAGCCAAATCTAGCTAGTCACTCCACACTACCCTTTGCGTTCAGAACCCACCAGAAAAGTGATACCCATAAGTTCACGACAACCCGCACCACCAACAGCTGGGGAAGCCAAGGAGTCGCAGTCCAGGGCTTGGCCCCTGGTGCAGGATGAAGCTCTTGATCCGTGGCTGCCCCCTGACTAGGCTCTTCCCTAAACTAGGCATACTGAGCTTGCGAAGTGGATCTTGAAATCTGCATTCTTTCGGTCGATAAAATATGTTCTCGTATTTTTTCCTGATTTTCCCATTAAAACCTTTGCCTAACTAAACTCCCATCCAACGGGATTTATTTCATCTCTGGGGAGATAAATCAGGGGGCAAATTTACAGCCCCGGAGGCACCTGCCGTGCTAATGGGCCCTTCATGGAGTGCACGGCCGGCGGGGGCGCGCGCAGACGGGCCGGACGTTGGCCAATGGCCTGGTCTTCAGTGCCTACAGCCAATCAGCGCGCGCGCCGCGCCCAAGGCCCCGCGGTTATCAATGCGTCCGTCCCGCGCGGCGCCGCTCCGACCGGCCCCGGAGCTGCCGCCGCCACCTACCCTAGTATTCCTGTCTTCTCTCTGACTGTCGCCCATTCCGCGCAGCAGCCGTCGGTCCTCTCGCTTTCCCGCGGGGGCCGTCGGCGTCCGCGTGAACGCGTTCCACGCGTCCCAGTGCAGCCGGCGCCCGTCGGCGCCGAGCGCAAACTTCCCGAGCCGGCGGGCGCGGGCGGTGGCAGCGGGGCCCGGATGGGCGCCCGGGTCGGAGGCGGCGGCGCCCATGGACGCTAACCGCCCGGGCGCGTTTGTTCTGAGCAGCGCGCCGCTAGCCGCGCTGCACAACATGGCTGAGATGAAGACGTCGCTGTTCCCCTACGCGCTGCAGGGCCCGGCCGGCTTCAAGGCGCCCGCCCTAGGCAGCCTTGGCGCGCAGTTGCCTCTAGGCACTCCACATGGCATCAGCGACATCCTAGGGCGGCCGGTGGGCGCAGCGGGTGGCGGCCTCCTGGGAGGTCTGCCCCGCCTCAACGGGCTCGCCTCGTCTGCAGGTGTCTACTTCGGGCCCGCGGCCGCGGTGGCACGGGGCTACCCCAAGCCGCTGGCCGAATTGCCTGGGCGCCCGCCCATCTTCTGGCCCGGGGTGGTTCAGGGCTCTCCCTGGAGGGACCCGCGCCTGGCCGGCTCGGGTAAGTGGCCCGCGCGGGATGCGGTGAGGAAAGGGGCTGGGCGCGGGCCCCGGACTGCGCTCACCGGCTCTTCTTCGCAGCCCAAGCCGGCGGGGTCCTGGACAAGGATGGCAAGAAGAAACACTCGCGGCCTACTTTCTCCGGCCAGCAGATCTTCGCGCTGGAGAAGACTTTCGAGCAGACCAAGTATCTGGCAGGCCCAGAGCGCGCGCGGCTTGCCTACTCTCTAGGCATGACCGAGAGCCAGGTTAAGGTGAGCTCGAAGGGGCTGGGGTCCAGCAGTATTGAGGCGGGGCCCGGAGCCCGCGTCCTGCGAACGGCTTGGCCTGCTAGTGGCAGTTCGGCTGCGGCCGGACCGCGGAAAGCGCCGGTGCTAGGCGGGACGGGAGTGCTTTGGTCGGGTGCGGCAATCCTCGGTGCCTGCCTGATGGTCCCTCTCCAATCCCCCAGGTGTGGTTCCAGAATCGGCGGACCAAGTGGCGCAAACGGCACGCGGCAGAGATGGCGTCGGCTAAAAAGAAGCAGGACTCGGATGCCGAGAAGCTGAAGGTGGGTGGCTCAGACGCAGAGGACGATGACGAGTACAACCGGCCCCTGGACCCCAACTCCGACGACGAAAAGATCACGCGGCTTCTCAAAAAGCACAAACCCTCGAACTTGGCGCTGGTTAGCCCGTGCGGCGGCAGCGCAGGCGACGCCTTGTGAGGATGCGGCCAGGCCAGAGAACCCAGGAACCGGGGCGCGCGGCATGCCCCGACGCCAGCCGCCCAGCCGCAGTGTGTATATATATTTTTACAGAATAAGTTATAAAGCGGACTTTGGCGCGGCCTCGGCGTGAGGCGCGGAGTGCGGGGTTTGGGCCGGTCACTTTGTATAATCAATAAATTATTTAACACGTCCCGGTTGGAGCCTTGGCTCCCAAGGCTGCACATCGTGTTTCTTACGTACGGAGCTGGCGCCAGCAGGCGGGCTGGCGGCAGAATCCTCCAGAACCCACCTAGCCTGTTCTCCCGGTGGGCGTCAGAGCCTGGCGCAGGGGGGCGCGACAGTGCTTGATGACAACCCGGGGCCGTGCGCGCGTTCGGTCCAGAAGCTGAGCGCATAGCAATGGTCCCAGAGCGCACAAGGTGATGGCAGCCTGCAGGAGCGCAGAGGTGATGAGGAGACTGAGCGTCCGAAGCCCAGGCCGAGGCAGGGCAGCTTCCGTGTCGCCCCGGAAGGGAAGGACGCCGCAGCGCAGTGCTTGAAGGAGCCAGACCAGCAGGGAACTCGGTGGAAGAGACCCCAGGAAGCAAGTATGATTTTCATTTCCTGTGGCCAATGCACCCACTGCACCGAGACTGCAGATGTACCACGTTGGGTAGCCTTGACCCAAATGAATGAAATTAGGGCTGACACTAAAACATTTTAGAAGGGTTCCCCAAAGTTCAACAAGGCTTGTCCCCAAGCAGCTGGCACCTTCATACTATTTTTTTTATCTTTTTTTTTTTTTCAACCTGGGACAATGAGTGTGCCCTGTTTCTGTCACAGGTATTTTGTAATAATTATCCTGTTTAGTCTGAATTCCAAATATTTTGAATATAATTAATTACTAAACACTCCAGCTATGGGTAATAAGGCCTGAGGCTCTGGTCCCCAGGCTATCAGTCTTAACAGGCTTTCATTGGGACAAAGTGTGGCTTTAAGCCGGACTGCAGAAATGTGAATCCTGCCTAAAGAGCTTACAGTCTGCAGCCTATGTGAGCAGGCCCGACCTCCACCACTGGTTTCTTAGAAGGCTGACTGGAGGGCCCTCAGCCAGGTCACTCCTATATGAGCTAGATCCACAGTAAGGCCCCTGACCCATGCCCAGCCAGGTAAGAGCCTGGTGCCTCTCCACCGTAGGACCTTTCAGGGCTGCAGTTCCCTGTAGCAAAAACCTGTATTCAGCTTCACAAAACCCCACGCACCATCCCACACTCCACAGCTGCACCTTAAAGCAATGGATGTAAGTGTGCAATTTCCGAACAAGCTAATCGCAAGATTTCTCTTTGTAGGGCATTTAAAACTATTTATTAGAACCATGAAAAGCTTAACGTTTTGTTTTGCCTTCTGTGCTATGGCTCCCTCACCAAAGTCAAATGCTTCTTTTGAGCCACTGGCTGACTTTAAAAGGAAGCAAGATTTTCTTTTTCTTTTAAATGGGGCAGTGTGTTGTTTCTCAGGCAAAATTCAGAGCAGAGAAATTTTGATAAAGGTTTTGTACAAAGCAAAAAAAAAAAAAAAAAAAAAAAGCATTTGTACAATTCCATTTAAAAGAGTGAGACCAGCCTTTTTTCACTACAGTTAAAAAAGAAGTCCAAGAGGTGATTTTTCTGAGGGCTTGGTGCCCTGTGGCAGAATGGGACTGTGACATTCCCAGAATGAGAATGGAGGCAGCAAACGGCACAAAGGCGGCCACTCCTGGCACTCACCATTTCAAAGGCACGGGAGGGTGAAGCAAAGAGACAAAGCATCAGGATCTGTTTTCACCATGATCAATTTTATTGCTTAGGAACCGAGCAGTCACTTCCAGAGGCCTTCGGAGGAAGGACCCACAGCTGGAACCCACAGACAACCGCTGCGGACATGGCACATTGGCAAGCAGCGACCATGGCAGTCACAGATCCGACCCTGCCATCAAGGACACAGGCCGGACTTCAGTGATTTCTAGGGAAACCGACATTAACTCTAGCCTCCGCCCCATCCAGGAACTGTAGTGTTCAGAAGTAAGTCAATAAAAGCACGCTGTGTTTCCTCAGTGGGCTCCGCAGGCGCCTTCCGTGGTACTCAGTGCTGGGTGTGAGTAAGGGCAACAGGCTGTGCCCAGTATCACCCGACGCTTCTCCGCCACGTTTACACACAGCCCATGCTAGAAGCAATCTGTGGGAAGTGGACGAGGCTACTTCTAATTCTCCCACGAGATTATGGTTTTAATGTAGGATACTTGGCACCATAAAACGGTAACAAAAGACAGACAAAACGGTTTACAAAATTCTTAAAAGGTACACCCAGGCTAGCTATAAACTTCACATTCAGTTCTTAATATTACACAGAAAAAGGCAGAAGAGTGACAAGCTGCTAGTACAGGCATGCCGAAGGGGCCCCTCGCCCCTGGGCACTTGCTAGATCTTGTCTCGGGAACTGGTGCTGACTGCTGACGGACTCGCCATTCAACGAGACTGCGGTTCTGCCTGCTTAGGACACTCGTGCACTCATACTGGAAAGTATATTCAGCATAAGTTTTGGTAAGATTTATAAATTATTTTTAAAAAGTATATATTTATATGTATTTATATATATAAAAATGGAAAGCAGCTGCAGTGTGATTCAGACGCCATGTGACATGGCAGTAGAGTCAGACCTCGGGGCCTCGGGCTTGAGCACACAGGGCAGCCTTGCTGCCTGGGCTAGTGCCCGGCACACTCCTCCTGGCAGAGAGGGACGCTGGACACCTGGGGCTCTAAATGGAGAAGCTTCCTCCACAGACAATCGTTAAAAATGGAAAACTGTGAAGTCTAAAATACAGGCGCTCTGCTGTCTGTTAGAGTTTTGGCAATAGGACTGTGGCTTGATTAAACCCAATATGTCTACAATGTCACGTGACAGACACGACAGTGAGGTATGTGAGGCTTTCCGGAGGTCCGGAGGCTGAAGCAAAGTGTGGGGCCGGCTGGCCATCTCGCAGGTGATGCTTGGGCGGGTTCCGATGCAGCTGTTAGGAGGGTGAGTTCGATACACTGCTACAGGGAGGTCTCTCGAGGATCCTCTCGTGGCGCTGGCACCTCTTCCCTGGAGTGGAATTAGTAATTTGTTAAAGGATCCAACACACCAAGAAAGCTGCAGAAAGGAGAGCAAAGGAGGAGCCATATTTACCACCACGTCACTGCACGACACAACACTTGTGCACATGGGCATGAGGTTTACCTGCCCCAGGTGCGATTCGGAAGGCCAGGAACACCGGCTGCAGTGGGAGAAAAGGAGGAGGTCAGCATGCACAGGTCTGGGCCCTCGCATCACCTGAGCATCTGAGTCCAGAGGAGATGAAGGCCAGTCGTGTGTACAAACCACAGATTGAGACAGTAAGCCTGGAGCTGGGAGCTGGGAGCTGGGCCATGAAAGGACCCACACACCCTCTTTGTGCTTGTAAGGAAGGTAGGGGGCTAGAGAGCAACTGGTGTAAGGCACTGTGGAGGAAGGTCCACGCAGAAGGATATATGTACCCATGACTAGGGTCTGCAGTGGCCCTAGCTCAGAGCCCTTGGATATGGAAGATGTGAGCTTATCTAATTTGGCTGAGATTTGTCACCTGGCCTCAGTGTCACTGGGGACCCTGGGCCACTCTGGATTCAGGGAACAGGGAAGTCTGTGCAGATGGTCAGTGCACACCTGGTCTGTGACACATGTCTTACCACTCTTATAGACATGAGCTCAGCATAAAAGGCCAGGAACACAGTCCCAATGTGTACTCAAGAAGCAGCCTTCAGCCATAATCAGCTGATGACACACAGTGAGATTATCTTCTGTTATGACCAATCATTCTCCTGCTTACAATCCACCCATCCTTTGATAATTTATTAAAACGAAGTTAACTCTGATCAAGTTTGCTTGGTTGGTAAAGGCAGACTAAAGGAGATGATGCCCCCTCCCCAAGGCTTCCCCCCTGGGCCCCAGCAACACACTGCATACGTCACCTTGTGATCTCCCATGCAGACATTGGGCCCAATGTGGTCGTAGGTGGCAACTTTCTCCTCGCTCTCTGACTGAAAGCAAACAGAGAGAGTGGGGTTTAAGAAGGCTGAGGCAATTTGCAGTCCTGCCAGGAGGGAACAGGCAGGGACTTCGGGATCCTTGGGATCAGAGAGGTTGCAGAAAGGCCTGGGGGCCTCACTACATCTCAGCTTGTGCCTGGCTCTTCTGCTGAGAGGAGCCCTGCTTTTAGAGGAGAGGGGGGCAGGTCAGCCTAGGGGCCAGGACTCCCCCAGGTCTCCTCTGTCTGTCTGCCAATCAGTGCAGAGCCTTAGCCCTGCAATTACCGCCACCCAGAGCTTCCTTTTTAAGGGTGTCCCCTTAACTGAGTAGCTCATCTGTTTCCCATTTCCCCTATTTACTCTTGTTCTGAAAGCCTGCTTTATTAATCTAGAGCATGCTGTCCCAGGCCACGTATGCATATTAATTAACTGCTCCCCGCACTTCCTGACAGACCCCTTGACTTTGGGTTTGAAGGCTGAGGTTTTGTCAATGCTGATCAGTCAGTCAACTCTGAGCAGGCTGGAGTTTTATACCTGGAACCGAAACATCTACAACGATAAAGTTAAAACTGACTTATCTTTAATGCAGTAGGAAGCTTAAGGTCAGATTTACTTTCCAGCATGGTCGCCTGCCAGAAAGTATGAAAACATAACCTTCAGCACCGCATGCATGAACACTCGCCCATCTTTCAGGAGCATGTGGCCGACTCCTCGGAAGTGGGGAAACATCCATCAAGTGCGGCATGGTAATTTACAAAGGCAGCATAAAATCGTGGGTTTTCAGCTGCATAATCTTTGGACAGATAAACAAATTACAGGGGGGCTCAGACAGGACGAAGGCACACCTCACTGAGCATTCGTTACCGAGACTCCCGGGCACCCCACTGCCTGGCGTTTTAGGATTCAGGAAGCAGAACAGAACATGATGAGGGCACTAGCGCATGGCATGATGGATGGTACCAGGGAGGCAGCTGGAGGCACTCTGGGGGAGGCTTACTGTGGGCCCCAGAGACTCTACTCTGCAGGCAGAAACTCTCCTAAAGGCTTTATTCTCAGTGGCATAGATAAAGGGCAGGGCTTGGTCTGCAACTGTGGCTTTGAAGTACTAATCTTGGGTCTGGAGACCCAGCGATGTGAGCGTTGAGTGCATGCAAACAGGCTCCCCTGTTGCCTTCCAGGAGCTATGCCTAGCACCCCACAGGGCCTCACAGGCTCCTGGCAGCCTTCCGGTCACTAATCTAAGTGCACCTAAGAACCTTATACCACAGGTGCACTTTTTATAATCTTAACTGTGGTGGATGACATCAGTGTCTTCTGTCCACCCAAGTCCCATGGAGGGGCTGAGACTGTCTACTGTGTAGAACTGGGTGGCTCTATTATATGTCTGATTCTTCCATTCTATCTCAAGGAAGCTGACAAGTAGGTCCATGTCACAGATAACGTAGCTTCAGGTTCCCGAGGGGCTTTCCTCAGAGATTGCATCACCCTGGGGCACATGTCTTGCCCATGACACTAGAAAGTAGGGTTGTGTGCCAAGGTTGCTGCAGACCCAAGGGGCTTCTGATCAATACCCTTCCTCTGTTCTGGCATTCCTGCCTGGAAATTCCTCCTCAGGGCTGGGACCAGCATGCCCTGGAGCACAGGAGTCTTGGAAAGCCTAGTATCTGGGGGACAGTGGCTACACAGCGAAGACCAGCAGAGCCACGGGACTAGCGGGTGTGTGGGTGGGTGTTTCACACAGGGACAGCCTGTGGCAGCTCATGGAGACTACATGAGAGGGGCTCCTCCCTCCCCAGCACAGGATGCCAGCAGGAGGGATGGAGCAGCAGAGCACACACATCCCCAGTCACTGTAGGCCCTTGTCCCGCTTCCTCCTACCACAGGGCCCACACCTCAGTCTGACCGTGGCTCTACATACACTGTTCCAATGGCTGCCCTTGCATGAGTCTGCCCTTTCACTGTTAGATCTGGATGGATGGGGCTGAGAGCTAATTCATATATTGGTACTTTTCAAAATGTGCAATTTACATATAAAAATATGAGGACTGAAAATAATGGGAAATCTGAAAACCCTCCCTCTCTGTGACTGGAGCACATTACCCCTTCATCCCGACCCTGCTGAGCCCAGGTGCAACCGCCTTTGCTTTACCTATGAACCCCCACACAAACATAGACATAATAAGTTACTGTTAGACCCTGCTGTGACCAGGGTCTTTGGGCTTCTAATAAGATGACAGGGGCACCCTGCCTGTGTCTGAGTGCTACCTGAGAGGCGACTAAGCACTTCTCTTCCACTCATCTTACAATCAACTGGCTCTACTCAAGTGTCCCCAGCCTGGGTGGTCCCTCTTACCTTAAGAACCAGCTCCTTGGCAGACAGGGACATGAGGATGCGATCACACCAAGCAGGGCATCTCGTGTTCATGTACTGCTCTCCCTGGCTGGAGTCCTCACTGTACGGGTAGCTGTGGAGACATAGAAACAAAGCATCAAGCACACTCTGGTTCCAGCAATCGTCCAAGTTCTGACTGAAAGGACACACACACAGAGGTTTCTAGAATATAAAGCCAAACTTGAAACCCAAGAGTCCCCATCAAAATTGGTTTGGCATGTACCTATATATTGCATTGGTCATGCTTGCTGGTTCCTATATACCCCTTACACAGAGGCCTGTGTCTGTACTCACTGCCTGAGCTTGTGGAAAGGCTACCTGCCTCCTGTGCCAGCCATCCCTGTCACACAGTAACACATGGACACACTTGCTGGACTGTGCTGCAGAATGAGTTCCATGAAGAACTGGCTGGGGGAAAGCCTTTCCCAGAATTTGACTGGCCCAAGTGTTTGCATATCCATGCTCTACATGGTTTCTAGACCATAAAGACTCTCTTTCAAAGTGCAATGTGCTTTCTCAGGGATGGAATTCAAGTCACCAGGCTTGGTGGCAAGTGCTCTTACCTGCTCTGTCACCTCATAGACTCTCTTAGTTTTTGTTGTTGGTATTTGTTTTTGAGGCAGGGTGTCCTGTATCCCAGGCTGCCCTTACAACTGTGTTCAAGGATGACTTTGAACTCCTGAACCTCCTGCCTCTTGTTCCCTGTAAGTGGGCATCAGCATGTCCTGTACTTAACATGTTCTTAGAAGTCATCAACTCATATATGACAACTCTGACCACAGGTCACTGTCCTTGGAGACCCTGCTGTCCTAGAGGACAGGTTGGATGCCCTACCACTAGCCCAGGACCAGAGTCTAGTGGGAACACTGGGTGCTGCATCTGGGTATTCTAGGTGACTTCCCAGTGAGTCTGTAGATGTGAAAGTTCTGTGTCCCAGGCATAGGGAATGCCACGAGAGCTTGTGTAGACCTGTGAAGCCAGAACAGTTAAAAGGCAGGGAAGAACCCTTCTGTTACCAGGGGCAACAGTCACTGATTAGACATACTAGGCTTCTCCATGAGTTGCAGAGTACACCTGGAGAGACAGGTACTGCACATCTCCCAGTACTGCCTACACTTAAGTTCCGGGGCTCCATGTTCCCTTGGATCCTATGGGACTCAGAGTCAACTCTGGCTGCTGCTGAGGGGTGACCAGGAGTACCCTCAGCTCCAAGCCTGAGGTGTTCTCCAATACTCCAAATTCAAAAGCAGGAAGTCCTGATCCAGGCAGGCCTGGGGAGGCCAACATGGGCTATGTAGCCTGTCCAGCTTCTATTCAGGGGCTGCTCAGCAGAGTCTAAGGCCTGAATGTGGCTGCATGCGGATGATTAATGCTGGCAGGGCTGTGCATGAAGACTTATCTGGAAGCAAACCCCAAAAGGGGTGGGAGGCGGGGCAAACCAGTCCTATCTCATCTCTGTACAGCTCCGGAAACAATCCTCATAATTAATTGCAGTACTGATAAAATTAACAATTGCCCACCTGTGCCGCCTCCACGCTACTTCCCTTCCTCTTCACCCCTCGAAATCTGTCAGGATGTGGGCAGCGGCCCTTTGCTGCCTGTTTGCTTGGGCCAGCCTGGCTCGGGTGACAAGGCTAGGCTCAAGATCTGGGCGGGCTAGGCTTGGATAGTGTTGCCATGGTCCCCATGACCACACTGTAGGAAGCACAAAGCCTGTTGTGTTTGAGTCCTAGGGTGCAGGCGCAGGGTGGTGGGGAGAGGAAGCCAGTGTGATTCACGTTCTTTGCTTCGCTTCTTGGCCCTTCATGGACCACCACAGGGAAACAAGCTAAAGAAGGTCCTCAGGTGGCACTGGGGCTGTCCTCAGAAGAGGGAGAGCAGAAGGCTGACTCCCACTACGCCAGGCAGGGAGCCTTTCTGCTTTCACCTGGTGAAAGGCCTCCTGTTTCAGCCCCTGCACTGCTTTTGATGTTGGCTACACAGCACATCAAAGGCACTGGCATCAAGGGCAACTTAGCCCTGGTGCATGCATATCACAGAAGGAGTTCCACTGAGGACAATTCTACATGCACTGAGGTCTGGACACACAATGAACAGATACTAGGATTCAAAGATACCAGTCGCTATTAAAATGTCTGAAAAGGGAGGGCAGAGTAAGACTAAACCCACAGAAAGTGACTGGAGCACCAAGATCATGGCAATTCTGAAATGTTTAAGTAGAAGACCCAAGCAGCTGAGGTGCCCAAGAGTGCCCTGGCAGCTGCGGTGGGAGGCTGGAGCCTGTCCTGGCTCCCTCTGCTTTGGCTTCAGAGGCGGCTTTGCTCATGATGGCTGTCAGGTGACCACAGCGTGCAGGCATGGATTCTGTCCACTGGTTCACTGTCTCCATGCTGTGTGTGGACTCTGTGCAATCAGGACCCAGTGATGGACCTGTCCCACAGCTTCCTTGCTCCCTGACTGGGTTCTAAGGCATGGATATTGGGAGGGTAAGTATTTACTCTGCACAAGTGTCTGTCCTGCTGTGAATGTGGTGCTGAGGGTGATGCCACAGAGCATTGACTGGTTCCTGCCCAAGAACCTCTGCTCTTTCCATAGTAACCAGTACAGAATATATGTATCTGTATTTTTGGCAAATGCGACCAATGCTACTTCTAATGCCGAACTTACTGGTGAAATATCCATATTATAAAAATATTGATCTTATTCCGTTTGTTCACTGCTGAGAGTGGAGTTCTTCGCATTCAATGTTTCTTGAGTGAGTGATCCAAAAGGTTCCAAACTGCCCTTTCTGCGTTAAGCTTTGTATTGGGCCAAGTGCACACAGGACAGAAATTCATCAGCAGACCCCACTCAAGACAGAAAATGCCAACCTGGTGCTTCAGTAGGTCTGCTGGTCGGTGAAGCTCACATAGAATCTCAAAGGGTCCACTTCATGTTGGCTGGCTGGCTCACGCACACTTTGATTGTGGATTTGTTTAAGGGCCTGGAAGCGTTTGTGCTTTTGTAATCTAAATGTCTACTCTACAATCCGTGGCACGTTGGTTATTGTTGCTTTGGGGCTACTTCCTGGAGTCTGATGTGTGAGCCTCAGGGTAAGGGAATCCCAGATCCTTCCAAGATGCAGGGAGTAAAACCACTCATAATGGCACCACGACGACAGTGGTTTCCATGGTGCTGATTCTGTACTGGTTACTATGGAAAGAGAAGAGGTTCTTGGGCAGGAACCAGGCAGTGCTCTGTGGTATCACCCTCAGCACCACATTCACAGCAGGACAGACACTTGTGCAGAGTAAATACTTACCCTCCCAAGCCCCGGTCCTGTAAAACATGGTTCCTTGGAATAAAAGGTGTGTGATGTGAGCATCTAGGCACTTTATGCTCCAGGCCAGGCAGGTAGCATCTCAGGCCAGTGTTGTACAGCTGTGCTGCTGTATGTACATCTATGTTTGGGCAGTACCACTCTTGAGGCAGGCTGACAGACAAGTAGAGTCTTCTCAAGAGAGCACAAAAAGAGCTGTCTTTCTTGGATTGGATGTGATGGTGTTTGTGGTCAACCACAAAATTCACATGCTCAATGGGCCAGACAGCCCTCCCCTGTGAGGACATGTCTGCTGAGGCCCATGTGTTCTGATGAAGGTACCATGTGCTCTGGAGTGATGTCTAACTCCTGTCCTACTCAGCATCCAACACACGCTGCCATCAAACACCATGGGCCAGGTCCACTCCAAGCCCAGAGTAGGTTTTCAGTACAGCACTGTGTTCTACAAGTCAGCAGAGAGAAAAGCGAAATAACCATAGCCAGGGGACAGGGTTCTCCCTGTGCACCTGCCTGACACATTCCTGTCACTTGTCTAGTCAAACTTACAAGTAAAAATTAAAATGTGAGAGGTTGCCATTCTTTTAACATTATTTTTGTTTGGAAAATATTTTTTTTTCATTACAGTTAGCCAGTTTTTCCCCCATTAGAGTTACTTAGAGGTTTGGTTGCTCAAGATATAGAAAGAGCTTGGAAAGTGGAAGTAAAAATGAAAACCATGGGATAAGGCAGAGCCCTGGATGGGGGCAAGACTGCATGTTATGTGGAGGTTTCCTGCCTACCCAGTGTGCCCGTGCCCTCAAGGATGCATGGAAGCTGGCTGGTTCCTGGCACATGCATCCTTGGTACTCAAGAACAACTTGTTCTGCATGAGGACAGCCACATCTCAAATGGCCATCAAGCCTCACACAGGTTCCTGGCCATCTAGCCAGAGCTCTAGACCTCAGGGGCTGCCTTTAGAGGTGAGCAGTGTCCCTCGCCCATAGTGACACTCAGGTCAGTAGAGCAAGCATGGTATTTTAGATTCACTCTACTCTTTAGGCATCTTGGTAATAGGAATACAAGGATTCTGGGGGCCCCTCGGGGTAGTTGTATGTCCAGCGCTCAGACCTTAGGCCCAAGAGGTAACTATTCCTTCAACAAAAGGGTACAATTCTGAGGTCGTCCCAGGGCTTCCTTATAGGACCAAAGTGTGTGGTGGTGGAGTTACCATGGCTTTCCATATGCATGCCTGTCATACCTGGTGATAAGGTGCAGGCAGAAGCTCAGGATGGGAAACAACTCATATGGAGAACAGATGCTTCAGGCACTGCTGCTTCCCAGGAAGGCTTCTCCTGGCTCATTTGAAAGCCTCCCCAGATTATGCAGTGCTCGAGACATGGTGAAGTTCCTGCCTATGGAGCAGGGCTACAAGAAAGCTCATGTTCTTGTGTTCCCTAGGCAGCATCCTTGTGGTCTACTTCTCCGCTCCAAGTGGAGTATGTCCTGGATGTATAAGCTGAAGTACCATGTGTGTCTATCAGTGAAAGACTGCTTTGTTAGCAGCTGTGCACACATACAACCATACTTACATGTACATGTGCCTACTCACATACATACACATTCATGGATTCACTCCCTTACATCTAAACCCTGCACATGTACCTATATATACATGCCCACAATTTATACACCCATGTGCACATGTACACGTCTATCCACAGCCCTGAAAGTATACATATATATGCTGATGTATGTACATATACACACAGGGATGCACATGTGTGAATATCCATGTTCCAGCACAAAAATGCATGTCTATGCAGATGTGGAGACCCTATATATGCATATACTATATACCACATACATATATACAAATAGTTCATCATATACATACATCCTGTACACCACATATTCAAATCCACACAGTATGTACACATGCACATATGGGCAAATATGAACACTAGTGATTTCTGTGCACATATCATCACCCATGCACATTTACACACACACACACACACACATGCACACACACACCTAATTTTATGCACACCTAAGGCTAGCTGGCTAGCTTTTGTTCTTCCTTTTCTTTTTTTGAGACAGGGTCTCACTATGTCACTGTGTAGCCCTGGTTGGCCTGGAGCTTATTGTGTAGACCTAGCTGGGCTAAAACTCAGTGATGAACTGCCTTTGCATCCCGACTACTGGGATTAAAGCTGTGCACCATTACACCAGCCTAAGACTGTCTATTCTATTATAGCCTAGCAATGTATCTGATACTTACCAGATCACACACCGCCCC
Source organism: Acomys percivali (assembly GCA_907169655.1). Lineage (NCBI taxonomy): Eukaryota > Metazoa > Chordata > Mammalia > Rodentia > Muridae > Acomys > Acomys percivali. The sequence continues at coordinate 19,688,224 of OU015757.1, read as the reverse complement.
TCCGATCCCCAGCTCTTTTCCAGCTTACACGTTTGCTTCTTCTAATGGAATGACTCTCCAAACCATACATGATAGCACAACAGGGACAATGAACTGTTTGGTGGTTTTGGTTGCATTGAGACAGGGTCTCCATGTATACCCAGGTTAGTCTCCCCTCCTGATCGGCCACCATTCTCAGTTTGTCACAGTTTTAAAACCCAGTAGAACCTGGAGAAGGAATATCAGTGCTTCCTGGGCAGTGAGGGATATCATCAGTGTCCCAGGGGGTAGGGGTGGAGGACACTGTGAACATCCTGAGTTGTGAAGTCAGGCCTCAGAAGCCTTTTGTTGAGACCCATGCCAATGATGCATGCTATAACTGGAGAAGAGGCCAAAGACATTCCAGAATGTGGACCTGTCCATACATTGGATACAACAGTTCAGTCTGAAAAATCTCCTCTCCCTACCCATCTTGAAAACTTGAAGGCTATCCCTATATAAAGAGAAATATCTTTAAGATGAGCCAACAAGTGCCTGGTAATGCCTCCCATGTGCTCAGTATGCACATTAGGAAGATGGCATATGGGTCCCATTTCATTATTGGCCTTCAATTGGATGGCTATCGGTTTGAGGCTATCTTCACCTTCCAGGCAGACCAGTATGATGTTTCAATTCTCTTCTCAGCTCTGAATGTGATCCCCCTCATCAAAGAACCTCCACTTTTGAGGGCTCATATTATTTACCAGGCTTAACCCCAACATCTAGGATGCTACTTTCTTTTATGGCACTCCTCAGTTGCCTCAGAACATCTCATATAACAAACGAGGGTCTGAAGTAGGAAGGGTATGGTCATCTCAGGGGCACTCTGGCACTCTCTGCTAGGTTAACCAACCTTCCCCAAGTGGTACTCCTGGGCACTGTCCTGCACACACCCCTCCCCAGACATCTGTGAATGCACAGATGGTTCTCACATTCTTTCCTGTTTGTGTAAAAGGTTCTGCCTTAAAAATCCACTGCTGTCTCTGCTCCCTACTGAGGGGAATGTATCCTTGACAAGCAGGCTGGAGGGAACCGGCCTTCAGAGGTCTTCAGAGTCACCTTCCTGGGAGGCCTGTAGTTCCAGATGTTACCATGCAGGGCCCCTTCTTATTATCACAACGTCCTGTTGACTAGAACATGCAGGTGTGTTAAGATGGCTTCAACCCTGTGAGAGATGACAGGGTTGATCCTGCCAGTGGGGGAAGTATGTTTGTTGGTTGCCATGTAGGTCAGGGGCTTTTTCTTAGTTGCTCAGGCTTAGACTACAAGGCTTTCTGGATTTTCAGCCTGGTTGGGTCCTGCCCTGTACCTTTGGTGTGCAATAGTGAGAGAAAAGTCTCAAGACAAATGTTAACTTTAGTCTGTGTCTTGAGGGACAGGCATGTCCCCATCCCACTCTACACCCTAAGTCACTTAGCTTCTGGTCACACGAGTCCCATTTCATTACTCATGTGTCACATTTCCACAGATACCCATGATTCATTGGGGGATATTCAGAATGTCTGAGAGCCACATGAGGGTCAGAGGAGGTCTCTCAATGCTTGACAGGATGTACTTGGAATGTCACCTTGTTGCTCATGAGTGTGATCCAGGGTTCTGCTTGTTACCAATGGGCTGGGATGCTGGGCAGGTACTCTGATCAGAGTCTCATGAGGCAACCTCCTTGAGCCCTGCTGCTTGAAGCCAGTGTGTAAGTGTCCAGTACCTTGGCCTGGGTGCTAACCCAGGTCTAGGAGTTACTAGGGCCTGCAGCCCCTGTTTTTTCATCCCTGGAACTCTATCCAGGCCCCTGACCTTAGTCTCCTAGGTCAGGCGGGTATAGGTCGGCAGCTGAAAAGAGAAGAACCACTGGAGTCTAGGTTTGTGAAGGAGTGCCTCTCCCTTGCTGTCATGTTTGATCATAGACAGCTGGCACAGCGATGGGGTGACACGAGCAGAGAAGATAAAAGCTGTCTGTCTGTCTGACACATTGGGTGTAGGACTCTCACTCTGAGGAAAAGATTCCTAGTATTTCCCACCGGACAGGTGTAAGACAGCCACCAGTCACATGATCAGGTCGATGGCATAACTCAGTTGGTTGGAAAGTTTCCTCACCACATTAGGTCTCAAGACTTGGGATCTGATGCAGCCAAAGGGCTGGGAGGAGAAACATCCACCACTACTGGAGGCTTGTGCCTGCAACAATCCCTGTCCTAGGAGCTCTCAGGAGCCACCTTCTGCACACTGCTTCCAAGAAGATGCAAAGGCCATGAGGCAGAGCACAGCAGAGGACAGTGGGTTATCGTGCACTTTAGGTCTGTTACACACCACACACTATCTCCTGTCAGGCCCTCCCCTTTCCTTTCCCCACAGCACTCTGAGCCCTGGACACCTGAAGGGACCCAGTGCTGTTGTTGTAGCTATCAAGATCCCAGGAGCACCAGAGCGAAGCTTCTCTGCTTCAGGACTCCCCCGGGGAAGCCACAGAATGGTGAGTCTCAAGACTTCCAGAGATCCTCAGAGTGTTGCCCACAAAACCTGTGCCTGAAAAGCTACAATTTCTTTTTCACATTGGAAAGGGGTCTTTAAAAAAAAAAAAAAAAGAAGAAGAATCACTTACTACTCACAGCTAATTCTTTTCTTCAATCCATGGAAATGATAGAAGGTATAATTCATGCACATGGGTGTATGCATGTAGAAAGATGAACACAACAAAGGTGTACACATGAAGACAGATAGACATGCAAAGATGCCATGATGATATACATAGGTGCTACGTACACAGGGCACATACAGACAGACAAGTGTTCACACACTCATTTACTTAGCTACAGGTGTACACACACGCATGTGGATGCAGACACTGACACAGGCATACCTGAGGAGGTCATTGGGAAAGTTGCCTGCTTGGGCATGTGCAAGGCTCCTTACCTGGGGGGGAATGAGATGTCCAGTTCATACAGTCTGTCCTTAAAGACAGACAACTCCTTGTCAAATTCCAAGAGCTAAAGAAAAGAAAGAAGCAAACAGAATCACTTGTTTTTCATCACCGGAAGACAGTGGTCTATGTATACCTGGGTGGTGTGTAAATTCCTAAAAATAGGAATGACCTTAACATCTAGTGTGACTTTGCCCCACTCAGAGACCAAGATCTATCACCATCAAGACTCAGGGGTGCCAGCCTGGCCCTGCCATCCAGCTGCCTCTGCTGGACAGTGCAAGGACAGTGCTTAGACAGTCTGGCCATGCTCATACGAGACACATGAAGACTTATCAGAAAGCAAGCATCCCCTGAATGGGGCCTGGCAGTTTTCTCCAGAGTGAGGGAGAATGTCCAATGCTGAAAGTAACCCTCAGAGTGAGCAAGATGAAGATAAACTGCAGCCAAGTCTGCACACTGGTGAGTCTAGCAGCCACCAGGGTGGAAACATTCACTTTTGTAAGCAGAGGAGGTAGCAGACAGCCTGGCTCCCTCAGGAGGCTTCCGTCAGAGTACTGTGCCTGCTGGTAGGAGAGGTCCCCACCAGCCATGGCTCTGTCCAGTCACCATGAAGACCCCGTGGGATACCATGCATTAATCATGTCCTACCCCACAGCTGTGTGTAGCCATGGCATCGCGCTGGGGCTCCCCTCAAAACCACACCGTGTCTTCACTTCTTCCTTCCACCTCATCCATCATTCTTGAATATGCAATTACCAGCATGTGTACACTGTAATTACTTGTGTGCCAGCCTGCTACCTGCCCACCGTCATGGGTCTCCTGCCTGTGTGTCCTCTCCCAGAGCTGCCTTCATCAGATCAGCACCAGGCTGGGTGCCACTCCTACCGGCCAGAGTGACTTTGAACTGGCTAAGGGTCAAGTCAAGGGCAGCTGAAATCCCCCTCTGAGGCAATATTGTTTATGGGAGAGGAGAAAGGGTAAGCCATCACCCCAGACAGACTCTCCTTATTTAATATCGTAACCTCAGAGCCATGTGGTGGCATGCTGGATATTCACAGACTCAAGCCAGAGGTCCTCAGGCCCTGCCTGGAATGGCTCCAGCATGGCTCCTGTCTGCCACCACTATGGTCTTGACCCTGTGAACAAAAGAGGAAGAAACGTGTTTGCTTAGAGCTGCGGCCTGTGTGAGTCAGGAGGCAGTGTTTCCCAAAGGTCTGGGTGGAAGCCGGAGGCAGCTCAAAGTTAGAAAGTACCACAAGCAACAGGTGCACTGGACCAAAACACAGAGGCTGCTGCTAACATGGTTTCAGGAAAGTGTGTGTCGAGCATAGCATCCCCTCCTCCTAAATCCCTTCTCTTTTCCATGTTTACTGAGCATGCAGCCTCATGGGATCTCCTGACCTGGCTCCTGAGCGACCTCATTGCTGCTGGCTGCTGTGGTTCGGGATTGTCTACTGCCTTTCCCCTGTGTTATTTGGCAACTTCCTCGGGTCACTATGAAATTTCTTCTTCCTACTTGATGTTTGTCTACATTTTCCACTTTTCTATTTTCACTTGGTATCTAAATTTTCCATTCTTCCAGCTCAGGATTCATTGCTTCCTGAGGATTTGTGATGTAGACAGGTGTGACAACAGGCAGGTGATCTCCTCCTGCTGGCTGGAGCCCTCTGTCCACTCACCCTGTCTCTGCCTCATACCTTCTGCCACACCCTCTAAGTGTCAGTGCTGCTTCTGGGCCACTCCTCCATTTATTCTCCCATTCACAAACCCCTTCTTAGCTATGTCTGCTCAGCTTGGGCATTCATCCATTAACCTCAGCAACTATGATCTTAGAACGTCAGCTGTCTGACAGTTTCATGGGTCTTCTGTGCCTCTGACAGTTACTTTTTGACTCTTGATGAGAAGTGGAGTACTTCTCCCATGTTCTGCAGGTTAGGGCTATGAGCTTGTCTTTGCTGGTTCAACGTTTGAGAAAATGTCTAGCTGTGAATGTGGCCTACTCTCTATCAGGTTCTAACCTAGACACAGAAAATAGCAAAGTATTGAGTCCTCCCAAGGAAGCTGTGGGCTGGGCATCCACTGTCCTGTGGCCACCTGGTGCTCCGAGGCCCACAGTCCTAGCATGACACCTGCCTGGGCTACAGAAACTATCAGGATCAAGTCTTCTTGCCTCTGTGGGTTCTAGGCCTGCTCTGCCTTCCACCTTGGCTCTGGGTTAGACTTCTAGAAGCAGCAGGGATACAAATGCCGGGAGCACATATAGACAGGGACTATTCAGGGATGGAATTTGGGCCAACATGATTTATTTAGCCTTGGAGAATGAAGTGCCTTTTTTGTGCAAGGTTACATGTTGCTTAGAGATGGGCAGTCACTGCCTTTGGCTGCCAGAGTCCACAGGAGTTTGTGAGCACAGGAGAGGCAGCTGAAACGTTTGGAGCGTTTGGATCTTTAGGCTACACTTTTCTTTGCCTTGTAAACTCCTCTGAACCCACCACAGGCCAGAAGGCCCCTGGGCATGAAGAGGACAGATAAACAGGGCTGGCCAAGGGTCCATGACCACCCACTAGTCATACAATTCAGCTTTCCAGTTCTTCAGTTCTGTCATGGCCCCAGTACCCAAGCCATGCTATCAACACTAAAGCTCTTTGACAAACATCCTGTACACACACACTCACATATTATATGAGCACAATATACATAGCCGTACATATGTACATATACAGCACTATATATATGCACACATGTACATGCATACAAATACATAAACTCATGCATATATACATATGCATATACACACATATGCTTTGCTTCAAAGCTGTGGGCTGGGCTGCGAGAGTACGCAGAAGACTACTTGTATGTGTTCATCTTTGCTTCTGCCTCTGCATCAAACTAAATACTGATCTGGTCGTTGGTCATGACCAGTTCTGGACACTGCCCCGAAGATGAAGAAACTATGATGCTTGCTGTGCACATGTGTGTCCATATGTGTATGAGGATGCTACTGACCTGTACATGTGTGAGTAGGCTTCACTGTCACTCACCCAACCCACAGAGTCTGTCACATCTGTCCTGTCTGGGGTATTAGACTTGAAGTATCTACCACCAAGGTACTGAGGGTACTGTCACACCATGGCCTTTAGTCTAAAAGTACCCTTGCTCAAGTTTGGATTTTTGTTTCTTTGTTCTGTTTTTTGTTTGTTTGTTTTGATTTTTTTTTTTTTTTGAGACAGGGTTTCTCTATGTAGCCTTGGCTATCCTGGACGTACTTTATAGACCAGGCTGGCCTTGAACTCACAGAGATCCACCTGCCTCTGCCTCCTGAGTGCTGGGATTACAGGCATAAACCACTATGCCTGGCTTAGTTTGGATTTTTAAGGCTGCTTAGATGGCAAGGGACCTCAGGGATGGCATGTGAAGAACTCCCAAGTCTTTGGTAATTACTTAGGGCCCCAGCCTATATGTCACCCATTACTTCCACATACCCTAAGCCATGTCCCCAGCCTCATGCTGGAGAAGACACACTTGGAACCTGCCCTCCATCGTCCTGCTAGCTGGTGCTGCCTATCAGTAGGCATGCTCTGGAGGTCAGCTGTGCACATTAGAACACATTCACTCTGCTTCTGATGTACAGAGGGTGGGGGTATGGATGGGACCCACTGGTTCCCTGCTCAACCAGCAGGCTGGTGAAATCCTGATCCTGTGTGACTGGCCTGCAGAAAGCCTGAAGCTCCAGGTCTGCCACACCAACGGGATGATGGGGATTAAAAGCTACAGCCACTGCCCACACAGAACATCAAATGTGAGGGGTTTCTGATTGGAAATTGCATCACACTGCTGGTGAATTGATAATTTGTATCTCTTTGAGATTTTTCACACACATGATAACCAATTTCACATGTATCTTAAACGTTCTTCTTGATTACAAAGTGAAAAGCAGCACCGATGTGTGTGGACAATGATAAAGCAGCTGCTGGCCTCATGCATCTGTCAGGAGCCGTCCCAGCTGCACAAATTCCACTGTTGCTGCGTGGACACTGCGCTGATAAAGAAAAAAGGGCTTGGAAAATCAATGCTCCCGGAGCCCGGGCGGTTGCTAAACACACAGAAAACATCTCTATCCAACAGGCCAAGCACCTAGAAAATTCCCAAGCCCTGCCCTGGGACAGCCAAGGAAAATTTAATCTCTCCAAATCCTCACCAGGGCACTCCATCCTGCAGCCCTGACAGCCACACTTATAATTAATTATACAATTTCGATGGGAATATCGACTAAACAAAGCTATAAATCATAGAAAAAGTCAATACGCATGGACACATTCAATCATGTCCCGGCCAATGATTACTACTCTTAAAATACAATAATTATTTTCAGGAGCCAGCTTGAATTAAATTTCTGTCAGACAAGTACAAGACCGGTGGCTGATGAAGGGTGCGATGGATTTTGGGGGCTGAGTCGGACGCGGGCACATCCATCCTGTAGACGGTAGTTTGTTTGTAGTGCTTGTGGCACAGCGTGTTCAACCAGGCCACGAGGATGAGATTATCTCCCATGCTCATTAGGCTGAGGGGACTCAATGCCCAGATTCTGGCTTGAATGATGGTAGCTGCTTCATTTGAATATGTGTGGCGCGGGCAGAGGCTGGGCACAGCAGCAAGACCAGGGCATTTCTGGAAAGTATGCCTCAGGTTCTGTGTGGCAGCCTGTGAAAGCATGGGCTGCTGCAGTTCCAGGCACTTGGCAAACCTGCTGACTTCCTGGATAAGATTCTGGACGTGGCAGGTGGGCATGAGTCCCAAGAAACCACCATGCGGAAATGTATCCTATTTCAAAGCTGTATTCTTTTATATTAGAATCAAATGTAAAACATTTCTGGAATGTTCAAACTTTTTTTTTTTTTTTAAATAGGGCTTTTCTTACAATGTAGCCCCAAATGGCTTCAAACATGTCTTCCTGTACTGGTCTCCCAAGTCTGCCATTAAAGAACTGTACCATGATTATATATCTGTACATGGCTAGTACAATTCTTCCTTCTCCTTATTCTTTTCTTATTTAAAAAATATTTTTGTGTGTACATGTTCATGTACGTGTGTGCTAGGGTGCATGTCCACATCTGTGTGCATATACATGAAGGCCATAGCTCAACATGAAGTGTCTTCTTCAATCATTCTCCATCTTCTTTTGAGACAGGATTTGTCACTGAACCTGGAGCCCACTGATTCAGCTAGACTTGCTGGCCCGCAAATCCCCCTTCTGCCTTCTCAGTGCTGAGATACAAGATTCACACCGCCACACCTGGCTTTAACAAACAAACAAACAAACAAACACGGACACTGGGTATCTGAACTCAGTTCCTGAAGTTTGCATGATAAGCACTTTATCCATTGAACAATTTCCCCAGTGCCCCTCACCTCCCCCTGCCCTTTGTTTTTCTGTTTCTTTGCAGTACAGCCTCCTGTAGGCCAGGCTGGCTTCAAACTCTATGCAGCCGAGAATGACCTTGAATTCCCTCCTCTCCTGCCTACAGCTCTGCTGTAATGGAACCACAGGAATAACCACTTACATTTCACCTTAAAGGAAGGCCAGAGGGTATGTGCTGAATGCAGACTATCATTCAGAGAAAAACAAGGCTGGTCACTTCAATGGCACAGCATGTTCTGTCCAGATGCTAAGACGGCCATACAGAGCCCTTAGACCACAGTGGCATACCCTCGGATGGTTCCAGGACATTTCCCTCTTCCTCTTCCTAGTGCTACCCAAGGTCAAACTGTTTTCTCCTTAACTGCTGGAGTCCCCTCATCTGTCTCTGCTTCTTCTAAAACGTGGCCTTTGCATCCTCCACTTAAGGGGACCTCACTTGCTTCTTACCTTGTACAAAGTCCCAATTGACCTTACTCCTCTGGCTCTAGAGAGCCAGCTCCGATGGGGGCTCCAAGGTACCCGTCCCCAGCCTTCTCTAAGCTTGGACACCATGGAGCAGGTGCCCAGGCTCATATGGCTTCTTGCTCTATGCTCTTCTTTCCTGAAACAGCATCTCACTATGTAGTTTTGTCTAGCCTTGAACAAGTTCTACTCTGCCTCCTGAGTTCTGGGATTGAAGGCCTGTACCACCACACTCAATTTGTTCTACTCTTTTGAAGTCAGGTGTAAAGTAGCCTGCTCCTGCAGATGGCTGGTAGGATAGTACAACCATTGCCCTAGGGAAGCCCCTCTAGCAGGAACCACCAGTAGTCATAGTCTTTGAACATGAGCATGCAGAAAGGGACCAGAGGGCACCGAAAAGCAGACAGAGGCTAGGAGAAGGAATCACCAGAGGCAGAAGCAGGGCCCAGTGGGGAGAAACTGTATGAGGCTCTCCTCTGGACAAGTAGCAGAACTAGGGACACTTGCTAGGTCAACATGGCATGCTTCAGGGATAAGGTCAATAACCAGCCCTAAGGCAGGAGGGGCAGGCCTACTGCGGCAGTGGAGATGGAGTCAGGGCATGACTAACCGGAGGGCATGGGAGTCACGGAAGCTGCTGGACACTGGGATGGATGAGCAGCAAGAGGCAAAGTAACAAGCATGGATGGCTGGACATGCCGATCCCTACGTTGTAGTAAATGTGGAGCTATGCTGCAGGTGGAGGCTGAACTTGTGTCGTGATCATCTCTGTGTACAAATTCTACCTTTGTGAAAAATCCTAAACTACACTGTGACCATTGTACTTAACAGCCAGCTGCTAACATTTCTAGAGTTCCTGTATCTGAGTCTGCCAGACCTACCACCAGGTGGTTAGGAAGTGTCTGGGCGATGCAGAAGGACCTCATCCCTTTGATGTGCCCGGCTCCATTCTAAGCACTGTGCATCTATCCCTGCATACTTTATGAGGGGAAACAGGCATCCATCTGGTTCAAGGCAAGTCAGAGAGAGGGAACGTGCACACACAAGCAACAGTACCTATCTGCACCTAGCACCTGCACTCTTGCATCTCCACTGGGGGCAACTTCCTCAGGACAAGACGGCTTATCTACCTACTTCCCCCAGTGGGGCCATAGCTGGTTATGGACAACTTCAGGAATCCTGGGAGCTGGCTGCTAAAATACAGTGGTCGCTAGTGTTGTTTAAGCTTACGATTGTCCACAAAGACTTTATAGCACAGAGATTATCACAACACAAGTACAGCTCCAACCCCAGCATAGCTCCACACTTACTACAACATAGTGATCTACACAGAACAGGAATCCAGTAAATAGGTAAAACCACCCTGTGTTAAAGAGAGATGGACCAGCTAGGTGACTCTGAGAGTAAGAACACTTGCTGCCCAAGGCTGACCAGCTGAGTTCAGTGCCAGGAGAAGGAATAAACCCATTGCTGAAAGTCATTCTCTGGCTTCCACATGCACACCATAGCATGCACCTGCCCACAAGCTACACAAATGCAGTTATGTACATGTGCATGCACTTAGCTATCACAATGCATGTGGAGATGTGCATATGTACTCAGGTATACACACACACACACACACACACACACACACACACACACACACACCCCTTGAACACACAAGCCCACAACAAGGACATGAGGCGCTCCCTCACTCCCATTACCATATATGTGTAGCTTCTCCTTATTCAAAATGAGGTTCCAAGCCCTGTTGTATACCTGAGGCCAAGACTCCTAGTTCCCACAGTAGTAGGCAGGATGTTACCTCTCACTCTGCAGACTCAAGTGTTCAAGAGTCACAGGGACCCTGTGCTGTCCACTGACCCATGATAATCCTGGTAGCCTAGCCTAGCCTGACCTAGCCCCAGCCCTACAAGTCACTGCCACCAAGTCACCCTGGAGGCTGGGCTTAGAAGCCAAACTCTGAGCTGGATGTGGTAGCACATGCCTGTAATCTCAGCATTTGGGGAGGCAGAGGGAGGTGGATCTCTGTGAGTTCGGGGCCAGCCAGGTCTACAGACAGAGTCCAGGACAGAGATACCCTGTCTTGAAAAACAAAACAAGAAACCCAAATCAAACCAAAAAAGACGTTGAACTCTGGGTGGCCGCAATATGTGATATTCCAGAGGCAGCAGTGGCTTATGGGATGGATCTAGGGTGACCACACATACACCTTAAAACAGAACTCACCGCAGTGCCATTGTTGTCCCGGAAGACATCCTGATTGAAGTAGTCGAAGAGCTTCTTTTCCAACTGGAGCACAACCTGCCGGGTCAGAGATGCTTCAGTGCCCCTGCACAGCTCCCACTCCTCAGGCCAGGTGTGGCTGGTGGCTGCCCTAGTCACGAGCCACTTACCTTCCGGTCATTGTCTGACTCCCGAAATATCAATTTTACAACTTCATTGGTATCAGCAGCCCGGACTGTCTGCATCGTGGCCTTTGTGCAGAGGGTCTGCAGGAAGACAAGGGTGCTCAGTCTCAGTCTATCCACCCATTTCCCCAGCTGGCACCACCCAGAGGCCACAAGCAGTGGTTTCCCAATGTCTCTAATAGGAAAGGAGGGGGATTGTCAAGTGTTGCTCAACACAAGGTTTCCAATAGTCTACTTGGCAGCCCTGGTAAGCTATTCCTCCGAAGCTCCCCTTACCCCCAGGCTGTACAAAGTCCTGGCTGAGTGCAGGTGACAGTGCAACCCAGTAGGAACGTGGTCATGCTTTTACAAAGAGAGAGGCCTGGCTCATGCCGGGCAGCAAGTTGAGCCCTTCAAGGGGGCTGGCTCCTTGTTGTTGGCTGACCTGAGCCTCTCCATGCCCTATGGGGCAGGTTAAGGCTGCTAAGTGGTAGTATAGGTCATGGCATGGGGCACTAAGCTCTGGAGGTCCAAAGAGGGGCAGTTTTAAAAGGTCAGAATCTCAGGAGAGCAACTTAAGTCCTAGGCTCTGGGCAGGACAGCTGAGGGCAAGGTGTGACAAGGACATAAGAGGGACAAGTAGTCTGTGGGAGTCTGAAGATGCTCAGCTAGCCTGTTTCACCAACGGAAGGGTGGTTATACAGTGACCACCAACCTTCTTGTTGCATGCTTGGCTGTGCTGTCTTTGGTGGCCCTGGACCAAAAAGCAACCAGCCGGAGCATTAGTTGGTAATTAAGTTCATGCCTGTTTGAATTAATCTCAATACATGTAGGAAGGGGTCAAAAAGGTCACTCCCTGAGGACAGGACAAAATTAGGGACTACCCCACTTCCCACCCCCCAGGTACAGGGGCCACTGGGAGCAACAGCCCCACCCCTGCCCCAGTGCCACAATATACATTGCAGGGCCCGGAGCTATCAAGGAGGATGAAAACAAGACACAAACACAAATGACAAGGTAACACAAGACTTCTAGGGACAATGGCAAAACACCTCTTGGACAAACGGAGGTTCTACGTCACTACCTCCTGCCTTGAGGGCGAAGATGAAGGGAGTGGCTACCTTCTCAGCCAACAGATCAGTTACACAAAATATGTTCAACAGCCAAATTGACCAGAAAGCAAGACCCTTGTTACCTGGACTGGGATCATAGGAGGAGCTATTTGGGTGACCGACAGTCGCAACTGTGCCATATATAAAAGAAACATTTTATATATATATATACATATATATATATTGTTACTTGTGTGTATGATTTTATTTTATTTTTTAATATATTTTATTGATTTATTCATATTACATCTCTGTTGTTATCCCATCCCTTGTATCCTCCCATTCCTCCCTCCCTTCCATTTTCCCCTTACTCCCTTCCCCTATGACTGTGACTGAGGGGGACCTCATTTTTATATTTTAAACAAAGAGAATGAGTTTACTTAAAAGGAGATCAGTTTACTGAAAGTATTTGACATTTTAAGGTCTCTGTACTGCAGGATCTCTTGGGGGATCCTGTAAGGACCCAGAAGAACTGCTTAAGCTTGGGGCTCTGCACCCTCATTTCTCTGCTTGGGGCCCACCGAGGTGTCAGACACCCACTAGACACAAATCCCAGGTGCTCCTAGGCAGTTGTGCCAACATAGCACCATCCTGTAGGATGGATGAGGATAAGGGGTGAGTAAAGACAGCCCTATGTGTGGCATTTCAGCCCAGACCTGCCACTCCCCAAACACACTCCAGGCCGGGCCATTGACATTCAGGGCACAGATCAGCTCACCCAGCCAAGGCTCCAAAGTGGCTTTTGCACTCTGTGTCACAAATCAGTCTGGCTGCCTTGGAACTGTGGAGGATTAGGACAAGCACCCAAACAACCAGGGGCATCAAGGCCACCCAGCCCCCTGCATCCCACGGAGGTCCTGGCCCATCCTGATGCTAATGCGCTTAAGTGGCTTAAGCTGCTTTCTGTGAATGGGCGAAGGCTCTGGGTGGGGGCAGGCAGGCAGAGGGCCATTGTGGCCACTGCAGGACAGTTCAGGAAATTCATGGTTGTGTCTCCTGGAAGGCATCTGCCCTCAACTGTTAAAAACCCCTCTTTATCTCACCAAGCTGGCAGCTCCTAAAGGATCAACATCTGAAGGTCCCCCAGCGCTGTGCAAGGGCCAGCCACCCGCCCCTTTCTCCCACACCCCTTCCCAGGGAACCTCCCCATTCACAGGTTGTAAAGGCTCCATCAGGACTGAGCAGGCAAAGCTGCCTTCTCTTGGCCTTTCAAACCCGGGAAGTCGTGACCACTCATGCAGAAAGCTGCCAGACCCAGCCTTTCCGGCTCAACCTTAGGAAGGGATTTTACTCTTTTGAATGGAGAAGAAATACCTCAAATGCTATTTTTAAAAAGCCATCTAAGATCCATTTTTACCACCAATGGCTGCATCACACAGCACTAGAAGGGGTGGGTTAGCTCTCAAAGGACTGTTTTGTCTCCTGGAGTATGCTGGGCTCACCATGTGCCAAGGAAGTTCACCTGTCATTCCTGGTTTCTTGCTTAGACAGCTACCAAAGCACGATGCCTAGTCTGGCATCCCCAAGCCCAGGACACTAATGACAGCGGCAGACAGCTGTTTTCTGTGCTATCAAACCACACAATTTTTACAGCTCATTAGATTTGCACAAAGCCACCCAGTAATCAGATGCCCTCATGTGAGTGCAGGCATTGGCCGAATCATCCCATGGACTAAATCTGTTTCCACTCTACTCAGCTGTCACAAACACTCCTCACAGAGATCAAAACTCTATTAGGGGCAAACAGTTTGTTGGCCCTAACAGCAGACCAAGCCTTTCAGATGTAATGTTAAATAGCCTGCTTAGAAAAGGGAAAAACTACCTGTGCTTCCTTTTGTAAACTTTACCATCTGTCTGTCTGTCTGTCTATCTATCTATCTACCTACCTAGTGAGAATGGGTCTCTCTATTACATAGCTCTGGCCTTGAACACACAGAGATCTGTCTGCCTTTGCCTCCCCCTGCCCAAAAAAAAAAGTATATACATATGTATATACACATATTTTTTTTGAAGATGAAGCTGAATATCTCCTTCCTGCCACCAGCTGTCTAAAGTGGATGATGAATGCAAGCTTCATACTATGAATGAAGCTTCATTCTATGAGAAGCACACGGCCACAGAAGTAGCTGCTGATGCTCTGGATGAAGAATGGAAGGGTTATGTGGTCTGGATCAGTGGTGGGAATGACAAACAAGGTTTTCCCATGAAGCAAGGCATTTTGACCCATGACAGAGTGTGCCTGCTATTGAATAAGGAGTATTCCTGTTATAGACCAAGGAGAACTGGAGAGAGGAAGCACAAATCTGTTTGTGGAGATTGTGGGTGCCAATCTGAGTGTTTTCAACTTGGTTATTGAAAAAAAAAAGGAGAGAAGGATGTTCTTGGACTGACATGCTCCTGTGCCTCATCAGGTAGGACCTAAAAGAGCTAGCAGAATCCAAAAGCTCTTTAATCTCTCTAAAGAAGATGATGTCTGGCAATATGTTGTCAGAAAGCCCTTAAACAAAGAAGGTAGGAAGCCCAGGACCAAAGCACGCAAGATTCAGCATCCTGTCACTCCCCATGTCCTGCAACACAAACATCGATGCATAGCTCTGAAGAAACAGTGTACAAAGAAAAACAAGGAGGATGCTGCAGAATACACTAAACTTTGGCCAAGAGAATGAAGGAAGTCAAAGAAAAGTACCAGGAACAGATTGCTAAGAGGCAGAGGCTGTCCTCGCTGAGAGTTTCTACTTCTAAGGCTGCGTCCAACCAAAATAAGCTTATAAAAGTAACAAATGATCATACCTTGAAAAAATATATAATAATGACATTTATTTACTTGTGTGTGTATACATGCAAGTATGTACAGTCACCACACGCATGTGGAGACCAAAGAACAACTTGTATTTTCTACCATTTGTGTCCCTGGGATGGAACTCAGGTCATCACCCTAGGTGGCCAAGCACCCTTACTCACTGAGTCATCTCACTCAGGTATCCCTGAGTCTAGACAGTGACAGCTGGCCTCCAACCTCAGAATAATCAGACTCTAGCCCTCACAAGGTCCCTCCCACACATTCTCCTTATAGGGACAGGGAGGGTGCAGCTATCCCACAAGGTGCCTTCTCAGGCCCAGGACAAGCTTCACATGGTCTCTTGACACGTTAGAGTCTGCTTTGGTGACCTAGGGAGATTTTAAGCATGTTTACAAGTTCTGTAGTTTGGGTTTTTTTTGTTTTTTTTTTTTTTGAGACAAGGTTTCTCAACCTTGGCTGTCCTGGACTTGCTTTGTAGACTAGGCTGGCCTCAAACTCAGCGATCCGCCTGCCTCTGCCTCCCGAGTGCTGGGATTAAAGGCGTGCACCACCACGCCCGGCTATAGATATTCTTGATAATGGTGGTTGAGGCACATTACTTGAAAACACATAAAGAGTTGTGTTTTTTTGTTTTTGTTTTTTTTAAACTTTCTATCAGCAATGGAATCCGAGTAAGGCAGCACTAAGCTCAGTGTGAGGACATCCAGCTGGACTGTCTTCCAGCCATTCCCCAGCTACCAAGCTGTAGAACACAAATCAAGCCATGTTACATCCTCTCTGCAGTCCCAAGCACACCTGCCTCCAAAGCCAATGACATTCTTTAAAAAGCGTATTGGTGTCAGCAGCTAAGAGTCTAGCCTCCATCTGGAACTGCCTTCACTGGGCAAGTTCCTCTCTGTACCTTGCATGGCATATGGTGGGCTCCACCAGGTTGGGTTTCCAAAGGATCATGTAGCCCTGGGCTAGGCAGGTAGGGATTCCTCAGTCAAGTTTTCACCACCGTCCTCTATTGGTCTCTGGTGCCAGGGCTACAGTGGGCACTGCATCCATCAGTCACCTACACATGCCGCAGGAGCCTCCCTGCTATATTGTGGGGTTGCTCAGGAAGCAAAGTGGTCCCTACACCCTTGAAACTGGCTGGATGTCAGGCAAGTAATTAATGAGGCTTCTTGGAGGAATAAGAGGGGGTTAGAGCAAAGCAAATGGGGGTTCACAGCCTAAACAAAAGCAGGGCAGGGATGGACAGGAGTACAAAGGGAGGGGCCACAGGCAGGAGCCTCTGGGAACTGCTAGACAGTAGTGTAGGAAGGGTGGTAGGTATGGCTGAGAGACAGCATGGAAAGCAGATGCATCAGGATGAACTGAGAGGGCTGATGAGTAGAACATGGGCTGGACCACAGATGTGGGGCCCGCCCCCCACCACTCACGAGAGGCCAGAATAGAAACTGGTATACGCAGCAGCTAGGACACAGAGGCCTTTTTGCTCCTTAGAGGCAGAGAAAATGCAAATGTCCCTCCAACTTGCCTACTTCATTCACTAAGGAGGTGCAGTCAGTTCATTTGTGTTAAAGTCACTCCTCAGAGGAGCATGGGCACCCTGCCTTTTGCCACTGTCCCATCCCTAAGGGCTGAGACATTCTTCAACCTCAGCCTCCACCTGCAGCTGGGACCATGCCCCACTCTGTGGGTGCCCTTCTTGGGTTGCTAGGTGAGTAGCCCCAGAGAGAACTTGGGATTCTGGCCTTAGCATACACCTCCAAGGTTAATATCACATTGTGTTAGATCCTGCTAAGATCTCCCTATGGTGAGAAGCCAGCTCCAGAGTCCTGGAATACCAGGATCTCCAGGTATTCACCTGCACTCCAGCCATGCCGGAAGTGATAACCAGTACTGTGGAGGAGGCACCCGGGACAAGAGTGCCAGGAGCAGGATTCCAGGCCCAGTGACGTGGTCTGACCCCAGATTCTCACCTGGTGATAGCTTGCTTGCTTGCTTGATTTATTTATTTATTTTTAAATTGAAAATTTATACAATATATTCTGATCATTGTTTCCTCTCAGATCGTTTTTTCCTCTCTATCTACTCAATTCTATGTCTTCTTCCTCTCTCCCTCTCTCTCTCTTTTTTTTCAGAAAACAAACAGGAAAATTTAAAAGACAAAATATCAGAATTAAAAAAAAACAATGAAAAAGAATAAGAAACACAAATACACACAAATAAAACAAAGCCCATTAGAACACAAAATTAGAAACCATAATATACAAACAAAAGTCCAATATAAATAATCGAACAAAGCAATATGAGACAAAACAAAAAAACAACTATGAAAGCACCATTGGGTTTATTTTGTGTTGGCCGTCTACTGCTGGGCATGTAGCCTCCCTTTAGTGTGGTTTACATACTCAGCGAGTCCCCATTGGAGAGAGCTAGTTTTCCTTTGCAAGTGGTTGCCAGTTTGAGATTGTTTCTTAGTTAAGATGGGAGCTTGTGTCCGCTTTCCCTTCTCAGTGCTGGGACCCCATCTGGCTTGAAACTGTGCAGGTCCTGTACATGTTGACCATTAAAGGCTTTTGCTTGTTTATTTTGAGACAGGGTCTCTCTGTATAGCCCTGGCTGTCCTGGACTCACTTTGTAGACCAGGCTGGCCTCGAATACACAGAGATCCACCTATCTCTGCCTCCCGAGCGCTGGGATAAAAGGTGTGCCACCACACCCCATGATGGCTGTATTATGTTGGTTTGTAACTTAGACCAGGATATTTGCTGGTAGTTAGATGGATTAACCCCTCAGGATGGGTGCCCATGCCTTGATGACATCCAGGGTTGCCCTGGCGTCTGTGCAGAGGGAGGAGGCATCTCAGGAATGCTGCCAGGCAGGCGAGAGGAACTCTGAAAAGACAAGAGGCTCCTCAGCTCAGGCTTAAGCCAACAAACCACACCGGTCAGCATCAGTACCAGCAGCGCCCCCAGATATCTGGGAGGGAGAGCATAGCCAGCACAGCCTCCTCACCAGGCCTGCATCCCTCAGAATTTGTCCCAGGGGAGACATGGGCAGATTGGTGGACAGCTCTGGACCTTGCAAAGCCACCAGGCACTCCATTGTCCAGCCCAGGACTGTGCTCTGGGAGGGGTTGACGCCTCCATTGTCTAAGGTGGCCTGTCACTCACCAGTAACTGCACAAAGCGGTGGGGGCAAGGTTTAATCCTGACTTTAGTTAGCAGATGAAAACCAGAGGCCAGATGTCCCCAGGCTGTTAAAAAACCCAGAGCCTCCTGGCCTTGCTATTTTTTTTCTTTGCCCCAAGGGGGCTTGTGTGGTAGGGGGTCAAAAGTTAATCACAAAGCAATGCCACCCCCTACCAGACATGAGCAGCAAGGGGAGCCATTTTAGGGCAGGATAGGAGTTAAGCCACCCCAGGGGATTAGACACCTCTCTGACCCCAAGTGTAACCTGAGCGGAACCAAACTCCATCTGCAGTACCCAGGAAACCAGGTGCTCCAACACATACTCCATGAGCAAACAGAACCAAAGATTCCAGGGCTCTCTACCTGCAGATGTCGGCTGCTCTGCCAAACCAGCAAAGCTGCCAAGTGCAGCGTCAAGACCTGGTCAGGCTGCTTCTTAGGCATGAGGACCATACAGGGAACAAGCAACTCCTCCAGGATAAAACCACATTGAAACAAATCTCAAAGCAAGCCTAGTCCTTGAAGCTGTGACATCCCCTGTTCTCTTACCTCGCAGGACCCCTGTGGGTACTCTGCTGAGGCAGCATCCCCAGCCTGTCGGGGGGTGGGGTGGGGGTCAGGATCTGGCCCCATTAGTACCTTGTGTTGCGACAGCTTGGATAGAGGGCAGGTAGCAGGGCAGCTGCAACTCCACCTCTGGGGAACCCATCTAGCCAGCTGGCCACCAGGTGACCAAGACCTACAACTTCTCCTAAGTGAAGCCTTGCTTGGCACTCCCACTTTATCTCCTACTCAGTCGCAGTCTGTGCCACTAAAAACCAGGCAGCTCTGGCTCCCACGATGGTGGGGACATCCATTTGTTGGCAGCCTCAGGCTAGCTCCCTGCAATCCTTATCTAAGGTACTCTGGGATGGCCATACCAAGTTCCAGAGGCTTCTCCGTAGGTGAAGGTGTCAGATGGTGTCAAACTGACTGTGCACTGTATCCAGGAGAAGTCTGCACACGTAAATCAGCTAGCGGCCCCTCCTCTTGAAAATGGTGCTTGACTCATAGGCATGCAGAATGCCTGACTCTCACAGGCTTTGCATGCGCCTATGGCTGATGAGGGAAGGAAGGAATGTGGGGATGTTGGAGGAAGGAATGGGGGCTCTAGGTAGTATGCGGGATGCTTGCTCCTCACATAGGCCTCTCTGCTTGCTACGGGCAACAGCTGGTGGGTGGGCTTAGAGATACATCTTACCAATTTTTCATGCCCATCCTCCAAACATGACCCTGCTCCTGAGCCTTTATTCCTCTGACAACTTCATGCAAGAAAACATGCAGACTCTCTGATAGCGTGAAATCAGGAACAAAGGGCTGGGGACAAAGGGGTGAGGGGTGGCTGTGGCTGGCCAAATTTCAGCCACACACAGATGTTCCTAGGAATGTCTGAAAGCCGATGCTTTAAAAAGAAATGAGCCTTGAAACAATGTCTTCAGCAGTGAGGAGGAAGGCCGGTCCCAGAAGCATGCTATCAGATCTTGTCAGGGCCTGACCAACATTACAGGTTTTAGTGGTGGGCTGTACTGGGCCCTCACATCCATCTGAGCTGTGTGTCCTACACCACAGTCTGCTGTCTCTTTCCTAGAGGAACTTTGCTTTACAGCACTATAGTTTACTGACATTTGAGCTACAGTCTCCAAGACTTCTAACAACAGTGGTGACTAATGACAGGGAAACTCTGTAGAAACTCTGGTTTGAGGCAACAACTGAACCACATTTGATCCCTGAGGGGCAGCATTTCAGACCAAGAAGGGCAAGGCTGGGAATGAAGCCAAAATGGCTGTGCTGCTCTCCCAGTACTGTGAATGGGGCAGAAACTCTGAGGGAAGTTTGAGCTCCTGGGCCTAGTGCTCCCTTTGCAAGGTGCTAGCCTAGAGCAGGGCCGGAAGACATGGGGACACAGAACTGCTGAGTGAGGCTCCCCGGACTCTGTCCACCTGTGCCACCCTCAGCATCCACATCACCTACAACTATGGCAGCTGTATCCCATCTCATCTACGCTCTAATCAATCAGTGCTACCAAGCTGTGGGACCCTCACAGGCAGGCATGTGCAGGTGCTCCATGTAGCCGACCTGGGAATAGTCTTCTAGGCTGAGCTGTCCTGGGATCACCAGCCTTCCTAGTCTCTGCCTACACTGCAGGTGACTGTCAATCTCTCTCACCACACAGCCTCTGTGCAGGCAGCCACAGGGTCAGGAGACACAGCCAGCAGGGCACAAGTCACTAACAATGAAGGCTGTGCTTTCATTGTGGATCCCTTCTGGGTCTGATGGGCTTTGAACTTTCCTAGACAAGTAAACTCCTTTCTGGGTTAAACAACTGAAGCCCATGTGATGAACCTGCACTGGTCTAGGTAGCCAGACAGATAGCAGCTGGTGTGTGGCAAGAAACTGCTTGTGCCAAGGACGCCCAGCCTGCATGTAAAGCCAGCATCTTGACAACAGCATGTGAGCCTATGACAGGCTCCTTGTTGGAATGGTGGTCACAGACGGTGTAGAAAATAACCATCCTGGTTTGATCTTTCTTCTTCCTACCCAAGGTGTTTAGTTAAATTCCTGTCAAGAAAATGTACAGAAGTAAAGCTCTATGAGTGACTTTCACTCAGCAGAGATGGCTGTAGGACAGAAAGGGGCTGACGGCAGAAAGCTGTCAGCCAGCCTGAGGCTCTCCTAAAGGAGGGGAGCACTCTCAGCAAGTACTCCCAGACATGTTGACAGTTCCACACAGAACTTGAAACATATCAAAGAACAATCCTTATCACTAAGCTCACACTTAGATGTCTCTAAGATGCAGAACTGACCCAGAGAACAACCACTAGAGAACCTAGACAGAGTTCTCTTGGGCTACTGAATGTTAATATAATTTGGCTTCTACTACATAAGCTATTGTTAAAGTAACAGGACGTTTTTCCTTAGAATATTTCTTTGGCAATACTAACTGAAAAGGCCTCATACGGCTGCTGCAGATGCAGGAAGCTTAGACACTGTGACCCCACAAACTAGTCATCTCAGATCCAGAACACACTTGCCTCACCAATAAAATGGTGAATGAAGTCCTAGGCTTAGATAGAGGTCACTCTGAAACAGGCACCAGGGATTAAACCTTAAACTGTGGTGGTCCTCACAGTCTGTCATAGCCCTAGGGATAGGCACTTGAATTTGAAAGCACAAACAAGCATTGTCTAACCATTCCTTGACAACAGGCACCTATGGACATTATTTCAAAACCTTACCATGGAGTAGAAAATAAGGGTGATTAGCGAGTCACTCAACTGATGGCTCCGAGATGGAAACAAGTGATGTTAAAACTTGCATCCATCACATGAAAATAGTATCTTGACAGATTCTCTGACATGAACTGCACCCCAGTCAGAAGTCAGAATACATACATACAACATGTTCATCTTGACCACTGCTCTATGTGCTCTGTGGCAGAGATCAGAGTTCTAAACCCAGAGGACACCACATGGAGAAGTCACTGCCATCCTTATAGAGGCAAAAAGTCATCACTGAGCTGGCAAGGATAATACCACACTAGACTGTGTGATGACTAAATGGCACCTAGCAATACTACTGAATTTCAAAGTTTGAACACGAGGGGGCGGCGCTTCTGGATGCACAGCCCTTGTACACCCCCATTTCCCTTGAAGTTGAGATAATAGTCAGTGGGTGCCTTGTCCCATAGGAAAGTTGTCTGCGGACAGGCTGTAGAAACTACAGATCTACATACCAGCACTAGAGCCATTGCTGTGACTGTGATTGTGACAGTTCAGGCCCACAAGCCCATATCTGTGGCCTTTCGGGTGCCCCAAAAGGCATAGCACATAAAACATCCTCACTGATCCCAAACCTGAGTCTTTCAGAGCACCTCAAATAACTCAACTGTGTTCCACCGGGCGGGGAGGCAATGCAGTAGACGGCCTAACCTAGATCAAGGAGCAGATCAGTGGCTGCAGCGCTGTGGGTGGCTGACCAGTCTACCCTCAATGAAGCCAGCAGTTCAGGCTGACTCAGCAAAACGAGGGACGGGATTTTTACATGATTTCCTGAGCTTTTTGGACTTGGTTCTACCTGACACTGGAGGCCTGGGAGCAAAGCAGGCAGACCCCATCCATCACCCCAGCTCATCTCCTTTGACTTCCCAAACAAATGAAATTCCAATAAAGAGCCTCCCCATTTTGGAGACCAGAAGCAGCTACGAATGATGGTAGAGGAAACACCTGCTGGCCTGATATCACTTTAGGTCATGGGGCTGGACACAAAGGCCCACTGTGCAAAGTTCAGGGCACACAAGTACATCAGCAGTGGATGCTATTTGGGGGAACTATCAGCATACACACAGGCCTCCTTCTCTGTCCTTCTCCTTGCTGGATATGGTCAGCTGTTCACCCAAAACAGAGCATCATAAAGACCCTGTCATCTCTTCTCCCAAGATGGCTTGCCTTGCAGCAGCTGGACAAAGGTGGACGTGGCACTAAAATGCCTGAGTGACTTGCTCACCCACCCAGGTAGGCCAGGACCCAGAAGTATGGACCCAGCCGAGGGTCACATGGAGCAGGCACCCACACCAATGGCCCAGAAGTGTCTCGCAAGGCTGTGTTGCCCTGTGGGTCATGCTCTCCCTTGGCTGGAGGTACATCTGCAGCAGGACTCCTTCAAGATGCCTCCAGGCTCACAAGGCTCAGAAGGATGTGAAGAAAGCAAAGCACAGAGGCCCTCCAGGCTCTTAGAGCTAGGACAGGCGATGAACATGCAGCCAGACAATTCCTTGACCAGTGGGTCCAAAGATTTAGCTCCTCTAATAGGGTCTTGGGACAAAAAACAAAAAAACAAAAAAACAAAAAACAAAAAAAAACAGAAGAAACACTGGCTAATCAAAGTATGCAAATTCATCTTTGCAGAAGAAAATACTCTGAATATAAAATCCAAACTGAAAATAAAATAAAATAAAATAAAATAAAATAAAATAAAATCCAAACTGTCGATATAATTTACAACAACGAAGCTGATGTTGTCAACCCTACTCAGAAATGGTCCAACTAGAAGTCTCCTTCTGAAGTCATTCAAAACACATCTAAGGGTTTTAATTAGGAATTCTGTTGCTGCCGTTTTTGCTTGTTTGTTTTTCGAGACAGGGTTTCTCTGTGTGGCCCTGGCTGTCCTGGGCTTGCTTTGTAGACCACGTTGGCCTTGAACTCACAGCAATCTGCCTGCCTCTGCCTCCTGAGTGCTGGGATTAAAGGCGTGTGCCACCAAGCCCAGCCGTTATTATTTTTTTTAAGCCCCCAAGTTGGATGGTACTTTGTGTGCACCCTCTTTGAGGCCCAGGCTTCTTGGCACCTGAGTGCTCAGTTTCCCACAGGCAAAGGAGGAATGAATGTCCACTTGGACTTGGGGAGCCCTGGCTAGGGAGGAAGAAGGCTAGTAGGACTCACTGCAGGTGGACTGACTTGAGTGTACAAAGTGTTACAGGAACTGGTGAGAGCTGTGATGCAGACCTGCATGCACTCTTGACTTAGGGCCCAATTCTGAGGGCTGCTAGCCAGGTGAAGCAGCCCCTAAAGGGCCATGAGAACTCTACCAGGCTCTGACACAGCAGTGCCCATTTCACATGAAGGCCAGGCTTGAATGCCCACTGTTCACTTTCTATAACACAGGCAAAGCTCCTCATTACAGCAGGCTGCCAAGGCTTGCCAGGCTAAGGCCAAGGCCAACCATCAAACTCAGAGGAACAGGACTTAATTTTGGCCAAGTCACATGGCTGTACACACACAGCAGGGTGCAATAGTGGCCACTGATACCCTTGTTCTCCAAGCCCCTGGAGATATCCTGATGGACACCTGGGCCCAAGCTTGTGCTCTCTTGCTATGGTCTGGAATACGCCAACGCAACTTGTGGGCTGTACACACAGGGGCACAGCAGAGTGTTCTAACAGGGACCTAATGACCACAGGCAGTCAGCACTTTGGCTGGACCCCACACAAAAATAGCCCACTGGCTAGGGCCTGAGAGCCTGGGACTCTCAGAAGGGTCCTGTAGAGTCATCCAAAGTAACGATGAGGTGCAACATTACCTCCTTGGCTGAATTATAGGGACTCCTAGATACCAGTAACATCTGGATACCAGGCAGGCTGACCTGGTTTGCTGTTGCAATGGTCTTTATCACACTGTGGGTTTGGAACTGGGGATCCTTTGAAGTGCTCTCCATAGCTGGCACAGCAACAGTGACACCACCTCAGTGCCACTCTGCACTGTGTTCCAGGAGTCCCTTTGGAAGGCATCTACTGAGTTAGTGGTGCCTTCATTGGGCCCTGCTCTAAAACAGGCACAGCTGGCACCTGAGCATGTAGCTGTCAGCAACTGGCAACAAGATTTTGAAGACGACGTCCAGCTTCCAAAAATGCATCTATCATCACCACTGATGGGAGGTGATGGACAGCAGGTGTGGTGAGCCCAGATCATGCAGAGACAGGCGCGGCTGGCACCGCTGTCACTCTGCGTCACCATGGCCAGCTGAACATCCCAGCTGCCAGTTGCCACTGTGCAAGGCATAAAACATACCCTCCAAGCAATCCCAGCAGCAGGACTGTGCTGGAGGCTGCATTATTAATTAGAGTAATGGCGCGTGGTCCTGTTACACGGCAGGATAATCGTGTTTAATTTGTGTATGTTTTAATTATGGCTTAAGCGGTGCCAAATTTGATCACAGTATCATCTTTTCAGTTCTGCTCTGCAAGCATGTTTGCATTAATTTGCATTTGAAACATAAGAAGCTGCTCATCCTGGAGGGGGGCAGTGCCTCACAGTGCTGCACACAGAGCCTCTTTCACAGGCCTGCCATCCCATCCCCACACTCCTCCCTCACTGCAAGTGACAAGCAGGTCTCTACTGTGTGCTCCAAGAGCTTCCAGAGCCTAGAGGCTGGTCCCTTCCTGGAGGCACCCGAGAGCCAGAGCCCACCCTCCCTGCAGGATGAACAATGGCTTCATTTAATGTGTTTAATTTACTGAGATTGGGCTTAGCTCATTGGCCTTTCATTGTTTTGGAGATGGATTTAATTAACCTCTGATAAATCTTGCCAGCCACTGTGATGGCGTGAGACCCCAAGGGGCAGGGCTATCAAATGGGCCCTAGTCCCTAAAAGACTGGGATCTCCTTGCCTGACCAGGATGATGGGAGAAGAGAGGGGGCCACGTTCTGGGTGGGGGGACCCAGTGGCCTAAGAAAACTAAGCAAAAAGCCTGGGCTGTGCCAGACACTGAAAAATCAACCTCCACTTCTGTTTTAGGAGGGAAGCCACCTGCAGATGAGAACCCTGTGTGCTGGCATCTCAGACACCAGCTGCCCACAGCCCAGGCGGGTACTGCTCTTCCTGAGGACACCTTTCTGCAGGGCAGCCTGGGACTGAGCAGCACACTTTTCTCCTTATGACTGTCTGTCTGAGACTATTCTGATGTTTTACTCTTCTCAGGTTTTACTCTGCCTTTCAGAAACATGAAAGTCTCTTGCGGGGCAGGGGGAGGGGGCGGTGACCTGCCAGAAACAAGGTTACAGAAATTCCTAAAAGCACTTGGGCTACTGCTGGTCTGCAGGTATGTGCACTGAGGCACCTGAGGCCCTGCCGGGAAGAATAAGCAGAAAGAAGTGGGAAGACACTGGCACTCTGGCCGTGTCTGCCATGTCTGAACTGGGTTTCAGTCAAAGGCTCACAGAAGCCATCATGGGCAGTGCTCCAGGACACATGAAGCTGCATGGTCTAGATGCACAATTCTTGTGAGTCCTCAGGTGGTCCTAGGTGGAGTCAAGGCTTTACCTCTTTTCTTGGCATTAGAGTCCATGTGGTAGAGTGAGACAGTAAACAGAACAGTGGGCCTGGGAGATGCAGTGGGGACAGGCCTCTAAAGGGGGGGTAAGTGGGACCATGTGCCACAAAAAATTTTATATTAGGCTGGAATTGTAAAATCACAAGAGTACATGGTATTTAATCCTGGAGCTATAACCTTTGTGTCACTTTAAGGACTTAAAAAAAAAACCTATACTAACAAAAAAAAAAAAGTTGTTTTCTACATTTTTGATGGTTTGCTTTACTTACATAAGAAAATGTATTCAAAATGCCAAAGTAAGCTTTATTGGTTGAATAAACAGCAGCTTTAAAGTTTTAAAGCAGTTCTAAACCCCTCCAGGTATTAATGCACAGGTCTAAGATATATTCATTTATTTACTGAGCAAATAATCCATTTAAGAACTACTGATTCCCCCAACCCCACTCCTTCGCAAGCGCCAGGCTAATAGCAGGGTCAAGGGCTTCAGGCTTCTAAAGTGGAAAGGACACACACCAGGATCAGCAACTGCAGGAGGAGCCATAGTCATCAGGCAGCACACCAGGACAGCAAGTGTCCAGTGCCAATGATCTCAGTGCCTTGTTGTGGGGGCTCACTGGGGAGTAGGCTTCCTTGGGGGGTGTTACAGCCACCTAGGTGTCCCATCGCAGTGGTTTTGAGAAGGAAACTATATAGGGTGCTGTTCACAGAAGCCCAACAAAGCTCATTATGACCAGAGCACACCAATGCCAGTAGCCCGCATGTGAGGGAATGCAGGCCAAGAGTGTACAAAAGGAAAGCACCCTACAACAGATGACAAGTGGCTGCAATGGGCCCTCCTCAGGCAAGGCCCAGAGCCCATAGTGAGCACAGCATATAGAGCTCTGTTACTATGTCATCTAATATGGGGGTGGGAGGGTAGGGGGTGGGGGTGGCACAAAGACAGCAGGTGTCTAAAAGAGACCTGACACTGTGGGTGCCTTGCTTATGGCTGGAGATGCTCTTCCTCTGTTGGGTCCTTTCCTTGTGCCTGGAAAAACTGTCTGTCCCTGCTGTGGGAGTCTGCACAGCAGACCACAGTGCTGCCCCTGCCTTGGGTGGCATAGTGCCACAGGTAGAGCACTGCAAAGAACAGCTGGGTCTCTGGCTGGAGAACCTGCATTGTGGACATCCCAGAACTGTGTTTCCAAGATGAGCAAAGACATTTAATTCATGCTGGAAGAAGCTGAATCCCAGTGGTATGTGATAGCAAGCCCGTGGGGACATTTTCTCAAATACAAAGGTCCTTGCAGTTGTAATAAAATTTCATCCAGGCCTGCCACAAGCTAGCCCAGCCACTTGGCTCTGTAAAGCCTGAGAAAAACAAAATTTGAAATCTGGCTCCTTGGCTGCCTGCATGCTTGAGGCCATGCACCCTGGAAGGGATGGTGCAGGTAATGTCCGGCCACCTGCTCAGGCCTGAATGGGGACAATGTCCAGGGAAGGGGCCAGAAGGAGGCGGTCAGGGAGACTTCCAGTAAAGCAGGCACTTCACTTAGGAAACTTAGAGAGCCCTCTCAGAAGCCACGCTCCCCTTGGAAAGCCTCTCTCCAAACTAGAATTAGAGGACCGCGGGAGAACTGGGTGGTTTTGCAGATGCATCCATCTGCCAGCAGGTGACATAAGGCCCACCCTCCATGAGGCCAGTGCAGCTCAGGCAGTGCTCCAGATACAGCCAACACTCAACATGTGGTCACAAAGGCCAACATCCCTCTGACAGACCAGGAGGCAACACTGGTTTGG
The DNA here is from genome assembly GCA_907169655.1 of Acomys percivali. Taxonomy (NCBI): domain Eukaryota; kingdom Metazoa; phylum Chordata; class Mammalia; order Rodentia; family Muridae; genus Acomys; species Acomys percivali. Next base: position 19,660,272 of record OU015757.1, on the reverse strand, counting down.
ACGGGTTCTGGAACCCTGACTACGCACAGAGGCAGCGGCACTGTGAGGCACACAACTGTCCATACCTTGAAAAGGTGAGCTCTCTAAGTCTCCACACACCCTTCTCTATCCCCACCATGCTCTGACCCACAGCAGAGAGAGGCAGCTGGAAGACAGGCTGCCCCCCCACCCCATCCCCCATGCTTTGGTGCCTGTTCCAGCCCCACCATCACTTGGCCTCCCTAGGATCCCTGCCTCCAGCTCTGTAAAGCAGCAACACGGTTCTGGCTAGAAGCTAATAGGAAGCTATGTGGTCTCAGGCAGATTGATGACCCTCTGGGTACTTACTGGCTTTTGCAGGGGACACACAAATGCAGAATGCTTCATTTCTATGATAACTGAAGCTGCCCAACTCTGCCCAGGTGCCTAAGGAGGCAAAGGTCAGGCAGGGGAGTAATGGCCCTGGCAAGCTCCTTCCTGGTTTTGCACACAGGCCTACTGAATGTCCACTTGCCCACATGGCCAAAGGGTCCTCCCACAGAAACACACCCTAAAGGACAGATTCAGAGAGTGCCCATTAGCCACTCTAAGTCGGTCCAGACTGGCTTTTTCTTATGGCCTGTGTTATACCCAGAAGGAAAAACTGACTGTGAGGAAGCTTCTCTGACCTTCCCCCAACCATAGGCAGCTCTGGGTTGACTAGCTCTGGCCTTCACTCTCACACTAGCCTCTCTGCTCCAAGTGGAGCCTCTGGGGGAAGCGGGGAAACCACTGTGTGCAGCGGAACCGCTGGCCTCCAGCAGCAAGAGTGTGGAGGTCTGGGAAATGAGTCTTTCTGGCTTCTAGTTGCTACCGGAATGGAAGAGGGACCTTCAGTGAAGGCCCCGGCCTCCTGGGATATTCTGAACAGCTTCAGACACAGTGAGAGAGGTTTCCACGGGCAGATCTCAGGCTTCTGGCATGAGAGTGAGCATGGACACTGAAAGGCCAGCAGGAGGGTGCAGGGTTCCAATATTCCCGTTAGGAGTTGTCTTGGAAGCTGCACAGGCTCCGCCCTGGGTGGGTGTTCCTTCCTCCTTCATGGCTGGGTTATGACGCATTGCTACTTCACGGAAACTGAGGCAACAACCAGGGAGCAGGGAGCCTGTAGGGGTCTGAGCTAGGTCCTCTGTAAATATGCTATGGTTGTGTAGCTTGGTGTTCTTGTGAGACTTCTAACAGTGGGAGTGGGAGTGGGAGTGTGTGTGTGTGTGTGTGTGTGTGTGTGTGTGTGTGTGTGTGAGAGAGAGAGAGAGAGAGAGAGAGAGAGAGAGAGAGAGAGAGAGAGA
>OU015757.1:19589572-19658955 GCA_907169655.1 Acomys percivali | reverse complement strand
AGAGAGAGAGAGAGAGAGAGAGAGAGAGAGAGAGAGAGAGAGAGAGACTCTTTTGCCTGCTCTTGAGACCCTTTTCCTCCTACTTAGTTGCCTCAGCCTGTGTTGTTGAGGGTTTGTGCCTGGTTTTATTGTTATGCCATGTTTGGTTGATATCCCTAGGAGGCCTGCTCTTTTGAAGAAATGGATTTGGGGGAGAAGAAAGGTGGGGGAAGGGACTGGAAAGAGTAGAGGGAGGGGAAACTGTGGTTAGAATGTAATATATGAGAGGAATAAAAGGAAGAAAAAAAATGCACAGCTGCCAGGAGCCACTGAACTCCCAGGATCCCCCTTCCCACTATCCACTGAACACCTGGGGATGACAACTGTACCCAGTGAGTGTTCAGGAAAGCTGCCTGCACCCACTGGGCATCTAGAGACACCTTTTGCACTACAAGGTTTAAAATGTATCCTGTGGGCCTGCCCTGATGAGGTGCCCTCAGCTTAATTAAACACAGAAGGATTTTAATGGCACATCACTCATTTCTATCAACCAAAGGGAGACACCTGCTCAGCTATGTCTTTAAAAAATAATTTTCTACTGAGAACGGAAGATTAATGTGTGACAATATTTGGAACCGAGACTACTAATGAGAAGACATTAATTTGAGGTACTGCATGACCTCATGCTGTTCTTACTATAGCCCGTGCACCTGAATTTCCTACTCTTGCCACGTGCTTTGACAGTCCCAGGCAGGGTGTGAAAGGTGAAAGGTGGGAGGTCCCTCACTGTTCTACACTTCCAGTTTTGCTGCTACCACAGAAGCTGGTACATCCTGCTCACACATGAACCAGGAGAAGAAAGATGTGAGAAGCCAGGCACCGAGAAATCTGGCCCTTACACCAACACCACAGGACTCGCTTCCCTTGGCGGGTACCCTAGCCTCATGCTTTCCTCCCAACCCCAGTGGCCACATCACTTGTGTTGGGGCCAAAGTTTGCCAGCGGCAGTCACTGTAGAGGCTCCAGGACCTTGGCATCCAGCCTAGTGGATGTAGTCAGCACAGCTTTGGAGTTCCCCAAACTAAGGGAGCATTGATTAATTAAATCAAGTAGAACAACCAGTTTCCTGGTGTTTGATGAGGGTTAAGTGGTGGAAATCCCAGTGGGAACCAGCCCAGAGCCCAAGGAGCCCCAGCTCTGCAGGTGTCAGAGTGGCAGTACACAGTGGCTCCCCAGGCTATTTCCTATGAGGGACAGTGAGCCTACAGGACACAGGGATGCCTATTCTTAAGGCCAGTGATGGCTGAACAGACATCCCCTATCCACCCACCCCCAATCCCCTGCCATGGCAAAAATATTTCTCCATGAAGACTTTTCACGAAAAAGAAGAAGAAAAGAAAAACAAAACATGATCTATGAAAATGGTGACATGAAAGTGGCCTAAACAGACAGCATTTATCTGCCACTAATTTGCTTGTCTCAAGGAAACTCAATGGCCAAGCGGAGTAGGAAACTCATGTTCACGTACCTCTACAACAGACTTGGAATCCAGGCGGAAGTTGAAATCACCGAAGACAAAGTAGGAAACTTTCTCAAATCGCTGGTCGATGATTCTGGGAGGAGAAAAGGAGACAGCGGTCACTGACGCAGCAATGCTGACCAGCCCAACGGGGTGGGACAGCTAATCCTCTGGGACAGCTACTCCTCCATGTGCCCCAAATGCTTCCTGCTACAAAGACACTATGGTGATTGTTCCTTTCATTCCAAAATCTAGCACAAAGGCTACCATCAGCACGCTGCAACAAAACAGCACTCGACTGTTCTTGGCTGGCCAGGAGGCTGTGGAAATCAGAAGTGCAAATAGAGCTAGACAGACATTTGAATGAGAACAGCATTCAGAAGAAGCAGGCAAAATGATGGAGAGCTCATCCTAGGGAAGAGGTAAGCTCTGTCTGCATGTGGTTACCTCCCACCTGGACGCTCCCAAGTCACAGTGTGGGATGCCTGTAATAATACACTGACTAGCCCATAGACTTCTCCACGGATTCTCTACCAAGCACAATCACTTTATGAAGAGTTTTTCCCACTGAGAGATACAAACACAGAAACATCTGGCAGAACAACACATAGCAGCTTCCCTTACAGAGGGGCTCGGGTCTCCCAAGTGCCACACTTGGCAGCAGCTCATCAACAACTCTCCTGCTCCCGAGGCAGGCTAAGTGCTTCTTATTTCAGATTTGAATGTGAAATGAGAGCCACTTACAGCACAGGAGTCACTATCCAGACACCAGTAGAACAAAAGTGGGCCTTCTGTGCAGAGGCAGAGGACATCCCGTACTTACTGAACAATTCACTGGCCACCCCAGCCTTCTCCATGCTACCTGCTGTGATCAAGTCCAAGGTAGAAAAAGAGACAGGCTCATGTCTAAAATAAAGTAAAATAAAATAAAACTTGACGGGCTGGAAAAACGACTCGCTGGGTAAAGGGGCTTGTTCTACAAGCATCAAGACCTGAGTTTGAATCCCCCAGCATCCTCTTAAAAAGGCAGATGTGGCTGTGTGCTTATAATCCCATCACCTAAGTTGAAAAGGAGAGGGTAAAGATAGGTGGACAGACCCTGAGAGCTGGCTCCATAGCCAGCCAGCCAAACCTAACTGGCCAACCTCTAGTCCAGTGAGACTTTGTCTCAAAAATGCAGACCATCAGAAGAAGGCACTCCACGCACTCCACATCTTGCTCTGCCTGCCACACGTGTGCTCATACTCACATCCATGTACCACACAAAAACATGAAACTCATAACACAGGTGCAACAGAAGAGGAGGAGGAACGGAGAGGAGAAAGAAGGGGAGAAGAAGAGGAAAAGGGAAAAAGAGGGGAAAGAAGGGGGTAGGAGGTAGACAGTTGATTATTAGGCAGCAGACTCTGTCTAGTGTCTAGTGCCCACCAGGAAGCCCAGTGTGTCTCATTGTGTGTGGCCTGGCTATTGTACCTTGTTATAGGTGTTTTGCTGTCAGCAGCAATGAGTACCAACTGGGAGTGTAGCCTTAGAGGAAGGGAGTCCCTAGAGCAGAACTCAGGTTGCAATAGCTGCTACAGGCCCAGGAGCCCTGGAAAGTAGCAGCCAATGAAGCCCTTGCTCATCAGGAAGGCCCATTTGCTGTGTGGAACTCTATGGCTTGCTACTGCTACACTGGTTTGCGGAGAAAGTGTGAATGAAGGGTGTCCAAACCCTGAGTTGGCAGAATGAAGTCACTGGGAAGAAGCGAGGTGCCCTGGTGAGGAAGGTGGGGAGTTCTGTGCTGCCAAGGCTGCTGAGAGGCGGGAGGATGAAGCCTTCTCTGTGGGAACTGGAATCTGATCTTTTGCTTTTACATCTGTGGGTCCCTGTGTTTGGCTGTGGCTGTGGGCTTCCCCCGTGGGCTCTTGCTGCTCCTGCCATTCCACTCCTGCAGCTGCAACAGCTGCCCTTCTCATGCTGTGTCCTTCCCAGTGCAGGGTGGGACAATCTGCAAGGTACCGTTTCCCTTCTAACTTTCCTATGAAGCTGACTGCTCTGTCCTTAAACACCCCACCAACTCCTTACAGCGGCTACCTCACATCACAGCACTTGGGTCAGCATGGGTCTTCTTTGAGAGTACCTACTGTTTTCCACAGATTTTAAAATAAACATCTATTCCTATATACCTTTGATTCATAGGACTTTTTATAAAGACGCTTTATTGACATTCTTTACAAAATTCCTCTAGTCTTTTCATATTCCTCTTACTGTAAAATTTGCTGTATCCTCTGGCCAAATTCCAGGAAAAGTCCTGTCTTCTCTCTAATTGGAATTGTGTTTACTTTAAATATTCATTTACAGAGAAGGTGCATATCTTAACAGCAATGGAGATGGCCAACAACTTCATCTTACTTTTTAAAAGTTCAATGTTAGCCGGGCACGGTGGCACACGCTTATAATCCCAGCACTCTGGGAGGCAGAGGCAGGAGGGATCACTGTGAGTTCGAGGCCAGCCTGGTCTACAAAACAAGTCCAGGACAGCCAAGGCTACACAGAGAAACCCTGTCTCAAAACAAAACAAAGTTCACTGTTTCTGTGAGGGACTGCATGAGGAGTGCAGCCCGCTCACAGCAGGGAGGCTCGAGTGTGGCTGAGCCACAGGCTGTGCTCAGCGCTGCCCTTCTTCCTCCTGTTTATCCAGCAGTGCCAGAGCTGCGGAGCGGGACCCATCCTGACAGCACCTGTCTGTGTCTCAGCGGGAATATACCTAAATCACCTTTAGAAACTGTTCTTTGCCGGGCGGTGGTGGCGCACGCCTTTAATCCCAGCACTCGGGAGGCAGAGGCAGGCGGATCGCTGTGAGTTCGAGGCCAGCCTGGTCTACAAAGTGAGTCCAAGACAGCCAAGGATACACAGAGAGACCCTGTCCCGAAAAAAACAAAAACAAAAAAACAAAAAACAACAAAAAAAAAAAAGCCAAAAAAAAGAAAAAAAGAAAAAAGAAACTGTTCTTTTCTTTTTTCTTTTTTAAAAAATACAATATACTCTGATCACTGGTTTTTTTTGTTTGGTTGGATTTTCTTTTTTGTCTTACAATATATTCCCTCAGATCCCACCTCCCCATCTACATGACTGCAAGCCCTTTCCTCTCTCTTTAGAAAGTAAACAGGCAAACAAACAGAATTTAAAAAGCAAACAAAGAAAGAAAACACACATACACAAAACCCATAAAAACACAAAATGAGAAACCATAACATTTGAGCAAAAGACCAGTAACACAAAAAACAAAAACAAAACAACAACAAAAACAAACAAAATAATATGAGGCAAAAGTCTACAAAACTACCATTGAGTTTGTTTTATGTTGGTCATCTGTTGCTGGGCAAGGGGTCTACTCTTAAATGTGGTTAATATGTCCAGGGAGACTCCATTGGAGAAAATGAATTTTTCCTTTTCAGGTGGGTCTCAATTGGAGCTAGCGTCTAGATTAGGGATGGGGCCTTGTGACCACGTGTCCCCATTTGGCACTGAGACCCTGACTGGCTTGAACCTGTGCATGCTTCCACAGGCTCTGTGAGTTCATATGTGGATCAGTCTTGTATCTGGAAGACACTGTTTCTTTGTGATAGCTTTAAAGGAAAATGGAAACTATTGCAGACAACCTGCTGCCCATCGAACTCCAGGCCCGCAGGCTTCAAGGCTGGCTAACTCGAGGACGTGGCTTGACACTGAAGCCCCTGGGAAAGGAAGCAGTCTGAACTCTGCTTTTATGAAGCTCCAAGAACGTTCTTCAGAACTGCAGCTCCAGCAGCGCTGCTACAATCTCAGAATGCAGCAGAGAAACTGTCAAGGTATGCCACACTGTCCTTTAAAAAACAGAAGTTCCTTATAAACCCGGTACCATGGACAACGAATACACAACCACAAAACAAAATCCAGTATGGAAAACATACTGAGAGAACACAGAAAGATAAATGCCACATCCTCCCTTGCACATGACTTTTGAGATTTGTGTGTTTAACTTAGAATTGAAGTCAGAAAGCCAGTAAAAGCCCATGAGAAGAACAAGGCAGGAGGCCTTGATGAGGAGAAGGGGCAGCAAGCCCGTGTGATGCGACAAGAGAGGTGGGGAATACTAGGGGTTAAAGGCTTACCAGAGGATGGGGAGCAGCGGGCAGTGAGGAGAGGAAGGAATGGGGTGTGGGCTAACCAAAACTAGGTGTGTATAAAAAAATCCTTATTGAAGCTCACTACTTCAGATGGTGGGGGCCCACACCTTTAATCCCAGCGCTTGGGAGGCAGAGGCAGGTGGATCTGAGTTTGAAGCCAGTCTGGTCTACAAAGTGAGTTCCAGGACAACCAGGGCTGCATAGAGAAACCTTGTCTTGGAATACAAAACAAACCAAAAAGAAATTTGCTCCATTGTAAGTTAATTTTTAAATGTAGCAAAAAATTTAAATAGAGGTACCTTACATGGATGGACACCGTTGCTCCCAGGAAACATGAACTAGGAAATGAAACTCTCAGCACCAAGCCTAGGAGACCTCTCTACAATTTACTGATCATGGAGACTCCAGAGGCCCCAAAATAATACAGACTATTGCATATGCTCTCGGTTGCTCACAATAACTACGTGGTAAGACTCTACTGTTGCATTTTGGTTGTAGGACACAGAGCAATCAGTCTGCAAATGACCAGGAAAACCCACATAGTTTTACAGTGCCTGAAGGTGATATGCAGGTTGTGGGGGTAGGGGAAGTGGGCGGTAGGGAAGATGCTATGGTCTTACCCAGTGCTGCACCTTGAATGCTGCAATATTGACATACCAGGTAAGATGAGCCCAGTGGTGTAATAGTGGCATGACTGTTATGGTTACATTTTTTAAAGGACATGAAGGTGAAGGTTGGAAGGGCTGTGGTAGGGTTGGAAGAAGGAAATATAGGGGGTAGATATGATCAAGATACATAAAATACATGTATAAAATAAATAAAAATATTGAAAAGCATAAAACAAAACAAAACCAAAAGAAACCCACAAAACAAAACAAAAAAACCAAAAACCACTAATTCATATCACAACACTGACTTAGGGTGTGAGAAAGGACTTAATTGGCGAGGACATCAATGCTTCTGGCAGAAACACAGTGTAACAGGTACCACATCCCACCAGGAGTCCAGGGAAAGCAGAGGGCCATTCTGACAGTATCCGGGACCCAAAGAGCCTACTGTCTTCTCCCTCGGCCTGCTTGCCTCATTCTCTCCTACACTCAAGAAGCTATAGGCTAGCTTGTAACCTACTCTATTTCCATACAGCTCAACCTGTTCTCAATATCCGATTTCATTGTTGGTGCCCTAGACTACCCTTCCTGACTTGTAGCCAGCCTGCCCTCCTCTTGGGGGATGGGAGGGAGGGGCAGATACCACAGACAGGTACAGCTGTGAGATTCCCACGGCTTGGACATAGTGGGCTCTTTGAGGATGGGCCTGGGCCTCTCCTCCCAAGACTCCCATTCCTTCTCTAGCATGGGCTCCTCTCCCCCAGAGCAGTTGGATAGAGGCCCCCAATGGGGACAGAGTTGGGCAGGTAAGTGGGTAGCCAGATTCCGTGACAGGCTGAGCTCCGCTTCTCAGGGCACATTCCACAGACCAGATAGTAATCAGACCTCTATGTTCACAGACTGGTTCTGCAGTGAGAGATGAAGAACCCTCAAGGACATGGGGGTGGGAGAATGCAAGGAACGGGACGGGGAGGGTTACCAGCAGCTCTGGTGCCCACAGTGTTATGCCCTCAGCACTGTGCCATGTATAGGCACCTCATCCTGCTCCTTCTCATCCCTCTAGTCCTTCATCTTTTTCCTGTCTCTGTATTTTAGTAAAACAAAAACAAAGCAAATCTCTAGCTTGTGCTAGCTACAAGACTGGATGCTACCACATTCTGGATGGCAACACCTTATATGTCTAAACATTTCCTATTTTATCTTGTAATCCAGAATACCTACCCTGAGAAAGCACAAGAACAGAGCTGGTGAGATGGCTCAGAGGGCAAGGGTATGTGCTGTGCAAGTGTGGAGACCTGAGCTTGAAACTTGGGGCCCACATAAATGTGGAAGGACAACATTGACTCCATGTCCTCCTCCTGCTGCTCACCACAGAACGCTTATGTGCCTTAGGAGAACCAGTATTGAAAACAATAAAGACTTTTAGGTTAACAAAGTTTACTAGTGTGTTTTTTTCTTTCTTTCTGTTGCTATTTGTATTCTGGTTTGAGCAGTCTTGCTATAAAGCCCAGCTTGGCCTAGAATATCTGTCTCTGCCCCCAGAGTACAGGAATTACAGACGCACACTATTCTTCCTTTATGTACACCACCCCCTCATTTTTTTTGAGACAAGGTTTCTCTGTGTAACCCTGGCTGTCCTGAAACTCACTCTGTAGACCAGGCTGGCCTCACACTCATAGAGGTCCACCTACCTCTGTCTCCTGAGTTCCAGGATTAAAGGTGTGAGCTGCCACCACCCAGCTACTTACACTTCTCTGTCTTTTGTTTTGTTTGTTTTTCAAGACAGGATTTCTCTGTGTAATAGCCCTGGCTGTCCTGGACTTGCTTTGTAGACCAGGCTGGCCTTGAACTCACAGAGATCTACCTGCCTCTGCCTTCCAAGTGCTAGAATTAAAGGTGTGCACCACCACACCAGCTACACTTCTCTTATCAGGATTGAACATTACAGTTGATCTAACATTTCATGAATGTCTATAGGAATCTCTCTCTCTCTCTCTCTCTCTCTCTCTCTCACACACACACACACACACACACACACACACACACTTCAGAAGCCATGTGGCACTCAGGCATGACTATATACATACCACAGACACATCACTGGTGTGTTATATGCACAGGTTGCAGACATGTACATATAACTTCACAGCCAACATCCGTCTTTTCAGAGAGGGATGGCTTTGAATGACTCCTGGGCAAAGCAGAGAGGAGCGCTAACTTGTGTTCATCAGTACAGGTTTCTTGAGCCAAGTACTCTTGGACTACCTCTTCACTTTCAAGGGTTCCGTCTTTTCTAGATGCATGCATGAACCACCTCAAGCTCTGAGCAGGAAAAGGTCACTTTGGCTTTTGCTGTAGTCAAAAACTACTGAGCAGGCGTTCAAAGCTGCCCAGGTTATGTTGATGGCACCCCCAAGACCAGAGAATGTGGAACAAGACAAAGCTGAGCCCAGTGTAAAAGTGTCACTGGAGGAAGTGAGTTCAAGGGACACTAAGGTATGTCTGTGTGGACAAGAGGACCCACAGGCTCATGTGTGGGGCAGGAGAAGCCAGGGTCCTTTTCTGTCTTATCAACTAGTGTAAGCATCAAATACAATGGGGTTGTGCTACATTTTGATTCAATGAAACAAAGGCCTGCAAAGTAGCATAGAGGGCTGGTCTTAGGAACAGCAAACCATGCTGGATCTAACCTTGCCTTTAATCCCAACACTTAGGAGGCAGAGGCAGAGGCAGAGGCAGAAACAGGCGGATCTCTGTGAGTTCGAGGCCAGCCTGGTCTACAGAGCTAGTTCCAGGACAGCCAGGACTACACAGAAACTTTGTCTTGAAAACACAGAAACAAAACAAAACAAAACAAACAAAAAAACAGTCCTCGACATACAAAAATAAAAGAGAAACAAAAGGAGACCACCAGCCACAGAAGTGGACATCTGCCTGGCTATCAAAAGGCCTAGTCCACATTGAGGTAAATTATCTTAAAAGCCTATTTCGGACTTAGGGTGGGTGCACTAATTTTAGATTCCCGTGTGTGCTTAGTGAGAAAATGGTGCATTTGGGGCCATTCCTCACATGAGAGGTGCTGATGGGTCCTGGCTGGACCCCATGCTGGGCCTGTCATGACCCGGGAAGGCAATTTCACTGGCATGTCTTGATTCCTGTAAGACTACCATTAAAAACCTAAACTTTATCATGCTTTCCTGCCCTGCTCTTTTTGATATAATAGCCCAAGCCAATTAATAACAACGCGCCCATCTCTGAAGGTCGTACAGAAGCAGCAAGATAAAGGGGCTGTCACGGCCCAGGCAATCGCCTGAGTGCCAGGCCGGTGGCCCGCACGGCACTCACTTTTAATTTCTACATAGTGCCATTTGGACCAGAAAAAAAAGAGTTGTTTTAAAATTAATTACCTTGTCAGTAGCTATTATGATTAAAAAGTAGGTCCACATCAATATCGGGTGCCTTATTCAGAAAGAGAATTACAAGAAGAGCCATAAAAATCAATTTTTTAGGCCTGGAAATGGTGTCTCTTGTTTGACAGGTGATTCCAGGATGTGACAGCTCCACTGGGGGGAGGGTGCTTTTCTCTAATCTGGCCAGGAGCCTTGTTCTCCATCTGAGGACATCATCTCCCATAATGCAATGGGCTCCAGGCTTCTAGAGGAAAGTCACAGTGAAAGCCACCCTTTCGGCTGCAATGGCTTCCATGCCATAGGAACCTTGAGGTGTCGTGGACCCACTGCGTGTTCCTATGGTCACTGACACCACAGAGAGCACCACTGTGACATCCTACAGGGTGTGAGAGATGAAACCCCACATGTGGCTGGTTTCTTCTTCATCCCAAGGTGCTGCAGAGGTCTAGAAGGTGGATTTAGCCATGACTCATCGGCCCCATCCCCTGGTGTGGTAAATCAGTTTTCCTCCCTTTTTACTCTTCAGACAATGGTTGGGACATTAAATCATTTGGCATTATACTTTTTCTTAACTATGGAGTCTATTTAACTTAGAGGTCAATTAAGGTTGGTTTTGTCCTCAACTATGGGAGAGACCATGTTTGTTGATCAAACAATCTTTAAGTAGCTAAAATACTAATGATATAAAATGGCTAAATTACCCAAAATATTTGAGGGTAGTTTAATTTCCTAGAAGTTTCTCATTATAAGTCATCCAGTGACCAGCTTGACACAGATGTACTTCAGTGACTGAACAAAGTAAATTCACCCAACAAAATAAATGTCACGACCAGCCTGAAACTACCCAGGCCCTCCTTCCTCACCCAGACCCTGGAGAGAGGCTGCTGGAGACAAGATCTATCTCCACGAGGCCTGGAGCCTTCAGCTCAGAGGATCTGACTGAGATATGAGAGAGCAATGTTTCAGAGGCAAAGAGGAAAAACCTAGCAGCAGCAGGTCCTCAGAACATCCAACATGGCCTGGGGTGGCTTGCAGGACCTCAGGTCTAGTCCTAGCAACAGCAACATTCCTCACTGACTAGTCCCCAAGCGCAGTGCCCTCACAACATGGACACCTTGCCATCTTGCCACCCCGTCCCATTCCTCCAGCAGCTGCCACCAAGCCTAGGGAACTCAGAGACTCCTGCCCCACGGCACCATACAGAACTGCTTCATACAGCAGGGCACTGACAATCCGGGCTGTGTGGTTCTGGTGAATGGGCTACTTTCCCCACCCGGGTCTATGGGAACTGCTGATCCCCTCCTGAATGGCAGCCCCTGCCTTAGCTGGCTTATGGTCCAAGATTGGTACATGAGCTCCTGCTAGGGACTGACCCAGGGTCACTGCACTGGAGAAGGGGCCTCTAAGGAGGTTAACAAGGTTAGATGGGACCTGACATGACAGGAAGAAGCCCCAGACCTGTTGGCTCTCTACTATGCAAGGACACAGTGTCCATAAGCCATCTTTAGAGCCTGGCCTATGCCCTTAGCTTGAACTTCAGACTCCAGAATCGCATGAAATGGATCTCAGTTGAGTCCCTTGTCTGAAGCTTTTTGCTGCCCGGGGCAGTGTCCATCCCTAGGGCACTTACTATGGACAAAAGGATAACAGGACAGGCAGGGAAGGCATGGAACATACCTAGACTCTGTAAGCTACTGATCAAGGCTCTTTGTAGCTTGGACTCCACCTGCTTTCCCAGTGCTCCAGTAAAGACTGAAATTACTGATGGAATTTTGAGAGATTGGGTTCTTTCCTTCCACAGAAATTAGTTTCCTCTCCCAATGACAATGTGCTGAGCACTCACGGTGTGCTAGGGGCATTCTGGGCCATAGCCACATTGGTCTTCCCCTACCTTACAATAGCCAGGTTCCCTGATGATGCATGTCTCACTCTGAGATAGTATCTTATCTTAGCTGCTGTGCCCACCGTGTACGCCTAGCATGAGGATTACATACCTCTTTGCACCTTGTAGCTAGAAGGCTGGCCCCATTTGCATTTGTTTTCTAAGCATAAGATCTGGATATTGAATGTACTCCCCCCCACACACACAAACGACACCTCCATCAGCTACAAAGAAGCCACCAGGCTACATAGAAGAACCTTAGCCTCCTATAAATGCTTAATTTCTTAGGTATCTGGAGGAAAAACTACAGCTGAGATCTCCAGAAACTGACTCCCTTTAAGCCTCAGATGCCCATGATGTCTTCAGACGCTTCACCAGTTGCAGGAAAATAAAAATCATGGTGCCTCCCCAAGACTGGCTAGAAGTGGACAGGTGGGGAAGGTGCATTTTGGTAAAATACAGAGACCCTCTAAAAGAATCTCAAGAATATGATGAGGCTCCACCAATGAGCAATTGTTGAGAAGCCACAGCTGCAGCCACAGCAACATGCTGCAGATGGAGATGGAGTGGCAGGGGGCCGTTCACAGCACTCTCCAACCATTGCTGCTGACATTTATATGAGCAGAACACAAACCCAAACTACACCCGTGTGATGCTCTACACCATGGAAAACAAAGACATACACACTCTACGAGACAAAGCACAGAAGCACGCAAAGAACCCCAGACACTGAACCCAGGTGGCACTGTGCAGCCACAGAGACTCGGGATACAGACACAGGGTACCAATGGCATCCTACTTTATTTCTTCAGAAAAGAGAAGGGCAAAATGCACATGGTGGCCACGGAGCAGAGGTGGTTGATTTTCTTCATCACAGCTCTCTCTCTACATTGTTTTTGGACACCTGAATCCATTTTTGTAAAATGAAGGACATACTATGTAAATTTCATCAATCATCTGAGACACTGGCCTCACAGACTCATCTCACTCAACTGTAACTGGATTTGACATGTCCCAGCCTCCATGCTCCCAGCGGAATCCAGGGCAATGCTGGCACAGGCCTTGGGGTTTCAGTCTGCTGAGTCACACAGCAAGTCTGTGGGCTCCAGACCCTTCAGCTCGCTGTGGGAATTCTGTGCTGTGCAGGGTGAGCTCTGGATAGTGGGATCCCTGAGGACTCCAAAACATAGGCTGTAAGCACAGCCCACAGAGACACCCACACTCCTTCTCCAGGGCAGTGGGCAGCAAATGAGGTGCAAGAAACGTTTAGCTCTGTGCCGGACACACCAGAGCACTCGGGAATGACCTAGATCCTTAGCAGGGAGCTTGCCTTTGCCTAGAGACGCACTGCTTTTCTTCTGCTCACTGAGCAGCGAGGCGAGTTCTGGGAACGGCCGAAAGAGAAACATTTAGATTGGAGGGGTCTTTGAGCAGCCTGACAGCTGAAGGATGACCATCCATAAAGCGACAAAGAGGGGCTGTGTGGCAGCCGGCGTCACACAGCCTCTCCCTGGGAAACTAATTGCTCCGGATTGTCCCAAGGAACATTATTTTTCTGGCAATCATTTCCTTTCAATGCCCAAAATGAGCATGAAGCAACTCTTTTCACTGGACATAAAAGTTAAATGTCCCAATGTTGATCAAATTAACTTCAGCACTGTGACAATGGACTGTGTTTGTGAGAAAATAATGGGGGGACAGAGGGGTGCTTTATGCCAGGGTTTCACAGTTGTAATGTAAAAATGTCTCTGTTGAACTAGCCAGGCCACATTTCAAAGGGGACACTGAAGGCTCCTGTCACTTGGCAAAAAAAAAAAAAAAAAAAAAAAAAATCTCATTTCATGGGCTGAGCACTCGGGAAGGTTTCAGGGCATGCTAACAGTTGTTGCCTCGGGGTCCTGGTTTAGTCACCCCAGATGCCCTCAAAGGGCTAACCTTGTGTCAAGAAGAGTACCACACTGAGTGTCACAGCAGTGAGCAGTGCAGGCACCTCCTGGAACCACAAAAGATGGAGGCCTCCCAGCATCCCCAAGCCCTAGCACAGATGCCTCCAACTTCCTGTGCCTTTGGACCTGGCACTTACATCCTGGCACTCTTGACCACTCTGGGTTTCCTTCTAAAATCTGCATAACAGGGTATGGTAGTACACACCTTTAATCCAAG
This sequence comes from Acomys percivali, assembly GCA_907169655.1. Lineage (NCBI taxonomy): Eukaryota > Metazoa > Chordata > Mammalia > Rodentia > Muridae > Acomys > Acomys percivali. Next base: position 19,645,243 of record OU015757.1, on the reverse strand, counting down.
GACTCAAATGTTCAAGGTCAGCCTGGTCTACAAAGCAAATTGAGGCAGCCAGGGCTACACTGTAAGATGCTGTCTCAGAACAAAAGATACATACATGTATAAACACACACACACACACACACACACACACACACACACACACGACTTTAGGCTAAAAAGCAGGTTCAGTAGTTAAGAATACATGCTGCTCTTATAGAGAACCTGAGTTTAATTCCCAGAATCCACATGATGGCTCACAGTTCCAGGAGATCCAATGTTCTCTTTTGGGTACCAGGCACACATGTATGTATACACATTCCACACATACATGTATACACACATACATGCAGGCAAAGCATTCATACACATAAAAATAATAAAGTAAATAAACCTAATTAAAAATATTTAAAAACTAGATATTTAAGGCCCCAAACTCACAAACTGCATAAAAGTAGAAACATTACTATCTGGCACAATTAGTCTTGGCGGGCCAGGCACAACAGCTTGTAAGAGCACTACCAATCCTCAGTCAGAAGAACTGCTGTGCATTCCGGCCAGCGAGGCTACAGAGTTAAGTTCCTGTCTAAAAAAGAAAGAAAGAGAGAGAGAGAGAAAGGAAGGAAGGACAAAAACAAAACAAAACCTGTGAAGAAAAAAGAAAGATTGCAAAGCAAGGCAATCCTAGTTGCTTATGCTGGAGTGTGGGGTCAGCCCCTCACTGGCTCCCAGGTGTGCCAGGGACACGGTGTCTTTGCATGCAATGATCTAGTGCAGGAAGGTAGGCTACTCACAGCTGAGGCACCTGGAGGGTTGAGTCAGAGTTGACTCTTGGACTCATTCCTTTATTTTAAAGTAATCTTAGATTTGGAGGAAAGTTGTGACATACTGGTGCCTCTTGGCTTTAATAGCATCTTTCTTTCCCTTTTGTGGAGAGGGATGCAAAACCGTCTATCCCTGGGTCTAGTGCCCCTACTTCTCAGCTCAGATGAAGACAGGGACCTACAGGCTGGACAGGGAGATTAAACCAAGAAGCCAGCCTCTCTATCCCAGCCTCCTCCCGTCTCCTGCAGCTCAGTGGGGCCTGCAGACAATGCTCACACGGTTCCCAGTGCTGCTGTGAATGCAGCGCTGTTGGTGGCGGTGTCCATTCAAAGGCCAGTACAGCATTGTCCTCCCCAATCAGCACAGTAGAATGCAGTCTGCTGGTGGCTGCCAAAAGGTTAGCCTCCCCATGAAAGGGCGGGCCATTATTCACCACTCCTGCAGAGTGCCCCTTTGTGCCCAGCAGCCCAGCCCTACACTGTGGAGGTCCGGATCTGCGGCTGGCTGAGCTCGCCACAGAAGCCATTCATTGGAATGCAAAGATGCAGAAAAGTGGCCCCCGGACCCCAAGGCTGCTTTTCTGGAGGCTGGAAGCATGGTGGTGTAGGGCAATGACACATTCTAATGCCTTGCCACACTGACAAGCTGACCATGGTCACCAGGACTGATGGACATTTGGTCTCTCTCTCAGCTCCCAGCTCCCTGGGAGGTCCCAGAAAAGGGGCCATGGAGCAAACAGCAGAAAGAACCACACAGACAAGGCCCCTGGCTGCTGATTCACTAGCCCAGAAAGGCAGTCCCATAGAGGAATACATCAGTCACCCTTCCACTCCAGGAGCTAGTGGACAACACTGTCATGGTGCCTCCATCCAAACATGGCTAGGCAAGGCCCATAGCAGAGGGTACTTGAAAGCGGGCTGATAAATTGCCAGGAAGAATGAGTTGAAGACACCAAAGGATGAGGGCATCTGGGTTCACAGACCCTGTGGGTTAGACAGGTGTAGACGGGTATTAACACTGTGTTGGGGCAAAGCACCTGAACGCATATCCAATTGCCTGAGCCGTATCCCACAGAGGATGCTGAGTTCAGGCTTCAGGCTTGGTACAGCACCTACTCGGGCATCAGCCTCAGATGAAAGTGTGGCAGCTACACACAGATTTGAAAGACAAGGGGCAGCAATAGCAGAAGCATCACACCCATTTCCCACATCTGTGGAGCTTCTGCAGGGACCCAGATGATAGGAATAGCACTAGGGTCCCCTCTTACATTGGAGGCTGGGAGAAGTCAACAAAGGAAAGGAACCAGTAGCGAGACCCTAGGCTAAGCTCTCATGTGTGGTGGCATGGTCTCCAGAGGTCAGCAGCCTGGTGCTTATGTAATTGTGGCACAAAGGTGGGCCTCTGTCTTCTGACTCCTCATATAGAGCACTGCTTCAGGGGAAGCTGAAGGCGGAACTCATAGCCTAAGCTTACTAACTGTGTGTGTGGGAACAGATGGTGGAGTACTCAGTGGCTCCAGCCCTACCATAGAGTGACAACATGATTCAAAGGACACAGCTTTACCTCTTACTTTTGGGGCACACTGATGACATAGACAAACATGTACAAAATTTCCCCATACAAGCCCCACAACACACATATGCATTCCCACGCACAAACATGCTCACACTCTCCCCAACACTGCGCGGTGCGCGTGCACACACACATACACACACACACACACAGAGAGAGAGAGAGAGAGAGAGAGAGAGAGAGAGAGAGAGAGAGAGAGAGAGAGAGAACACACAATTCTCATAAGACACAGGAGGAGATAGGCCTTGTGCTCAAGGCCTGTGTAAGGACCTCCCCAGCAGCCATTCTCTTCTTCCTGACTGGGTCAGGGCTTGACACATCCCAACCAGTGTCTCCTCTCTCAGTGACACAGCAACATTATGAATGTCCCAGGGACAGGTGGTGATTTGAGGGTTTCAGAATCCTCTGCTCAGCCCCAAACCTAGACTCACAGATGGTCATTTCTTCAGGAGAACAGACAGAAAGTGCTTTTGGGAGGTGTGGGGGATGGGAGAGCATAAGGAGAGGCCAGGTACAGGCCGGAGGGAGGCTGAGATCTGAGTGGAGGTCAGGATGGCCTAAAGAAAGGAGACCAAAGGCAAGCCAGATGAGACCCCATATATTGTCTCTCCTCTGAGCTCAATATGTTACTCTTGCTCTGAGGTGAGGCCAGAGACAGCCTCTAGGAAACAGCGTGAGGCTCATGAGGAACCAAGACCATTTGCCTAGGTCTGTGGGAAAGGCTATAACCAATCAGACTTGATTCTTTCCTTTCAGCTGGCAAGAGGATCAACTTGAGGACCACAAGGAAGGAGCAAAGGCTAGATCCAGCTGTGTCTCCCAGATTGGGTTTCAGTGAATGTCTATCTGTAAGACAGATGGACACTGGTACCCAGGTCTAGATTCCTCCTATCAGTCAGGGCTACCATCTTCTCTGGATGACAGCTCATTAGTCCTGACCTGTCCAAGATCACACAGGACATCACACACAGAGAGCCTGTAGCCTGGGCAGGTGGAAGGTCCAGCAGAAGATGGGCAGTCCCTAGGCCTGACAGGCACTAAGGTCATCATCCCTTCTGCAGGGATCATCCTGCACCCAGGGAGCATACCCAGGCCAGCTGGACAGGAAAGAGACAACACCATACTGGGCTGGGCAACAGAGCTTCCTTGAGTAGACCCAAGCCCAACATCCCCACACCCCCTGGACAGGGACAGAGCTGTGGGAAAGATGCTGCCCATGGCTAGCAGAGCATCAGAGTATCCATTTAGTTCACAACTAAACATTGCATCCAAGTTCATTTGCTCAGGGGCTGCTCAGGCAGTGGCTGGAGTTGGGGATTCTACATCCCTTATGGGTTGACATTCCCAAGGGCCACTGTCAAACAGGAAAACATAAGCCATGAAGAGGCCTCTCAGAGCAGCCACAGTCATGCTCATTAGTGGCTAGGGCACAACACCTACCTGTCGAGCACATAGCCCAGGGCCTTGTGCCTGACACCCGAGTACACCGACGGGCTTGTCTCCCAGGCCACTAAGTTGGATGCATCATGAAAAAGATGGATGTTCACCAAGTCGAAGGCACTGTAATGAACAAGGAAAGGGACCTGATGACCAAGAGCTAGAAGCCCAGGCTACTCTGAACAGAGCTATGCCTCTCCATATCCCACCCTCTTCAGCACCCAAGTCCTGAGCACCTATCCTTAGTAACTCCAGAGTGAGCCACAGCATTGCCTCCCCAAAGCCAGAAGGCATAGACCTTCAGTTGTATCACTAATAAATCATCACAAAGAGGTACTCTGGTCAAGTGAACAAGAGCTGCCTTTTCCTTTCTTTCTTTCTTTCTTTCTTTCTTTCTTTCTTTCTTTCTTTCTTTCTTTCTGTTTTGCTTTTTTGTTTTGTTTTTGTTGTTGTTTTTTTGAGACAAGATTTTTTTGTGTAGCCTTAGCTGTCCTGGACTCACTTTGTAGACAAGGCTTACCTCGAATTCACAGAGATCTGCCTGCCTCTGCCTCCCTGAGTACTAGGATTATAGATATGTGCCACACACCCAGCTGAGAGCTGTATTGCTTTAAAGAAAAAAAGATAGTATTACAGAACTTCTGTTGGCCCAGCTTCAAGAGAAGGACGCTTCTCTCTGAGTCTCTGTTCTCAAGAGCCCACCCTACAGGGAATGAACCACTGTTGGGGACCCTAGAAGAGAGAGGTATGGAAACAAGCAGAAAATCTGTCCTTCCACTACCTTTGAGTATGCAGCCTGAGGGGCTTCGTGCATATGGATTTGATGAGGTCAGAGCCTTTCCCAATGCTCTGTGAAGTCCCTGGGTATCTCCAGTTAGCATGTGCCAACTGCTTTACCAAATGATGGCTTTATTCCATCCCAAAGGCACACGCTGTCATGCCACATCTTCTACAGGTCATTGGAACTGCTCCTCGCCATTTCTTTTCAGCAGCAATGTGAAAGAGAGCCCAATAATGCAGCCACTAGCTCCACGCCCTAAGTGACCCTCTCATACTATATAGGGAAAAGTTGGTTCCTGAGACCAAGGTCGAAGGGCAGCATGGGTGGCTAGCTATCTCCTGGATTAGGTCATGAGAGACCACGGCTCTATCTTAGGAACCATCTGTTCTCTCCCATTCTGGACACTGTCCTGAGCAGCTCTAGGGGACTGGCCCAGTACCTTAGACAAACTAAAGAGACTAGGGCTTAGTCAACTCTATCTCAGGAGCTGGAAACTGAGCCACATGTTCCTGCGGGTCTCAGGTGGGCATTGATATGGAGAATGCTCACCCGAAGGAAGAATAGGCTGGTGAGTGGAGCTAGGACTTACTTTGCCTGTGCCTAGTAACCCCAACTTGCCAGGGTATCTTTGCAGAGTTTAACTTTGTGGCCTGGGACCTAATGAGAATTGTGCAGTGGGCTCTGGCACACAAAGGCCACACTTGAAGATGGAAAGGAGGTTTTCCTGCTTTCATTGGTGCTGAATGTGTGACCCTCCAACTTACAGAGAACAGGAAACAACACTGTCATGTGACATCAGCCATCAACCAAAAGAGGAGTGGTGGGGTACCTTGAGTAGCCAGGTCCCTGTTCAAAGTGAGTAGTCTTTGACATTGTGTTTGCAACACTCAAAATTATGAAGTGGAGACAGTCAATCAGATACCATGTAACATACCAGTCAGCAATGCACCACCGCGTCCTGATGAAGCCTTTTCGTGACCATTTGCACTGAAAAGTAAAGGTTACAGTGTCAGAACACAGAGAAACGGGAAGCCACAGTGTTCGTCTGTGCTCATGGCACAGTTAAGAGGCGTTCCTTCCTTTGCTTGTATGTTTGTTTTTGTTTGTTTGTGGGACAACGCTTTGCTACACAATCCAAGCTGGCCTCAAACTCATGACCCTCCTAACTCTAGATGCCATTCCCAGCAGTGACATAGCATGCAGTGTTTATCTACATGTAGGAAAGCTACTAGGCAGAGCACGTGTGCTCTGAATGTCCCCTAAATCCTCATGTTGACATCGAACCTCCAATGTGATGGGGCTGGGAGGTGGGGGGTCTCTGAAAGGTGATCTTGTCACCAGAGCTGGGCTTCCTTGCAAAGGGACTTGATGAAAGGAGTCTGGGCCTTTTCATCCCTTGTCTGCTTTCTGTCACATGGGAACATGCAGTTGAGCTTGTGGAAGGTATGGAGCCACGCCCTACCTTGGAAGAGGAAGCAGCCCAGGCCCATTGCTCTGCTACCTCCTGGATCCTGCACTGACTGGGGATCCAAAACCATGGGAAAGGACTTCCTGTGATTGACACAGGAAGCCCTCAGGCTAGAACTGCTAACATTAGGCTGACATTAGACCTGCCTGTGGACGACGGTCTTTTTCACACTCAGTGTATATAAGTGAAAGACATGAACTTTAAATTCTGCTTTACTTTTAATTTACACACCTCTACACAAGAAAGCCACCTCACAGCCTTTCAGTGATGGGAGCAGGGGTCCTGTGGGCAAAGAGGAGTGCCTCATGCACCCCCAGCTCTCAAGGGGAGGCAGGAGCAAGAGTCTCATTTCCCTAAGGAGAGCAGCCCTCAGGGTGGGGATCCTCTACAGTGCCTGGTATTCTGTCTCTGGACAGCGGAGAACAAATGAGTCTTGAGAGGCTCGGCCGCTGTGTGGTTGGCAGAGGACTGGGAAGAGGGTACCTCCTCTGTAGTGCCTGGGGGCAGGGAGGAAGGCAGTGGTACAAGTGACCACAAGGGAATTTGGCTAATTTATAACAAAACATTCTCTGCCTTAAGAAGGATATAAAGGGTGCTGGCGAGATGGCTCAGTAGTTAAGAGCACTTGTTCTTGCAGAAGACCCACGTTTGGTTCCCAGCACACATGTGGCAGCTCACAACCATTTCTAACTTGAGTTCTAGAGAATCCAGCTTTCTCTTCTGACCTCCTTGAGGCACATTCAGGCCGCACATATATACATGCAGGCAAAACATTCATATACATAAAATAAAATAAATATAAAAGAAAACAAAAAGAGGATCCAGAGAAGTAGGGTAGGGCAGTCTTGTGATCAGCATCTTACTCCTTTATGTAACAGAAACAGCTCTGTGTTCTCCCTTTAACGCCATGACACTCTTACCTATGCTCCCTTCTTCACACGCCCTAATAAATACACTTACTGCCTTGGACCTGAGCTCTCCAAGGCAGCTCATTTCTCCCTGGTGCTCAGATCCCTGTGTTGTCCTAGTCACAGCCCCTCGATTTGCAGAGTGCCCCAGGTGCCTCTCCACTCATTCATCCCCTGCAGCAGCTCTCCCCACCACCTGCTCTCCCTCAGCACACCAGGATCTACCAACGGAACTGTGGTGGCCATTCTTAGTTGTCAACTTGACTACATCTGGAATTATCTAAAACCCACATAGTTGGGGACATCTGTGAGGGTTTTTTCTTCCCTTAAATCATTTGAAATGAGAAGGGCAGTCTTGTGATCAGCATCTTATTCCTTTACATAACAGAAATAGCTCAGAGTTCTAATCTGTATCTTCTGAGGTGAGAAAACCCACCTTTAATCCAGGCCACTCCTGGAAAAGGACATGGAAGAAGCAAGTTTGCTCTCTTTGCCAGCGTGCTTACTCTCTCTAGCAAATCCATTCCTTAATGGCAGTAAAGCTTACTTCTCTGGGATTTTGGTGTATATTGAAGACCTGCTGAGACATCCATACTCTTGGACTAAACAGCTATAGATTCTTGGACCAATGGCTGTTGGTAGACAGCCACTGCTGGACTAGATAGACCACAGCCTGTAAGCCATTCTAATAAAGCCCCTTTATAGATAGATGATAGACAGACAGACAGACAGACAGACAGACAGACAGACAGACAGATAAAGAGATAGATATTCATTAAGTTCTGTTCCTCTAGAAAACCCTGACTAACATGGTTTCTATCATATCTAATATGGAATCTACACTGGATGTCCTTGTGGTCCATGGTACCACCCGTGTGATCCTGTACTCACCACACTCCAAGCACCTTGACAGTTCATGTTAGGAGCACAGAATGGGTCCCTCTTCAGCCAAGCATGACTCTGTAAGACCAGGCCCACTGTCTTAAGGCCCGGTATACAGAGGCCTATGCACAGCATGTGGAGTTGTCTACAGCACTGAGCAGTGTGCCCTGTAGGCAGGAGCAGCCATCCTGCAGTCACCTGCCCTCTACCTAAAAGCTCTTCCAATGAAGCAGCAAGGCAGGCCCACCTGCAGTCACTTTGCCTAGAACTACACAGTGGGCAACAGCTCCACTGTCATTGCAAACAGAAGGCATGTGTGAATTTAGGACCAGGGATTATTTTCTCCTCAGTTTTCAAATTTGTGTAAACATTGTGCATCTTGAATATACATACACATATTGTTTTAAAAAATTAAATTTCCATAGCAGAGCACTGACTTCAATGTAAATTACTAACTGGATACACAACAAAACGTGCATTTTGGTATTAACTGCAATTAGGATTCTAGCTAGATGTAAGACTTCTTTGAGTTGTAGGTGAATTTCAAGAGATATAATAGTTAATATTTGTATAACCCAATGGCTTGGCAAAATATTTACAGAAAACATACTGCCTCTGAGGCACACTTTTATCAATACAACTATGACCATTCAGACATCATTTCCAACATTGTGACAGACTGGCAAGAGGTAACCACAACCTGGGGCACTCTGCACTCTCTCAGTGTGTGGCCTCAGGCTTTTCCATGTCCCTGGTCTGGGTTAGGACGTATCTCTGTCCTTCCAAGGGCCAGCAAGTGCCACTGAGTTACTCCAAAAGACAGTCCTCCTTCAGCACCCCACACTCCCTGAATGACCTAAAAGGAAATCTGGACTAAATGCTGTCTCTTCAACCAGGAGGAAAAGAGCCCCAACTTCCTCAGACTGCCAGCAACCCGAAGAAGGAAACAGAACCTGGGTGCGCTTTCTTTCTCCTGGACCAAGGTTCCATCTTTCTGACAACTCATTTCTCGTTTACAGTCAAGCATGAACACTTGCATAGTTTCTACACGGGGTTAGACAACAGGACCGCACCCCAATACCCATCAGCAGACCATTGGGTACCTTTCTGACAAGGACATCCCTTAGTGGGGCCTCTCTGATTACCCTCGATGTACAGCACACATAAATACATGCAAAGGAAGTGAGACATATACATGTAAACACACTCACATATACCTACTTATGACTGTGGGCAGGGAAGGCCCCCACACAGAGGCATGGAAGCAGGAGCCCAGACCATAGTAAAGGTCTTAGAAGCCCTAGAAGCACTCAGCTACAAAAGCTGTCACCTGGCCACTGCGGATGGGGGCAGTACACAGAAGGTAGGTAGGGCTCGGCTCTGATTGGTCCCATGTTCTGGCACTTTCCTCTCACTGACCACTTTCTGAAACCTTCACTTATAAACTCCTCTGAGCCGATGGGAAAGGCAAGATTTTCATATCCCTGGGGTGGTGGTGCCCAGGCTGTCACATGGCTTCTCCTCTCTTAGCTGGGGCCATGGCCATAGAAAGGGAACTTGCCCAGGCCCCCGAGGACAGTACAGCGCTCACCTCATGCGGCCTCTGCTCAGTCCCCTGTTAATAGGGTTCCTTGAGCCAGCAGATGGATTGCGAATCCAGGCAGCTTCATCTACTGAGAGAGCATAAATCGCAGCAGAGAAAAGAGAGGCTGCGGGAGGTTATCACCAAGCAGCCCCACTGAGGAAGGCCTGCTTGGAGCATTAGTGGAATTAATTCATCTTTCATGGGCACATGCAGCAGGGCCTGTGATCTATGGTAACAACCAATTTCTCACCACGGCCAAGAGGAAAAAAATGACTCCGTCCGATCGACTACACAAATCTGCTTTTTAAAAATGGCCTCGTGTTATCTGGAGTGTTGCTCCCAGAGGCGTCATTTGAAATTCATACTGAGCCAGAAGCACCCATAAATCAGCAGAGAAAGTTTTGTTAGTTTTAGAAGCAGAGGGCCGTCATTATTTGGAATTGCATTATGCCTCCATCACAGTAATTACATTTAGATTATCCTTAAGTGATGGCAATAAAAGAAAGAGAGATCAGTCTTCAACTAATTCTCTCCCCTAAATGTGCTGGGTGCAATGACGGCCTGGCAGAAGGCATGAAGGGGCAAGCCTGGATGGGGAGATTGAGGCACTGGACAGAGCTGTTGCTGGTGACTTCTGAACTGGAGCCCCAGGTCCTACCCTGTTGGAACACAGCATGAGCTGTGACATTCTATACCTTAAGAAGCACCACAGAACTGACAGAGATTGGAGTTTGTGGCTTTCAATTGAGATTTTTGTTGCTATTAACTACTGTGGTGTCGTGGCATAGCCCACAACATAAGTTTGAGCACATGAAACCCCAAGACAGCACTCATGCTCCCTGCAGGCCCAGGAGCCAGCCACCTCAGGGGTCTGTGGACCAGCTGATGGAAGTCAAGTCCTGAAATTCAAAGAGTGATGGGAGGATAATGTAAAAGGGAGACCACACATAGCTGTCGGGGATGAAGGCTGCACACTGGGTTCTTACACGGAACACCACACGTCTGCAGATATGTGTAGAGATGTGGCAGAGGCACAGTGCAACTGTACCCACAGGAACTAAAACACTGAGCACAGTGCAGGGCTCATCAGAGCACCAGGCACATTTGAGGCTTTTAGAGAGAGGGCAGACACTGTCCTCAGGAGTGTCCTACTGCAGAGTACAGGGTGAGGGCATCGATACAGTCACGTCTGAGAAACAGGCTGTACATATAGTAACAACTTGACTCTAATTGGATGGGACCCACATGTCTGTCTACTTACCACATTTCTCAGTGTGTAAGATAGTTTAAAGAAATATTTAATGGGGGTAAGGGAATTGGCACATGCACCACAACTTATGCCTATGCCCAAAACTACCTTTCAGCGCACTCCACTTGCCCTGTAAGGGAACATCTCAAAGCCAGAGCACAGGGCATGCATTGTATGACCTCAGCCAGCCCTGGCTTCCAGACCTACCCTAAACTGCCCAGCATCCGTCATTTCTACCTGGGCCTCTCATGTTCAGTCTATTTTGAGTGAGAAATGACATGGTCCGTGAGACTGCACAGAGACCTCTGAGGTAGCTGGGATCTGACCTGGGCAAGCAGAAAGGCAAAGTCAGCAATAACTAGACTCTAAAGCTGGCTTGTTGGTTCATGTCTTTTTCATGGAAACAACACCCATGGGGCCCTTCCACGGAAGTCAGCAACATTCAGACTCAGCTGTTATTCTTCTCACCTCAGCACCTCAGATACTTCTAGCCGGGGCCTCCAATACCTACTGTACTTCAAGCGATGGTTCAGGGCAATGTGGCAAAAGGAAGCCTGAGGGAAGCTGCTCACAGCTGAGCAGAGGCAGAAAGTGGCTTTTGGCGTTTTAATTTCTAGACTCTATCAAGCAGGTGCAACTGCCACCAGTTCTGTGTTAGCTGCCATGTCTTCACCGGCTGCGGCAACCAGGGGGCCTCCTCCTCAGTGTTAGCTCTCACTCCAGCAACCCCCAGGTGCAGGTGTACCATGTGCATAGCTCCTGCACAGCATGGCATGTAAGTCAGCACATCAGGGCACACGGTGCCTCCCAGCCACTGTATCAGCCCAAGAGAGAAGGAAGACATTTTCCTCCTTTTTTGAGAATAGCTCTCCTGACTAGAAGTGACACTTTTGAGTTTAGTGACAACAAAACCTGAGCTCCTGGTTCTCTGTGCCCTTATCCAGGGCAGCTCAGATGACCCCAAACTCCAAGGAAAACAGCCCCACAGGGTTACAGCTGACTGTGATTGCTGACAGCGGAGGACAGTCCAAACCTACATCGCCTCTGACTCACTCATTCTGATAATCAGTGTGGTGATGAGGAGGCAGCAGTCCTCACACACCTCAGGAAAGTAGTCCTGTGGGAACTTCTCCTTCTCCAGCATCGGCGTGCTCTCCAAAGTATCCGAATAGATCTCCTTGCCAGTGACTTTCTTATACTTCTTAGCTGGAAAAGACAGAAAGAATGACAGAGATTAACACCATTGCTCCACCCTAACTAGCCACAGGCTGGGGGGGGGGGGGCGCCCAGGCCCTACCGAAGCAGGCCCTGGGTCAGAAGGATGCCTCCAAGCAGGCAAGGGGCCAAGTGCTGCTCCAGAGGTGCCTGCGGCTCATAAATTCTTGTTCCATGACCTGGAACCTCACACTTTACTTCATTATCCCCTAAGAGCTCCCAGCCTGCAGATTTACAGGGGCTAATTGGCACCCTTTCTGAAAGCCGTGAATATATTTAAGAGGGCTGTGGAATTTCCATTCACTCAGACCTTCACATGAATTTATTTAACAACATTGATTTCCTCTTCACACACGGACGACATCACTCATATTCCAGGGAACAGTTTTTACGTGAGATGTAGATAGAGATCTGCCCTGCTGCCTGCTACCCTACCCCTCCTGTGCTGACAGCACTGTGCCAGGCCCTGGTCTGAGTTTTTCCATCGACAGCTGAGAGAGGTCCTGCCTATGGAAAAGTGTCCCATGTCTCAGTGACACACAAGAAACATGAGAATGTATTTCTCACGGCCCTAAGAGGCGGGACAAGAGAACTGCTGACCCCTGCATGGGGCCAGAAGGCTCAGGCAACATTTGGCCGCCAAGGCCAGTACATAGTCCAGACAGTCTTGTTCCCTGGCTACCAGACCCAGCATCTCAAGATTTCTAGGCTAAGAACAGAAGCTCTTGGGTTGTCAATCAGGTTCTTGGAGACTAGCCTTGGGCCAGGGGCTGCCAGGAGTTTAGGGACATCTTACATTCTAGGAACATCAGGACTTTCATTGTCTCAGGTGCTTTCCATACTACAGAAAAGAGTGGGACAGCAAGAGCTGGCTGAGAGATGTACGTACGTACGTACGTACATACATACATACATACATACATACAAACATACATACATAGGGTAGAAGTTGAACCCAGGCAAAAACAAAGTTTTGATTCTAAGGAGACAGTGAGAGCCGGGGGGGGGGGGGGTCCCCGCTCAGGTCTATGGTTTGGGTTGTGCTGATGGACCTGAAAGCCCATAAGAGCCTGTCCTGGAACTGGGTCAGCTGTGAGCTGACAGCATCATGAGCCTCTGATTATATTCCCCACATACTAGAGGACACGAGTACGCTTGACTTTGAAGCCAACACCCACTACCTTCACTACAGAAGGGCAACTGTGTCTCTCACTCAAAGGGAAAAAGGCCTTGGCATAGGCAGAAGCCAGCACCCGGGGAGGGTAGGCAGCAGGGTCAGACAGGTCTCACTGAGGCCTGTGTTAGGGCAGAAGTGCACTTGGCCCCAGGAATACTTGCTGCTGACGCCCAACAATCCCATAGGAGGGCATCTGACACATAGCCAGTCATGCTAGGGTGGCCAAGTATCTGACGGAAGCTTCCACCAGAGGCTGACGACCTGAACAGACATCCATGGGGTACCCAGGGTGGTAACCTTCTCAACAGGTTGTCAGTGGGATGCATAATGCCCCTCCACCAGATCCACAAAGCTAGAGTCCAATACTTACCTCTTGTCACTACGCCCATCCCCCCAGTGGGCCCTGCGGTCTTGAGATGGAAAAAATGAAACAAACAAACAAACAAACAAACAAACAAAAAAACCAGAGACCCACTCAGACAGGAAAGAGGCTGGGCAAAGGACAAGAACAGACATACAGTACTCTCAGACACTCGGTCACTTGTCTATTCCTATGGAAAGGCTGGTCTAATTGCTGTCTTCTAAACTTCTATCAGCTGACATTCAGAACAGTGTCAGTTAGAGAATGCCACATGCCAGTGTCTCTCAGCTGAAGACATACACTGAAGAGGAAGATCTCACAAGTACAGAAAGGGCTGTACCTAGGGAAGGCAGGTCTATGTGTAAACATAGGTGGAGGAAAGGCAGCAGCTGTGAGAAGCCACTGGGCTTTGAAGGAATCCAGCAGCCATCTTGTTGCCTGGGGATGAGGAAGAAACTGGGGTGGGAGGACACATCTTAAAAAGGTCATTTTCAGCTGGGTATGGTGGCACAAGCCTGTAATCCCAGCACTCTCAGATGCAAGGGGAATTCTGTGAGTTCAAGGAGGCAGGAGGAACTTTGTGAGTTCAAGGCCAGCCTGGTCTACAAAGCTAGTCTAAGACAGCCAAGGTTACACAGAGAAACCCTGTTTTGGGGGAGGTCATTTTCAGATCCAGTAGAGATTGCACATGTACCCACCCCACACTGATACTTAGCTTTTATGCTGCAGTGCTCTGGGTTTGGGGAATGTCATGTACCCAGGGCTACAGAATTGCATGCACTTGTTTTTCTGTTCAAAAGGCCCTCTGTGCCCAGACACATCACTCCACCTAGCCATGCTGTGTGTCTCTAGAGTTCTGCCGCTTCCAGGCAGTCACAGCTGGGATCCTGCATCTTTTGCCTGCTCACTTCTCTCGGTGCCTGACCAGCATCCGCCCATAATGACACACTGTTCATTTCTCTAGTTTTCTTATTAACTCTGATGCATGCTGTAGGGTTTTGTAGCTGGTTTTCTTGTCCAGTGGAGGATGGTCATCTCTATTCCTAGTTTGCTAGGAGAATTTGCTGAATTCTGTCATATGGCCCGGTCACGAGGTTTCCTTTCTTTAACAGATGGTGTGAGTAACTTCCCTGGCTGACTTTGGAATGTGAGGTCCATTGCGTGTCTACAGTGAATCCCAACTGTTTGTAGTATATGCTCTTTCTTACACGGTGCAAACATCTTCCTGAGAACTTTTGCATTTTACTCTCATGAAGCAGTCTGTCGTCTCCTTCCAGTGTCTCTGTCTGGCTTTGGGGTTCAAGCAGTGTTGGCCTTGCAGGGAAGGTCATGGGTGCTCCTTGGCTTGTCCCTGGGAGCTTTGTCCAGAATGCTGAAGTTTCCTCAGTAGCTTCATCAATGAACCCACCTGGGCCTGGTACTTTTTTTCAGGTTTACCACTGAGTCAATCAACTTCATTCACAGTTGTGGGTATTTTCAACCACAAAGCCTTTGTACAGGTATATACTGTGATGTCCCTACAACTGCTCCATCATATTATTAAACTTATAGGCACAGATTTGTTATAATATTCTGTTATTACCCTGGTGTCAGTGGTGGTCCCTTACTCATTTCTGAGTAGTCTCCTACTCATTTCTGTTATCAATGCTTTGTGTCTTTCTTCTTTTTTGTTCTTGATTCATAGGGCTAACAGTTTATCAATTTAATAGGTCTCTTCTAAGAACCAATTCTCTCTGATTTTCTATACTCTATACCATTCATTTTGCCTCCAGTCTTTCTTTTTTTTCCCATTTATAGTGAAGTTTGTTTCCTACTTTCCTGGACCCCATTTCTGGCAAATTAACCATGCTTGCTTTTAATTCCAGTACGATCATCCCAGATCTCTGTTATATTTGATTCTGTGTCAGAGACTCAGTTCATCTTAGCCTGATTTTTAAGTTGTTAGCACATTGCTGAGGGCAGAACATGAGTCACTGGGTCAAAGAAGCAGACAGATGCGCTGGGCTGGGCCATGTCTCCTGCAGCGATGGTGTCACACATTCACTCTCTCCGCCCTTGTGCTTACCTCTGCTGCCCGAGGCTTTCCAGTGAGGCATCTTCGCTGAGTCAGAGCAACACCTATCTTCCACTAAGTCTGCACCAGGCTGTGACCATCCCATTGCTCAAGAGCCCCACATCCCATAAGATAAGAAAGCTAGAAGCTGGGGTTGAGAGTCTCACTTTCTTGGCCAGATGGGTTCTGATGACAGCCTAGTTGGCTGGGGATGTGGTCTCCTTGAAGGCAAGGCCCGAGAAGCAGAAGGGAGTACCTGATCTTGACTGTGAGATCTTTATGGGACTCCTAGAATTAAAACTCAAACACATGGATCCTGGGAGCCTTCCTCTCCATGCTCGTCCACACCAGCCCCCTGGATCCAGTCAATTCCCATTGCATGTACACGCATGCCCCTGCACCTACCTGTCTGCTGAGGTAGGGTTTTCCCCTGTGACCTTATTTCCTGTTGAATCCAAAAAGAACTGTTGTGCTTGCATCTGTGAGAAAGGGCACCAAGTCTTCCAAACATTATATATACCGAATCAAAAAGTAAACCCTCCCCTCTATCCCTGCTGTTCTTTTAGAGACTCCTTACATTTCTAACTAGGTTCTTACTTCTCTTACTGAGATGACCCTGCAGGCTCCATGAGTGTCAGCCATCACCAGGTCAGGCAGTATGTTTGCACAGTCCAGTCTTACCCCAGATAGAAGCGTGCTGAGCATGTGCCCACTTTCTCTGCTTCTGTCCCTAGTGGCAATGGGAGGCTCCTGGTAAGGTTTTGCAGAGTGAACTGTGTGTTGACAAGGCACAATATGACTGGTTTCATTTAGTAGTAAAATATGTATGCAAATGTTTTTTATGTATTCAGAATCTCTTGAGTTTGATGTTCTTTTCCATCCCGAGATAGAGATTCTTTGTGTAGTCTTGGCTGTCCTGAAACTCACCCTGAAGGCCAGGCTCGCCTTGAACTCAGAGATCCACCTGCTTCTGCCTCCTGAGTATGGTGTCTTACCCTAGCTTCGAAGAGAACAGTCCATGTCTGAACCTCACTGCAAGGAACATGCACTGGCACCTCATGTCCAGAGAGCCATGGGAAAGCAGCCCCGGCCACCTCCTTGGTGAGAAAGACAAGTGCTGTACTGAGAAGAAGCCGCAGAAGAACAATGACAACATTCTGCTGCCCAGAACTCTGCCCAGCACAGGGCAGGACAGGCTGCTGGAGCAGTGAGGAAAAGACAGCTCCTCCCCCCTAATCCTCTGCCCACCCCACCCCACCCCCAGGCTCCTAGGGAATCTTTCTCTGGGTGAACATAATACCACCAGTGAACCTGAACCAGCCAAGGACAGCGGTTACGAATACCCAGCAAGAAGTAACTTAGAAGAGCATGATTTTGGCTCAGGGTTTAAGAGTTCAATCCATCATGGCAGAAAACCTTTGCAGGTAGGGGTGGCAGAATCAGGCTATAGCTCAGTGCTAGACCCCTGTGACCCATTACCCTCCAGCTAGGCCCCACAGCCTGAGGCTCCACAACTACTAATCCCAAACAGAGCCACCAGCTGGGAACCAAGCATTTAAATGTGTAGTAGCAGTTACTTCCACAACTGTCATGAACTCAGTGACTTTTCCAAGTGAAGTGATCTGGCCCCAGACTAGCATGGAGTTCAAGAAGGTTCACGTACAACAGAAGCAATGGCATGGAATAGGCAGATGGGGCCCTGAGGAACTCCCTCCAGCTCCACCCATCAGGTGCCCCCAAAGACTCCAGTTAGGTGAACTATGGAAAGGACCATATCAGTAGTGACACTCAGGCAGACAGGGCCAGCCCAGCACTAGCCACTAAGTGACGGTCAGAATTTTTCACCACCACAAATATGTCCACTTCTGTTTCTGAAATATGCAGTCCTCCTATTCCATTTCATCCTCTCACATTTCAACAGAGCCTGGGTAGAAAGCTCGCTCCTCCGAGTTCCTGTGAGAAAGCTAGAGTCCACTGAGATGGGCAGAAGAGGGGCTGGAGCTTTGGCATGTGACCCAGGACAGGCAGGGCCGGCCAGCAGCAGCATCTCTCCTCAGGGAGGCCGGGGGCCAGATTTTCAAGATGTGCAAGTGACATGAAACCCAGACCACGCAGTCCTTCTCATGGCAATAGAGCTAGAGGGACCTGGAGAGGCCAGACCAAGGGACGGGCTGCAGAAACAGATCGTGGGAGCTGGCGTGGAGTCTTACCTTTAAAGTCAAACTGGTAGATGTTTTTTAAGGATTCATGAAGAAAATAAAAGCTTCCTAGCGCCTGTAGGAGCAAAGAGAAAGACAAGGTCAGGGCAGTAGTGCTTCTCTACCATGTGAGGTTCCCGGCCCTAAAAGAAGCTTCTGCAAGGACAGCAGAGGAGATAAGCCATCACTCAGCCCCAGCACAGAGGCAACGGTGGCCGCAGGCTAGCCAGCACCCACCACCACCCGGCACAGCGCAGGGGTGAACTAGTCAGCTT
Organism: Acomys percivali; assembly: GCA_907169655.1. Classification (NCBI taxonomy): domain Eukaryota; kingdom Metazoa; phylum Chordata; class Mammalia; order Rodentia; family Muridae; genus Acomys; species Acomys percivali. The sequence continues at coordinate 19,627,281 of OU015757.1, read as the reverse complement.
GGAGCAGCACTGTCCAACCAGCAAGCAGACAGCTGCTGGGTTGCTGTCCCAAGTTGCACATTCTGGACTGCAGACATTTTTGTGAGGTTTCTCGGGAGATATGGGCTCATCTCCCCGGACTTCACTCATCTGCTCCCATGGCTTAATGCCCACCACCATCTACTCCATGAACACACACAGGCCCAGAAAGGACTTACACTAAGGACATGGAGTCGGAAAACAGATGACTTCAATAAATATGGACAAAAGTATACAAGTTAGTCAATTCTCAGCTCAAACGTCCGCACAGGAAAAGTCTGGGACCCCAGCTAGAGTGCTCTCACAGCAAGGATTGGCCCCCCAGCTCAGTGTCCACAGAAGGATGAATCTGGTCCCCAACTCAGTGTCCACACAGAGTTGGTCTGACCCCCCTGCAACTCAGTATTCACATAGAAACAGTTTCTTCCCCCAGCCAGAATGCCTACAAAGTCTAAGGTGTTCCCCAGCTCAGTGTCTACAAAGGAACAGGTCGGGTCACCCAGCTCAGTGTCTACATAAGGATGGGTTTAGTCCTTCTTCCTCAGCATCCACATAGGAACAGCCTAGTCTATACGTGCCATCGAACCCAAGGACAGCGAAATGGAAGGCCAAGGCCATGCTTGCTGGCAGCAGAGATGATCTTTTTGAGCTTTCAAAGGTAAAGCTCAAATCTTTTGTAATACTGTTTGGTTTTAATTTTTATCTCTGGCTATCATATTCTATAAAACTCTGATTACCAATGCAGGAAACTCCACCAAGCCTTGCATTTGAGGTGCCTGGACTATGGGTTTGCACACATTCCCTTAAACTGGAGCCCATCTGGTACATGACTATGTGGAATTCTATCTGCCTCCCTAAACTGTGCTGGCCACTCCACAATGGGGTGGAAAAGGGCTCACCCTACTCCTTCTTTATGCCATCTTATAGCCCCATCAGGCCCTAGAAACTTCTGGATCATCCTTCAGCCTTCTACTTCCCACATAGCTCACCTCCATGCTTTCAGTCCCAGGATCCAGGGCCTCCTGAAATCCTGTGGGCTTTTTCCTTCACTTCTCCTCCTGCCCAGCTGCATCCTGCCAGACATCCCTTCACAAGGTGCTCTGTTCATCACATTGATCTTGCCTCTGGAAGATCCCAGGGCTCTGCTGGCTATGTCCTCTGTCCCTGTTTACATCGTGGCAAGAAGGTGCCTCTGCTCTCAGGATAGTTGAGCTAGACCCATTGAGTCACATGTGTAAGTGAGGCACTTTCACAGAACGTGGAAGCAGCCACCTTTCAGCTTGCCTTCTTGAGACTGCATCAACAGAGAGACCACAGTTCATGCAGATGCAGGGACTGAGCCTCCTCTATGGGCCAGAGGAGAAAACTGCAGGGCTGAGCGCAGCATGGACCTAACACCTGCTCCAGGCCCACATGACACACAGCCCTGGGTAGGATACCTCTCTACCTGCCTCAGGTGAAGAGGGACTACAGTGTAATGGAGACCACTTTGGACACTAAGCCTTGCCTCCTATATGAGAAGGCTGACATAATACTGAGGTTTATGATAAACAAATGGAAATAAGCTGCAATCAATACATCAAAACTGCTGTTCTTAGAATCAGAAACTCCACTATTAGCTCTAATGATTACCCAGTGTCAAAGTTCAACCCAACTTTCCAGGGTTCTCACCACTGTATCATCCATCTATCTGTCATCACAGGGGACAGAGTCTGTATGGTTGGGTACTGGGGGTTGCCACCAGAAGGCTCCCAAACATAGGACACGTTAATAGTATATCTTTCACATTTTGGAGTATTGACTCGTTGCCTTTTCCATTATAAGCAATTAAAATACATTTTACATATTTATAAACCTGTCACCAGTGATTATTAATTTTCTGCTAATGAGCAGCCAGCCTCTATTGTGTTTCTGCCACTGCTATCAAGGTTGGACGTGATCCCAGATACCCCTCCTAAGGTTGGTTTGGTGCAATGCACTCTGGGTCCAGACACCCAACTAAGTGGGTACATGACAGGGATTGTGCAGAGGAGATCTGGCCTGGTCAGGTGGACCTACTTGCCAGCCCCCATCAGCCACACTGGCTAGAAATGAGGCATTGGCAGTGTTGTCAGACACACTTCAACCTCAGGGGGAGTGCAGTAATTCGCAGACATAACACAATCTCAGGGAGAATACAGCCAATCACATATCTCCCTGCTTGAAGTTAACAGCGGTAGGCTTAGCTTGCACCCACAGGAGCGTCAGAACAACAGAGGCCAACTACTGTTTACAGGTTTGATGCAGGGTCAAGAAGCATTGTGCTTCGGTGTGCCCCTGATTCAGCTACCTACAAGCCTGGGAGTTTCCTGGTCTACAGCAGGAGCCCACACCGAAGACACATGAAGCTATTACTTAGAAACACCTCTATCACTGTGTATTCTCAAACAAATTGGTTTGGGTAATCTATCATTTCTGCTGCGATGTCGGCAGCGAAGAGCACACCATTAACCTAGGCTCCTGTGTGGGGCTGGCTCACTCTTCCGGGAAATGGCTTAATGCTAAACTCAAGCCAAATGAACTCATCAATAGAGATACACAACAGTGCCATCTGCCTCACAGATTCTATGAATGAGAGGGGGGTCATATAAGCATCACCTACATGTGACTGACCCTCAGGTGGGAACAGCCTACTTTATCTGTGGCCAGATGCCCTGTGAAAATGCTGAGCAGCTTCCACAGCACCGAGGGCTCCACACAAAAAGCACCCAGCATGCCTCTTGGGAGGCTTCTCAAGTGCCACTGCTGTGACTGCTGGGACAGATGATGATGACAGGACAATGAGGCGATAGCAAGAAGACTAGGGGCCTCTTCAGCGGCCAGCTGTGTTCATTAAAGGTAATATAGAACCAGGCAAGTGATATGTCACATAAGACCGTATCATGTTGTTTCTACAGACAAAGTGTCTCCAGATCCAAGCTTTTTGCTTTTTTAAGTGAGATCAATCTATGAGCAGGAAAGGGCATTGTAAGATATAATAAGTGGTGATCTTTAGGCCTGAAACCAGAGATCTTAGGTGTGCCAAACTAAAATTGACAGCATAATAAACCCTGAGTAGGCTGAACCACTCACACCTCCCCTACTCCACGTCCCCTATGCCTGCCAGATGCCCTCACCCCATGGTGAAGGACGTAGCCTTGCCCCACTATGTTGCCGATGTCATGGGCAGACACTCTCTCAGGATTAATCACTGATGGGGCTGAGGCCTTACCATTTCCACACGGTGACATTAAAGCACCTGTGTGAATATGCCTGCCTTGCATTCTGGGCACAAACCCAACTTGGCCTTAGCATGTTTTTTATATCACATGGAATTCTGCTTTGTATACTGTGTTTAGTACTTTTGCTTAAAAAAAATGTTGGCTTCCAAGCTTGTTTCTGCTCTTGCCACCACAATATTACTCTATTCCAACTCTTCAATGGTGTTCACACTGCAAATCAGACAGGCACTTCTCAGCAACACAGGACACCTGCCCCGCCCTCCTTCCCTTCCTCTTTTCAGAGAGTGCAGGCTTGCCTTCTGCTTCAGCCTCCTGAGTGATGAAATGATAGGTTTGTACTTTCATTGTGATGTTCCAGAGTATCACACTCTCTTCTCTGAAGTCTCTGCCCCCTCCTGCTGCCCAGCGAAGCCTTTCTGTCTTCTTCTCGTCCTTCTAGGGTGGCCTCCACCCATCTGCAGTTGATAAGGTCACATGCATTGTTCTGGCCCTTTCTCAGAGGTCCTCTGGTGGCTGCACAATCCCCCTAGGTCTCTCAGAAGCTGAATCTCCCAGCTCAGGATGTAGGCTACCCCTCCTCTCCTCTTGCTCCCTGGAAAGTATGGTCTCCCCTGAGTCCTCCAGCATCTTCCCATCCCCTCATGTATCCTCAACACCCATCTCTACTTCATCGGCAAATCGGATAGAGCATACACCCACTGTCTGCCTCTAATTCCCATTCTCTCCTCTGACTACACTAAGCCATCAGCTCTAAATGAGTGTTGCTTCTGCCACTGCTATTGCCTCCTCAATTTCCCCTCCACACAGTAGTGCACCAGCTTTCTACAAATACACAACTTCTAGGCTGTGTGCTCAGGCAAATCAGAACACCTGCCACCCACGGGCTTGATCACTGCTGGCCATGAAGCATGGGCTAGCCAAGGTCTCTGCCACTGGGGTCATGGTATGCCTTGTTTCTCCTCTTCCAGGGGATTCTCACAGGAACCCCCTGCTAGTCCAAGTCTCCATGGAAACACCACCTCCTCCAAGAAGCATAGGCCCAGCCCAGCACCCTATTATTCCTTGGAAATGCTGCATACCCCAGCTGCTTGCTGATCTTCATACTTTTCTCCTTCCAAGAGAAGCTCACTGAGGGCAGGAATGTGACAAGAGTGCCCCAGGAAAGATTAGTTCCTGGAGGAATTCCCTCAGCAAATGCCCTTAGGGTCCAGTTGGCCGAGCAGCTCTACCTGGTATACTCAACTGTCTGTTTATGCCTCAAAAATGACCTGAAGCACAGCTTCTCAGAAGCTGAGTGTGCTCACAAAAAAAAAAAAAAAAAAAAGCTTTTCTGACCATACCCCAAAGGTAAGCAAGCCCTGAGAGTACTGGCTTTAAAACAATTTAACAGATTGAGCAATAAATCAAAGCAAAGTTATTTTAACATTCATTAGATTATAAACAATAATAAATGAAACAAAGCTTTCGTTTCAATCAATGTAGAGCGCTATTGATCCTTCCCTGTATAATAAACTCACGGGCAGCCAATCTAATTGGATGAGGCAGCATTACCGCCTGTCTCCCTAGCATTACTTGTGTGTGTGTGTAGTGGGGGACACGTGGGAAAGGCTGCATTTAGCATGTCACTGTCACAGGGTGTCCTCCTTTGTAAACAGTACAAACTGAGAGCTGACGCATTTTGGCTCCTAGGGCTGGACAGGAGATGATAGTAGAAAGCTGCTCCCTCCCCACCCCCTGACCTTCGGCACCAAACCCGTCCAGGCTGGCCATTGGCCTGTGAGATGCACACATAATTTCATTCCATCTCCCATCCAACAGCCGGCATTAGAAGTTAATTAAATTGGTTGTCCACTGTATTCATCCACTTACAAAGTTAATGATATCCTGTCCCTGAATTAAGGAGCATTTTATAAAGCATGCACCATGGAAGCTGGCATGTGGTACATGGGGTGCTGAACCCTGTCACAGCTCCTGGTTGTTGCATCTCCAATTAGGCAGCCTGGGAAGGGCAGGGCCCTGTCTGTCGGGGGGCAAAGCACAAGTCATCTTGACAGTGAGGGTAAACACTACACACAACAGCCACTTAATATCTCATGCTGGACTACAATAAATTCCACGAGATTAGTACGCCTGTTAACATTTCACATTACCATAGTGTGGAGCAGATGGGACAGAACAAGAGATTCTTGACGAGGCTGTGGGAGGGGTACACACCCTGAGGGTGTGGATAGTGAAGGGTGAGTAAGACTAGGCTCCTAGCAGGATGAGACACCTGGGCTGTGTCGGGGTACTGGTTTGTTTTTACTGTCAACTAGACACAAGTAGAGTCAACTAGGAAGAGGGAACCTTAATTGAATAAATGTCTTAATCAGATTGGCCTGTAGGCATGTCTGTGGGGACATTTTCATGACTGTTAATTGATGCAGGAGGGAGAGCCAAGCCCACTGTGGCAGTGGCATCTCCACATAGGTAGTCCTAAGCTATATATGAAAGGAAGATGAATAGGCAAGTTAGAAAACCCGGCAGCCAGAAGTGGGAACCACCAGGTCTGGAACAGAAAAAAGTGGTCAAGGTGGCTATCTTAGTTAGGGATACTATTGCTGTGATGAAACACCATGACCAAAGCAACTTGGGGAGGAGATGGTTTATTCGGCTTATGCTTCTACATTACTGTTCACCATCAACAAAGTGAGGATAGGAACTCAAGTAGGGCAGCAATGCGGAGGCAGGAGCTGATGCAGAAGCCATGGAGGAGTACAGCTCACTGGTTTGCTCAGCCTGTTTTCTTATACAACCTAGGACCACCAGCCCAAGGATGGTAAGACCCGCAGTGAGTTGGGTCCGCCCCCATTGATCACTAATTAAGAAAATGCCCTACAGCCGTATCTTATGGAGGCATTTTCTCAATTGAGGTTCCTTCCTTCGAGATAACTCTAGCTTGTGTCAAGTTGACATAAAACTACCAGCACAGTGGCCAAACCACAGGCCTGGTAGTAACTGAGTGTGAGCATGTGAACTGTTGTCATAAAATTATGAACCCACCAACAGGAACTAGCGAAGGAGAAGAGAAAAGGGATGAAGGTCCAGACCCAGGGAGGGGAAGGCAGGAAGGAGAACTCCTAGACAGAGGAACAAAGGCTGGGTAAGGGATAAGGTCAGTGGAGATAAGGAGTGGCCGGCCGCAGAGGAGAAGCGAAGGATAGGTAACGACTTAGGGGTGAGCCAGGAGGATGACCACAGGTGTACAATGTGACTGCTATTCTAAAAGCACTGGAGACAAAGCCTAAGGCCAGACTGTATGGAAGTCGGTAGTGACGTGAGCAGCCAAGCCACGCAGTTAGCTTGAATTCTGAATCATTTTGACCATGTATGGCTTAACTGTCTTCACATTCCCTTTGAGAGGTCAGAGGGGCTGGACAGTAGAAGTCAGAAAAATGAACAGTAGGAGGAGGGCAGGGATGATGGGTCCTCTACCATGTCCTGCAGCTTAACATGAACAATGGTCCCGAGGATGGACCATTTCAAGCTTGACTGAAAACATCAGGTAAGCACTAAAAAACGAACAAAGTACCACAGCAGAACAGAGACATGGCACAGGCCAGCAGGTGTCTCCTTGGAGCCATGCAGTCACCTGCCTGGCCCAATCTCATCTATTTCCTGGGTGGCTGGTGACCACAGATGGGAATAGCAAGTCCTGCAATTTGTCTCACTGAAGAAAGGGGTGTGTGGACAGGACAGTGTAGCCTTGAAGAATTCATACAGCATGCTGTACTTGTTACACGCCTCTGCCATGATGAGAAAGGATGCCAACCCTGAGGCTTTCTGCATAGTTAATGAAGACAGAGCTGGGTGAGGATGGGGCTTCCTGTACAGGCACCTTCACTGGCACCCCTGAGGTACCTTCCTCTTGGAGCCTATGCAACCTAGATGCTTTTAGATAACATATAGTTTGCAGACTGAGTTTTGATAATGATCATATAAAAATCAACTTAAAATAACATCTAGTTTTAATTATTACATTTATTGAGTTATACTTTTTCCATATCTGAATGGCTTCAGAAGTCAATCAATAGACTTTTATGGCAATTAAATTATGTAACACATTTACATCACTGTAACAGCCCTGACTTCTCTTCTGGCTTCTAAAAATCATTAGCTTTTCGATTACAATCCCAGTTATGTGCATTATGGATATAGGATAATTAAAGCACAATGCACAGTAAGAGAGGCCAGCATCAAGCGAGAGTTGTTTACAAAATACCTCCTGCCATTAGCGAAGCACGGGACACAGAAAACACTGCAGGAAGGTTTTAATTGATTTTTGAATTTCAATTATATTGAAAAGCTGCCTTCTACTTCTGCTTCAAATCATTTAACTTAGTTCCAAAGAAATGCTACTGTGGTGCGATTCTTCTAAGGCTGTATGTGAGTGAGCTCTGAGTCCTGATGGCCACACTCCAGGTATGACATTTCTTAACTGTCACTCCTTTGGGGCTATAAGGCCTTGAAGCGAGAACGCCACTTGCTCCTGTCCTGTGTGATGGACTTTCTCTCTGACAGATGATCTATCTTACATGCCTGACACCCACTTACACAGCCCCATACTTCCCATCCATCCTTCTTCCCTTCCTCCCTTCTTCACTTGGGTCGCTGTCTAAAGAGCATCCTTCAGTGTTTATCGTCTTTTCTGTGGGTCTGCTGGTCATGAATCCTTTCTGATTTCATGTGAGTAAAAATGTCTTTCTCACCTTTATTGACTCCTCCTTTTGATTTTTCTTTTAGGAGGAACAGAATCTTGCTATGCAGCCCAGGCTGGCCTGGCTTACAAGCCTGCACTACAGTCTTAGTTAGGGTTTCTACTGCTGTGATAAAACACGACGACCATAAGCAACTTGGAGAGGACAGGGTTTAATTTCATTTCCACTTTCACAGCACAACCCATCACTGAAGGAAGTCAGGACAGGAAGTCAGGATTCTAGAGGCAGGAGCTGATGCAGAGGCCATGAAGGAACGCTGCTTACTGTTTGCTTCTTATGGCTTACTTGGCCTGCTTTCTTATAGCACTCAAAACCACAAGCCACGGGGTGGCACAGGGCTGGGCCTTTTCACATCAACCACTAATTAAGAAAATGTACCACAAGCTTTCCCACAGGCCATTCTGGTAAGAACATCTCAATGGGGTTCCCTCTTCCCAAGTAACTTGAGCTTGTGTCAAGTTGACAAAAACTAAGCAGTACAATTACTGTCCCAGCATCTCCTCCGTCCATATAGCTGGTCTTACTAGATAGAGCTCCATGTGGAAGGCTCCTTCTGCCACACCGAGGGCGGGGTGGGTGGGGTACTGGGGGGCATACCCTCCATCCCGTTCTGTGAGTTGTGCTGGAACATGAGCAGTCAGTTAATGGTTAATCCTTTCCTCAATTCTGATAGGAATCCACTGGGATTACCAGTTCTGTATAGAGATCTTCCATAACTCTAGAAACTTGTGACTTAGCATCCCTTCCAAAATGATTTCTGGGGCTAAAGAGATGCCTTGGCTATTAAGAGCACCTGCTGTTTTTGCAGAGGACTGCGGTTTGGTTCCCAGCATCCACATGGCAGTTCACAACCACCTTTAATTCCAGTTCCAGCACCTTGTTCTGGTTCTTCAGGCACCAGGCACACATGTGGTACAAACATACATACACGCAGGCAGAACATACATCCACATAAAATAAAAATAAACAAATCATTTAGAAATGATCTCTCCTACATCGTCTCCCTCTCTGCTTGTTTCCTAAGCTCTTCTTACACCAGCCAACTCTGAGCCATGTGCACTCCACAATGCGTTCCCCGTGAATGTGGCACACCCCACATGGTATTTCCTTCTGCCCTGTTTGTACTCCACTGAGGATGTTTTCAGCTTGGCCGCTCCCAGTAGATGCAAAGCACGAGAAAGACTTGTTCAACTTTACAAATTTGGATCTGCTCCCCACAGTGAGCCCGCCTCTCCCCACCGTGGAAGTGATAATAGTAACAGAAGCAGCATGGCAGGCCATGCTGTGAGTGAAGTCAGGATACCAGGCTCCCCTCCTGGTTCCCACACTCCAAGAAGGTTGCTGTCAGGAGCCTGTCCTCAAGCTCTGATGAAGGTCCTTAAACATGTGACACATCATCTCCTAGCTGACAGTTTCAATGGCGGGAATCACTCCATCCTACCTTGTTTCTGAGCATACAGCACAGCTCCAGAGTAAGAGACTCCTTGTGTGATTACCTGCCTGCCTCTTCCGGGCTCGGGATTGTCATCAAGCTACTGAAACCCGCTGCCTGTTTCTTTTCTCCAACACAGGGAGGACAAGAACAGCACAGCACATGGGATTCCTCAGACTCCTGGGCTTACCAGGCACTATGGGCTGGTGTCATGAGCCAATAGAACCCAACGTTCCTGTCAGGGGTGTCTCCTCTTCTGAGTCTATTCCTCTGACATGCAAGAGTGAGACCTTGGATGGTGCCATAATACAAAGGCCTGGATGGAAAGCTGTAGCCTAGCAGGCTCTGCAGCTCTCCAGCAGAGAAGCAATCTCAGTCCTTCCAGTTCCACACCTGGACACACCTCCCCAGGCCCAAAACATGACCTCTGCCCCAACCAGAAGGAAAGAACCAAGGTTACCCCCCCCCCAGAAAAAAAGTAGCTCCAGAACACTCTGTCCCCGCCTGGTATTGTAGGCAGCAGCACGGCTTGGTGCTTTAACCATCCACAAGGAGACCTTCACCTCTTTTCTGAGGCAAATCACGGAGAACTCTTACGGGAAAGATGTCCAAAACAACTATCTCCCACTAACGGCCTTGTTATAAATTAGACCTTCCTGACAAAGACCGAGGAAAAGTGACACCCATCAAGCGGACCTGCTGTTTGCACTTTTCAGACTCAGCACCACTGCCCTGCCCTCACACGTGTCTGCCATTCTCATTTAAAGAAAGAAGCAGTGCCAGAATATCAGGACAAATGCAGGGGAATTCAGGTCAAGGAAGAAGGGCACGCCAGCAGCCCCAGGGATGCTCGGCCGCAGGGCCTCCTGGAAGGCCACTAAGGCAGGCACTGGCTGCAACTGACTGCCAGTCGGCCTCAGGGTGGGAGGGCGATGAGTCTTTTCATACTGGTCAGTCTCACAGGTGCATGGTAACAAGGCTGGGGGGAGGAAAGGATGGCAGGTGACAGACAGGGTTCTGATGACACAGGGTGCTCAGGCTGCAGTGGAGAATTTATTTCAGAAGGTTGGGCATCTAGGTCCAGAGACAAAGGGATTTTTCTGGAAGAGAGTTGTGGCCAGTGGAAGAAGAAGAGGTTGGAGAGGAGAAAGGCATAGGACATGCAGGGCCACAGAATCTGGAGGGATTGCAGGGTTGAGAGTGGGGCTCCCTGCAGTAGCCGGCATAGACGGAGCCAGTGGAAATGGCGCCATAGGTGAGGGAGAAACAAGCTCTAGTTATCCAGCTGGAACCACCACATAAAGACCAGAATGTGGCTGAGCACAGAAAAGAATGGAACCCTCCCAGGTGGAGTGGACTGAGGTTCTGCCAGGGTAGGAACTGAAGCGCACAGCTGTCCCCATGGCAACACAGGGTCTCTACAATCTAACACAAAGTCAGTGTACAAGCACAAAGACGACAAGGGAGTGGGAGGGAACATAGAGAACCAGATCTTCTAGAAATTAAGGCCAGGATCCCAACCACTTATATGTGAACCACGATGGCCTCCAGCACGGACGCAGTCATGTAGCAAGAGTGGAGAGGAGCTCGGCATGGCTCCATGCCTAGGTAGCCTTCCCAGTCTGCTCTCAGTAACGGCAGACAGTGTTCTACAGTGTGGGACCCTGGTCACAACCCATCAACTGAAGGGGCAGAGAAACTGAGAAAAGGCTAGCCCATTTACACATAGCTGCCGATCACCAGGGCCTCTGAGTCTCATTATTTCTGGTTTATAAAATGGGACTTGGAACTCCCTGGCTCCCTGTTACTGCTAATAATTCCAAAGCTATACAGCAGAGAACGACATGCATATATACTCCCACGTTCCAGTTCAGTGGCGCCATGGTAGGGTCTAGTGTGCTAGCACCATCCAAGGACCACTTGCCTGAAATCTGCTAGCCAGTGCCACACATTACTCTATGCTCAGCATCCCAGCTTTGCCCTCCCTCAGTGACAATAGCCAAGGGCTAAAAGAACACCCAGCAGGTGGGTTGTGCTTGGTGCACAGTGGCTGCCAGGAGTCATGTGGGATCACAGAGGTGCTCATGAAAGGCCTCAGAACTCAACAGACCACAAGTGCCATCAAAAGGGCTACAACCACTAAGCTGTACAACAAGCTCTTAACTTCTGAAGTGTAAAGGTCTACAGGGACGAGGAGCCCTTCTGGCACCCCCAACACACGTGCAACAATGAGACCTTCTAGACCCGTGTACACCGACAGACATAAGGAGGCCTTCTGACACCCCTGTGTACACTAGCAATAAAGAGGCCTTCTGGCACCTCTTGTACACTTGCAACAGTGTGACCTAGCAGCTGTGCACACTCACAGTGAAAAGCCCTGCTAGCATGCAGTGAACTCTTGCAGTAGTGAGTCCTAACGTCCCATGCACACTCATGCCCACCTTGAGAAGAGCATCAGCACTCCTTCAGTTCCCTGATTATACTTTAATTAAATCTCCAGCCCACGGTTTAAAATAAAGCCATTATGGATAGTGACCAAGAATTTCATCACTCTGGTGAGCATAAAAATCAATCACTTAAATTTTTATGATGTAACCTAAGAAAAGTAGACCTTTCTGAGGTTAAAAGATTTGATGGGTTCTCATTTTAGCCAAAAGGAGTCAATCGGGCGCATCTGCTTCCGAGATGGACATGCCTTCTTCCTTCTCATGCGCTCTACCCAGCAGCATCTAAATAGTTACAGCAACGAGTCTGTCCAAGAAAACTTAAAAACTGAGACGTGGGGCAAAGGGCTACCATGCTGGAGAACAGTGTGACATCTAATGCTATCCATCCAAACTCAGGGATGTGGGACTAAAGTCGGGGCTGCCGTTGAAATGTCAACAGTAGCGCATGAGACACGGTTTCCTCCACCTTCCCCTGTACACATCATTCTCACATCTGGACCCTCGGCAAGGGCCTGCAGACATGAGAACATACGGAAACCAGGAGCCACTCTGTTGGATGCCAACTGGAAATAAGGAAAGAATAACAAACACTGATTAAAAAAAAAAGTTGCACCTGAAAAATCTCCACTCTAACTTATGCTCAGTGTACTTAGCAAAAGGTCAGAGCTCCGGAATCTGCTGGATAAATAAACGCCAGTGAGGTGGATGAATCACTGGAGAACTGGCGCATGGCAGCGAATGAATAACCTGCAACTGCGTCCCAAACCCCATTATTTCCCCTTTTCCAGGAGCCCAAGATTCATGTCCTCGCATGCCGCCAGTTCATTACTAAGAACTATCATCCCTCTTCCGGCGCACGCCAGGCAGTGTGCACAGCCCCTCGAGGACCCTTTAATGTTTAATTCCCCATCATCCGCTCCGCTGAACAGCTTAATCTCTCTTGTATGATCAATACTATATCAGTGTAAATTAAAATGACAATTTTAAAGTAATTAAGCCTGTTAATGCTCGATTCAAATGTCATTATTTGCACTGGGGATCGAGGAGAAATCACAGCGTGTCTGAGGTGACGGGAAGACGCTTGAGCCTCCTCACCCTGCTGCACGGTGCCACTGGAGGCTTTAGCAAAGCGGATTAACTTCTGCCTCGCCCTGCCAGGGTGCCTATCCAATTTCTAAAGAGGATAACACAATTTGATGAATTTAATTCCAGCTACAAACTCAATTATTGTGATAATAGATGAAAACTGGGAGGAGACTCTAACAAGGCCTACGTTTTACAAATACACTTACCTCCACAATGGGATGCGGCAGCAATGGCCTGATTTGATTTGTCCCCTCTCTTTTGAAAACCCTTTAAATAATTATGACGGTTGGAAGGACAGCCAACATTTATTAAAGAGACTTGCTCCAACCTAAAGGGACTGCGGCTTAGACAATCTGGGTCACATGCAAGTGCTTGCTGTCCCAAGCTGTACAGCAGCATTTATGAGACAAGCTCCATGTTATCATTACATTGCTCAACTCATAAAGAGATACATAAAACTCGCCCACCACAGACCAGAACCGCCTGTGCAATCCTGCTGCCCAGCTCTAGTACAACAGCCAGCAGCCAGGCGTCTTCTCTCTGGGTAGGCAGTGGGGACATTAATTCAAAGAAAATTAAAGGACGGGGGTGGGGGATCACCATTCTGCTCTGCTTCTCAGGAGCCAAGTGCACAGTGGGACTGGGATGCCCACAGCTCCCAGCACCTGTACTTCTTTTGCCCAAGTGTTGAGGCTGCCCCAGGGACAGTGGCCATCTGTGGGCTTTATTCATTACATCAGCAATAAAAATTGACAACCAAACATTCATTTCAAGATGAAGAGCAAAGTGTAACAATTTCCGTTTGAGAGATGTTTGCACAGGGAACGGCCAATCTTTCAGACCTCCTCAGATAATTGCAGGCCCTGATCGGCTACAGCAGTTGGATGGGAAGGATACACACTGAAGCTATCTAAATTTCAAGTATTCTTCAACGAGGGATGCGCAGTGAGCTCTCACACAGTCCATCATTTCTTGTCCCCACATATAAAACCCTGGGTCCCACATGCTCCTCGTTCCCTGCTCCAACAGCCACAAGATGAGTACAACACAGGCTATGTTCAGATGGGTCTCCTTTTCTACAGCATGGAACAACTTCTTAGAGTTCACAGGCAATTAACTAGAATGAAAGTTGCCACCCATGAAATGGTCTCATGCTGTGGAGACCTTGAGATATTTGGATACAGGAATGACACTGTTAGGGCATCCTTTATTTTTAACTAAGGAAAAAAGCTACGCAGAAAATTCCTTCAAATTTTGCCACCACTTTGCCTTGTGTAAAATGAAAAACTGGGCTATTGAGATGGCTCAGTGGGTATCAGGACTGACGGTCTGGGTCCCACAAGGTGGCAGGAGAGAATCAGCTCCTGAGAGCTGTCTTCTAAGCTTCACATGCACACAGTCCCCTGTACACAGACAGATGGACGGAGAGACAGACGGACACATACACACACATTTTCTTTAAAAGGAAAACTAAGTTCATCTCACAAAATGCAACAGACAAGAACGTGAGGAAGCTGGCTTTCCTTAGGGAAGGGGTTTTTCATGGCTGTCAGGAGTGGCTCCCCATGTCCCAGTGGCTTTGTGGTACACTGCAGTGACCCCAAGACATTTGAGACAATGCTTTCTGGTGATGGTGGCCTGGCATTCCTCCTCAGCCTTTGTGAGAACAAGGAGTACCCGAGGAGGTGGGGCCTGGCCATGTGGGGTTCCAAAGTGGGGGCCTGTGCGAGACAGCCTATAGCTCACAGCAAGGGCTAGGACACCTGCCCAGCACCCATTCACCGCAGTTCTGAAAAGGAGGGACAACCTCTGACCATGCAGCTCCTCCTTTCAAGGAAACTGAGAAGTTCCCCCAATGGACAAGATGAGGAGGTCCCTCGGCAGCACCAACTGGAGAATGAGAACCCAGGCACAGAAGCCATGACTTATGTCCTAGGTCATCCTCTTCATGGAAACAGGACTCTGCTTAAAGCGGAGTAGAGCAACAAGTAGCCAGTCTAAAGGGCATGGACCCAAAACAGACGAGGACCACGCATGAAGACCAAAGGCCACAACCCTAACCACCCAGCAGAGGCACAGTGGAAACCCACTCTTGACCACGACATCCCTACAGATATCACACATACCCACACCCGAGCATGTACATACCTGGGCACTGGAGGTTAACCAGGAACCAGAGACTGCATAGCTTACCTGACCCTGGCCACAATCTCATGACTAAAGAAAGGGTCAGCAGGGTACAACTCTACAAACATGGCTGGAGTACACACCGGTCAATCAGCTGTCCCCACCCCTGCATCTTACAAGTGGTCACCTGGCTCACCTGCAGCTCCCTCTCCAGTTGGGGCTGAATCTAAAGCATGTTACACAGACTGGTGCCAGGCCATATGCTGAAGTGCCCCTAGCTCTTTTCCGCAGAGCACTCAAACCTTTGTTCTGGGCACTGAGCTACAGACAAGAAAGTGCTTGAGGACTTAGTGATGAGTGCACAGACCTGGCCACTGAAGCCACATATACCTGGCATACATGCAGAGACCATGACCCTGGGCCCCCTGCAGGAGACCCAGCTTGAGGTCACAGGAGCACCCCCCTCCCCCCTGCCACACACACACTAGAGTGCTACAGGCTCCGCAAACTGGGGTCCTAGAGGCAAGGACCAAGGATGCAGGCTCCTGCATCTGAGGTCAAGCTTCTCAGGGGTCAGGGGATGCACTGCTATGTGAGATGGCTCGGTCTCCATCAGCAGTGTAAAGACATCTCAGGACGACCAGGGCATACAGGCGGCAGAAGGCAGGGCTTGCTACAGCTCCCAGGAAAAACAGAGTATAGGCAAGCAGGGAAGGCTCACGGGGGACTCTAAAGTGAAACGTCACTTGAGGCCAAATAAATAGAATGAGCAGCTACACTGTGAGCACCAGGACTATTTTTTTTTTTATGTCCACTGCTTCAGTGATTTTCTGTCAAAAAATGCTAACAAGCGTCAAAGTCCTTAAGAGCTTTACAATCTTTCAGTTTGTTCACCAATACATTTCCTGCAGTGTATTTGTTTCCTAGGCTCATGTGACATGGCCCTCCATCATGCCTGTCTGCAGCCTGATGGATCTGCCGCCACCTGGCTCAGCTTCACCAAAGACCTGTTAAGGGATTTCTCACCAGAGAGCACAGGACAAAGGTAGACATATAGTAACTGAGGCCCTAAGTGAAAAGTGGTCACGCTGGCCTGGATCAGCAAGCTGCGAGTGTCAAACCTGCATCACCCCGCCCGGTACTGCCCTTGTGACCATGGCAGCCACAAGCTCCCCACTCTCCACTGCCCTCCTGCCCACAGAACAGGGCCCCAGACTCACAGCTGACTGACACAGCCGCCACCAGCAGGTGACCTATGGGATTAGGAGGGAAGGCCAGGTAAGATTGGAAGTCATGACTGCAAACAAAGACCCCTGCAGGCTTTGGACTCAATAGCCACAGAACCTGCCTTTACTGCAGACACAGTGTCCACAGTTTTGGAAGTGGAGGGCACATGGGGGGATAAGCAAGGTCATGGGATCAGGGGTCACAATTCCGACGTGGCTGTGGCTGGAGGTCAGCAGGGCCCATGCTCTGTGCTGCCCTCAGGTGCAGCTTCTCTCTGGTCCTCAGTGCGTGTGCTCTCCCACAACAGACCATCTAGTTAAGCAGTCCTCACGCTGTGGATTGAGCCTTTGGGAGGCCAAACCACCCTTTCATAGGAGTTGCCTAAGGCCATCAGAAAACACAAATATTTTACATCATAATAACACTAGTAAAATTACTGTTATGAAGTAGCAACAAAAATAATTCCATGGTTGGGGGGGGGTCACCATGAGGTGAGGAACTGTATTAAAGGGTCGCAGCATTAGGAAGGTGGAGAACCACCAGGCATGGGTGCAAGTGCGAAGCCCAAGGCTTTCTGCTTTACACCTTGTGTGACAGATGGCTTCACCTGAAATTGGAGCCTGGCCCCAGAAGCAGTCCAGAGTCCAGACGTGAGGAGGTCTCCTCACTTGTAACCTGGACACTGTCCCTGCACACAGCAGGGAAGGTGCTTGGTATTGGAAGCCAGGGATACTCAGGGACAAGAACACTGCCCCTGTGGCCAGCAGGTAAGCGCCTTCCATCTCACCTGCCATATCTGTGTCTTACTGATAAGTCTGTTCAGGTCTCCCTACCCCATGTTAAAATCAGGTCCCCTGTCCTACTTTTATTGATTAGTAACAGTTATTTACATGAAGAACTTCAAGTGAAAATTCTTAGCTACGTTTTGCTAATGCCGTCTCATGGGCCGTGAAATGCCTCTACTTTAGCAACACAACAAATGATGACTCCTTCTAACACTTCAAGCTTGCTATCACTTCTGCCGGCACTTCTCCCTCGGGTTTGTAACCTCATGGACGTTAATTTCCCCTGTTTCTGGTGAAAGCTGGGGTTTTCTCATGGCAAGTGGCAATCTAAGGGTCATTCTACCCTTATGAGGCTGAAAAGCCTGGGCACCTTTGTCAAAACTCAAAGGTGGTATGCCCCTGGGATCCCAGCCCTCAGGTGCAGGCGTGAGGATCAGAAGCTGCGGCCAGCCTAGGCCAGCTGATTTCCTTTCTAGCCCACAGCCTGTTTTTGTGGATTTATGCTAGCACGTCACTGTCTTGCCCGCTGCGGATTTGCAGCAAGTCTTGATCAGGTAAGATGAGTCCTCCAACTCTTCCATATAAAACGTAACTCCAAATTTTTGATTTCTACAAAAACTCTGCTCCAACTTTGATTAGAATCACACTGAAGCCTCAAGCCAACCTTGGTTGACTAGATACATCAATACCATTGCGCCTTCCCCGAGCCTGGTACGGCTCCGTGTACTCAGCTTGCAATGGTTCACATGATATGTATGGGTCTTGGATAGCACTGACCTAACACAGTCCTGAAGAGCTCATATTCCGGTGCTTTTATGAAGGGTGGCATTATCTAAGTTTCAGCTTCCAAGAGAAGCTTTTACAAATTGATAGCTTGTAAGCTGCTAGACACAGGACAAGATATCAAAACTTAAACAAAGTACTTCCAGGTCCAGGAACCCAGTGCTGGCCACACTGCACCCTGGTGACTCACTGAAGGAACCTTGCTTTCCTTATTCCAATGCGGTCAGTTCAGGAAGTTGATCCTATACCTCAAACGGTTTATGTCTCTGGGTTGAATCCTAAAACTACAGCACAAAAGATGAAAGTGTGTCCACAGGGGCACAAAGTGCATTAGATAGAAGAGCAGAGGTATGTGGAAAAGGGACTGACACACAGCTTCATTTATAGGATGACCCACACTCTTTCTGGTTTCCACATCCCACAAGGATACAGGAGTCTGGTCTCCAGTCACCTAGGTCCGACCTTGCATCTTTTTCTTTTTGAAAGGCAGAGGACTGAAGCAAAAACAAACAAACAAACAAACAAACAGGGCTGGATCACTGTTCCCAGCCTACTCTGAATTTAGTTAAACAGGCCTTTAAATTAGTAAGAACCAATCTGTCTCCAGATGACTACCTCCCCCCCCCCGACACCCCACATCCCACAGCAGTCCCCACTCACCACCTCACCACACCCCAACTCCTCCATTCATGCTGTAAGCATGGCAAAACTCTGATTTCCTTTCTCCCTGCCAATCATGTTCAGATGTTCTATGTGCCAGTGAGGGGAGCCCCTCCCTGTGCTGCTTGATGCAACATCTGTTCCCTGGGCGCCAGGTCCTACACCATCATGCCAGGTGCTTCCTGTATGTTCTCACGTGTGTTGGCTTAAGTGTGTTTGTTCCCTCACATGCACTGTATAATGTACTACATATGGCTACATAGAACTGGGTCGATGAAAGTATAGGCTTCCAACTGTGCTGCTACACTCAGTGAGTTACCAGGCTTCTCTTGGCTCCACTTCTGCTAAGGACAGGCTAGTACTTGGTGGCTGTGAGGACCTAGCTCAGGCAGTGCTGGCCACTAAGGGCTCCTTGGTGACGGCCAGAGCGTGAGTACTGCCTGCCTGGTATCTTTCAATGTGGCCCTGCTCTCCCATGCCTGCACAGTGATATCAACCTTGGACGTCAGCTACTGTACCCAGCAAAGCATATAAAAACGACTGTAGGAACCCAGCAAGCTCTGATGGAATGACTGGCCAGTAGGACTGACAGATGTAGCTAGCAGCAGCCAAGTGTTGGGGCTTCAAGTTCAGTGGAGATTTTGGCCCTTCTGCTGTGCTCCACACAGCCTGTACTGAGCTGCCTGACACGAAACACCTTAGTGCAGGGTTGGTTAGCCAGGTGAGCTGTGTGAACAACACTGAACACTGATTTCTCTCTGTCCGTCGTTATAAGATGTGTCTTCAGCACTATCCTAATGCATTCCCAAAGCCTCAGCCAATGTCTCAGCCACACCCTCTACATTCAACAGTCCAGAACGCAGGTCCTGAGGGCAGGGGCCATGGTAGTTATCCTTGTGTCTCAGTCTGGCAGCACTCTGAACACACTGGAGCACACTCTGGTTTTCCAGAGCCAACAACCAGGCTATACCTCACCCTCAGGATAGAAAAGTGGTCCCAAGCTCTTGGCTGGGCCTGGCAGACTTTGGTTGCTGAGAAGCAAACCCATGCTCTACAAGGAGAGGGTTGGTAGTATCCCAGAACTCCTCTGGGTGGTCACTTGGTGAGCCCCTAGGTGGCACAGGGCATGTGTGCCTCCCTCTGAGACTCTTGTCTGACCACTGCCGCCAGAGGTGAGTTGGGCACCACTGCCCAGCAAAGGGTAGTCCCATAAGAAAATGCAACATTCCCATCTAGACTGGCATCTGGCATTAGGGAGATGAGTGCCACCTAGCAGTCACCACATCAGCCCAGGGAGCCAACCATGTGTGCAAAGATGACCTGGCCTCTGGTCACCTCCAATTCCAAACCTCGTATTGGTGGATTGGTGGCATTTCCACAATACCACACCTGGAGGAGGGTAATGCTTGAATGATACTGGGGAGAGAAGGTGTTGGAAGCACATATCTTGCACACCAGCCAGCCATTGCTACCTCAATTAATGCTCCCTAAACCGGGATTAAATAGTGTTCTTTTATTAAGACCACTCATCTATGGCAAGCAGGCAACATGGCTGGTCACAGCTACCTCATTCTTGTGAGATGCTATAAGCTCAATCAAGGAGACCCAGTCCCAAGCTGGTGGCCCCATCCCTCCTTCTAGCTCTGAGCCTTCCCAAAATGCTATAGCATTCCCTCCCTGGGGCAAATCAACAGATATCCCAGCCTCTTGTTCCCGACCCCCTTGGGTCCAAATGAGTGACAATGGAGAAGTGGGGTAGCCATGGGCCACACAGGCACTCTCAGACACTTGTGGCTAAGCAAACAAAAGCTGTAGCGTGACTGCCATGATGCTATAGCTCCCTGTCCCAAATTCCTCCATCAGAAAGTGGACAGCAAATGAGGAACACAGGCACCTGCTTTTCATGGCCGATAAGGAGCCTTTCCTATGAACATGCCCGTAGATGAGTCTTGCAGTGCCCATAGGGCCCCATTTTGGCCTGCCTAATACTCGTAGGGCACATTAGGGTCTCCTAACATACATAGGAACATACTGAGGTCTGCTGACACAAACAAGGCCACATCTGGCGGTCCTCAATACCCACAAAAGTATCTCTGGGGTCCTTAACACCACAGAGGCACATTTGGAGGGCCTCAACACCAACAGAGGCACATCTGGAGGTCTTCAACACCCACAGGGGCACATCTACATCTACCCAAGTCCCATAGGAGCAAATCTGGGTCTGCCCCAGGCTCCCCTGGGCACATCTGAATCTACAAGATGCCCATAAGACCATATCTGAATCTGGTGGACACTCATCTGAGCATATCTAAGTCTATCTGATGCCCAGTGAGCACAAATGGGTCTGTCTCTTGTCCAGGGAGGCACATCTGAGTCTGCCTAATATCTTCACAAGCACATCTAGATCTGACCAGTGCCCACAGGCACACAGCTAGGCCTGCCCAGCACCAAGAACCCTGAGAAGTTGCTGGCAGAGCAAGAACGTGCTGTGCCTTTACTGCTGGAGACCAAGATCCCCTCTCTCTACAGGCAGCTCTCTAGCATCCAATCTGTGCAACATTAGAAAGCATGATCCCTGACCCCTGAAGACAGCAGAGGAGTCACATGGCCACGTCTTCCACCCAGGAAAACTCAGTGAGGATGGTCCAGCATAGGCTCTCATTGTTCCCCTGTGATGCCCTGACCTTTCTGCCAGGCCAGGTGGAGACGTGGCTAGCGGTGGGTCTCAGTTGCCCTCTGAAAGGGAAACTTCCTAAGAGACACGTCTCAACTTGTCCTTGAGCTCATGAGAACCAGTGTCAGCCACTTGCAAATCCTGGGATCCCTAAAGGCATCACCTCTCCTGAAGACATGAGGCTTAGCCTGTTCTAAACATATGTCCTGGGCTAGGCAGACTCTCTCCAGGGCCTGGGCTACAGCCAGGAAAAGCCTCACATCTCTTCAGGATGCATGGAGCCTGCAACAAAATTAACCTCGTAGCAATTGTTTCCCCCGGTTTGATAGCCCAATGTCAGCTCATCTGTTACAGCGAAATAAAAAAGTCAAGCCTAAATGTATAAAAAATTATGATGGAAGTCCTAAATAAAGCGCAGACTGCAAGCTCATTGAGTCAAAAATCAATCAATCAATGAGGGAGTGGGTTAGGAGCACCTCATAAGCCCCAAAGAAATCATTTGCCCAAACACTGGGATTTAACGGTGGAGGACCAAATTCCAACACTTTTAGGAAGTAAATAATGAAAAATCAATTCAGAGGAAAAACAGATCAAGAACCCTGACTCTGACGTGCCGACACATTTATTGCTGAATACCATTCCTCGGCTGACCCGAAAACTTCGGAAGGTGTTTATTTACTTTCAACACCTTCCAGGGATCAATATTTTTAATTTGGATCCGAGTTATTATTTTTCACATCACAGCAGCGGGGAGCGGCGTAAAGTGGCTCATATTTTAGTGCTAAAAAGATCGATACGACAGTTTCACCTTCACTGCAGCCCGGCTGCTGGGGCCGCACATCATCGCATCCCGAAGGGCCGTGGTGCCGAGGCAGGAGGGCAGGTCATCACCCGCCAGGGGTGCAGACAGCCATGATTTAACTGAGCACAGGGCGCCCAGTGCCCTCAGAAAACCAATCTTGCTCCTCTCACTTCATCAGGCCTCAGGTGAGGAGGAGGAGGGCAGGGCCCAGTGCAGAGGGTCCGCCACTGGCAAAGATTAGTCCCTCATCATAAACCCATTTGCCTTTCCTTCCTCTTCCTCAGATCAAAGAATATCAGCAAACTTGATTAATTTCCCACAAATTTCCCCTAACCTCTTACTTAGGGGAGAGTGGGGAAGGGCCACTCCTAGAGTGGTGGGAAGGGGTCTTCTGGGAAGGGGCAGCCTCCACTCCTCAGTCTCACCCTGAGCACCAGCACCTGGGCTTTTGTTGGAGCAGTCAGGCCACATAGGACAGGAGCCTCCTGAGTACACTTGAGATGTGGGAGTGAATATGTACATCACGCTGGGCAGGGAAAATATGTGACAGTCCCCTGTCAGCCCTCAGCACTCATGTTCTCCCTCACCCTAATTTAACCACCACCATCACCCTACTCCACCTCACACTCTGAAAATAAATCCCAGAGCCCAGGACAGCCAGGCCAAAGCAGAGTCACACGGAGTCTTATGTCCAAGTGCTCCGGCTTCTACTTTCAGGAAACACCGATTTCCAACAGTGCTGGCAGCTACAAGAGGAGAAAGTAAAGAAAGAGACCTTGGCCTGGTATGAGGGCAGAAAAGGATCTACTGGCTTCCGTGTGAGCAGCACCCAGCTATCCAGGCAATCAGGCCTGAGGCAAGAGCCTCAAGTAAGCAGACAGCAGGGCTTTTGCATTGACATAACTGTCCCCGAACCTAAGAGATAGTCCTTGTCCACTGGCGCCATCCTTGGCCTGCTACTGTCCCTGAATCACACAGGTTACTGGAATCTGCAGTCTCTGGCCTACCCAGGACTCCATTCAACTACCATCACCCCACAGCCCACATAGGCTGCCCATGAGTAAGATTCCTAGAGGAACAAATGAGGCACTGCAAACAGCGCTGGTGGTACCCATCCAACCCATCATGCCCATCACCAGTAGCCCAGCATCCAAGATTTTCTCCAGGCACTTGCACTTCAAGAAGCATGTGCAACCTCCAGGAATGTTCTACCTCCAGCTATACCACCTCCTGGCCTGGCCTGAGGCAGGGTGTAGGCAAGGCCAGGCCCGGGCAGGAGATAGTTCTGAGAAACCTACAGATGCTGCTTCTTGTCAACTGCCCCATTGGCACGGCTCCATTGCTGGGGACCTTTGACAGCAAACTAAGCCTTCTCGACCTCTCAGAGCTGTGCCACCCACACCAAGAGATAAATCTTTCTGTTCAGCGTTAAGCCTTAGCAAGGTATGGCTCCTCCCAACTCCCCCAGCTGGTCAAGAATGTCCACACGGAAAGGGAGTATTCCCTCCTGTACCCTGACCCTTTAATTTTAGAAACAAGGTTTGGCCAGATCACATCAGGCCCCAAGGTTCCATCCAGTCCTCTCCTCTGGGTGAAGACAAGAGCAAAACCGAGAATCCCACTACCTTGCCAGTTTCCAACAGGGATGCTACTGAATCAGCTGCTGCTTCAAGAGGCCACTCATGGTTGGTTCTACAGCCAGCCAAGGACAAGAGCCCACACCTGGGCTTTGGATCCCCTACTCAGGCACCAGACCTTTGGATATCATGTCACCAGAATGGGATGGGATGATGTGGCTATGCCCAAGCCAGGTGTGAAGTCCACCACAGTGAGCACAGCCTCTGGTTTCCCAGGCCAGATGAGCAAGCAGCAAAGCATTGATGAAGCTCCATGCCGCAATGCTTTCCTTCAGCAGCAAAACAAGACAGCGGTGGAATTATATGAAAATAAATTTTCAACCTCTTCCTCACTTTGCCATTCTGAAGGCAGAGTACAAGGAAGCCGTAGCCTTGCGTACTCTTATTGATGCGCTAGCTTGTCGGGAGGTAAGCAATGTGTTTTCTATGCTCCTCCAAGTGGCTGGCTAAATCAGACACATGATTTCCATGCTGCTGGAGTGTCTGATCAATAGACACTAGTGCGGACTTGGAAAACTTCACCCAGGTAGTTCCTCAGTGTCCGATCTGCATGGCGGGCTTACTGTGAAACACAACTGTGCCATGTTGTCATGCTGGGAGCCCTGGGGAGCGCCCTTCAAAGTTCATCCCCAACACTGGAGGCAAGAGGCATAAAGCCAGGAAGGTAGTTCAAGTACTACCAGATGAGCTTGCTCCCTCTCTCCCTCCCTCCCTCCCTTCCTCCCTCCCTCCCTCCCTCCCTGCTCCTTTCCCCTCCTTCTCCCTCCCTCCTTCCTCCTCTCTTTCTTCGGGGTCCTCTGAACTCTGGGTATCCTTCACACCAGCTCAAGGTGATGTTTCTATCCTCTGTCCACACAGCACAGAGCTCAGCTTCCCACTGGGGCCCTTCCTAAAGGACTCTCCTTCTTGGGCCCATCTCAGCTTGCAGGTGCAAGAGGACCACCCTATGAATAAGCATCCCAGAGCTCCTACCTGGCACCATCCAAGAAAAACCCAAAGTGCACTGTGGACCCAACCCTGTAAAGGTCGGGTTGTTTTTTTTTTATTTTTCCTTCATTTTATTCAAATCACTTTTCTTGTGAGGGTACAGCTTCGTGTTATATGCCAAACTGTTAACATGGATTTCATCCGTGACTCTTCTACCAATGTGAATGGCTCACAGGCGCTGTTCACACCAATACCCTCCCAGCACATGCTGCACGTCTACACCAAGTGGCAGAGCCCCTCCTCAAAAGGCAGAGGCCCTGTCCTCACTGAGCCAGTCTCTGGAAGTAAGGAGTGGCCCTGGCTAAGGTGTACCCACCGCCAGTAAACAGGCACTCTGGAAGCCAGGAGTCCCTTGGGAAAAGGACAGAGCACAAGTATCCGAGAAGGTGGGTAGAAGCAGGTGGGCAAGCCAGTGCAAAGGTCAGGTAACAGGAAATCACAGGTAGCTAAGATGACAGAGGGCCAGGGAGTGGCAATGACAGCCCCAGCCCACAGAAGGATGCAGATGTCTCTTCCGGAGCATGCCGTGGGCATCTGACATTCTAGCACCCAACAGCACTGACTTGGTGTCCAGGAGGATGAGTTTCGTGTTACTCTATCTCTTACTCCTACCCCAGGAGATTATGGAAAAGGAGTTATCAGGAGATGCTAAAAGGGACTCCCGGGCCCCAGAGCAGGAAGGGCAGCACAGTGTGGTGGTCTCTCCCACCTGGGGAGCACATCTTTTGCTCCTTTAGTTCCTCTGCAGGCAGCTACAGAGCCACTTACAACCCCCTTCAACAGAAGAGCTACGTGTTTCACTTACCTTCCTGATGTTTAAACTGGTGGCACCTTGTTCTTTGGGGTTAATACCATGACCAGGTCACTAACATGGCCAAACATGGAGTGTACATATCATTCTCTGCATGGCATAGCCCTCAGAGCCCCATCTGCTGCAGTCTGAGCAATGCCAGCTTCCACACACTGCAAAGACCCCAGGGTTCTCCTACCTGCATGCTGTACCTCACTGTTTTCAGGGTAGGCCTGGAAGAGCAGCATGGAGAGTGCTGTAGCTTCTGTGTCCCTGCAAACCCTCCTGGAGAACTCTTTCTCAGCTGCACTTTGGCTTCTGGCCCCCCATTCCCTATGTTTCCCTTATGCCTCCCTGAATGTATTTCTTTGCATCCAAGTTCCTTGCAACAGAGCCAGAGGCCCTTACCCAGCTCCTAATATTAAACACACCCAGCAGCAGTCTCCAATTCTCACTTGGAGAGTGGTACCCTCTCTCCAAGGTACCACTGCCTTCTCCCACTCCACCCAGAAGGGTTGTGGGTGTTCACATTTACTCCACACTCCTAATCCTTCAGTGCTCTGCCAGGAGACCAGTCCCTTCAGTGACTAAACATATGATTGGTACCTATATGGGCATGCCAGAAGGAAGCAGCAAACGAAAACAAGCTAAGGCAACTGAGGTAAGCTCCAGGCACTCCTGTCTCTCTCCTGTGAGTCACAATCAACCATTGTGCCCGCCCAAGGTGGAACTATTCAAAGACAGGGAACAGGATGGGGACCCAGACTTTCCAGTGGTAACAGCGGAACACGTCAGTCTGGCAGAACCTCTGAAGACCCAGACTTCTGACATACAACTTCCCATGAAAAACTAACAAGGAGCTAGCCAGTGATAAAACCGGGGGCCCAGCAGACATCCACCTCACGTCAGCAGACACACATGTCAGTCACAGCAAGCACACAGAATTTAATGTCCCCAGTGCTACTGCAGGCTGTTTAGGATAATTAATTAAGTAAAATAAGCTAATTGTTAGTTGATCAAATCCAGGTCATATCAATTACTAGTCTATTTTATCACAAGAATATACATCCTAGGTTTAACAGATATATATGATTCTATAGACAGGTAAGATAAAATAGGCCTTCAAAAGCCTCAGAGACCTACGGAATATGGCATTTAAAGTCATTTTTATTATTTTAAAGATTCCTTGACAATAAGACAGGTTAAATCCTGGCGACACCCAGCCTTCCTCAAAGAAGATGATGAGCATCAAAGAACCTCCTTATGAAGATGGCTTCAAATAGAGCAAACCAGACACTGGGCAAAATGTCCTCATTTTGGCCACAGACACAATTCTGCCTAAAAAATGGACAATCTTGGATGCAGGCAGTATTGACGGCCAAACTCTGCCAAGACAGAGTAAGCAAGTCCTCAATAGTTCCTGCCTCACAAATATGCCTGTGAGATACACTGGGCCAGAAGGCTGAAGATGATGCTCCAATGTTATAGAGAGTTTTTGGCTAATTGTCTCTGGCATTCTCTCATTTTGGAAGCTGTTAACCTGCACATCCTGTTTACTCAAGTAATTAAGTTTTATTCCTTCTTTCTCAAGTTTCTGATGGGGTTGAAGACCAGATAGTTTAATCTTACAATTAAGCTTAGTTGTTTAGAGGTTAAGACATTTTTAGGTCTAGATAGATGTTTTAAGTTGATAGAGATGAAATATGATAGAAATTGATTTACATTCAGAAGCACCAAGATAAGAAAGATGTTTTCTTCAAGATTGCCAAATACAAATAACCAAAACGCTATGAATGTAACATTTATATAATTCATGATTATTTTGTGGTTCTTCTTGTTGTGTATTGTTTAGTTTAGTTATATGTAATAATATAAATGTATGTGTAAAAAAAGAAATATTTAAAAAAAAAAAGAATCCTCTTAGAAATAATCCCTTCTAGGAGCACTGCGGCTGCACATGCTGCACTGGCGCCACCTCCTGGCAGCAAGGGCCATTTGCAAATCTTACTCTAAGCCTCTGGCATCCCCAGCCACAGAAGCAGCAGATCTTATCCTAAGAGGCCACTCCACCACCAGGAGCTCCCACCCCACCCCTGCCCCACCCTCACATCCAGCTTGTAGAGCAGGTGCAGTCCATTGAGTTCAGCAGCTTGCTGGAAACAGGCCACTATTTTCTGATTCCTATTAATGCCCATGACAGCGTTTATGTACAAGATAAATTCATCTCAATTTCCTTTTTCAATTAATGGCCTATTATTTGAACCAGACTCAGCTAAAAACACTCAGCTGATACCATCAATCTTACAAAGATTAAATTTCTCTGTCTGAAGCTACAGGGCACCAGGCTGGACAGGAGATGGCTACCTAGCTGCCGGATGCTGCCAGCTATGTTCAGAACTCTAAGGGTGTAGGTCCTTCCTACCAGGACATCCTAGGGCACTCACTAAAGACCATACATAACACAGGAAGGGAACACAGTGGAGGAGTGTCACGTGGATGGTGCTCAAAGACCCAGGGCCACTGTAGCTATGATCTGGGATAAGTGGCCTCTACTCTGTGCTACCTACAATGACTCCAGACAGACAAGGAGAGTCCTTGATCATCACCATTCAATCAGACATGAAAACACGTCACACCACACTGGGGCTGACAGGGAGACTGGTACCAGGACAGGAATGCCAAGGTATGGTCACTGCTTGACAAGCAAAGGAGGGCTAAATAAAGCACATCACACACACTGTGCTCTTCCCCATCAGTCCAGCCATGAAGGCTCTTGCAGTGCCAAGTCAGCCCTGTCTGTGCATGTGGGATTTATCCTCCCTTTCCCTGTACTTTTAAATCATTGCCTATATATTTAAAGGGGGTTATGGGGAAAAGAACTTTCCTGCAGAGGATGTCTGCAGAGGAGTAAGGCCTTGATAGGTGCCCTGTGGTGGGATGGTGACGCATACTGAGATTCTGTCTGGAGGCTCTGCTGGAAATCCTGATCTATGTATGAGCTTGTAGGTTTTGTTAAATTGTGGAAACCCTCAGCCACTGTTTTTCCAAGCATCTCTGCTTCCCTGCCCTCTGACAGGCCCCAGGGACACGATGTCAGACCATATGTGACATCAGGTCAGAGTGACACTTTATAGGTTGTTTTCTCCGTTTTGTGTCTAGCAGTTCCCATCGCTTTCTTCAGCTTACCCCCTCCTTTCCCTCTGTTGTGCTAGTCTGGTGCCCATCCTCACTGGTAGGTCTTGTCTTTTTAACCTGTTGTGTGTAAGCCTGACTTGAGAAGACAAGAAGTTCTCAGTCCTGGCAGAGGAAACCCAGAAGGCTATAAGGGGAAGGGCCTCCACCAAAAGGAACCGAGTGCGGCTGGGAAGCAGCAGCAGTCACAGAAATGACAAAGGGAAGGAGAGGGCTGTGTAGAAGGTCTATACTCTGAGCGGGACAGAGCTAGGACATCCTTGAGTGTGCGTGGGTGGAAGGTGGAAGTGAAGAAAATGTCTTTGAGAAGACAGAAGACACCTGGCACTGGATGCCCCAAACCTAAAGACTGAAACCCTGACAGGGTTCTCTAGTCCAGTGACAACCCCGAAGCCTCACACTCTCTCTCTCTCTCTCTCTCTCTCACACACACACACACACACACACACACACACACACACACCATGCAGGGCAGGAGTCAGACCCTCTTCTGCCCACCATGACACCCTCTCTTTGTTCTGTCTCTCCATATAGCTCCATAAGAAGCCGGGCAGCTGCTCAGCGTAGCCCAAGGAAGAAGATAAGCTGACAGATTAGGGTCTGTCAGATCTCCCCTCATGGAGAAGAGAAGCACAGCCTATGAATGTAACAAAGTGATAAGGATAAAGTACAAAGCATCGAAGTAGAAAGGATGGAAAGCTGACTCGATCCCTGAAGGCTTGGGCACACTGAGCTTGAGATGCTGTTCTCCAAACCAGCAGTTCTGAAAGCTCCCAAACACCTCCCAGCGCCTCCCCCTCCTCCTCCCCCTCCTCCTCCTCCCCCTCCTCCTTCTCCTCCTAAAGCTGCTATCCCACCCTGGGTCCAGGACCCTTATAGAAGAGAGACAATTCTTATCAGACTGGTGCAGGTTCTATTCCATACCTCTGTAAGGTACACCCGTTCTGAAGCAGGTCTAACCCTAAAGGCCTGCGCAGGGCTCACAGAGTAATTGGCAAGCCCGGGAGCAGGCACACTGAGTAGCCCAGGCTCCAGTTCCATCTGTCATCTAAGCCAGCCTGGAGACCCTTGGACTCTTCCTCTTACCTCACACACCCCAAGGCCAGCTCCCGCCCATGCTTTTTGTCTGCACCAGCAATGAGGATGCAATCTTAGGCCTTGGCCACCAGCTCTTCCAGGCTGCAGCAGGGGGACTCAGACCACCCAACAGTCAGCGTAATGTGAGAAGCCTTTCATTCAGGACAGTCACACTGTGCTGCGACTACTCTTTGGGACTCAGGTTCCCTTGGCAGGGGACTCATGCCTCAGCTTAAAGATGACTCACCGTGAAGTGTTCCTGTGACTTGTAGTTCTCATCCAGGTAGACACGAGCCCTGTTGTACTCCTTCATTGCATCACTTGACAGTAGTTCCCTGGGGGGTAAAAGAGCGAGCACAGTAAGCAAAGGCCCAAAGTCATGCCTCCCACAGCTGTGCTCCCAGTCACAAGGCTATGGTTAAAACTGTTTTGCATAGCATCCAGAGACCCACACAGCACCTAACGGGCAAGGCAGGAGGATAGGAAGGAAGAGGGGGCAGGGAATCAGTGACCAGAGTCACTGTGTGTCCCTGGCACACAGAGAACAGCCCACAGAACAGTCTCTGGTCTCCACTGAGCCTGGTGAGATGATTACACTGTGAGGCCTCCCAGGGATGAAGACACTGATGGGAATACTTGGGGCTCACTTAGGCCACACACTATATATAGGTGACTTCCAGAGACTGCTGCTCATTTTGAACCTGGCAGAAATGGAATCTACAGAGGTGATAAGCCATCACCTACAGCCGCCTAAGAGCCCAGGCAGCCTCACAGTATGGACAATGATAGTGACTAGCATGTCCTTAAAGCAAACAGCAGCCGGTGCTCACCAGTCAATACGGCAGAACCTCACTGCTCCTCCCACCATCCCATTTTACAGCGAAGCCCAAAACAGTTGATTTATCACTGGCTCTAGATTGGCTGGCTCAGAATGTGGGACAAAAGGCCGTTCCTGCCCTGCTGCAAGTGAGAAGCAGGCACAGCATACAATCCAAAAGTACACTTTAGGGAAGGGAGGCAGCAGATGAGACCTCAGTGGACCCTCAAGGTATTGCTGCTGGCAGCCACAGACCCCAGTGTGCTCAAGGGTGTGAGAAATGGAGACAGAGATGCCTGGGCACCAGACACATCAAAGCTGCCTGACGTGGGATGATGACTTGACTTCAATCCCCAAGACACCTGAGGAAGAAGGAGATAACCAACTCCTGCAAGTTGCTGCCTGACCTCTACACACATGCCACTGGCACTCTCGTGTCCCGGACCCCAGACAAATGTGACTAAAATTTACCTGGCAAGGGAAGGAGCAAGAAATTGGTGTTATAATATTTTCAAAACAAGCTACCAACAGATCCAGGCCCAGAAAGGACAAAAGTAATAGGATTCGCTGAAAGAATCTTAAAATGACTAATATAAATATGACCGGAGGCCCATGGGAAAATGAGAACATCCAGAAGAAAGGGGTTTCCAGTGATGATGAACGAGAACTGGGGACTCACAGGATGGACTGGGCGCGGGCACCCCCACAAGGCAATGCAGCAGGGGCTCCCCCTCCACTCGGGATGGCAGGGCCCCTCTGGCAACACTGAGCCTAAGGGCAAGGGAGTGGGGCGGGGAGAAGAGCAGCCGCTGCAGACAGGGAGGATTAATGGTCTCCAAACTTGGTCAAACCTGTAGGTGCGCAGCTCAGAACAAGCAATATTAAACCAGAGCCCATCAAACTGAGCTGCTCCAAACAAACCACACGTAGACGAAAGCGAGCCGGGAAAGCACATTATACACAAGAAGATGAAGATGGACACAAGGGCTGGGCTCTGGTCGGAAACAATGAAACACAGAAGACAATGACACAGCGTCCTTGAAGCAGTGAGGGAACTGACAAGCTCCCATTCATTCCCAATGAACGCAGCTTTCAAAACTGAGAACAGCGACCTTGTTCAGATGAACAAAGGCTGAGAGAATCAGCAGCAGCTGACTTATACTGAAATAAACAGTACAGAAAGCTCTTTAGCTGAGGAAAATGGTCCAGGTAGAAGCTGAATCCAGTGGAGAGCAAGGAACACTGCAGGAAATGCCCAGGAAGGTGTCTGACAATCCCAGACTTCTCAAGGACAGCTGCTCTTCAAAGCCAGGGCAGCAAGGCACGCGCCACAGCACATGGAAGGGACAGTAGTGGTGGGATTCCCTCCTGGAGGCCACTGGCCTGCAGGTGCCAAGGCCCAGTGCCCACTGCATGTTCTTTCTTCGGCTGTTCTACTGCTCTGGCCTACAAGCCTCTCTTTCCCATATCAATGTGCAGTTCTTGGCATAAACACTAATTTCTGTCAGTGACGTGTGCTGCAGATGTTTTTCCTAAGGTGGCTTAGCTCTTCCTTTGTTCAGGTATCTTTCTGTGACAGTATGGCTTTCTTTAACATGACAAATATGTCAGTCTGATCTTTTTGAGCTGCACATGCTGCACATTCTAAAAGAAATCCTCCCTACCTCAAAGCTGCAAAGACACTCTTCTGTATCTCCATCTGCAAATTTTTCTTTAATACAGCTGGAATTCATTCTGAGGCAGAGCACAGTGACCACGTGGGACACTGTGACGCAGGATCTTCCCAATGCAGGGTGTGGCATCTCTGAGCCTGCAGCACCAACGACATGCACTGAGGAAGGCATTCCGCCCAGCACGTCTCTGCCTACCCTTGCTGTTCCAATGCTGCAGTGGGAGCTGGTGCTCTGGCTCCTCAATTTCCCTCAGGATCGCTTCAGCCGTGCTCCGCACTATGCTTCTCTGTGTGACCGGTATTTGCTTATAGAGTGTTGGGAAAATGCTTTTAGCACGTTCATTAAAACTGCCTTGAAGTTATGGACTATTTTGGAGAAATGTGCAGGGGGTTGACACCTGATCGAGCTCTCAGACCTTGAGTGGTGGGAATGCAGCCACATTGCTTGGAGAAACTCTGCTGTGAGCGGGTTGCTTGCAGGATCTCTTTATATGCAGGACACGAGGACCACGGCTGTCACTGGCAGGGGCATTTGAACACTTCCTCCTTCTCTTGTCAAGCCAGATGCAAACAGAAGTAAAGGCACAAGAAAAAGTGGCAACAAAGGCCAGAAAATGGCTCAGTGGGTAATAGCATTTGTACCAGCCTGGCAAGCTGAATTTGATCTATGGGGAAAATTGACTCCAAAAAGTTGTCCTCTGACCTCTCCATGAGCTCTGTGGCATGTGTGTGTGTGTGTGTGTGTGTGTGTGTGTGTGTGTGTGTGTGTGTGTGTGTGTGTGTGTGTGTGTGTGTGCACGCGCGCACGCGCACAGAGGCAGTAGCAGTAGCAGAACTAAGGATGGAGGGAACACCGGAGACCCACGGGATGGGGCAGCACCTTCAGGGTTCTCAAAGAACTGAGGCACAGCCACAACCTCTGGACTCAGCTGTGTCCATGCCAAGCTGTTCCAGTAGAGGGCAGGTCCCAGGAACACCCCATGGATGCTCTTCTGCAACATTCCTCATGGTCAAAGCTGTGGCCTAGATGGCTTCTTTCAAAGCCATTCTCCAGGAACAGCATATGACCCCAATGCAACCTTGCTGTGGTTCTGCCATCCTTTCAGAACTTCAACCCATTTCTCCACTGAAAACTACACCTAGGATTCCCTAAATTTTGACTCCTCCTCTTCATCCCTAGTCACCTTTCTGGTCACTGTTAGGATGCTTCTAGAAGACCAAAAAAGGCAGGATGGGTACAGTGGTATCTGGGGCAAACAGGGGCTTCTGAACTGGTTCTATTAAGCTGAAGCTGCAGAAGAGGAAGCTCCAGGCCTGGAGCTCAGGGGTGGGGCTGCTTGCTTCTGCTCCCCTCTGTGTCTATTCACAGAGACGTCTCAAGAAACCCTATCCCCCTTTTTCCTGGGCTGAGTGCAGATGGTCCTGTCCTCTAAGGAGCCACAGAGCACGATTTTCACTGCCTCTCTCCTGGAAAACACAATGTTAGTTCCTACGTTTTGAGGCAGAAGCCCCTGTAGGACCCCATCTAGCCCATCATCATTGTCCGATGCAGCAGGTTGGCCAGCATCCATCCACCTCAGGTACTCTGATGGGGGAAGCACCCCAAGGCCTGCCCCACCCCAGTCCAGCAGCACAGATGCTTACTCTTTGAAGGCAAGAAGCTGCCTGATCACTAAGCCACACCTCAATGGGGAAAACTGCAACTCCCTCAACATGATGGGCAGATACGTTTCAAAAGGGGTCTTCAAGACTACATCCCTTCCAAAGACCTACCCCACAGTCCACAGGTTCCAGAGGAGACTTACTTGACAAACTTGTCCACATGAGACATGGAGGCCTCGTAGTTTTTCCCTCCGAATTCTTGGCAGTGCAAGGCCATGAAGTGAGGCTTGTGTGCATGCAGGACCTAGGGAGAAAGCACAGAGTTAGACCACAGACCCCTGCCATGAGGCATGTGCCTCACCCACAGCTTCCACAGCCAGGGCACCACCACAGACGGCAGGGCAAAGGCTGCACAGCTGTGCCCACAAGTTCTTAATAGATTCTCTGAATTTCCACTTTTATGCTTACAACTGTTTCTTTCCAGCCTCTTCTGTGCCTCCTTAGTAAAAATTCAGAATCTCTGAGAACCCTTTTCAATAATCTAGAAGCATTTTTCTCTAATTACAAAAAAGGCAGTACTTGTGGACCAAAGAACCTCTGTGAAGTTCTCAACACAAGTCACAGCCTCAGGACATCACTAACCCTGCCGTGCACACCTGTTGAGAGACTGAATCCAGGCAACCATGTGTGTGATAGCACGTGCTCCTGGACATGCCTGAGTGGATGTCAGCTGAAGTCAGTGTGAGAGCACTGCCTGTGTGCTGGCAGGTATGCATGCATGTATGTGCTCGGTACCCACAGGCTCAGGCTCGTTCTTATTCAGGACCCATCAAAGCTGGCTTCTAAGCCCATTCCAGCACCCAGCTCACAGACAGCACCAGACAGGCACAGCTTGTGATCTCCATAGCCTTACAAAGTGTTACCCTATTGTCCTCTGGAGTACGGCAGGAAGAGACCCATGATCTCACGGGCCTTTGAGTAGCACTGCCTAAACTTGTCGAGGGCTTACAACCCTACTTCTATCCAACTGTGAAATTCCTAGTTTTCTAACACATTGCTGAAGCTATCAGCAAGGATTCTGATTCAACTGACCTCCCTCCTCCACCACACACACACTGAGTCCTAAGCCCACTCCAAAGAGCACACAGTAAATATCCTCAGTGAGCCGAGACAGCCCAAAGGCCTACATCCCACCAGTAATAACCTTGGTTGGCATGGGCAGTACAGCACAGGAAGCCCAGGCATCTCCTGGGTAGGAAGGTGGTGAGGGATTTATCCTCCTGGAGCACCGGGAGGGCAGCACCTAGAGAGGGCAGGTCGCTGATGGGGAGGTAGGCCCCGTCAGCCATTGAGGAGCTGGTACAATGGTCTTCATAGACTTGTGACTTCAGCTGAATCCACTCCTGGAAGTCCTCAGAATGTCCCTGCTTGTCTCTACTAAACTGGAAGGGGGTAAAGTGAAGGTGAAGGAGTATGCAGCACTCAGGCACGGATGCTAGCACCATCTTTCTATTAAACATGAAGTAACACTAAGGCTGCGAGGCTCCAACTCAGTCCCCAGACAGATGATGGAAGCCACTTTAACAGCCTCCTGTTCAAAGGCCCGTACACCCTGCGTCCCTTGTGTGCAGGCGCCTGCTGGCTTCTCTGTGTCTCCCTTTGACTGTCCCAGGCCCAGTGGAGGGGAGAGTTCTCAAAAGTCTCAACTTTCACTTTGTGAACAGAGCTACAAAACCACTCTCTGCAAGTCTCAAACCTGGCTATCTTCATGCAATCCCTTTCTAAGTGAGTTTCTGTTGCTGTTTAAGCAAATAGCCCTCAGTAGCACAAAGGTGGATATTTGAATGACTGGAACTCAAGGTTCAACTATGATCCTACTACCTTCTAAAGAGAAGGAGCTAAGATCAGCAGCTACATGAGGACCCAAATGTGACCTATGGAGGAAGGAGCTCCATGCTGGTGAACACAAACAAGCAAGTAAACAAACAAAAATGCCAGCTTAATAGTCAGGCTGCCATGGTACCAGGTAAAATGATCCCTCCCCAGACACCATGGGTACTACTCACAAGGAGCACACACCCTGCCAGCCACTCCAGAAGGAAAGATGACCTCACCAGGATATAGAGGAGGGTAAATCAGGACATGCTATGGTCGCAAGGTAACTTTTTAGAAGCAAGTATCACCTGGAAGAAGGCTAGCTCTCATTTTCAATGCGATAGAGATATGGGACCTACAGCAACACCTAGGCTCAGAGGAGAAGGTCCAGGAGAAGGACAAGGATGGGTGGGTGGGTACTCTGAAGGGCCACACCTACCCAGCATGCCAAGCTGCTCCAATGAAGGTCCCTGGTTGAAAGGAGCAGTATCTAACAGACAGCTACAAATTGAAAGGCAGCAAAGAAGAGATGAAAATCACACACAGCATGTGCCAGCATGGCTACAGGTAGCAGTAGTGAGCCCAGCTGAGAATCAACCAAAGATATAGCCAGCCCAGGGCCAGAGAGAGCATAGCCCACGTCCATCCATCGCATACACACTTAGGGCATGAGTGCACTGTGGGTATCTGAAAGTGCAGGCATAGCAAATAGCTCACCAGATTCACCCAGAGAGGACCTTAGCATCATCCTGACTACCTCAGAAAAGCAAACCCTAAAGAACCCTGGAAGTCTCGGGGTCCTGAGACTTCAGGGCACAAGACATAGAACTCGAAGTCTCACATGGACGACAAGCACAGTTCTAGAAGCATAGTTGGTTGGCAGCTGGGGATCAAAGGGTGCTTTAGCCTTTTTAGTTACATTTAAAAAAATTTTTTTTTTATTTCAAGACAGGGTTTCTCTGTGTAATTGTCCTGGACTCACTTTGTAGACCAGGCTGGCCTCGAACTTAGGCATAAGCCATCATTCCCGGCTCAGTGCAAACTTTTTAAAGGAACAGAGAAAGTGATGGGAAGATCTGTATAGGAACTGACAGAGGAGAGCCAGAACTGGCAGGTTCTGACCTAGCCAGGTTGGGCAGGAAGCATCCTTTCTAACCTCACTATACGCTCACAAGCCCTGCCTCGGCCAGCAGTGGTGTGTGTTGCATGAGCTTGGACTTTTCCTGAAAACCAGGATGCTCTGCAACTTCAGGAACATCAGCCTGATGAGTGATGGCATGTACAAGGACAGCAAGAGCTTAGCCTAATCCCCTGCACATCAATGACTCCATCTTTCCCTGGATTCTACTCTTTGCCCCTGAGATTAATCCCGACCCTGGCTACTGACCTGCCTAAGCTACTCCTATAAATTAAAGATGAGGCTTGCCCCACAGGTGGTAGGAAGAAGCCATGAGCTGGTGTGAGGAAGGGCATGGGTCACTGCCACCTGGCAGGGCCCCTTTGTTTTATTCATGCCTGGACACATTTGATGTAGGTCCTACTCGGGGATAAAGAGTCCGCAATAACAATGACAATTACAACACATCCACTATGGCCAAAGAAGCAATGGATACTGTTGTCTCCTGAGATCCCCACAGCCTGTGTGACTGGGGTATAGATGAGGGGTAGTCACCTCAAAGGCCCAGGCCAGGATCCTATCTGGCCATGGCAGCAGCACCAGAGGCATGCACTGGGTAGCCACTCCTTGTAGGCTCCACCCACTGGCCAGAGTTGGGCCACTCTGCTAACAGTGCAAGCTTCTCTCAGGAGAACTCACACCTAGGACCTGTCTAGCTAGTACTCAAATAGGAATCTCATTCGGAATTACATGCAGGTGCTCTTCCCTTGTACCCATTCTCCTCACTGGCTTATATCCAGGTGCTCTGCTGGAGTGCCCATTCTCCTCACGGATTATGTCCGGGGTCTTTGCTGGTGTGCACCCTCTCCTCGTGGACTGATATCC
>OU015757.1:19566073-19589562 GCA_907169655.1 Acomys percivali | reverse complement strand
ATCTGGGGGCTTTGCTGGTGTGCACCCTCTCCTCGTGGACTGATATCCGGGGTCTTTGCTGGTGTGCACCCTCTCCTCATGGACTGATATCCTCGGGCTTTGCTGGTGTGCACTCTCTCCTCATGGACTGATATCCTCGGGCTTTGCTGGTGTGTCCATTCTCCTCATGGAGCATGTTTTGAGAGGTTTAGCAGTATGCTTACTTTCATCATAGATTGATCTGCTGGCCAATGTCATACCAAGAACTTTTCATTGTTAAGAAGGACCTTCCAGGTCTGTGAAGTAAGCTGAAATCCACTTCTGCTCAGCCTCCATGGTACATGTCCTCAGGGTCCTCCTCTCTTTTCTATTGCTTCTTCAGCTACACTTTTCTTAGGTGGGAGGGCATTTTAGCTGCATGGCCACCTACCCACCCTGTGCCGCATGGGTCCCTCTTGGGTGAAAACACCAATGACGGAAACATTGTGTGGCTTAGGACTGTACCTGGAATACAGAGGAGGTGGTGGAGAGCGGAGCAGGAAGCCACTTTAAACAACTCCAGCTAAAAGTTTTCCTAGTTTGCTGAGATCCACAGGCTCTAGAAACTTGATGGGTTCCTGGCAAGCTGAACCAGAGAAAAGCAAACATCATCAAAGCTATGAAGACCAAGGATGGGAGAAGCCCTATGTCCACCTAGAGAAAAGCAAAGAAATGCAGACTCAGGGGAGACACCCCAGTCCCTCTGGTGTCCTGCATGGAACAGACTCACATGTGGACAGGAATATAGGACACATTCATCAGGAAAGAAGGCAAATGAATATATTTTCAAAGACGAAGAAAAATCAGAAACATCTCAGCCACAGACTGGCTCTGCCCTAGTAGCACTGGGAGCAGATGTTTGCAAGAGGCCTCTGAGGACCCCAGAGGGAAAGTCTGGGCAAGCAAAAAAGATGGCTTCTTGATGCTTTAGACACATAGCTTCCCAGGATGGCTGAATCTAATCCCCCAAATTTGTCCCTCCAAATTTCATAGATACATATATTGAGCTACACACACATGTGCACACTCACGCA
Source organism: Acomys percivali (assembly GCA_907169655.1). NCBI lineage: Eukaryota > Metazoa > Chordata > Mammalia > Rodentia > Muridae > Acomys > Acomys percivali. The sequence goes on along the minus strand of OU015757.1, from coordinate 19,588,510 downwards.
CACAACACAGAAACTATGATGTGTGTATTTATACACAAGCAAAGATGATGCAGCAGCAACCCTAGATCAGGGCTTCCAGAAAAGTAAAAAGTTAGGTCAGGAAATGGAGATGTCCCTGAGACTCTGGGGAAGATTCTAGGACATCAGTGTATGGGCTCCAGGGAGATCTCAGAGGAATGCAACTTAAAGCAGATAGGCACAAAAGAGAAACATCTGAGACAGATTCCTGAGAAGAGAAAAAATAACCAAAACCAAAACAGCGAGAAGCCGCCACAGATAACTGGCGAGTAGCATGCAGGAAAGAAAAGCACCCAAAGTAGTTTGACCAGACAAGAACCATGATGTTCAAGAAGTAGCAATCAGTAAATAAGCCACAGCCAGCCAGGGTACCAGACTCAACAGCTGACAGCAGAGGGCGCCAGCACACCAAGAATCTCACAAACTACCACCATAGCCACCAGTGGCAGCAGCAGAGAGCAGGAAGGGCTAGGAGTCCCTGGTATGCATCTGAGGGATAAAAGTCCTGCACAATAACTACAAGGCAAAGGCAGCTATGTCCACTGTGCCCACAATGCCAGAGCCACTGCAATCAGAACAACCAAATGTAAAGAGTATGAGAAGCCGAGGACCACAGTAACTTCAAGGAACAAAGTAACAACGGCAGAAAGAACGCACCACAAAGGGCACCAGAAAAGAGCACATAAAAAGTCAACTCATCAGCAATGTGTGAGAAGTACCCAGCAGACAGCAGGCGGGAAAGAGTGAGCGCATGGGAGGAATGATGCAGAGCTGAAGCAGACCACAGCGGAGCAACACTGAACGTCATCATCCAGGAAACGAACAGGCTCCTCGAGCATGGGAAACAGAAACTCCGAAGCATCAGCTCGAAGATTCACAGGCCTCTGGGACAAAAGACCTACAAACCGTAACAGCAAAGACCCAGGCAGGGGCTGGACTCTGTAAAAGCAATATCCAAGGAAGGTGACCACAGAATTACCTTCAGGAACATCTCAAGGGGATAAAGTGCAGACTGAGGATGCTATCAAACCAGTCCTCATGAGAAAATGTAGCATGTCTGCCCAAGCAGGCTCTGGGGAACCTAGGCAATTTAGGCAGAGGTTGTTGTCTGTGTAACAGCTGAGCTTTTCAGGGAAAACAGAAAACCAGCCACAAGCTGTACCTCATTTCTAAAACCAAATCTGGCTAGTAGGGGTGAAGACCCCCAGTTTGAAGCAAGGATAGTGCCTGTTGGCTTCTTCAGCACCCAAAGATGCAGCCACACAACACATGTAACTCTAAACAACCTCAAGATTTCCACACAGCACACAAGATCTCACAGACAGGGGAGCATTGTTTACCTCTACTGCCATGTACCCAAACCGATGTTTCCATCAATGACAAGCCATGTATGTATATGACAGTGGTCTCCAAGATTATAATGGACATGGAGACCTTACCATATCATGATGCTTGGTACTCGAGTCTGTGGTGATGCCGGCACACAACCAATCCTGTGTGACACAGAACAGCTAGCCACACATGACTGTTCCTAGGTAATTATTCAATGTGCTGTATCTTCAGAGCTACAGTGTCCTGCTCCTCTGTACTAAGAAAGGCTTCTCTAAAATGGTCTGCCTACAGTGCAGCAGCAGCCTCCTGCATCTAATCACCGTATCTCCTTACTACATCCAAGGGCCACACTGAATGGCTGCCTTGGCCACCAAAATGTATGAGTACACTCTTGGAGGCTTGCCTGACCAGTGCATCTTATGACATGCTTCTCAGAATGAGTCCCTGGTGGTAACTGACACATGACTGTGTATTACAACCACTCAAAATGCTGGTAAAAAGGCAAACATCTAAAACAATAATCAGAACAGAATGCAAAACCCAAATCAGAGCAGGAACAGGAAACAAAGAACAAAAAGCAGAGCGTGCACACAGCAAGCATGAAGGGCAAACCCAACCCAGCCACAGTGCTTACAACGGCCAGTCTGGACCTGCTCTGTCTGATCTGGCTGTATAAAGGGAAACAGTTCAAGATCCTCCCCAGAACCAAACCCACTGAGGCAGGTACCAGCCTCACAGGGCCTGTGGCAAGGTACCAGATGGCCCTGGAGTAAGACATATGTCCCACTGCAGTGCCCAGCCAGGGCAGTCAGTGAACAGTAAGTGCAGGGAGGGCACGGAGGCCTCAGGCGTGTGCCAGCCACATTAGGAAGGTACAGGCATGAAGCGGTTATACAGAAAAAGACCCACTTCACAGTGGGGATGGGGGCAGTATGATGACAAAAAAAGGCCTCAGAAGATGAACACTGCAAAGCCATCAGAGAGAAAGACAGAAAAATGACCTTGGGGAAGGGGCAATAACACAAAGCACACTGGGGGAAAAAAAGATGGAAAAAGAGAAACAGAACCACAATCACTGAAGAAGCTTACCATCCATCCTCAGCAAGTGACAACGCATACACACATGCGCAGACTCACAGGCATGGTACACACATGTACACATGCACACACTCACACAGTACATACTCTCATGCATACAAACCCAATCAGGACATAGGACAACATAACTGTGAGCCAAAACCTATGACACCACAGAACCACAGGCTTGGTGCCGGCAAGATGCGAGCTCTTGTCAGAATGTGCTCTCCAAGAAAAGCCTTCTTCTGCCTGTAAGTCAAGTCTCAGTGAATCTTAAAGGATGGAACTCACAAGGTTGTCCTCTGATCACAGAAACAAGAGTCATAAGAAAATGAACATATATTATTAGAGTCTGTTATGCAGCAATGCTGGCTTATCATAAAGCAGGCCAGCTGCCTCGTGGCAGCAGAGGGTGGGAAGGGACGACAAAGGCCCCAGACCTTTCACGTGCAAGGTGCAATCAGGTCTTGGCCATGCTGAGTGTTTCATGGTATACCCTGTATCAGAACCCCCCACTAAATATTTCAGCTATGTGAAGTGAGCTATATGTCGAGCGTGTCCCAAGGAAGTCACACTATATTTCATTTCTACCAGCAGAGCAATCCATTCTAGCCATGCCCAGTAGTAAGCAGCACTGATGCCCCGAGCTTCTGTCACGGCTGCTGTCCTTCAAGTGCAATGACAAGAGGACAGGACACTTCCTGCTTGTTCCTTTTCAGGTAACCACACAGCTGGGAATAACTTGTTCAGTTTTGCCTGAAGATAATGGAAGTGGAAGAGCTGGTGGGGCTGGTGAGAAAATTACAAGTCAGCTATGCCAGAGAGATGGCTTTGTGGTTAAGAGCACTGGCTGCTCTTCCAGAAGACTTGAGTTTAGTTCCCAGCACCTCTTTCGAGGGTCACAACCATCCATAGCTCCAGTTCTAGGGAATCCAGAACATTCTTATGACCTCTGAGGACACAAGGCATGCAAGAGGTACACATACATGCATGTAGGCAAAACAATCCTGCGTGCAAAATAAGTCTGAAAAACATGTCAGCTGGGGGGGAGTGTGTGGGATTGGCCTGTTCTTCAGGCCTCTCTGCTTTACTTCCACAGGCTCAGAACTGCCCAGGTAAATGTGTTGAAGGCACTCATGGGTAGGAACAAAGCCAGAGAGACCCAAAGCTTTTGGCCAGGGACCATAGTGCAGTGGGTCTCAACCCCTTCGGAGGTCAAAAGACCCTTTCACGGTGGTTGCCTAGGAATAGCAGAAAACACAAACATTTACAATTCATTACCACAGCAAAAGTACAGTTATGAAGTAGCAGCAAAAATAATCTTATATTTGGGAGTCATCATAACATGAGGAACTGTCTTAAAGAGTTGCAGCATTAGGAAGGTTAAGAACCACTGCCACAATCCCTGCTGGAACCCTGGAATGGTATTAAAACCCACCTTGAAGCATCTCAGTGATCATGCCTGGATGGTGGGCAATTCTAACCTCCCTTAAAGGTCTCTGTTCTTTCCTGGTTTGCTGAGGAGAAGGCAGGTTCCTTACAAGTATCCTGCTGCTGAGCTCAGCTTGGTACCTATATCCTGCCCCTGTGGCAGTGAGGAGCTATCCTCAGACCATGTGAATCCGTGCTATACCCATCTGTCTGCAAGGCTGCCACAAGAGCCAGACCGCACGCTCCAATGAGAGAGAGCACATTCACTGTACATAACGAGGAATGCAAAGGAGCGCATCAGAAGATGGTAATATTTAGTGACAGGCTGTTGGAAATTTTTGAATAACATTTTTAAAAAGTATTTCTTTTACAAAGAAGTGAATCCATGCAGTAATTTGTAAGGTACGTGTAAATACTACACTGAGGAAGCAGAAAGTCCCCGGGGCACAAAAATAGGATACTGCCTCTCTCTGTGGGAAGATGGGGAGAGGGCTCGTGCCAGGGGTTCTGAGGCAGCTTGAACAAGTAATGTTCTGGCTGCAGTGTCATGTGACAATGCAGGCTCACAGTCTTCTGCTGGATTCTAAAACACCTCAGGAATCACTGCCCTAGGGGACTTAAGTCTCCTCAGTGGTCAAATGCAAGTGCTTGCTTACCTCCCTATGCAGACAATGGCAGCCTGGGAAAGGGTTGTGTATAGCACCTACCCACTTCCCTGGAACACCAACACCCTGTGGTTGGAGACACCAGCAACTCACTGCCATGCAGCAATCCCAGACTCACCACACAGGTCAACCAGGGCCACTGGCAGAGAGAGCACCACAAAGTCATTAAGAAGAGATAAGCCCGGGGCAATCACGACCTTCAGTTTTACTGCCACTTACTTCATTATGTCACTTACTTCATATAATTTGTTTCTTAATACTAGCAGTATCGAGTGTCTGGCCTACTTCTGTAGGCTCCAGTGAGGAAGCCAGCCAGCTGTACCTGTCCATTTAGCAAAGGGTGGGGTCATCACAAGAAGAGCGAGGCCTGTCCAGGAGCCACACAGGACTACAGCTCTTGCTCCGCCACCTGCTTCAGAGGCCCCGGGCTTCAGCTGAGGATTCGAGGTGTGACTGCCCTCCTTAGACAATGGTTGGAAGGTGTTAATGAGAACGTGGGCACCAAGCATCCACCCAGGAAGTCAAGTGGCATTGACTTGACATCAGCATTCATGCCAAAGGCTGTATCAGGGGCTAGGGAGAAATCACCACAATGGGCACAGAGCTGTCCACTCACGACCAGAGAGGTGGTGACCTCATGTAAAGTCCTCACAGCAGCTACAAGACAACCAACTGGCCCCTGCGCTGCTCTTAACTGGCCACTGGAAGGAGCTTTGTGCCCTTGAAGAGCCTGGACAGGCTTCATGGCTGGCTTGAGAGCAGCATGTTGGCTTTCTTGGTGAAGCCCAGTGGACCTTGTGGGTGACCTGGCAGCAGGCTGTCTGCAGGATGTCTGCAGGATAGAGTAAAGTCAGCTGGTATAGGATGTCACATCATGGGACCACTGGTGGGAAGCAGTGGAGTGGCTTGGCCTGCGTGGAACTCCATTCCCTTGCCTGATAGGTCTTCTCCAGGACAAAAGGAGCTACTTAAAGATAGTACAGCTGGTGCAGGGGTTCTAGTGCCATTTCCTTAAACTATATCCCTCAAGGAAAGTTAAAATTGTATATTAAATAATATTTAAAATATTAAAAATACTTTGGAATAGAGTGAACTAGACATTCTGGCCAGAAAGAGCACAGGGAATTAAATACACCCATGCAGGTCGGTACATAGCCTTCCAGCAAGAAGTTCCTTCTCTAGGATGCTGAGCAGAGATGCCTGAGCACAGGGCCATACTCAGTCCCAGGAAGCCGGCCGGCACTGTGAGCCTGTGGTCACCGACCCTGTACACTGCCAAGAACAGAGTTTAAAAATAGCAACAGCCAGGCCTTGTTAGGTAGGTTTCCTCCAAAGAGGAGTATTGGTGACCTAAAAAGGAATTACATCCTGAAGGCTGTACCATAGAGCCTGGCCACCAGGATAAGTGCAGAGGGACAAAAACACTCACCAGCCCAGTGACCATGCCAGGCTCTAAACACCCACTGCCCTTGGGCTCAGATGTCGGCCCTACTACATCCCTGTGGGCTGGGCAACAGAAGCACCCCCCATACTTGGGTCTATGGTTCTCTAGTTTGGGATCCACTAGATGTGGCTCTTGGTAGGCCCCATCAAATGGCCTCTCTCAAGTCCATGCCTAGCACAGAGGGCCAGCTAGTGGGGGTGGGCCTAGGGTCTCACTGCTTTGCCCAGGACACTAAATTTCCTGACCTTGTGGCAGGCACTATGGCTCGCCTGAGAGCACAGTCCAGAGTTTCTTGGTGAGGTCAGTGGGTCTTTATGTGTTCTGCCCTTGTGGGCAAAAACCACTAGCAGTTCTTCTGGGGACATGAGAGAAGCCTTAAGCTTGTGAAGAGTGACAGACAAGGCAGCTGTGGAACTATGTACCAACCTTGGACCTTATGCTAAGAAATTCTCAGCTATATGGGCTGATCCATGTGGCTCAAACTTAGGTCAGAGAAAAATCAAGCTGAAGACCACACAGTACCGCAAGGCCTTTGTGTGACAGCCATGGCCTTGTGAGAACAGCCAGAAAAGCCATGGCACCACTGGACACCTCTCTCAGGAAGCTGCCCACCACACAGGATCTCATAAGTAGTGGCCTCTTCACTCTGGCCACTTCTAGCTCACTGGTGCTTTGTGAAGTCCAGGAGCCGCCACGATTCCCAAGGCCCCTGTCAGCTCCTTGAGCTGTAGCAAATGGAGGCATTTTCTCAATTGAGGTCCACTCCTTTCAGATAACTCTAGTCAGTGTCAACTTGACACAAAACCAGCCAGCACAGTCTTCATGGCTCCCCCAACTTTCTTTTTCTTGAAGTATCCCACTCCACCCATTTTCCTCTGGTGCAACAAATGGCACGCAGCCTGTGCTGGAGAGGAAGGTGAACAGCGTTACTGAGTTTCCCTTCTCCCTTTGTTCCACCCTGCTAGAGGGTGTCACTCCTCTTCAGGCCCTGCTTCCCATACCCTGCTTAGCACTGTGAATGTCCGCCAGGCCTCCCACAGCACTGCAGAACCTCAGTCCTGCACCTCCTCCCTCCACAAAGACCTGCCTGCCTCTTCTCCCAGTTCTTGTCACCGGCAAGCATGACTTTGGGATGGTGGTGACAAAGCTCTTCTCCTGACAGTGTTGAGTCATGTGGCTGCAGGCACGCCTCATAGCCTCTTTATGCCTCAATTTTCTTATCTGTAAACCTGGGTCTGAAGAGCGAGTCAATCCCGAAACTTCTGAGGAAGCTAGAAGGAAAGGCTGAGCACAGCCTCGAACACCAGGGACACTCAGCATGACGTAGCTCAGGACATCCAGAGCATTACAGGCCAGAGGTGCCTAGAACAAGCAGAGCACTGTAGCCCAAGGCCACCCACATGCCACAGCCTAGGGACACCATTACTGACTCAGGAAATGGAAGACATAAGGAAGGACAAAGACATAAGAGACTATGAGACAGAGACCTGTCACCACACCACCGGCTTTCACAACACATACAAAGGTGACACCACTGGAGCTGGGTTTTTGTTTTTGTTTTGTTTTTAGGATATTTCCTCAGAAGCTCTTCTCCTAGACAAGTAACTTTACAGGTTGAGGTTATCTGACCGAGTGGTAGCCACAGCCCTTGATGGCAGACCCCTTGGATGGCCTGGGGCTGCGCTGCTGGACCTCTGCTCCAGATCAGCAAGGTGCCCCTGAACATCTGAAGATCTGCTGAAGAGAGGACACAGGGAATTACCCTGCTGCAAACCCACCATGGTCCTTCCCAAAGAGACTGGCTGGCTAGTTTTATGTCAATTTGACACCAGCGGAAGTTGTCTGAGAGGAAGGAGCAAACAAGAGCATAATAGGCCACTACTTCTATAGGGGACACATTGCTTAGCGAGTGAGCCAACAGGGGACACTCAACACCGCAATTATGCTAACCCCAGCTCCCCCCACAATGTACCCAAGATTGACCCTCTCAGGACAGGTGTAAAGCTATCACTAACTCCCAGTCTCAGCTCCCCCAAGAGCCTCCAGCAGCATAGGCAGCACCCTCACCACCCTGCCTTGGTCAGCATAGTCAGTTGGACAAAGTGCTGTAAGAGAGGCAACCTCAACACATTCACAGTTCTGAAGACAGAAGCATGAGGTCAAGATGGCAGCCCATTTGGGCTTGGTGAGGTCGCTGCCTCAGCCCAAGCCTCTACCATTGCCATGTCTTCATGCGTGAGAAGCATACGGTCCTTGCTGTTTCTTGCTAACATGGGCACTAATCCCAAGACCTTGTCTAAACCCCATCACCCCATCGACCCCACCACTAGCACCACCACAGAGGGTTGGACAGGAAAGAGGCAGAATCGTAGTGAAGACCATGAATGTTTGAATCCTACAGCAAGTATGACCATATAAAGGATCTAAAACAGATCAACAAAAGCTCCCTCAGAACAGGAGCGGCTGGTGAGCCTGGCAGACTCAGATGCTACTCTTCAGCTGTGCTGGTCTGTGTGCTACTCTCCTGAGTAGGTGCTGCCACAATGCTTTCCCAGAGTCAGGGAGCAAGAAGGACCAGCCACACCACCACCTGTGGATTCTCCCATGACAGGGCATGGCACCCTTACCTGGCTGCATCCTTACAGCCTTTGGCACCCATTCCTGGAGTGGACTGAGAGGAATGGGTGTCCATAGAGACCCCAAATGACACCAATAGGCAAATCATGTCACATGTACAGTTGCAAAAGAATGAAGTAGTACCTATAAAGGGGTATGCAATGCCTCCAAGTCTTGAGAGGTAAAAGAAGGAAAACAGATTAAGATTCCAGCAATGGACATTCTGGAATAGGCCACTCAAATTGGCGGAACCTCAGACTGCCCCTTAAAGCAGACAGGACAGCCACACCCTAGATCTAGAGACAGAAGGTATAGATGCGTAAAGCCATAGCAATGGGCACTTAAAGCTAAAGCACTTGCGCCCAACAAGGTCTAATATACAGCAGGCCTCCTCGGTCCTCAGAGAGTCACACTGGCAATAGGAAGATCCAAGGGGCTCCTGGACTACCTTCAAGAGTGGTATCACCAACTCCAGGACCCATGCTCCAAACCAGGGACCAAACTTGCCTCATGTCTGTATGGTTCTCGCCAAGGCATTTCCCTAACCTCAGGCAAAGGGACAACCTAAGATCAAAGGAGCCTGGTTTTATCAGAAACATCATACACTTAGGCTCAGGATGCTCCACAGCCTGCACAGGGGACCGTGGGCCAGCTGCAGCCAGATCAGACCCCAGTGACTGGATTATCCCCAGGGCTTTCCCTCTCTGTCTCCTCCCCTCCCCCTGCCCAATAAAAGGCCACAACACCGGCTTCCTCACCTCTGGGTACTCTCCACTGTGAAATTTTATTGCCTCCTACTCTAGGCCAGCCTCTGACCTAGAAGTTGAGGGTGATTTTTGCCTCTATGGAATGAGGGTACATTATATTGGTATATTTAAAAGACTGGTGAAGTGTGCCTGTTGGCAAAGGCCTACAATCCCAGCTACTGGGTAGGCTACAGCCTGCCTAGCTACACAGCATGGTAACTTAGTAAGACACATCTCAAACTTTGGTGTGGTGGTGGTGGTAGTGGCAGCGGCGGCAATTTTTTGAAGAGTAAAGGAAGATTGGAAATGAACAATAGCTCAGTGACAGAGTGCATACCTCTCATGTGTGAAGCTTGAGATTTAATCCCCAGTACCACAAACACCATGAGGGGTGGAACACAGAGCAAGGAGCTGGGCACAGAGAAGGAGCTCCTGTGGGACCCCAGAGATGAGCTGAGGTGCCAGTTTCTTCCCAGGCTGCTCTGTGAAGACCTCAAAGAAAGTGAGGCAGAGGCAGAAGACAGAAGGCCACTTCCTCCAACCAGGACAAGGGGACAGTGACAGGAATGGAATGGCAAGGTTGTGGTAACAGAACTCAGATGATGGAAGTACCCCGAGGGTGGCTGGGGATGGGAAGGACAGATACACAACTGAAGACTAAAAGTAAGGATGAACAGCAAGGCTGCAGAGCCAGTCAGCAAGGGTGTGTGAGGCACAGCAGGGAAACCTGGCCAAGAGACCCAAGGGGCACCAAGTCACTCCAGAAGCTGGAAGCAGGGTCGGGAAGAAAAGGAGAGATGCTAATGGAGAATAATTCAGGGGGCTCCAAGCATCTGCAGAGAATTTCAAAAGGAGTGAGACAGCAAAATACAAAAAGGCAGCCTGCATCCTGGGCACTGTGACATGCTGGCAATGGGAAGGACACCTGAGGGACAGAAGAGCTGCACCTGAGGGACAGAGGAGCTGCCAGGGAAAGGATGGAGTACACAGGATGCAGCTGACATCACTCTAGACGTCTAGTTGGAACTCACACACTCCCATCAACTCCTAAAGGAACACAGGCAAGGTGGCATTTCTGCTCCACAGTCCTGTCACTCCTCGCCACACGAATGAGTTGTGTGACGTTCTGAGCCTGGCTTCTCTCAAAGGCAGTGGTTACAAATAAAACAACTGTACATATTTGCATCGAGCCTCAGCATACACATGCCCTTGTGTCAGCTAGGTAAACAGACAGCAGCAGGCCCTACTTCCTAATGATGACATTGCACTAAGAATTAATGCCACCAGATTATTAGCCCTTGGGATTCAGTGGCTTCCCATAGGCTGGTGACCACACTGCAACAACACAGGAGCGTCTGAAGAGAAACCATCCCTAACCCACCCCTCCCCGTCTGGGGTTGCTTCTCCTTCTCTAACACTATTTTCATGAGGAACTGTTCTAATTATGATGAGGCCTAACTTCCTGGGTTTTCTTTCTTGAGGTAGGTGTGTGTGTGTGTGTGTGTGTGTGTGTGTGTGTGTGTGTGTGTGTGTGTGTGTGTGTAAGAAGTCATTACCTATTCTAGGATAACAAAGATCTTTTTTCCCCCTGGTTTGTATTTTATTTATTTATATATTTTTAATTTAATCACTTTACAGCCTGATCCTCCATCCTCCCAGTCCTGCCCTCACACCCCCTCCTCCCATTCTTCTCTCTCCATCTTCTCAGAGAAAGGGGGGGGGGCATCAGGAGTACCAATTCACCTTGACCTCTCAAGTCATAGCAGTACTAAGCGCCTCTTTTCCCACTGAAGCCACACGAGGCAGCCCCGCTAGGGGAAAGGGATCCAAATGCAGGCAACAGTAGAGACAGGCAGCCCTTACTCCTGTTGCTAGGGGGTCCACATGATGACCACACTGCACATCTGTTATGTATTTATAAGGAGTCTAGGTTCTGTCCATACAAGCTCTTTGGTTGATGGTTTAATCTCTGTGAGTTCCATTGGCCCAGGTTAGTTTACTCTGTAGGTCTTCTTGTGGAATCCTTGACCCCTCTGGCTCTCTCAATCCTTCCTTCCACTCTGCCACAAAACTCCCAGAACTCGGCCTATTGTTTGGCTATGGCTCTCAGCCTGTTTACATCAGCTGCTGGATGAAGCCTCTTAGAGGACAGTTATGCTAGGCTCCTGTCCATAAGCATAGCAGAGGGTCATTAATAGTGTCAGGGGTTGGTTCTTTCCCATGGGGGAGGTGGAAGGAGGGGGACACCAACCCACCCATAAAACCTTCGGCAAAGATATTCTTTAAAAACTTCCTTAGGTTTCACATTTGCTCTCGGGCCTGTGTTGAGTCAGTGTCTGAACAGTGCAGTGGAAAGTGGACTGACATTCAGCTCTATGACTCATGTTGAGTCACAGTACAAGTGTGGATTTTACAGGTGCGTTTGCACCTGGCTGAGCTGCTGTCCCAGTGCATACTGGCCAGGCCACTCCTCTAAGAACCTGAACTCTGCACTGCTGCTGGTCACTTGGCCATATCCCTGGGTCTCTTCTCCATTTCTGCGTCACACCCCTCCACACTGGTGTCAACGCATGTCTTGACTACTGCAGCTTTATGACACTTCCTGAAACCAAAACTTTGCATCCTCAAATCCTGTTTTGCTTCAAACTGTTTGGCCCTTCTAGTTCTTTTCCTTGCCTATATATTTTTGGAATTACATTTTTGGAGCATATTTGGAGCAAAAACTTCTGCTGAGAATTTTTTTTGAGACAGGGTCTCATTATGCAACCCAGGCTGTTCTCAGATTCATAATCCTCCTGCCTCAGCTGCCCAAGCACAGAGGTTACAGTCATATACCACATATCTGTCTTCTGCTGGGATTTTTTTTTTTTAAAGGAATCTCATCAGTTCTTGGTACCAGGTTTTTGTTTGTGTTGTTCTGTTGTTTTGTTTTGTTTTGTTTTGTTTTGTTTTGTTTTTTCAAGACAGGGTTTCTCTGGGTAGCATTGGCTATCCTGGAACTCTCTTTGTAGACCAGGCTGGTCTCAAACTCACAGAGATTTGCCTGCCTTTAAAAAATTTTTAATTTATTATAATTTATTCAGATTACACCCCAATTATTATCACCTCACTTCCCATCCCCACCCTCCCTTCTTCCTCCTCCCTATTCCCCTCTCCTAGACCTAGCCCTCTGGCAGAAGGGACCTCCTAACCTACACTATGACTACAGCCTGTCAGGTCTCATCCAGATCGCCTGCTTCCCCTGCCTCTCTGTGCCACCAGGCCTCCCCACCAATGGGAAGTGATCAAATTGGGGGGCACCAGAGCTCATATCAAAGGCAGTCCCCACTCTCCCCACAACCGTGGAGAATGAGCTGTCCACTGGCTAGATCTGAACAGGGGGTCTAGGTTCTCTGCATGTATTGTCCTTGGTTGCTGCAGCAGTTTGTGCAGACCCCCCAGGTCCAGATCCAAGGGCCTTGATGGTCTTGTGGGGCTCCTGAGCCCTCCGGGTCCTTCCATACCCCCATTCTTCCATACCGCTCTCACTGCTCCACTGAGTCCAGCAGCAAGTACCAGCATCTGTCCCAATACCCCGCTGGGTGGAGTCCCGTCTATATTGGGCTAATACCCACTTATACCTGAGTATATACTATGTGTGTCTTTCTGGGTTGCCTATCTACTACATCTAGGCAGAGGGTCTAGGGCCTCACCACGCATGGTCCTTGGTTGATGTATCAGTCTCTGCACCCCACCTCCACCCCCACCCACCCTTGCCCGGATTCGTTGGCTCCACTGGTCTCCTTGTGGAGTTCCTGTCCCCTCTCCATGTCCTTCTATCCTCCAACCCATTCATAAGATTCCCTGCACTACAGGCCGGAGTTGGAAGCATCTGCTTCAATGCCCTGCTGGATGGAGTCTTTCAGAGGACATCTATGGCAGGCTCCCGTCCTGTTCTCTCTACAACCACTTCTGCTGTCTATATACTGTTTACCCTTCTGAGTGAGAATTAAGCATCCTCCCTAGGGTCCTCCTTGTTATTTAGCTTCTTTAGGCCTGTGTATTGTAGTGTGCTTATTGTGTATTATTTGGATACTATCTGCTTATAAGTGAGTATATAACATGTGTGTCTTTTTAGGTCTGTGTTATCTTACTCAGGATGGTCATTTCTAGTTTCATCCATTTTTCTGCAAATTTCAAGATTGCCTTGTTTTTAATAGCTGAGTAGTACTCCATTGTGTAAATGTACCACAGTTTCTTTATCCAGTTTTCAGTTTAGGGACATCTAGGTTGTTTCCAGATCCTGGCTATTATGAATAAAGCTGCTATGAGCATGGTTGAGTAACTGTCTTTGTTGTATGGTGGAGCATCCTTTGGGTATATGCCCAGGAGTTGTATAGCTGGATCTTAAGGTAGTACTATTCTCAATTTTCTGAGAAAGTGCCAGATTGATTTCCAAAGTGGTTATACTAGTTTGCACTTCCACCAGAAATGGAGGAGTGTTCCCCTTGCTCCACATCTGTGCCAACATGTGCTGTCACTTGAGTTTTTGATCTAAGCCATTCTGATCTGTGTACGATGGAATCTCAGGGTCATTTTGATTTACGTTTCCCTGATGACTAAGGACCTTGAGCATTTCTTTTAGGTGTTTCTCAGCCATTCGATATTCCTCTGTTGAGAATTCTCTGTTCAGCTCTGTACCCCAGATTATAATTGGTTTATTGGTTTGGTGGTGTTTAATTTCTTGAGTTCTTTATGTATTTTGGATATTAGCCCTCTGTCAGATGTAGGCTTGGTGAAGATCTTTTCCCAGTCTTTAGGCTGTCGTTTTGTTCTGTTGAGAATGTCCTTTGTCTTACAGAAGCTTTTCAGTTTCATGAGGCCCCGTTTTATTAATTGTTAGTCTTAGGGCTTGAGCTGTTGGTGTTCTGTTCAGGAAGTTGTCTCCTGTGCCAATGAGTTCAAGGCTCTTTCCCACTTTTTCTTCTAACAGATTTAGTGTGTCTGGTTTTACGTAGAGGTCTTTAATCCACTTGGACTTTAGTTTTGTGCAGGGTGATGAATATGGATCTATTTGCATTTTTGTATATGCAGACATCCAATTAGACCAGCACTATTTGTTGAAGAAGCTGTCTTATTTCCATTGTATGGTTTTGGCTTCTTTGTCAAAAATCAAATGTCTATAGGTTGTGTGGGTTTACTTCTGGGTCTTCAATTTGACTCCATTGATTAACCAGCCTATTTCTATGCCAGTACCACGCTGTTTTTATTACTAGTGCTGTATAGTTGCTGTACATTGTACTGTTGCTGGGATTTTTATCACAACCACATTAGATTAGTAGTCTACCAGATGATGAAGAATTAACACTGATACAACTCACATTTTCTAATCCATTAATGCAGCATCTGCTGTTCTTCATATTCTTTGCTCTTACATTAGCATCTCATAGCTTTTCTATATAGAGGGACATTAATTAGATTTTATCCAGGTATTTCATTTTAGAATACTAATGCTTTTCCTGATCCTAGGTTTATAGTTGTTTGTAGCTGATAAAAAGCATGTTTTCACACTGGCCTTGTGTGTTGAAAATTGAATATCCAGTTAGCAGTACAGCAGCCAGTCTGAGTGCATCATCACAACTTTCTAGGTGGTCGGTAATGTCTTCTGCTAGTAGAGGGCTTTGTGTCTTCTTTTTGTTTTCATCCCTTGCTGCACTGCAGAGACATGGCCCTTCAACACCATAATGAGACAGTGTTACCCTGCTCCAGTCCTCGGGTAAGAAGTCATTATACTTGCCGCCACTATATATAAATGAGCTGGGGGCTGCACATGCTCCCACGGTTCTGAGGAAGTTGTTTTCTATGCTTCCTATTTATTTGCCATTTGTTTTGAGACAAAGTCTGAACTCACTACGTAGACCAGGCTAACCTCAACTCACAGAGATCTGCCTGCCTCTGCCTCTTGGGTGCTGGGATTAAAGGCGTGTACCACCACACCCAGCTATTTTCTCCTTTGCTGAAGATTTTTAATTGAACACACTATAGGATTCTTTTAAAATGCTTTTTATGCATCTGTTGAGACAAACATGGTTTTTTTTCCTCAATCACCATAGTAAGCTATAGTCATTAATGTTCAACCATTAAACCAGCCTTGAATTCCTAAGTCATTACACATTAACCACTATATATACAATGACTCTCCACATCCATGGTTCTGCACACATGGATTCAACCAACCACAGACTGAAAGTATCTGGAGAAAAACTGCCTCTGTACTGAGCATATGCAAACATTTTTCTTGTTGTTATTCTCTAAACAATACAGTAATAATTATTTATGCAGCATCTACATTGTGCTAGATGCTGTGTGGGAAGACATAGACAAATTCTACACGTTATTGGGCCATTTTGTAGATGGCATCTGAGAATACACTGATTTGGGTATTTGTGGGATGCACTGGAACCCATTCCTTGCAGACACCGAGGAAAAGCTATATCAACCCTAAGCGTGCGTGAGTATTTTCATGTTTATAGCTTTGATTTGCTCTATCTTTTTAAACAGAATACCTTCTACTTATTATATGACAATTCCATACATGTCAGCAATGCATCTTGACCATATGCTCCCCCAACTCTCCCTCCCACTGCCTCTAGGCATCCCCAAAATGTACCCCTCCCTGTTTCATGTCCTCTCCTTTTTTTGGCTACTAATCCACAGAGTCTAATTAGTGTCTGTTGGAGTGTTGAGGGATCTCGCTGAGCTCATCTTGTGCAATCAATCACAGCTGCAATGAGTTCATGGGCATTTGGCCACGTCATATCCTTAAGATAGTGTTTCATTGCATTCCTCTCCATTCCCCGGCTCTTATATTCTTTCTGCCCCCCTTCTGTGATGTTCACTGATCACTGGGGCTGAGAATTGATATGATGCCCCACTTAGGGCTGAGCACTCACTAGACACAGAATCTCAGCACTCTGACCAGTTACAGCACTCTGTGTCAACTGCTGACCACTGCAGAGAAGCTTCTCTGGCTAATGCTGGGGTTCGCGGTTTAGAAGACATCTTGACGACACATCCTTTCGGTCTACTGGACCTCTAAGGACTGCTGTGCTTGTCTTCAGGGTGGATACTGGAATGTGTCTTTCTTATCATGTAATGTCTCTGTCTGCTTTGGGTGCCAGGATAATTAGTGTTCATGTCACAGGCTGAGTTAAGAAGCATCAACTGTGACTCAGTTTTCTTGGAAAGTTCCTGTAAAGCTGTTATTGCCTCTTGCTGAAATGTTGGACAGAACTCACCAGTAAAGCCATCTGGACCTGGAGGGTTTGGGGGAAATATATGAGCAAAATTTTAATCTAATGAGTGCGGGGCCAAGCTCATTTACTTTAGGGCCATGTTTATTTACTGCCTCTTGAGTAAACACTGACATTATATTTTTCCAAGAATTTGTTCACGTCATATGAAATTTCCAATCTGTTGGCATGAAGGTGCCAGTGCTAATGCTGTTCCCTGTATTATCTTACTTCCTATAGGATCCTGAGTATAATGTTCCATGCTGCATTCTGATTTTTTGTTTGTTTTGTCTTCCACCTTCAGAAGCTAAATATAAAAGAGCAAAGTGGACACCAAGTAATAAAATAAAGAGCAAAAGGATCAATGAAAAAAGGGAGTGGGCAATAGGCAATGAGTAGGCACCTTCTTCAGAGTTGACAACCCGGACCACACTAACAGTTGGTTTTTCTGATTTCAGGCCATACTTTGCTGTCTCTTCACCTGCTGAGTAGTTTGTGACTGGATGCTCCTGTGGAAATTCTCTCTCCTACAAGCTGAGTGAGCAAAGTGCTTCCCTCACCCGCTCCCTCCCACAGGGACCGCTGTGTGCTGTCTAGTGCCTGAAACACGGGTGTGTACACTTGCCTGCTTATGGTTTCCTTGAGGCAGAAAGATAAGCTGCCAACTAACTATTCTTTCATGTTAGCTAGATACACATATGACTCATCACATGGGTCTTTAAACTCCTGTAAGGAAAGACCATGGAAGACTTTCAAGGGGCAAAGGGCTCCACATCTGCTGAGCTCAGTGACAGAACAGTGCCCATGGCCCACGGTCACAGACAGGCCTGCTGTTAAGGATGCAGAAAGGATGGATGCTCATGATGCTGTTAAGGACGCAGGAAGGATGGATGCTCATGATGAGTGCCCTGCTGTAGAGACTGGCCACTTTCACATGTATCAGAACTGCCTAAGTGAGTTATTAGAAGCTCACATGTTTGGATACTTAGGGCCAAGTTGGTGAAACTATTTAGGAAGACCTGAGGCCTTGTTGGAGGAAGTTTGTCACTGGGAGCAGGCTTTGAGGGTTCAAAGGACTTGCACCATTCTCTTTCCCGCCGCCACGCCGCCATCTCTCCGCGCGCGCGCGCGCGCGCGCGCGCGTGTGTGTGTGTGTGTGTGTGTGTGTGTATGCGTGCGCGCGCGCACGCACCCCTCCTACTTGTGAGTCAAGGTGCCTTTGTGAGTCCACTTGTGGAAGATCTAATGCATCGCTCTGCAGCCTCACACAGACAGACACGCACATATTAAAGTATGTGGCCTATCAAGCTGGATGCAGAAGGTAGCAGAGAAACTATTTTTTAGGCTTTCTTTTTTCTTTGTTCAGTTTCCTCAGAATGATATGCAACTAACAACTGCCCCTCCCCTCCCCACCCACCCCCATGCCAGGTAGGCAGATGCTTAGGCACACCAACACCCAAGGCACGGGGTCCCTGTCCCTGAGAGCTCAGCACTGAAGTATAATAAAGTTGAAGCTGACTTTCTAGCTACCCCATCTGCAGGACTAAACGAATCAAAAGCAACACAAGACCTACAAGGCCTCCTCCTCCTCAGCCCTCAAGTCTCAGTCTCTTTTGGAAGCTGTCCACGACTACACCAAGAAAAAGGTTCCCCATCCCCACTAGGATGCATGGGTACTCGAGCGAGAATTGTGTCCTCTCCATGCTGGTGCCTCCTGGATGAATGAAGTTCATACGAATGAATGATTAATGAACAGGCAAACAAATGAATGAGTGGGCTGAAACAAGGGCCTTAAAATTTACTGCAAGGAATACATGAAGCACTGTAACTACACATGAGGCTTTACTTCTCATTTTCCCCAGTTTTCACAGCATGGCCCCTGCATTCTCACGATCCATTCAGAGCACAAGTTGCAAGCTCAGTCATGTTTTCCTCCCACTGAGGGTGAGGGACAAGGCCTGGCCTGAACATAAAGACCTAGCTGAACAGCCAGTGCAGAACAAGGGAAAGTACGCAACACCAGCACGTCCCCTCAGATCAGCACTGCCTTGGAAAGCAGGTACCCAGAGGAAATTAATCAGACAGACAACATGCAAGCCAGTCCTAGCTCTAATCACACAGCTCCTGTACTAGCTTTCTCTGCTGAGCACCCCCAAAACCAGGCCCACAGGCACCATCTCTGTATTCTCAGGCTCCAGATTCAAAGTTATGGCTTTGTTTGATGGGCACGCTGTAACATTGCCAAACAGTGCTATCCTATGTACCCAGGCCTAGCTCCCACCTGCTCTTGTCACTGTTGAGGACTTTCACTCATTGCTTCTGTGCTCACACAGGAATGTCCTGGCAGGAACCTGTCACTTCACCACTTCATGCCTCCGTCTGTCACCAAGGGGACTCAGAGTGCCAGTTGAGGCAGCTGGAACCCCAGTGTAAGGCTGCATCTCCCACCCAACTAAACGCATGGGGATCGGCATAGACAGCTATTTTCCACAAGCCAATCCCTATTCCCGGATAGTAAGACCAAGACCCTTCTGGCAGGAAGGCAGGCTCAGGCAGGATCCTTTTTCACCACACATTATGCCAGCCACATAGGGCCCAGCAAATCTGGGGCCAGAGTTCCTAGAGGGCCCTGTCTCCATGCTGTCCCCCCAACCCCAACCCCAAACTATATCCCTCCATCAACCCATCCATGCTACACTAAAGCATGCTGGAAACTCTGTTCCCTTGTACCTCTGGCCATCCCAGATATGACTCTTCCTGCATCAATCACTCTTAGAACTGGTTTACAACCAAGAGAGTGATGTCATCTCTACTGTGGCCATGGCCCGCACCAAGGTCCATCAACCCCGCAGCTTACCTAAGAGCATGCACCACACCATCCAGGGACTATAAGCACAAGAGGGACACATGCCCACCACCTTGTGGGTACCCATACAATCACATGAGCTCATAAATCAACCTCACGGCCACACCACACCATCTCCACAGGACCCAGGCCTGGCAGCCCAGGAGATAAGGTTCATGGCTCCCAGACCCCGAACCCAACTGGCCCCCAACCATCTATGAACATCCTCTGACAAGAGTCTCCTCTGTTTACTGAGACTGTCTTCTGACAGAGGCCTCCACATTCACTTGCTGCCACAGACCCTTCCATGGCAGGTCTCTTCCCTGCCTCTTGCTATCTCTGGCCTTCTAGTCAGGACCCTACCCTGCTCCTCACTACCTCAGAATGTTCCATAGTAGGGTCCTAACCAGCCCATCACTAAATCAGGCCATCCCATGATAGCTCATCCCCCTTACTACCTCAGATCCTTCAATGGCAAGGCCCTGCCCTGCCCTGCCCTGCCTCTCACTGCCCAGCCCCTTCCCTGGCTGTCAACTTCTTATTTGAGCCTGCCCCAAGTATGTTCAAAGCCTTTGCTTCCTTGTCCTTAAATACATACCAAGAATCTGACTTACATCCCTAACCAGAACCAAGTGTAAAAACCTGGATAGTGTGAGTTCATAAATGCTAGATTCTGAGTGAATGACCCCACCTTCAAATGTCTAGCAGACACATATATGGTGACCAGCAGGACAGGAGAGCTGCCCAGCATTGTATGAGATGAAAAGACTTGCCCCCACAAGATCCACATCACTGTACCCAGGATAACTAGCATGTACAATGACTCCCTTGACCCTGACCCTACCCAGCCTGCATCCAGCAAGCTGCAGAGCCACAGGCAGGTGTGCACCATGAGCTCAGGGATATCGGTAATTCCCTGCCTCTTTACCTCCCACATGGCTTGGGCCCCACCCTTGTCCTCCTCCACCCAACAAATAAACAAAGCTGGGAGAATTAAATACCACAGTCCTAGCCTAACCCTGTGAGACTCATGTGGGAACTTTTGTGTACATACACAGCATGCCTTGCTGTCCTCTGAACTGTGGTCACTCACTCAGTTACCTTGGTTTACCCATCTAGGCTGTTCAGCCTTTCTCATTCTCCGGGTCTACACATCATCTGCTCAGAGATCTGTCACCCATGCAGAGCCAACTGTAGAACCAGGTGGCTGCTTGCTGTGCTAAGTCACCCACCCCCTGGGATGCACTAGGAGCCCGCTGCCTATCTGTTCAAAGTGACACTCCCACTGACTTTCCAGCCAGGCCTGTAGCAGGCCCTGTGTGGTCATGCCACCTGTATGGGTCTGTCCAAGCTTAATGCTGCAGCTAGGAGGACCTTCCCGAAAAACACTATTCATCCTGGTATAGACACCCAACCTCAAAGAAGCAGCCCCACTAAGATCCTCTGTGTTCTGTTTCCCTCCCTCCCAGGAGAACAGCAGAGAGCAAAATGTCAGTCATTAGGAAATGGTAACAAATGCTTCCTGGGGCTGACCCAGTGACAGCCATTCCTGCACTTGACCTGGTGACAACCATTTCTGCGCTCCACATGGACAATGTAACCTTCACATAAAACACCACAACAAAAAGGATACTCACCACCCAAGTGGCTACTGGGAAAGTGCTTGCTCAGAGGCTCTTACCTGGTAGAATTCCCGAAGCCAGTTCTTCTGCAGGTTTTCCGGCTGTAAATTAAGAGGAAAGGGGAAATTAGAGCACAACTCCAAACAGGGAGCAGAGGATCCAGTGAGGAAGCCTCAGGGCTGACCGGTGAGGGTGTACATGGCACCCTCTACCCACATGGGGTCTGTACTTCCCAGGGAGACCCCGTCCACACTCAGGCTGGTCTCTGTGGGCTGCCCCCCTGGTGCAAGGCTGAGCAGTCCCCACTTAGCCAGAGGCAGGGCACAGCACCTGTGTCCCACTGACCCACATCCTTGTTCTGTCCCCAGCTGGGGCTGCAGGGAAGGAGACAGGAACAGCACCATGTATCTGCTTCCAAAGGTCAACACGCCACTCCACAGTACTATATGAGCAGGCACCATCAGACATCATGGACTCTTCTGTGAGCTAGAGTGGGAGGAGGGTGGTGTGGGGAGGGATATGGGGGATCGGTCACAATGCCCATAACTTTCAGGAAGAGTGCAGATGGAAACCCCCATGCCATGTGTTCTCAAAGAGGAAGCAGGACCAGATGAGCCAAGTGCCGGCCATGACAAGCCCTGCTCAGGGAAGCGGGAAGGAGTGTGGCCACACTTAAAGACTCTGAACCCTGAAAGTACTCCCCTATGCTTTGTGTCAGTTAGGCCCAGGGCAGAGTAGCCCAACCAAGCCCAAGTGTGGGGCTCAGGCAGAGTCTGGTGTGAGCAAGCATGAGATGCCCTGAGTGGGCCTTGGTCAAAACTTGGCTTGGGGGAAGAAAGCCATGAGCAGACCAGTGCTGCCCTAAGAGTGTCAAAAACGTTCAATAACGCAAATGTACTTTATACTCTGAAGAACACACTTTAAAAACTGCAAAGACTGTAAACATAATGTTATATATGTTTGTCTGTCTGTTGGTTGGTTGATCAGTTTTTCACAAGGCCTTCCTCTGCCACTGAAACTGACCTCCCTGCACAGCTCGTGCCAGATAGGCAGAACTTGAACACCCACAAGCAAGGCTTGGGGAGCAAAGCCCAGGCTGCCCAGCCATAGCTAGGCCCTAAGCCACTCCCAGCACTTTGCCCGCTGAGAGTTCTGAAAGTCATGGAAACAGAACTGCAGAAAAAAATTCCTGATGTGGAAAAGCTGGCAAGGTACAGAAGCATCACAAAGTGTACAGGAGCACAGAGGAACACAAGGGGACTTCATCAAGTCTCATATGGTCCCTTAACAGGACTCCCACGTGGTTTTCACACACACACACATACACACACACACACACACACACACACACACACACACACACACACACA
>OU015757.1:19547901-19566063 GCA_907169655.1 Acomys percivali | reverse complement strand
ACACACACACACACACACACACACACACACACACACACACACACACACACGACACTGCCTCCCTGCCCTGTCCTCACTGAAGGTGACAATAGGGCACTACAAATATAAGCCAGACTGGACAAGGACATGAGCAGAATAGCCAACCACAGGCAGAGAGGCTCAGCATCATGTGTCACGGAGAAAATGCCAATCCAGAACCACAGAGGACCCTGGTATGGGTAATCCTAGCACTGAAAAGCAGAGGTGGGAGGGTTGCTGCAAGTCTGACAGCAGCCTGGTCTAGAAAGTGACTTCTAGGCCTGCCGGGGCTACATAGGTAGAATCAGTCTTTAATATATATATAAAATTAACCCACCAAGGCAGATTATATATACCATGGTTAGGATGCTAGAACAATAGAGGAAAGGGTAGTAAACAGAAACTGTCTACACTGATGGAGCCAGCAGTCAGGCTGGTCCTTGAAACGCTAAGTCTGGACCACCATTTAATTTAACCAGGACACCCACTCCTCCGCATAATCTCCAGATAAGTGAAAATGCATTTCACAGGGAACCTTATGCTGACAACAGCCAAAAGGCAGGCACAGCTGAATGCCCACAATGAAAGGGCACAGGAAATGGGCATATGCACACAGAGGAAAGCCTCAGCAGGTCTGGTCTGCAGGCCTCACTGATCCTCTGAGTAGAAGCTGAGTCACTGAAGATAAGTCCTGCCCGGGGCTCTGAGCACAGTCCCAGTGGATCTGCGGAAGGCAAGGGTTGTGCACTTCTCAGTGCAAGAGCCCATTGCATGGACTTCATGGCAGCCAGTCTCCAGGACAGCAACCCTGCTGCTCCTTTCCCAAGGAGTCAGCAGTTTCCAGCGAGTGCCGCGCTAACACAGCCAGCATCCCCACCTGCAGCCCTTTCTCATTCTCATCCAGGGGGCCCAGGCTCCCCGTCAACACTCTAAGTGTCAGAATTAGAAGTTGGCCTTACCTCGTGAAACAAATGTCAAGCCCACTACCTAAGTCCCCAGTCTGGTCACAGGCAAAGGCCAACTAGGATCTCCCAGCTTCTGCCACCTGGTCCAGGAGACCCCACCCAAGCAAGTTCTGCAAAGGGCTCCATGTTGCAGTGCCTTGCTCTGTTAAACTTGGGCTTCCACTGTGCTTACAAAAAGTCTCTCAGCAGGGGACACTGGCACAAGGCAACCCAATACAATCCTCTCCCAGCTGCCTGTCATGGGGGACACAACCCACATAGCCCCCATCTTTCAGTATTTCCGCCTCTCACACCAATGGACACACACATCATGAGGTCTCAGAAGCAGAGAATGGGACCCTTATGAGAGAACAAGAAGAAGAGCCAAACTTCCGGACAGGCCAACAGGAACTGAGCAAGGATGAGGGAAGCCCGGGTTCCAGACTCAGTGTTTCTTCTTCCAATAGCACCTGGGCACACTGTCATTTCTGCACTACAGAAGAAGCTAAATGAGGCGCTGGCTAGAGGGCGCCTTCCCCAGCCTGAGGCATACAGTACTGGCCTCTCCTGTCACTTCCACACATGAGCTTTGTACTATAGCCACAGCACTGAGGGACACCTGCCTAGGAACATAGGGTGTGATGATATCAGATCCCTCCACAATCCTGGGCTGCCAGGGACTTTAGCATTGTGACATGTGCGTGCCTGTGTCTCATGATGACTCAGCTGGCTAGGCATGTACTAGGCACAGCTAGGCCCTAAAGTGGTACACCTTTAAGCCTGAGACCCATGGAAGTTGAAAAGTGTTTGCATCGACATAGGACAGCATTCACTCTCACACTTGCTCACTTTTTTTTTTTCTTCCAAGACAGGGTTTCTCTGTGTAGCCCTAGCTATCCTGAAACTCACTCAGTAGATCAGGCTGGCCTCAAACTCAGAGATCTGCCTGCCTCTGCCTCCTGAGTGCTGGGGTTAAAGATGTGTGCTCAGTGCCTATATGCTCAGTACTATGGGCTCTACATTTACTTGTACCCACACACACTCGTAGCCATACTCAAGCACACACACATGTTCACTCTCAGCTCCACACTCACCCATTCCCACACTCAACGCTGTCTCAAATACTTGCTCTCTCATACTCCCACAACCTAAGGGTGACCATCACTGTAGTGGTGTCCCCATTCCTCAGTTCATCATTAGCTCAGCCCATGTCCTGTGCTTTTACCAATAACGCAGGCTGAGCACCACACTGGCCATCCTACCCCCAGCCCCAAGCTGCTGCAAAGTATCTCCTTGCTGCTCTTCTCATCTCAGGCCTTGTTCCTGCTGCAGCCAGAGCAGTCTCCAGAAGACACGGCTGCCAGACCTCCGGAGACAATGCCCTTCATCCCACAGCAGAAGATAGCAAGCTCCAGATCTTGAGAGCTGCCTGGCGTCAGCACCTGACCCTCTTCCCACATCATATAGTGCGGACCCTTCCTCTCTGGTGCCAGGGCCTCTACATTTTGTCCTCGGTCTCAGAAGCTCTGCTATACTACCCTGCATGACCACAGGCCACCTCCTCCCCAGCGTGTCATCCCTGGGTCATCGAGGCTCCCCAACCAATAGTTAAATAAGCTCATATTTTTCCATCCCAACAAGCAAGCTATATTACCACCCTGCCTTCCCTTGGAGACTATCACTTCCTAGTGCTTGCACATTTCTTCCTAGCCCCACATGAACTGTAAGACTCAGTATGACAGTAACTTCAAGCGTCATCAGGTTCTGAGACAGAGAGGGCTAGGTGAGAGATAACTGCACCTGAAACAACAGAACAGCAACCTCTCACCTCACCTGGGAGAGTCTGGTCAAGGGATAGGGGGAAGATACTACTGGGGAAGGTCTTTGACAATCAGGGCAGCCAAGGGCAGGGGTGAAGACACTAGGACAAATGCATGAGGCAGAACACTGCAGAGTAAAAACCAGACCAAGACTTCCTGGAGGGGAAGGAAAACCAACCAGGCCAGAGAGAAGACAGTAACCCCGAAATACTGGCACAGGAAGATGACCACAGACGTCAGCAAAGACATCCCAAGATGTGGTAAAACTACCAGGGTGGCTGTGGCTTGTGCCCACTGAGGGGCACAAGAGCATGAACTAGTGTAAGCATTAGTGACTGCAAGCGAATTGGGGAGAAACTTGGAGGGAGGCTGGCTGGCTTCGAGTCATCAGCGCTCAAGGCAGAGCGGGGCATTGACAAGCATGGCCTAACAAGAAAATGCAGCTCAGAACTCTGCTCCCGGCTGTGAGCAGAACTGTACGTGACCCTCCTGTGCTAATAACGGTTCATCTCCAATCCAGCAGTCCCTCTGCCTTAGTTCCGGGTTCCTCCCCAGGATCCCAAAGAACAGGACCTAACCCTTTAAGCTAAGGACAGCAGACACTGTCAGATGAGCTGCTGACCGCCTATGATGTCAGCCATCCCAGTGCTGGAGAATCTGAGAGGTGGGATCTGTAGCTGACTGTGATTTCAATAATGCTTAAAAAAAAAAAAAAAAAGCAATTTCATTTTAATGGGAAACATTAAATTAAATGTTGAGACTGGCCTCTTAGCATGTTTGTCACACATCTCTAACAGAGAACTAACAGAGAACAAGCACAGATGTCAAGGCAGCCTAATGACACTGTCCCCAGAAAACCTAGGAAGCAAAGGTGGAAAGCTGGCAGGAACATCCAGGCACTTCTCACTGGTGGGGTTAGGCAACAGACAAGAAATTATACACACACACACACACACACACACACACACACACACACACAGAGAGAGAGAGAGAGAGAGAGAGAGAGAGAGAGAGAGAGAGAGAGTGTCTTTCTTTACTCTACAAACAAAATCCAAAGGAATTCTAGAGGTAAACAGTAAACTCAAAACCTCAAAAGAATTAAGAGGGGAAGAAGCTGAGAGCTAAAAAATTCATGCTGGTGCTTGGGTAAGGCTCAGTGGTGTTCAAATCTTGGGCTCAATTTCAAGGACTACAATAACAATAATAACAATAATTTAACTTAAAATTTTAAAATAGAGGGACAGGTCTTTCTGGATATAAAAAGTAAAGAAAGGACTAGAGAGATGGCTCAACAGTTAAGAGTATTAGCTGCTTTTCCAGAGGACACAGGTTCAATTCCCAATACCCATATGAATGCTGAAATCCCAGGAGATCTGACATCCTCTTCTGTCCTCAACAGGCACTACACAATATTGTGCACAAACATATATATGTCAGGAAAAACACTCATACACATAAAGATAAATAAAATCTATGAAAATTTTAATTAAAAAAAAAAGCCGGAGGTGGAGTGTTGGCTCGGTAGTTAACAGCATTTGTTGCTCTTGCAGAAGATCCAGGCTCAGTTCCCAGCACCCACATGGTGGCTCACAACCATCCTAACTCCAGTTCTAGGGGAATTGGATGACATATTCTGACCTCTGTGGGCAATGTACACACAGGTACATATACATACATGCAGGGAAAACATTCATCCACATAAAATATAAAAATAAATCTAAAAAAATAAAATAAAATAAAAAGAGAGGAGCCTGAGGAAATGTCCATAATTGTAATATGCCACACCCGGAAGGCCCACAACATTGCTCACCCACTACAGAAAAGGCCTTTCCGCTGAGGCCAAGCAAGAACAAGGCAAAGGCATGAATACCCTTCTGTGCGACACAGCAATGCATGCCCCAGTGAGAAAAAGCAAGCAAGAAAAAAAGAAAGGAGTCAAACTGAAAGGGAAAAGGGAAATTATCTTTTCTCAGAGACAACATAGTCTTAGATATACAAAACTCAAAAATTATACACAGAGAAAACTCTTAGAACCAGTACAGTTAGCAAAACAGCAAGATAAAGAATCATCATGCACACACAAACACACACACACACACACACACACACACACAGAGTAGTATTTCTTACACCCATGATAAATAATCCCAAAACCAAATTAAAAGGGCCATCTCACTTAGGATAACATCATAAGGAACAAACAGGAATTAAATAAAGAAACAAAATACTGTACACTTCACAGTGAAAAATGCCACCAAAAGAACCCAAATAAAACATCAGCAGCTGCAAAGATGCTAGTAATAGCTGCACTGGCTTGGAGAATAGTGGAGAAGCTGGTGTAGCCCAAAGAGATCCACAGCCACAGCAAAATCCTTATAATGTTTTTCACAGAAACAGAAAACTCCATCATAACAGCCACATGGAACTCTCAGGGATCCTCAAATATCCAAAATAATCTTGAAGAAAGAGGAGGAGGCGGGAGGGGAGATGGACAGGGAGAGGGAGAGAGAAGAGGAGGGGGATGAGGGAGAGGAGGAGAAGAAAAAGAAGAGAGGAAGAAGAAGAGAGGAAGAAGAAGGAAGAAAAAGATGAAGAAGAAGAAGAAGAAGAAGAAGAAGAAGAAGAAGAAGAAGAAGATGATGATGATGATAATAATAATAATAATAATAATAATAATAATAATAATAATAATAATATACTAATAGTACCAGGCATGGTGCACACACCTCTAGTCTATAATGCTGGCACTAGGGAGTCTGAGGCAAGAGAGAAGAGACGGAGGACAAGGAGGTGGGAAGGGATAAGAAAGAAGAGGAGAGAAGAGGAGCTGGGGAAGAAAAGCGGAGGGAGAAAAAGGGAGGGCAGGCTGAGGGAAGGAAGAGAAGGAAAAGAAAAAAAGAGGGGAAGGGAGGAGGAAAAGGGTGGAGTTCAAAAGGGAGGATGGGGGAAAGAAGGAAGTGAAGAAGAAAGAGGAAGAGGGAGAAGGGAGGAGGAAGAAAAGAAGGTGGAGGAGGGAGAGAGGTTGAGGGCTCACTCCGTAGTGTCGACCACCTTTCGTCCTGCAGAAAACAGGTCAGCATGGACTGGCGCAAAGGAAGACCACAGACTGACAGGGCAAGCCAGAGAGCCTAGGAATAAGTCCTGACTGACCCTGTGAGGGGGAACTGGGGTACCAAAGCCACTCTGCGGGCAATCGGGAAGCACGGTCAGTCACTCCATGCCCGTTCTTTAAACAGTAAAGCAGGTAGGGGGCCAGTAAAAGCAGCAATGTCATCCAAGCAGCTCCCCCTGCACTGTGCAGGTCCAGGTCAGCCTCGCTGTTTTACAGGACTAGGGGGAGGAGGCTCAGGGCCAGCAATAAAAAGAGGTCCCATAAATTCAACCCAATTAAGGTGAAGAGAATTGTGAGTCCGAGACAGACACGATAGTATGTCTGTAACCCTGGCACTCAGGCCGCTGAAGCTAAAGAATTAAGTCCCTGGCCAGCTATTGCTACACAGCAAGAGCCTACCTCAGAGAAGGGAAGATAAGGAGAGAAGGTGTGGCATGGGGAGGGGGGAAGGGGGGCATCCTGGACTAAAGCAGCACATTTACAGCAACTTTACAACACAGTAACAGCAAGACAGGCTGGAAATAAACACCGGAATGAGGAGAGTACCACAATCCCACAGTAAGAGACCTGACTGCCGTCTTAAACCCTGCTTGGGGGGGGTGGGCTGGGGGCGGTACCATACACCCTTAATCCCAGAGCTGGGGTGGCGGGGTAGGCAGAGGCAGGCAGAACTCTGGAGTTCAAGGCCAGCCTGGTCTACATAGCAAATTCTAAGGCAGCCAGGAGTGAGAGAGACCCTGTCTCAGAAAAGCAAAATACAAAATAAAATACAATCTTGCGTAAAGGGCCAGCAAGTTGGTTCTCTGGGTAAAGACACTTGCCACACAAGGTCAAGCCCTAAAATCCATGTAAAGGTGGACAGAGAAAATCAATTCCACAAAATTGACCTCTAACTCTCACCCCTGTGTACCTATGGACCATAGCATATGCACAACACACTCTCTCCTTCTCTAGCTAACTATAAATTTAAAAAAAAAAAAAACTCTGCATATAAAGATAGCCCCACAACCCTATTAATATTTCTCCCATGTTCTTACAGATATGTGGGAAAATATGATCTCTAGAAGGTCACCGCAGAAATTACAGCTTGACATCCTAATATTGCCCTCTAATCTTCTTCCACAGACATGTCCATCACCTGTGGAGTGGGGCAGGCACCCTGAGTCCTCCCTCACACGCACTTCTCTTAGGCCCTCAGGAATATAAAATGATGGCTTGTGACATGGAAGTTTCTACCCTAAAGAAGCCAACATAATCCCAGCACTTGGGAGTTGGAGGCGAGAGAGGTACAAGTTTGAGGCCAGCCTGAGCCACACAGCCAGAGAAAGGGGAGGAGGAAGGATGAGGGGGAGGGTGGGCAAAATATACCAGGGCTTCAGACAAGTCCCCAGTAGCAAGCCCCAGCCAGCCCAGCCCAGCCCCTCCCCCTCCCGCAGCCCTTGGTCCTCTCCACAGCATTCTAAATAAGAAAAGGAGAAAACACCAAATTTTAGAATAATTGTCCTTTTGGCAGTGGTTACTTCTTTTTCCTTCTTTTATTTTTATAATTACCATGCACTGCTTTCATATTTTTAAGTCTTTTCAAGGTCTCAGGAAGAAGACAACCAAAGCATTCAGAATGCTTTAGCCAACCTATGAATAACTACTAGTGGCTGAAAGTAGCAATAAAAGACGAGCGCCAGAGAGGGAAAACATTTGCAGCTTCTATGAAAGCGGGTGGGCCAATTTCCTGGCTATATAAAAAGCTGCTATGATAAGCCAGAAAAAGATCATTAGTTCAAACACACACAGAACGGGGTGTGGGGGGAGAGACTACGCACAAAGCCGTATTACCCCACACACATGAGACGCATGGCCACAGGTCCAGGCGCACACAGCAACTTAAAAGCCTGCTACACAGATATAGGACACTACCGAGTATGCCTGGGGGCCAGGAGTCTCTCCCACTGCAAGTCAGCACAGGGTTCATCTTCCTGTGAGGACAGAAATGTTCTGTATCTTCAGCGGCCAGATCTGTGCTGGAAATGTGCTTGTGCGGCTGAGTATTTTCTGCAATTTTTATTGTTTAAGCAATACGGGGCTACTGGCTATATTATTAGACAGGAGAGCTCTAGATTACGGAAAAAGGAAACTGAGTTCCTACAATGCAATAAATACGACACTGACGTATAAACAGGACAAGCACAGCACACTCAAACAAGGACAATTCAAACCAACCACATGTACAGCCGTAACACACATGCCCAACACAACCAGCAGCAGTTACAGCTTCACACGCCACACTCAATGGAAAATTAAGAACACACGCAGTTTCCTACTGGGGAAACATAACTGACCACACGATCAAAGGCAATCAAGCAATCATCTTCACAGTTCCCTCCAACCACAGCTCTACACAGAAGGAGCTCAAGGTTCTGCTCCTGTCCTCGGAGGAAGGAGCCAACCAAACGAGCATCAACAGCCCAGCAGAAGCCTCCAGTGCCTGCGGAGCCAGCACAGAGCCTGAAGACAAGCACACACAAGAGTCACAGCCACGACCAGCTGGCCTGAACAGCCCTAGCAACGGTGGTGGCAGAAGGGGACAGATAGTAATCTGTACAAGCCACTGGAGTCTGGGTGCAGACTAGTGTGAGAAAGGGGAAGTCCACGCCACCGTGTTACGGGTGTGTTAGTTACTTTTCCATTGCTGTGACCAAATATCTGACAAGCGACCTAAGGGGAGTTGTTTGTTTTGGCCCGTGGTAGTACAGCACTCGGCTCCCAGGTGCTTGGCTCCATGCACTTGGACAGCACATTGTGGCAGAAGGAGCGTGCAGTTTAGCTCAGAGCCCAGGACAGAGGGAGGGAGCGAGAAAGGGACTGGGAGCAGGATACTCCCCAAAGACCTGCCCCAGTGAACCACTTCCTCCAGCTAGATCCTATCACCAGAAGTTTCCAGAACCTCCCCAAATAGTATTACCCCACTAGAAATAGGCTTTCGCGCACAGCCTGTGAGACACACTTCATATTTAAAGCACAACAGGGCATTCCACACACTGCAGCTTCACCTCAGGTAACCCTCCAGGTTTTCAGGAAAGATCCTGAGAGAAAGACCTTTGCAGGCCCTGAGAGGGAAAGAGAAGCACTGTGGTGAGACACACCCTGACATACTCCCAGAGCCAAAGCCTTCCCCAGGGGTCAGGATTTTAATAACATGTAGCCCACCTACAAAGGCTCGTCCCTCACAAAGCCTCACCTGGGAAAAGCAAGGCAAGATGTGGAGAGCAGCCCTGACACTGGGCCACGAGGGTGCTACCCCCACCCCTGGGCTCCAACACAGCAAGCCATGACAAGGAGAGGTGCTACAGCAACAGCCTCAGAGACTCCAAGAGACTCAGACAAACCAAAGGCATTGGAGAGCTGCAAACCCTCTGCTGTGGCCCCAACAAACATCACTAACAGCCAGCTGCAGAGGCCAGTCCACTTCGGCTCCCTCCTCCTCACACACCGTGTCTGCTGCATTCCAGCAAAGCTCACATGGTTTGTGAAAGGCCAGAAAAGCCCAAAGACAAAAAACACAGATCAGAACCAACATCAGCTCTGACAGACATCTGAAACAAGGGACACACACACACACATACAGGACTCTAAAGGGAGAGTGGACAATGAGTAAGAACAGACCAGTGTTTGCAGGACAAAATGATGAAAGCAGAAATGCAGACACCACAGCAGAGAAAATAATGGCCTCTGCCAGGCTCACTGTGACGCAGCCACAGAGAGGAGCACCAATAAGCACAGAGAAACATCAACAGAAGCATCCCAGACTGCACCACAGAGAAAACAAAGACCTTCAGATAAGCAGATAATAGCAATAAGCTGGAGCTGGGGTAGTAGCTGAGCTGTACATTGCTTCCATGCAAGCACAAAGACCTGAGTTCAAGACCCAGAACTCACACAACAGCTAAGTGTGCCAACTTGTAAATCCTAGTGCTGGGGTCATTGAGACAGCAGATCCCTAGGACTCACAAGCCAGCCAGCCTAATCCCAGCGCCCCAGGCAGTGAGAGACCCTCTGGTGGGGAAGAAAAGGTGAGGGGTTGGAGAGGTGGCCCAGCAGTAGAGAGCACTGGCTGTTCTTCTAGAGGACCAGGTTCGGTTTCCAGCACCCAGATGGCTGCTCACAACTGCAACTCCAGTTCTCGAAGATCTCACACCCTTTTCCGATCTCCCTGAACACTAGGTACATATGCATGCAGACAAAATATTAATGAGTAAAAAAAATTAAACACTAATAAAGTAAAAATAAAATATGTCTGGCGCGTGATAAATAACACCTCATACTGATCTCTGTGGAGAGGGAGAGAGAACAGGCTGAGACAGAGGGTCCATTTCAAAGGCTGTGAGCACACAGTGTGCCAAGAGGAGCAGGAAGAAAAGGATGGCAGAAGCACAAAGCAGTCACGACTGAGGATTTTCTGAAATTAGTGACAAACACAACAAACATCAGAGGCAGTAAACCCAGCAAATACCATAGAATAAATATGAAAGCATCCAAACTTGAGCGTGTCTCGTTCAAACCTCAGGACACTATTAACGGGAAAGTCTTGAAGGAGGCAAGAAAAAACTATCTTAACTATGGAGGAACTGTGACAAGCATTGCAGTCACCATCTCAGTAAACCCTATAAACAAGAAATCATCTAGAACTGTGTGTACAGAAAAACTGCCCTTCAAACATGAAAAAGCCTTCTCAGACAAGACCCGTGCAGCAAGCAGAGGGACTAAAAGAGAGTAATTTTAAAAGTTGGGTGTTGGGGCTGGAGAGATGGCTCAGCAGTTAAGAGCACTGGTTATGCTTTCACGGGTCCTGAGTTCAAATCCCAGCAACCGCATTGTGGCTCACAACCATCTGTAATAGAATCTAATTCTCTCTTTTGATGTGCATAGAATCATAGCACTTATATACATAAAATAAATAAATAAATAAATCTAAAAATAAATTTTAAAAAATTGAGTATCCATGCCCAGGGGTAGTTGGCTGGCACAAAACAAAAATCGATGGGTTTTCTGTTGGTTTTGGTTTTGATGGGCTTTTTGTTACTTTTTTTTTTTTTTTTTACCATTTTCTCTTATTGGTTATTTGGTTTTGTGAGGAGTGAGAGAACAAACACAGGAAGTTGAGTGAGTAGGAGGTGGGGAGGATCTTGAAGGAGTTGGGAAGAGGAAACATGATCAAAATATATGAAGAAATTTAATTTTAAAAATGAGGGCTGGAGAGATGGTTTTAGAGGTTAAGAGCACTGGTTGCTGCACTTCCAGAGGTCCTGAGTTCAATTCCCAGCAACGACAATGACAACGGTGAGTCATAACCATCTATAATGAGATTTAGTGCCCTCTTCTGATGGGCAGGCAAAACATGGTGTACCATAGGCACAGGAGACAACTTCCTGAACAGAACACCAACAGTCCCAGCCTTAATGTCAACAATTAATAAATGGGACCTCATGAGGCTGAGAAGCTTCTGTAAGGCAGGAGACACTGTCAGCAGAACAAAGCGACAGCCTACAGACTGGGAAAAGATCTTCACCAACCCTTCATCTGACAAAGGGCTAATATCCAAAATATATAAAGAGCTCAAGAAATTAAACACCACAAAGTCAAACAACCCAATTGCGAAATGGGGCTTGGAACTTAGCAGAGAATTCTCAACAGAGGAATATCAAATGGCTGAGAAACACTTAAAGAAATGCTCGTTCTCGTTAGTCATCAGAGAAATGCAAATCAAAACGACACTGAGATTCCATTTTACACCCATCAGAATGGCTAAGATCAAAAATTCAAATGACACCACATGTTGGCAAGGATGTGGAGAGAGAGGAACACTCCTTCATTGCTGGTGGGAATGCAAACTAGTACAGCCACTTTGGAAATCTATCTGGTGCTATCTCAGAAAAATGGGAATAGGGCTTCCTCAAGACCCAGCTATCCCACTCCTTGGAATATACCCAGAAAATGCCCTACCACACAACAGGGACATATGCTCAACCATGTTCATAGCTGCTTTATACATAATAGCCAGAACATGGAAATAGCCTAAGTGTCCCTCAGTAGAAGAATGGACTAAGAAACTGTGGTACATTTACACTATGGAATACTACTCAGCTATTAAAAACAAGGAATTCCCTAAATTTGTGGACAAATGGATTGATCTAGAAATTATCATAATGAGTGAGTTCACCCAGAAGCAAAAAGAGACAAACGGTATATACTTACTTAATCAAGATACTAGTCCAAGGGATACGTCACATGAAAAACCTTACTTACCAGGAAAGTGGGTCAGAGGAGAGGACATCCTATTGAGACTTTAAGCGAGAGTAGCATGGAAGAATGGGGAAATAGTAGGACCCACAGGGTCCTGGAAACCTACAAGAAGAACTTTATGACAGGCAGATCTGGGTCCTGGGCTCCTCCTCAAACTAAGGCACCAGCCAAGGAGAATATAGGCAGTAAACTTCGAACTCCTACCCAGACCTAGCCGACGAACATGATATTCTCCACCGTTGAGTGGAGAGTGAGATCTGACTCTCACACAAACTCTGGTGCCCCTTTTCTGACCACGTCCCCTGGATGGGGAGGTCTGGCGGCACTCAGAGGAAGGATAGCAAGTTACCAAGAAGAGACTCAATATTCTAAGAGCATATATAGGGGAAGGAGGTCTCCCTTAATCACAGACATAGGGGAAGGGAGAAGGGGGGAAGTGGGAGGGAGGGAGGAATAGGAGGAAACAAGGGAAGAGCTAACAATCGAGATGTAATATGAATAAATTAATAATTTAAAAAAATTTTTTAAACTCAACAAAGGGGGCACAGTTTTATTTGCTCCCAGAAAAAAAAAAACATGGTGTTCATAATAAATAAATACTTTTTTTTTTAAATGAGTGCAAAGTTTTCCAATAATAGCCAACAGGGCTGGAGAGATGGCTCGGTGCTTAAGAACACGGACTGCTTTTCCGGAGGACCTGGACTCAATTCTCAGTATCCACATGGTAGCTCAAAACCGTCTGTATGTCCAGTCCCAGAGGACCTGACGCCCTCTTCTGGCCTCTGTGAGCACTGCATGCATGTTGGCAAATACCTACGCCAACAACCAGGAGTGATAAGGCTGTGAGAACCAGAGTCTGGAGACACTTCCTGGGCTGGCAGGAAGCCAGCAGCTGTTCGACCTTTCATAGTGGGTGTTCACTCCAGGTAACTCTCACCTACAACCATGATGGGACCCGTGAACAAGGGAAGAAGCACTCCCGCAAAGGGCTCTACTGATGTAAGTAAGCACCAAGGGCTCTACTGATATAAGTAAGCACCGCCTGGGGGGTCTTAAGTTGACAGATATGGGAGAGATTCCAGGTAGTCTAGGCCTCATCAGATGGCCATTTCTAAGTCCAAAGATGAGACGCTGGAAGCAAGCACCGCAGCAGACACAGGCCAAGAACCCCACAGGCAGGGGGAAGCGGACCACAGACCCCACCCTGCCCACAAGCTAACTGCCACAAGAGACTCTGGCACAGGACCCAGCTGGGTGAAGGCAGACTCTCACCCGTGGAAACGCAATATGGTAAATTTGTACTTGTCACAAAGCACAGAAAACTGTCACAAGTATGCAGGTGTGTGTGGCAGAACACAAGGAATATTTCAAGTACCTGTCCCAACCAGGTATGTCTTGGCATAATGTCGATGGTCAGGATTTAATTTAAAGTGTTACCCAGCATGGCTATTAAAGGGCAGCTGCTATCACCCCCATCTGCCTTCTCTGCAGCTTGCCGAACGCTTGCTGTCCATGTTTCCAAACAAACAACTCCTGACATTTCCTTAACTTGCGGTTCTTCTGTCTTTTCGCTCAGTAACACTTGCATTTGTCTCCTTTTCCACACTCCTTCGGCTGCCACATAGCCCTCTAATCTAGCTTCAGTCTGTTTACTATATTGTGCTGTATAGCAGCAACTTGGAATATTGTGCAATGTATGTTATCAATAGAGCATGCGGTCTATGTTTGCCTGTAGCTTACAGTCAGCCCCTCCTCAGCAAAACGGATAGGTGGGCGTGAGGCTCAGAGGCCTGGTACCTGCAGAACAACAAGGAGGCCAGGCAACCTGGAGGCGGAGGATTAGGGTGGCAGACACAGCACCTGCAAACAGGCAGGGGGCAACATGCTGGAAGCCCAGACATCCTATAGTTTAAAAAAAAAAAATCAAGGCAGACAACAGTTTATAAAAGCATCACACAAAATCAGCAGCCACCATACATACCAACCAAAACAAAACAAAACGCCTTGGGAAAGAAAACCTTTCTGTAGAGTAACAAGTTTTTTAATGTAAAATTTTTGCATGACAAAAATTTAAAAAAGCTACTCCTGCAAGAGGAAGGAAAAATAACAGTCTACAGAATGGCTTATGCTATCATTCAAGACTGAAGCCTGTCAAGGCCCAGCTCTTCCAAGTCAGGGCAGAAACACACTCAGTGCACCTTCCACTGGTGACCTCAGCAGACGAGCCAGGTGATGCACCCTGGAAGTGGCATGTGCAGCTGACCTTCTTTCCTGCTGAGACAGGACACAGAGTATCTCCCACCCTGCTCCCTGGTAGGGATCCCTGGGCAGCAGCCATGCTTCTCAGTGGAGTCTCAGTAGCCTGTCCATCCACTCACTTATCTCTAGGCCCGGGAATACTTCCTACCCGTGGTCCCTCAGGCATCAAGCATCACCCATGTTCCACATACTACCTGCTGAAAGCCTCTCACTGGGGCTGGGAGCATGCCCATCAACCCCCACAGAGCCCTGCTCCTGCAGGCAGGCACTCATCACCCTGCGGCCTTAGATGCAGGCAAGGCCTTGTTTATGCTCAAGAATTGGGGCAGAGGAAAATCCTGAGAACTGCCCGGTAATCGAGCTTAGACCAACATCAAAGTTCTCCCCACCAGGTACTAGGAAAGGTGCTAGCCATCAGACCTGAGTCTCATCTGAGATGAAGGACGGTTTCGGTGCTGCCTTCTGAAGCCTGTATCAGACCCTTCCCATGAGTGCCCCCTTCCTGTGACACAGAACACCACCCAACAATCTCGTCCTCTGACCTTGTCACCCTTTGCAGCTACCTTGTGAACTCACAACTGTTAAGACCCTTTCCCTTCTTGAAAACACTAATTAACAAAGACAGCCACACACATTTTAGAATCTAGAACATTCTAAGTCTCCTTAGCACACACCAGGTGGTACTAATATCTACATCTACCAGCTCATTCCAGTACTAGAGCCCTGTTCTATGACTCCCCATGGTGCTGGTACCAGTCATCCACGTTAGATGACCCCCCAAAGACCCAAGTCAGGCTGCATTGGCTATCCCAAAGCTTGGGTCAACACAGTGAGAGGTTAGCTATCTCTCACAGTCACCCTTACCACCAAGACCGTGAAGAAAGCGATACATTCACACGTGACTGAGCGAGTGTGCAGTTCCACTAACCCAGTAACTTCTGAGGAAGCAAACAGCCCAGAGCAGTGTGACTTTATCCAGATTTGCAGAAATATGGGGTGGTAGGACTCTAAGAGGCCTGAGAAAGATTCCCCAATTTAAGCCCTGTGCAGCCCTAGCAAGCATCCAGGATTGGCAAAGCCTGCAAGAGAGGGAGGACTCTCAGAAAGGGTGGCTGGGCACATGGGTCCCACTGAGGGAAGTCCAGCACAACATCCAAAACAGATAGCACAAACATATCCCCAGGGGCCTCATTTTTTTCCCTGGGACTCTCAGGACTGAGGGCCATGCACACATGGACCCTACCATCTGGTACTTCTGCACTTCCATGATGCCTTCATCTCAAGGACCACCACACTCAGGAAGGCACCAGCAACCACCCTTGTGGGCACTCAACATTTGCAGTGTCTTTCAGAAAAAGCCCCTCTACCTCTACAGAGGTGCCTCTATACCACCTCTTACACCGGAGATTGATCTCCAAGCTTGAGGCAGACCTGGGTGCAAACTACAGAAGCCCTTGCACCCATGTGGCACCCAGCACACTGGGCAATCACACTGCCAGCCAGGTGAGACCACATCCCATAGGCCAATTAACAGCGGAGGACAACCAACTGCAGCATGAACTCACGGCTCCTCAAACACTTTCTCAGAACTCCGACACACAAGCCATAAACTAGTGCATGGGCTCCCAAGCCCTGTAGATGTCACACACTGAGGCTTCCCAAGGACCAGAGTGGGCCCCACGGCAACGCAGGGACCCAGGGTGGAGCTATTGGATTCTTCAGGAAATCCTGCCCCGTGACACCCTTATCCCTGCGGAAAACCATTTCCTCTCATGAGGAACGCAATCTTGTCTATGCAGTAACGAAAACACTGGAGCTAAAAATAGTTTTATAAAAGGAAGTGCTGATTGGGCCTCCCCACTCCAATGACAAGTGCAAGCTGTGTCCCCATGGATGAGGGCAGAAGCTCCTGATGACTGGGGAGGAGCCAGGACAAGGAGCCACCAGAGAAGAAGAGTGCTGGGCCCCAGAGCCCTCCTGGACCCAGCTTCCTCTCAGGCAGTGGTTCTTTACATAGAGGCCTGGCAGCCGGACTGGAAAGAAACCATGGAGCAGACGCCATCCTTTGCAGGACAACTAGGAAATCTCTCTTCTTTCATTAAATGAGAGATTAAAGCAGTCCATCTGCCTGTGAAGTATGCTGAGCTTCTCCAGAGGACACACAGGCCAAGAGCTTTAATACGCTGGGTAAATTTTGAACCAAATAAAGACTTTAGCCCCTCTGCCCCCCCCCCCAAAAAAAAGGTGCTCTGGACCAGAATTTTAAGTGACTGTTTTTCATTAGAGAAGGTCAGATCCTATAAAATAAAGTCAAGCTTTGAAATAACAGCTTATAAATTAAATACTCTAGGGCTGCAAGATGGCTCAGCAGTTAAAAGTGTAGGTCCATGCCCAGCACCCATGTCTGGCAGCTCACAACTGCCTGTAACCCTAGCTCTAGGGTCTCTGGCACCCTCTTCTGACCTCTGCAGGTACCACATCCACCACACACACACACACACACACACACACACACACACACGTGTGCGTGCATGAGCACGCAAGCAAATAATTTTTTTTAATTAATGAAGTAATCCATCTTGTAGGCATAATCTAGGCCACTGGCTGCGGCTGGGAACAAGGGCTAGGCCCCATTTCTTACCATCCCTATCTAGCTAGAGTCCAAGCACCAGACACAAAAGAAGACAAGGTAAAAGATTGGAATATAAGGCAGGTGTCCTAGTCTGCTTTCTAGAACTGTAATAAACACCAGGGGGTGGGAGAGTGGGGGGAGGGAGCAGGTGACAGGGATGGGCCAACCTGGGAAGGAAAGGGTCTATTTCATCTTACAGCTCATAGTCCATCACAAAGGGAAGTCGGGGCAGAAACTTAAGGCAGGAGCCTGGAAGCAGGAACTGAACCAGAGGCCATGGAAGAAGACTACCTACTGGCTTACTCTGCATAGCTTGCCCCCCCCCCATCGCTTTCTTATACACCCCAGGCCCATCTGCCCAGGGGTGGCACCATTCAGAGTAGGCTAAGCCCTTTCACATCAATCATTACTTAAAACTAAATAAATAAAAGCCCCAAGACCTGGCTTACAGGCCAATCCAATGGAGGCAATAAACAAACACAAACAAATAAATAGAGCAGGCACAGCAGGTTTACCTAGAAACATCAAAGTTTTAGCCACTCCTCTGATAATCAGAGTAGCCCCAGTCACAGGCCAATGTCCTGCAGACAAGCGCTTCCCTCACACATGCCACCTCTGTCTCCAGCTCCTGTCAGCTCTGCATAGTGCTGCAGGCACAGACGAGGTAGCATTTCTGGCTCTTTATTTTCTAAATATGTTCATCTCTTTTTTAAAAAATATTGAAAACGAATCATAGCAAACAAGCGACAGCACATTATGTGGCTCTATAGCGAACAATACGCTTGCAGGCCTCTTGCTGTAACCAAGGATGGAGTGAGGGAGGGGAAAGGGCACCTACAAGGAGCAGGGACCAGTAAAGGCATGGTAGTCTATTAGTCAAAAAATAGTGAGAAATTAGCCAGAAACTCGAGTTGCCAGTTCATCATTTACAAACCTACATTTGAGAAACAGAACAACTAGGGAAGTGGAAGGGGTGGTCCAGAGGAGGGGTGGCCCAGAGGAGGGTTGGCCCAGAGGAGAGGTGGCCCAGAGGAGGGGTGGCCCAGAGGAACCACTTCTCCACAGCATGCATGCTCTGCC
>OU015757.1:19502901-19542901 GCA_907169655.1 Acomys percivali | reverse complement strand
ATGAAAGATGCCAGCTATTTGCAACGCAATCTTAGAGGAAAAACAGTGAAGCCTCTGGACTTACTATGAAACCGCTGCATCCACATGGAGTCCTGGTCTAAGACCCGACAGAGCAGTGGTGCACAACCAAGTCTGAAACCACATACCAGCACCTACACTCTGCCGGTCAACAAAGAGGCTACTGCAATCAACAGAAAACAAAGCCTGGTCAGCAGAGGTGGTCCCAGGCTGTATGCACAGGACGGGAAAGCAACATCCGCCACTACCCACAGCATATATAAAACATACCAAAGTGAAGGCCAAAACCCAACTGGGGAGTGCAAACCTGACATGTGTGTATGGTGTTCACTCACATGTATTTGTGTGTTCACATATGTGCAGGTGCATGTGTCCATATGTGCACATGTATGGAGACCCAAGGTTGACATTGGTGGCTTTCTCAATCACTCTCCATCTTACATATTAGTGCAGGGTCTCCAAACCCAGAGCTCACCATTTCAGCTCATGTAGCTAGCCAGCTCAAAAAAGCTTCTAAAGGCAAGGTTGTGTGTGGCATGGCTTCTAGAAGCAAAGATGAGACAGAGAGAGCAATGATTTAAGAAGTCAAGTTCAAATAAGCCTAAAAATATATTCCTCGGCCCATCATTCAAGAGGCTGAGGCAGGTGGATCATGAACGCGAGGCCAGACTGGGCTTCGTAACAAGTCTTGTCTAAGAAAAGATGAGAGAAAGGATATCCCTGAAACACAAACATTCCTAATCTCCTTCTTCTCTTTCCCGCACTGCTGGCCACTAGTAAAGTGCTCCATCCACATCTCTATGCCGTGTGGGCCCCACCATACAAAGAAGGGGCAGGGCAGCTGGGGCCTATGTCCCCAGATGCATGGCAAGGCCAGATACAGCCAGCACCTCTGAGAATAAATTTTAACCCTCAGGTCTCTAGCACACTGCAACCCTGTCTCCTACTCCTTCCCTGGTAAGTCAGGATGCTCAGAGACTGTTCCCACACTGAAATCCATCCAAGGAACACAGATCTCCCAGGTGCACCCTGAATGGGGAGAAGGGGCAACCCTCCTCTTCCCACAGGAAGCCTCTTCCCACAGGAGGCCAGCCTCCTTCTCCCCAAGACCAAATGGCATGTGAGGGCCCATCTTTCCTGCACTCACTCAACCCAACTGTAACAAGAGTCCAAATAATCACCCAGCTCAGGTAGTGAGTACTTGGGTACTTCTTCCCAAGAGCCAGCTGCCCAGAAATAACACAGATCCAGGCAGGAGAAGGGACAGGCAAGGCAAAAGAAGCTTAACATAACAACCTCTGAAAGAGGCAGAGGGTGACAGGAGGCCTGACCTTGCCTTGGTGCTCAATACCCACTGTCCTGTCTCTTTTGCTCTAGATCTTGTTTTTGTAACCAATGATGCACACACAAGTAAATGGAGAGTGTGAGTGCACCCTCAAGTAAAAGAGGGAACCTGAACTTTTGAGTGTCCTAACCCAAAGTAACAGTCAGCTGTGTGCAGTATTCCTATTGGGGAGCTGAGTGTGGCTACCTTTTCTAGTGAAGTTCCACACAGCCAGTGAATGCTAGGCTCAGATGAGAGCCCTGGGGCAAGGCCCAGACCCAGCTTTCAGCCCCATGGCTGGACTACTAACCCACATTGCATCCAAAATTAGATGAAATCCTGGCTAGCTGACCACCAGGACCCAGCTGGGAATAGCAGGTACAGAGAAGACAAGCATTCCACCCGGAGATGTATGATAGACAGACACAGTGTGGAGCCTGTCTGTATCAAAGCCATAAAAGCAGGCTGAGCCACAGGCACCCAAGGGAGAGCAACCTTGACTCTATAATACATATCCATGAAGGCCTGCAACTGCCCCCCAAGTGTGGGCTGAGAGCAGAGAAGTTCACAAAGCACAAGCTGCACTTCTAACCTGGTGGTAGGGCCACAGCATCTCTCCCACCAAGATGGGGCAAAGCATCTACCCCAAAGCCTGCTGCCGGTTTGTGCAAACCAGTTCAAGTCATCAAGTGAGAAGTCCCTGCCTGCAAGCACCAGGGACATGGCCTCTCTATGCATCTCCCTCCTCCAGAGTTCCTGAGCAATGTACGATGTACAATGCAGCTAGAGCCCACAGGCTAAGAAGCTTGAGGGACATGAAGGACATGGCATCACAGGTGCTTGTGGATCACAGGGTGGGCACAGGCCACCTGCCCAATGGAGTCTGCTGTATGGGAGTCAGGAGCAGTGGAGGGCTTCCTGGAATGTGCCTAGAGAGGAACTAGCCCATTTAAAGAGCTCAACACCAAGCTGGCTGCACCACTCAGCAACCAATGCTACCAGGCTGCTTGCTGGATGAACAGCCAGCAGCATCTCTCAGGACCACCAAGAGAAATGTTGAATTCCACAGGTCTCTGACCAGCCCATTAGCACAAACTTTTTATGAAGCTGAAGTTATGCCAGTCTCACCTCACAGAAACCAGGCCCAGGGCCAAGTAGAACTGCCAGACCAAAACCTATGCATGCTGGCAGGGCCATACCATCTGTAAACAGAGAACAACCCAGTGCCACCTGCTGTCGGGCTACTAGAGGCCTCCAGCCCACTGGCCTCCCACCATTGCCTGTCTTGCTTCTGTAAGTGTGTGCACATGTGCAGGTTGGCATGCACACATGCAGATACATATCCCCGAGAAGGT
Source organism: Acomys percivali (assembly GCA_907169655.1). Taxonomy (NCBI): domain Eukaryota; kingdom Metazoa; phylum Chordata; class Mammalia; order Rodentia; family Muridae; genus Acomys; species Acomys percivali. Next base: position 19,540,204 of record OU015757.1, on the reverse strand, counting down.
ACTTGTAAGGTCTTAACCATCACAGTCATCCCACATGAACCCAGGATGAAATCATCCTTCCAGTGACACATACAACCTGGAAACCACCCTGGAACCTGCAGCCAGCAGCCCTCAGAATTCACAAAGAAAGGAGGAAAGGTTCTCCAGCTTGGCTCCTCTGAGAGGCCAGAAACACTCCCAATAAATATCCCTTACTCTCCGATTTGTGCTATTCACAGACATCCTGTTTTGAAGTGAGGACAGTTTTCCACCCTGCCTTGAGGAATGCTGCACAGACATGCACATTTCCAAGGCCACTGGGCATCAAGGTCAGTACTGCAGCCTTTGTAACCCAGTACGGATGCAAGCCCCCTCCTCCTTGTACTCACCCATCTCTTCAGGAGCCCCAAAAGACACCTACCCTCCTGTCTGTCTGACTCGGTACAGCCCAGAGGCAGGTGCCTGCTATTGGGGAGGCGGAAGAACCAGGCCACTGTCAAAGCCAAAGCCAAAAGCCAAAGCCAAAGCCAAAGCCAGACAGATACCAGGAGAAGGAGCCATTTGTGCCTCCTCTGGGTCCAGAGTGCCACCTGCAACCAACACTGCACTGCAAGGCTGTATCCTCCCTGCACCACCATCTTGCAGCCATACCTGCTGCCCGAGAGCACCCCTGGATGGTTAAGATACTGGGAAATCAAACCAGTCTGCTCCACATGTTCCAAGCATCTTAGACTCAGCCAGTGGCAAGTCTCCCCCTTTAGCAGCTTCTCCCTAAAACCACAGCACCATCTTCATACAAGTCCCTGGCTATGGACTGAGTCACACCCTCCACAATCCATGCTGACATTGTGGCCCGCAGTGTGGTTACATATGGGGATATGGCCAAGGGGAAGCTAATTAAGGTCAAAGAGGTCCTTAGAGTGCATGGGCAGCTGTCCTTCTATGGAAGAGGAGCCAGCAGAGAGCTCTCGCTACGCATGCAGTGAGGCCAGGTGGAACCACAACGGGAAGCCAGGCAGCGGCAACCCAGGCAGAAAGTGGTTGTGCTGGGCCCTTCATCTCTGCCTTGTATGTTCCAGGACTATTAGAAGCCCCTGCTGTGGGATTTGACTCACAGCTAGGCCGCCACTCCTGCCCTCTCCTCAGCTCTCCTAGAACTTGTCACTTCACACACTCCTTGAGCATGGGCCCAGATGAGTCACTGTTCCTTCCTGCCTCCCTCTCCATTTCTACTATGGTCCCTCCAGTGACAACTGTCCATCACAGCCATATCTGCCCTCTCTGTGCCTGGGTCACAACCTGTTCCCAAAGTTGTCCAGAACCGTTCAGTGCCAACCTGCCTCTCCCAATATGGCTCCAGCTTCTCCCTACAAACCAGAATGGCTTTCTTAGCCACCCAAAAGGGCTCTCTTTGACCTTCACTTTTTTTTTTTTAAAGTGACAACTAAGAAGCCAGAGAGGCAACAGTGGTAGCCCTGGAAAGGGGTTTCACAGCCCTTAGAGACTGCAAACAGATCATGTCGAGCTTTGGCCCATCAATGTACACACTGTTGGAACCCCTCTCAAGAGTAAAGGAAAGCACTGAGGGCAGATGGTTTAAAAGTAGGACGAAAGCCACCAGTATCAGCCCTTACTACTCTCCACGCCTCATAGAAAAATCACAACAATGAAGCAAGCTAACCTAGGTGTCCTGAGGCTGCCACACCCACTCACAGGCTCTGCCCAAACTCCCTGCTTGAATGACCCACTGCAGGAAGACGCCTCTTAAGCTGGGGTTCACAGTGACGGCTCTCCTTGAACATGCTGGAGTCTGAGAAACTGAAGGCAGTGGCCATACTTTCACCTGCTCCTTGGTCTGCTTCTTCCTGGCTCCCCATTCTCCTCCATGGCCCATCATAATATTCTGATGATACAAGAGTGTAAAAGCAAGGGTCAGCATATGGCTCCCTAGGAAAGCACTTGCCCGTCATGCAAAAACTTTGGGTTCAAGGCCCAGCACTGTAATTAATTAATTAACTAATTTTTTATTAAAACCACAAAACAGAGGACCAAACTTACTGGTGCATGCTCTCACTTAGGGGGTACCAGCAGCCACACCCAGTTGTCCCTACAGAAGACAGGGGCTGTGTACCTGTGTGAGTAAAGCCTACATCATAGCCTTATTCTGACTACCCACTCTTCTTCCCTGCCACAGGCCCCTCTCCAGGCATCTCCTGCCCTGTCTTTCTCAGAGCAAAGGGCGCTTTCTAAAGACTCCAACTCCCATCTGCCCTAAAAGATCAACCCACAGCTGCATGCCCTTCTCCTGCACCCCCTTACTCTAACCCTACTAAAACCAGACCTCTCAGAACAGAGGCCAGTGTGTCTGTCATGGCTACAGCTTGTTCTTCAGCTCAGCGGATTCAGGATACTCGGGATCACACCACCTCCTGGACATCCACCTCAGCAACATAGCCTCTAGAGCCAACCAGAATCCGGTAAGCATCTTGACGGGAAACACAGAAGACAACAGGCATGTCAAAGTAAGGCCCTGGAAAGGACCATGGCCAGGGTGACTCCAGCGTGGTCTGTGCCTCTGGCTTTGCCATCTGAGCTTTGCTCCGAGTGTACTGGCCCTGCCAGGGAGTGTCCCTGTACTTTCCACCTGCCCTGTTCTCTTTTCCATTGGGCCCCTGCCAAAAGGCCTTCCACACCCAGCTACCTTTCTAAGGTACACTCCACTCAGTTTCTGGGAACCTAACATGGCATCTTCTTTTCAAGATCCAAGGTGCTCTGGACAGGGACTCCTCTAGATGTGGGTGCAGGTAGTGACCAGCCTTTTGAGGAAGAGGGAGGAAGCAAGTGACACCGTGGAGTAATGCAGAGGTCTGTGTAATTCATTCTGAAACTAGAGTTCCAAGGTAAGGGTGTGGCAGAACCAGCAGCTGTATCACAGCCAGCTCTTTGTCCCTTATCAAGTCTCAGGACACAGCCTAGGGCCTCCCAGGCCTAGGCAGGTACACGGGTACCCAGGGGCATCCTTTGGTTTCAGTTAGTGAGAGGGTGCCTATTTGGAAATGCAAATGTCCAACTATGTGTAGGGGTGTATACTGGGGAACACCAGCCATGTCTGTGACTACTCAGGAGATTCCCAGCTTCATTCAGTTACCAAGGGGAAAAGCTGAAAGAGCAAGGGCTGAAGTTGGTAGAAGACCTCCAGCCATGAAACCTGCAAAATGCCATAACCTGGGGGTCACTGTGATCTTTTCTCCCTCTTTCAGCATCCAGGACCAGAGATGACCCCCACCCCCACCCCAGGATCAATTAAAGAACCCTCTAGATTTCGCATCCACACACCTGATAGGAAAAGCAACATGTGATGCTGCCCATCACCTGGTGGGTCTTCTAAACCCCTTCTCTGTGCAGACAAAACCATATCCCACCAGACAGGCTATGCTCGGATCTGGGGAAAAGCAGACTAGGGGCTCCAGGCCCAATGGGTTCTCTTGACTTCTGGTGAGTAGCCAGGAAAAGCCTGCCCAACCATGGCTACCAGGAGCCATGACTATGTCACTTCAAGGCTGGGGCCTGAGACCTGGCTTTCAAAGTTCAGCCACACACACTAAGCAGAGAAGGACAAATGTGGGCTACAAGGAGGCCCACAACAGTAGCGCAAAAAGCTGTGGTGGACTGGTGGCATCTGTGGGCAGAGAAATGTGTAGTGAAACCACTTCCCCAAACACTGCTTGTGGCCCAGGCATGGACAGGAGCCACGGACTCTAAAGTGCACATGAGCCACAATGTCAATGACATCAGACACTTTGGCAGAAAATGAGAGACAGACAATTAGACCAGAAAGAAAAGGCCAGCATGGGCAGTACTTCTGGACGCTCGGCAGGCCCCTTGGCCACTGGAACCAGAGCCGGCACAGGAAGGGTGACACCAGCAGAAAGGCCATTTGGAGCCCACCCGAAGCATTCTTACACACACACACACACAAACACACACACACACACACACACAGTCCATGCTTGACTCCCCCTCACTAACATAAACATCACACACAGAACTTCAAATAAACAGATTTCTGCAGGAAAGCCTGAGAGTAAACATTCCCGACTGGCCCCAGCCACTGGAGGAGATGGGTACACTGGCTTTTCTTCCCTTCGCTGGCTTCCAGGTGACTGTGAATGTGGCTATATGAGATTGGCTGCTACTTTGATGGTTTCTAACCAGACTGAGGGTGCTGGATGGGCTCTACCAGCACCACACCTGTCCTCCCCTCCAACCCACTTTTTGGCTCATGGGAACTGGCTAAAGTCCATGGCACCTAACTACCCAAACAAGATGACAAAAGGTAGCCAGCTTTTTCTAGATAGGACTTGTATCAGGAAAAAAGACCAACCCACTGAAACAGAAAACACAGGTCACCCACATGCACAGGCCTGTTCTTGGGGTCATTTTTCAGGGGCATACAGGTCCCCAGGCCGCTGAGAAAGAGAACAGACCTTCATATGGTGCACAAGATCCCAATGCAGGACAATAAGCTTGGGGTCTTAACTCTGCCATGATTTTAGTCACCACTGTTTTGGCCTGAAAATTAATGTTCAAAACCACCTAACATGCTAGAGATTCCAGGAGACAGAATCTTAGCAGGTGCATGTGCCAAGAATGCTTTGCTGTCACACTGCAGAGTCAGCACCACCTGTTTGCCAAGGCACCTGACACCTGAACCACTAGGGAGCCACCCTAGGCAGCGCATACAGAGGTGCTTTACAGCCTCAGCCACCATCGAGTTGCAAGGGTTCCAGCCAGCCAGCTGTGGCCAGCCAGCCTCCTGGCCATCTGATGCCCTTCAGGAAGGACTAGAAATACTGTCCCTAAGACTTTCATTCACGCCACCCCAGCCCCAGTGAGAGGCATACATGAATACAAAGAGACTCAGCCACTAGAAGCTCACAGGACACATACATATTTCAGTAAAATTTCAGCATGTGGCAAGAAGCACACATGAAATAAACTCAGCCAAGAAGTCTTCAGAGAGGCGCTTTCTGCCAGGTGTTATGGCACATGCCTGTAATCCCAGCACTGCGGAGGTTGAGGCAGAAAGACAGAGAGGCCAAGGCCAGCACGGGCTACACAGTGAGTTCCATGTCAGCACTTTGTCTCCGTTCTGGCAAGAACAGGGTCCCAAGGTTTCAGGCAGCAGCAGAGCGGAGAAAACACTCGGAAACTGCCTGCACACAGAAAGGCAACATACGCAACCCACAGGTTGAAAGTTGTAGCTTTCTGCTCAGCCCAAGCTTCTCTGCATATTGTCCTAGGTCTTAGGAAAAGCTACAAAGAGAAGATAAAACAAGCATGCCAGATGGGTAACAAGCAATATCAACACCATTTTGCATGAGCCAGTTACATGCAAGAACAAACAATGCAAGCCCACCAGAACTTATAAATCTCTCAAACACATGAACTTTAAAGCTACTTGCAGCACCACTGCCCTAAACACCCCAACTCCCAGCTACAGCCAATGGAATACCCAATGACATCAGAGTACCTTAGGGAGGAGTTGCCCACGCTCCTGCCATGATGGCATGGTTTGATGCCCAGACTAAACACTTGAGTCCTGAGTTTTCTGGATAGATTGTCTTCAGAATAACTTGCAAATTCCAAATCATCTCTGTGCCATCCACAGCAGAGAACATGTCTCTGAGAGTCATGGTAGAGCTTGGGCAGTAACAGGAGAAGTACCTCACCTTGTCTATGGCCTATACCTTGAGCATTTTAGGTTTCAATTAAAAAAAAAAAAAGAAGTCATATATGTACTGCTCAAATCCATTTCAAACCCTGGACTTGGCATAGTTGTGAAGGGCACTATAAATGTGGCTGGCCAGTGTGAGTACTCTTCCATAGGGCACAGGTGGCCAACAAGAGGTCCCATGTGCCCTAAGCTCTGCTCAGAGGCAAGGGTGCACCCGACAGCCAGGCTGGGCTTTGAACCACAGCACATATTCAAAGAATACTAACAGCCACCCTGACATACAAAGTGGCATAACACACCTACTTCCAGGGCTCCAGGCAGGCCTGGGAGCAGCAGCCTCTGGCGAGACCTGTTATACACAAGACTCACACTGAGGTCTCTCTTCTCTCCTATCCTTGGCTCTCCGTTTGGTTTTAGTCAAGTGTTTGGCCACTTAACATGACTCTAGATGTACACTTCCAAACCACAGGGAAACTTGGAACCAGTGCTGGATTCCATGAGCTCTTTCCCAGCTGAGACTCATGACTGGGCGTGCTGAGCTCAGAACCAGGCCACATGCAGCAGGGAGTGGGTGTGCCAAGAAACTTCTGAGAATGTCACTGGCCACCATGGAAGCCTCAAGTCACACGTCCACATGTGCTGACCACAGCACCTGGCAAAAGAAACTCAAGATACACAACACTGAACCCAGAGGGGAGCAAGCAGCAACTCTACAAGACACCACAGATCAGTAAAGGATCCTATGCAAATTACCATCTCCCCAATGGCAGGCCACCCAACAGCTGGCTGTAGACTCACACTAAAGATAGCCATCAGTCTAGCACAGGAGCCTCTCACCTTGTCTTCCCAAACATGCTGACAGGGTGGCAACAAATGGGAGTCCTAAAGCAGTGATGGGAGGAGACAAGGGTAGCGTTGCCAGGAGAGCTGCACCAGCCTCCTCACTGGGCTAACAAAGCAGAAGGGAGATTGCAAACCTAGCCTCCATCCAGCCTCCTGGGCCAATGACAACCCAAGGCTTCCCTTGACCACCCAATGAAAGCAGCTGTGCAGAGTGGACATGGAGACATCCTGGGGATGCTAATATATCCCTTGCAAGTGGGTGAACTGTAGCACGTACACCCAGGGAAAAGAGATGCACACTTGTTACTAACTAGTCCCTCAAGAAACATCCAATGGTCACAGTGAAAGCAAGAGATCCAACCACAAGGCCATTTTCCTCCCTCCCTTCCTTTCCTCTCTGGCTTCAGTTTTCACACTGGTTCACACTTCACCACCCACAGCTATCCTGAGAAAAGAACTGCACTTGACTTTGGAATAACTTAGCAATTTAGCAGCAGTGATAATGACCTTTTCAAATATTAAGATATTTTGTTACTTTTTCATGTGTCCGCTTGCCACCACACAAAATAAATTTTCCAAAAGGGGATGTGCTGGTGTTTAGTTTCCTGGCTTAAGCATGCTTAGCTGAAACATTGGATCATTACAAAAGAAGGCAAAGCCCCTTACTGCACAAGGCTCCTCTCAGACTGCACAGCACCAAAATCCAAGCTGTGGTGAAAGCAGAGGGTGCAAGGTGCTAGACAGGCACCCCATGTAGCTGCTGGTTGGGCTGCTCCCACTATTCTGACTGTGATGCCTTCATCAGCCTCAGTCTGGCCAAACCCCAAAGTAGATCGTTGCTCATCTACTTTCACTATAGAGCTGGAATCTGACAAAGGATCTGGATAGACCATGATCGAAACAGGCAAAAGGCAGAGATTCCATGCACCCACCCATTCTTTGTGGTAGGAACCTAGAGCAGCCACAGCCTACAGCCCAGAGCAGCAAGGCCTAGAAGGAAAAGGCAAGGTGGTGCTGAAGGAACAGGGAGTGGGGGAAGGGGAGCAGTTTGAAGAGGAGGAGAAAAGTGAAGAGGAGGAAAGGAGGGGGGGGGAGAGAAAGGGGAAAGGTAAGAGTAAGGAGACAGATCTGCGCAAGGGACCTGGATCTACATGACAACGACAAATTTGCGCACACCAAATGGTGTCCCTGGCTCCTAGAGAGGAATGACTGAACCAAAAGCCCAATGTGGACTTGCTGAGTGAGACTCTTGGGGAGGAAGGAGAGTGGGATGTCCTGGCGGTTGTAGGAAAAGGTCTTCATAGGGACACCAACAGAATCTAAAGGCGCAAAGGAATGCAGTGCACACTGAAGAATAAAGAAAAGTGGAAAGCGGCTGAGGCAGGCAGTACCTGAGACCTCTAGCGCAGCTGGTTAGGAGGAAAAGGAAGCAGGCCTGGGGCTGCAGGGCTGAGTAAGTGCAAACTCTCAGTGCTACACAGAGGACACACTGCTTCCCAGGGAGGTTCACAGCGAAGCTGATTTTGGGAAGGTCAGAAAAAGACACACAGAAACGACTGGCAAGCCTTTAGAATGAGTGCAGCTTCTGAGGAACAGAAAAGACACGGGGCAGCAGACAGCAGGAGCCAAGAAAGCAAAGAAAGGCAGGAGCGGTCAGAGGGAGCTGGGAAAGGATTTGGAGTAAAAGGTCTTACTCCCCTGTCATGGTCTAGCCAGAGCACAGCAAGCCTAGACGTTGGCCTGTCCTCAGGGCTGAGTATACCCAAGTAGGGTACCAGATGGGCCGAACGATGGGCCCAGGGCTACAGAGATGGCAGAGCAGAAAGAGAAGGAAAGGTAACCCAAAACATCTCTGGGCTCCATCCAGTCTCAGGAGCAGCAGCAACCTACCATACCAGATGGCCTTGCTTCTTCCTCTCCAGCCCCCCAACCCTGCAGGCACTTTGGTCAGGGAGTTGGGGCTGAGGAAGCCCTTGGCCACTGTTCAGAGGACACCTGAGACCCAACTCCAGCTTAGCTAGTCCTCAGCTCATGCCATGGCACCTCTCAGCAGGGAGCTGAACCAGTCACCACAATATCCCAAAGTGCTCTCTGCAGGTACAGAAGCATGCATGCTGGCCACTCCGGAGGCTGGGTCTGCATATCTCACCGGGACCTCCACTTACTGGCCAGATGCAATATCCTGGTGGAAGCCCCTATCAAAGGGGCCTTCACAATCTGCTCTACCTGCCAGTGGTGTTTCTGACTCAACTTCAGAACAGATAGATGTGAGGAGCAGGAACAACACTTCATTTTGACAGTCGAGTGGCCCTGTAGCTTAGTGATCTACGAAAGAGACAGCCCTGGGCTTTGCATTCCCAGGTGCACCACATCCTGGAGCTCTGCATACCTGGCTGCTACAGACCAGGAAGCCAGGCTATACACCTGACGGCTACCCCCATGGACATGCAAGGTGACATAGATCTGAGAGCTGACCATAGACCTGAGAATTGACTATAGACTTAAGGGCTGACCATGGACCTGAGGCCTGACCACAGACATAAAAGCCAGCCATAGATCTAAGGGTTGACCACAGACTTGAGAGCTGACCATGGACCTGAAAGCTGACCACAGACTTGAATGTTGATTATAAAGTGGAGAGTTGATCATGGATATGAGAGCTGACCATGGGCCTAAGAGCTTACCATGGATGTTTGAGCATAAGATTTTGCATAAGGTTTTTCTGACATCACATTTCACGTCTAGTCCAGCAAAGCTCTCAACCTCAAAACACTAGGCAGAACTCCCTTTAGAATCTCTGTGGAGCTCACCCAGACTGTAAATCTTTACAGTATTTTCTATCCTCATGGGATATCATGAAGATGCCAGTCCTGGGATGCCTTTGGGCATAACACCAAGGTAAAAGGGCTGAGATGCCAAAGTGAGCCATGTTTTCCCTTGGGGCCTTGCCCCTGATCTTCCCTGTTAAAGTGAGGATGGGCACTATATCCACCAGGTCAGCTCCCTGGACAGTTCTAGAATGAGATCGGGATCCCCACGCAACAGCAGATACTCCCTTGGGATACAGGCGAATGCCTAGTAGTGATGAACTCAAGAAGAACCCTAGCGGCTGCTGGCAAAACAACACAGGAGCAGGGGCTAGAGCCAGGGTATTGCCAAGGGCCACACGCACTGTAGCAGCACCGGGGACAAGCAGAGAAACAGAAACTAGGAGTGGACCCCAGAAGGAAGCAACCACTGTTCCCTGCTGCCAGCACTGAGCTTTTGGATACAGGATGTATGCCATCCTCCTTGGAGGAGCTGTCAGGGTGCTGTCCACGGACATGAGGGAATTGACCAGAGACCAGAGTCTCTAGCCTACCTACCCACAGAGCCAAACTCCAGGTGCAGTGGCATGCAGAGGCACCTGGCACTTCTCAGCAAGGCCAGTGGACACAGGAAAGGACAGGAGAAGATGGACATAGACACTTCCTCAAGAAAGGCATAGGGTATTGGTGAAACAAGCCTTGCTCTCAGGCTCTTCTTAGGAGCTATCCAGTGGCTTGCTTCTATAAGCTTCCTCTTCTGCCTAGACTACCCCGGGGGCTGACAGGTAGCTAAGGGATCCTATAATATGTAATCCTTTCAAATATACCCCAGGGCCTGAAGAAGGCCAGCTGTTCTCAGGAGGAAGTGGAGCAGCACCTGCAGCTCACACCTAAAGCCGGAGCCAGCAGCTAGGAGTGAACCTGTTCAAGATAGGCTCACATCTGCAGAGAGCAAGACGCCCTTGAGACATCAGTAACCATGCTCACTACCTAAAGGAAGACACAACACATGCCAGAGCTAGATGTATTCTCCGTACATTCTTCCAGGTGACAAGTGTGAGGCCAGTCGAACAACCTAGAAGGGCTCAAGCCACAGTGACCAAGGTTACAGCCAACAGAAAACAAAAGCATGACTCTAAGCAAGGCCTCTGTGACAGCTGTCACATATTATTATTTTTATTAACATTATTGATTCTTTGTTAGTTTCATGTCATGTACCCCAGTCCCATTCATCACCCCATACCCTCATACTCACCCTTGCAAACTCCCTTCCAAAACAAAACACATAGATAAACACACACATGCGCACATGCGTGCACACACAAACACAGAGAAAACATCTTGTTGCAGAAACTATCATATGTCACAATGTGTCCCACAGTATACCCTCTATCCACACATCTTCACTTACAAATGTTCGTTGCCCTGAGTCACTGGTCTGGTTCAAGATCTCTGACTTCTGTGACACCATCAATATTGGATCCTCATCAGGAACTCCTGGTTATCCTGTTGCTGCCCTGTGTCATGGAGGGCCCTTTCACACATCCCAACAATTCACAGATGATATACATTTGGGCGTGAGCCTGTTCAGAGCCCTGGCTATGGGCCTGGGTGGTAACTAAGTTGGTCAGCCCACTGGCTCTCCCTTATCTGCACCACCAGGGCGAGCTCTCCAGCACTGCTCTGGCTGGCTACCCAATGCCACCATAAGCCTGAGGCAGGGTCAGCTCTCTAGCTCTCATTGCCTCAGGGCTGGCTCATCCACACCCACACCTCCAGAGCCAGCTCCACTGTGCGTCCAGTCAAGGTGTGAGGCCCACTCTCCCACATGCCTCTGACAAGTGAGGCCAGCTCTCCTGCTCTCCCATCCTTGGAGCTGGCTCACTCACACCTTTGTCATCAGGGCCAGCTCCACTGTGTTGCCCAGATGGGGTGCAGGGTCACTCTCCTGGGTGCTACAGCCCAGTAAGGGGGCAGGGCTAGCTCTTCGGCTCTCAAGACCCTAGGGCCAGCTCGCCTCCATGCTACCTCACATCAGATGAGTGGCAGAGACAGCTCACCCACTCTCATGATCCTAGGATCAGCTCTCCCAACTGCCTCAGGTGACAGTCTGAGCATCTGAACCAGGCACATACACACACACACATACACACACACACACACACACACACACACACACACACACACACACAGCCAGACTGTTGTCACATCTTAAGACTCAGTGAGAAGGCTGTCTTATGCCACCCCAAAAAGGAACTCCATACCTCAGGAGCTTAGGTCTTGACCTTCAGGCTCTCTGAGGAACATAATTACAGCCACAGAGAAGACACCTGCAGGCCTGCATCAATATGAAGCAGTAAAAAAAAAAAAAAAGTTGGAGACAGCACTGGATCAGTTTCTTACAGAATGCTTCACTTTAACTCAGCTCAAACCAATCTTTCTTGAAGAAAGTCAATTAATCGTGTACAAGAGAAAATGTGTCTCACTGCAAGAAGTGGGAGGCAGCACAAGCACAGGTCACACATGCAGGGAGAAAGAAGACAGGCCAACAACTGCCTCTGGTTCCAGTTAGACTTTTACTGAGCAGCCCCAGGCCAGTAAATGTCCATGTTCCCTACGGACAGGACCTCCAACAGGGTCATCTTTAAGTATAAGACAAGCACTTGCCGTGGTGGCACACGCCTTTAATCCCAGCACTCAGGGAGGCAGAGGCAGGCAGCTGACAGTGAGTTTGAGGCCAGCCTAGTCTACAAAGAGAAGCCAGTACAACCAAGGCTACACAGAGAGACCCTGTCTTGAAACACCCCGCACCCCCCCAAAAAAAAGAATAAGACAAGCAGATGAGTTACAACCCAAGTGAGGCCGGTTAGCCTGGTCACTGACTTCTCTAAGTTCACAGGGAATACACACAAGACAGACATTTCTGGGAGCTCATTGCAGAGGGCATTTCTTCAAGAGCTGTCCTGAAGTGCTGCTTTCTTCATAGTGGCAGTGGCAGTAGTCCACAGAGAGAGTGTGTGTGGTAGTTTTCTTTGTCAATGGGACACAAGCTAAGGTCATCTGGGAGGAAGGAATCTCAACTGAGAAAATGCCTCCCATCAGACTGGTCTTTATACTAGCCTTGGGAGCATCTTCTTGATTAATTGTTAACGTAGGAGGGCTCATCCCACTGTGAGTGGACCACACCTGGGCACGTGGGCCTGGACTGTCTGGAGAGAATGCTGAGCAAGCCATGGGGATCACTGCAGTAGGCAGCACCCCATCCACAGTCCCTGCTTCAGGTCTGAGTTCTTCCCTTGCGTTCCTCCCATGATTCTTCCTTCATGATAGACTGTAATCTGTTAAGATGACATAAGTCCTTCCTTCCCCACATTGCTTTTGGTCATGTTGTTATCACAATAGAAGCCTTGTTAAGACAGAGGAGAACTCACTAGAACATGGCAGCACTGCAGGTACCTGGGCCCCAGGTGCAGGGGTGCTGTGTTCTCACACATGCTTGGAGCTAAGTGCTGAAGGAAAGCTGGCTCCGAGGACACCGGGGCATTCATCTCTCTGTCAGAAGCTGCCCCTCACGTGGTGCTTATTCCACCAACATATTAAGTCAACAAAGGTGCCCCCTGATGAGGTTCTCCCAAGACTTATGCAAACAGAAGCACAGCTTCAAACCTAGAACTACAGCCGTGACCCAGGACACTCAGGGGGCCATCCGTCTGTACAGGAGACAGTCTGCTCAGCTGTTCTCAGGTCATCAGCTTAGTGAAGGCAGAGGGATGAGATGGAACACTCAAGAAAGGCTTTCATTTGATTTAACTCTGAATGCAGCCAGCACCAAGAGACAGGAGAAACCTGGGAATCCAAAAGATCAGCAAAACTGGCCCGCCTACAGTAGACTGGTGAAAAGGGAGTCAGTTACTGAAGTCAGGGATGAAGGACAGACATTATCTCCAGCCTTACAGAAGTGAAAGGACCACGAGGAAAGTGAGAGAAGCAGCCAGGTGCCCAAAGAACATCTAGCAAGACACAGACCAGTAAAGCTGACTCATGAAAAAGGAAAACTCTCCAAAGATCACCCACAAACATAAGTAGAATAAATTGAACCTAAGTTCAAGATCCATAAAATAACTTTTAAAACAGCAGTGAAATTAGTTGAAAAGATGGGACCGGTAGAGGAGAGCAATGATAAGCAAGGTACAATGCGCTGTGTGTGAGAGGGGGATTTTATTTTAAATATTAACTTTTTTTAAAAAAATCAATAAAATAAGAAATTAAGATGAATTCAATCTGATTGGAAGAACACCATTGCAGTGGTAACACTCCCCTGAAAAACCTTACATACTTGTGAAAACCTCTGTCTTAAGTTCAAGCTGGCTTTTTGTGGAAAACTGACAAGCTAAGCCTGAAGTTCATATATAAATGGAAGGAAATGGTCAAGCCAAGACACAGAACAAAACCATGGCAGACTCACGCTTCTGATGTCAAAACTTACTCAAAGCTGCAGTAATCAACAGAGTGTGATGCCGGCGAAAGGGTGGACATGTCAAGCAATGAGCTAGAAATGAGACCCCAGACATAAATGTGGATGTTCATGGCCAATTTAAATTCCAACATGAGTGGTAAAACGGCCCCGTGAGGAATGAGAGCCTTTTCAATAAATGCTGCTGGAATGACTAGACAGCCACATCCAAAAGAAGCAAACCCCCTACGTTACATGACTGAAGGTCTTAGAAGAAAACAGATGTCTTTGTAACCTCAGACTAGATGCAAACAACAAAAGAAAACAGAAGGCATATTCCACGTAAATTAATACCATTCTTGCCTCAAATAATATTCAAGAAATGAATACACCAAATGGGAAAACAAATTGTGAAACACGCAGTTACTAAGGATCTAGTATCCAAAATATATAAAGAATTCTAACAATTCAATAATTTTTTTAAGTTAAAATGTGCTGCACAGTTGAATCTTCAAAGTTGACATATAAATACCCAATAGGCTCATGGAGAAACTTGGCATCAGGGAACTGCACATCAAACCACAGGGAGATGTCACTTTACACCTACCAGGGCAATTGTGATCAAAGATGAACAATAACAAGTGCTGTTTGGGGATATGGAAACATTGGAACCGTCACTCACTGCTAGTGGAACATGAAACGGTCTGGCCATGGAAAGCACCCAGCAGCAGTTCCTCAAAAGCTAAGCTCCCTTGGCCAGCACCTCCACAGCTGGGTTTACACCCAAGAAAACAGAAACCAATGTTCAAACAAAAGCTCGTGCATGGATGTTCACAGCAGTCCTATCTGTAACAGCCAACAGGCCATCAAAGCTACACTAAATGCAGTGTGTATCGACACAATGGAATAGCACTGGGTCACAAAAGTGAACAGAGTATCTCCAGTGCTGCACCATGGGAAATTTCAGAAAATATTGTGCTGAGTCAAAGCATCTGACAGGACTCAGACTGCTGGATCCCACTCATAGGAAACATCCAGAACCAGTGACCCTGAGACAAAAAGTAAATTCCTGGTTGCCTGGGCTTCAGGGAAATGGGATGGGGGATGACTACAAATCAGCGTTGGGTTTCTTTGCAGGATGCTAAGGGATCCTGGAACTGAGAGTGGTGGTGGTTGCACAAGCTGGTGAATACATGGAAATGCTGAGCCATATACGTAAGAACAGGATTCATGTTATCTGAATTTTAGAATTAATAGATAATAATAAAAGAAACCAGTATAGACTCTTCAAAATGAAAATGAGGAATGTTCTACAGATAGAGACATGCTTCATACACACACACACACACACACACACACACATATACACACGCACGCGCGCACACACACACACACACACACGCACACACACACACACGAAATAAAAATACCCCAGAAATAGGGCCTCACTTACCTATGTGCTCAGTCAGTGAGGCTGAGATGAGGAAAAACCTCTTCCTAAGGAAGCAGCTGGCTTAGGCCCACCCATTCCATGTACACAACAGTAGAACCCTTCCCTGGAGGCTCCTCCCAGCCTGGTAAGACAGCTCAAAGGCAAGGGCCACAAGATGCAAGCTGCAAACTGAGTGTGAGCGACCGGCCTGCAGCACTTGGCCAGCCACAATGAATGACAAGGCCCAGGGCTTAGAGAGGGCTCTAGAGGAGGCAACACAGAGCAAATTTGGGAAGGACACTTAATTTGCTCAATTCACTCTGGGCCAGACACAACAGGTACAGATGTGGATGTGACTACAACTTCCAGAAGCCCTAGGATCATGGACCTTTGGGACTCTGGGAAGTTAGCAGCTGCACAGGAATCACCAGCCAGCAAGTACCTGGAATGTCACCACCACCAGGTAGCTTCTCCTCTAAAGGCCCCTCTGAACACCTCAGCCCCATACTCTGAAGGGGGAACAAAGTCCTGTGGAAATGCACAGGTTCTAGGCACACCTCCATAATGTTACATAGATCACTCTCCTCCCAGGCTCAGAGCTTGCTCCAGCTCTGCAGAAATACAACCAAGTTCCCTTTATAAAACACACACACACACACACACACACACACACGAGTCAACACTACTGCCACCATGTCCTGCCTCTTCCAATCCAGAGAATTGACAGCAAAGGACCAAGTAGCACCAAACATCCACCAGAAATCCCAGATGGGGACACTGTACAAGAGGCGGGTATCATCCAGGCCACCACAGTCTGAGAAGGGACCTTGAAGGATTAGCTATGATTGGCCCCAGTGTGAGCAGTCTCCACAAGAGCCTCATGTCAGTGTGTCCATATTTGCTAGGTGCATGTGCCCGAACATTCTCAGGTCAGACTTAGGAAGGCACTGGCTCTTCCATGGCTCCTAGCAACCCCAGTCACATATGGTCCTGTGGGAAGGCAACCCAGAGACAAAGAGTACCCCTTCCTTGTCAGGTACCGCCACATTCTCCTGCCTACACTGCCTGAATGCCAAGCCTGGAAGGCAAGTTGCTTTTTCTATAAGGTACAAATGGTGAGAATCTGAACACTTTCAGCAACAACAATAGCACTGAGTCAGCTGGTCAGAAGACCGAGACTAACACTCTCTAAAGCACAAGGCAGCCATGGAGCAGCCACCTGCACAGCACTAGGAGTGAAAAAGGCACACTCTGGGCAGTAACCCTGCAACTAGCACAGAACCACAGCAAAATGCTGGGCAGGCCTCATCAAACACAGATCATCTGGGCTCCTTTGCAACCTTAGTGGAACAGTGTGGCAGAACAGAGGCTGAAAGAAAGCCACACTAAGATCAACATAAGGGGGTAAAGAGATGGCTCAACAGTTAAGAGAACTGGCTGCTCTTCCAGAGGACCAGAGTTCAGTTCCCAGAACCCCCGCAGGCAGCTCACAACTGCTTCTAACTCCAGTGCCAGGGGATCTGATGTTTCCTTATTGTCTCCAAGGGCACCAGGATATGTGGTGGCACATATGGACAATCAGACACACACACACACACACACACACACACACACACACACACACAAATAAATAAATCTTTTGCATGTGCTTTTTGTTTTGTTTTGGAGACAGGGTCTTCCTATGTAGCTCTAGCTAGCCTGGAACTCACTATGTAGACCAAGCTGAACTTGAACTCACAAAGATCCAAATGCCTCTGTCTCCCAAGTGCTAGGATTCAAGTATGTGCCAGCATGTCAGCAAGTAAATCTTTTTTTTTTTTTTTCCAGGACTAACATAAAAGCAGCCAACTGGCAGAGAAAGCCTTCCCTGCCTGGGCTTCACATAATGAACAGAGCTAGAGCAAGAAAAGCCTGAGCAGAGCCGGACATGGTGATGCACACCTGTGATCGCAGCACTCAAGAGGCAGAGGCAGGTGCATCTCTCTGAGTTCAAGGCCAGTCTGGTCTACAGAGTGAGTTCCAGAATAGCCAGGGCTACACAAAGAAACCCTGTCTCAAAACAAAACAAAACAAAACAAAAAAAACCCTGAGCTAAAGTAGACGAGGTGGGTGTGTGTGTTACCGTGTTAATGTCCTTTAAAGGGTCATTCTCCTGGTAACCTCCATCTTTGGGGTTTCACCCGCAGCTCACTAGCCTACTCCATTCCCAGGAGCATTTTCTTCCTGATAAACTATCTACTTCTTTTTCTAACCGTGTGTCCCAGTTCAATTTATTTTCCTCAGACACAAGATCCTGGATATTTCAACAGGTACCCAAGGGACATTCTAGCAAGTGCCTATGGACTCAGATCTGAACCTATAGTAACTAGATTTGCTTTATGAACAGCAGACAGCCACTGGAGGTAAGCTGACTCCAGCAGGCGAGTGCTGAGCATTCTCCTACGAGGATGCTGCAAGTCAGTATCTCATCAGTAAGACGGACCCTAATGCAACCACCACTGAAAGACTGTGAGATCCCTCCACTGCACATCTGTGTAGGCCACATAGCTCAGAGCATCTAGTCCCTCCAGAATGAGAACAGGGAGGTCAGTGCTACGCATCTATTTTACACACCACTATAGGAGAGAGAATACAGTCATTGGCATCATCAAATCCTAGATGTTGGTTTCCCATTAACACTATGGTATATCTGATCTCTCCCAAGTAGAATAGTATTTTTTTTAATGGTGGAAAGATTGTGTGTTAATGTCGCTGAGTCAGTTATCCACAGTTCTTAGGTACACCACAATGTCCCTATGTCAGGGTCATGCTGTGCAATCATAGGGCCACCTCCAACAGCCCAGAAGTCCTAAATCACTTGAGGCTCCTAGACTCCCCTAGCCCCGCCCCAATGCAACCTCTCTTCTTCCATGTGAGCCGCTGCTTATCAGTAGATGAGGAAACACTTTACAATCAGCTCAGGGGCTCAACTGGACTCAAGCCCCCACTCAGAGGGACAACAGTAGCAACCGAGCAGACATGGCCCTCCACAACTCAACACCCTCCCGCCAGACACAGACCCAGGCCTATGACCCTGTCCACTGTAAAGAAGCAGAGGCCTGAGAGCCATCAGCACACAGCGACTCTTGGCCCACAGTGCCTGTTGCTATTATTGTCAGCCATGATCAGCCGCCTTACTCCCCATTTCCTGACTCTGCTCTTGTGTCACAGTACCCCCAAAGCCACTCCTCCCTTGCTTCCCCAGCTAGCTTAGATCACCAGATTGTCCAAACCAAAACCTTCAGGACTCAGCTCTTACCACATGCACCAGCGGCTGTGTGATCTCCACATCAGAGCATCTCTGTTCTAGGCCACTCTTGAGTCTGGCTCCGTGAAAACCTTCTCATTCAGAATTATGCTCCACGGCTGGGAGAGTGGGGGTCCCAGGCCCCCAGGTCCCAGTGGGGAAGTGGGTCACCCAAGTGTCTTTGCAGGGGAGGCAGAACCCCCCCCCAGAACTATGAAGGTGACAGGCCTGGCATGCAAAGTACCTTGGGCCAAATCCAGTCAACCAAGGCCCTCTACCAGAGGCCACTACCCAGCATGCCCTCCTGGCCCTGGCTTTCCTATAAGATACAGCAGAGCCATATGAAACTGGAGCTCTGTAAAGGTAACACCACGCTGGTCTGGGGAGACCCCAAAGCTCCTGCACGAATTCGAGCAGATTGGGAGAAGTGAGACACCACATGACCCAGTGAGGGTCTCAGACAGCCTCATGTCTGTCGCCAGGGTGCTGCTTTGTCTACCTCACTGGTCAGTCTCCATGTCTCACTCATGCTCCCCACATGTGACTCGGCCCTCTCCTCCCACCTGGACAGTGCACAGAGTACACCACCTGTCTGCAACAGTGAGGGCCCCTGGGTCGTTACAAGAAAACAGGAAGTTATGACAGATCTGAAAAACCCAAACCGTGATGAAGGAGAAAAGCAGCAAAACAAGTCCCCAGAAATCGGCCTGTTCCTCACACAGACGCCGTCGCAGGAGAACAAGCCCTAGGAGAGTGACTCTAAATGACCCCAGATCATACACAGCATGGGTGGGCCTCACCTCCACGGTGCTAAGAACACTTGACACTTAGCGAACTGGACAAAGCAAGTGTGCACTGACAAAGCCCCTGACAAAGCTCTGTAGCCTGGAACCGGTACATCACCCCAAAACTCCACAGAAGGAAGCCATATGGCCGAATCTCAGCCTCCACATGTGTGTTGCCCTGGTGGTCCGAGCCAGTGCCCAAAGATGCCCCTCCTCTCACTTCTTACCTTAACGCCTCATGGATCCCAAAAGGTAGACAAGAGAAGCTGTGCAGGGCTGAACGGCAGGCTTCTCTGGCTCCTTCTTGGGATCCCAAATAGGGCCCAGCATAATAGAGCCCTCAAGCCCAGATGAGTCCAGGACCACACACCCAAGCCATCCCAATGGCCAACTCCCAGAGAGGCAAATACCAGGCCTGGGGAAATGGCCCTACAATGGTAAGAACCCCACAGAAACAAGAGAAGGTGAGATGGGCCAGCAAGCCTGACATCCCAGCACCCCACAACCTTAGACAAAGTCAAGGATCCTCCCACACGCAGAAACAAGACTAAATTCTCCCTTCCTCTTGTTCTCCTACCACTGAGGCAGCCAGATGACGCCCAGCAGCAATTAACACCCCCTTCTGTCCTACAGTGGCTGTGTTGATGGGCCTAAGCCAAGATAGCCACCTGCTGCCAAGAAGGCCAGACCATCCCATTACAGACAGATGTTTCCCATGCAATCTCAAGGAATGCAACTTCTAAGGCCACAGAAACACCCAGCCTGGCAGCAATACCTCCACCCAGCATGCCATCACTTATCCCAAGCATGGCCACAAGCCTACACAGAGCCTGAGTGATAGGTCCACAAAGCTACAGTCACAAAGTGCCTCTCGGACTTGCATACGGATGTACAAACACAAATCTGGAGCCCCCCAAAAAAGGACAAAAACATTAGGACATTGAGGATCCCTAGAAAGGCCCCACTACACACCCATGGAGATTGTCAAGCCTGGCTTGGACTGCAGGACCCTTTCCCCACGAACAGTGGCATGTTCCCTGCACCTGTAGGCAACAGAAAAGGCTGGTCTACTGAGTTCTCCCTGGAGGATGCCACACTCCTGCTTCACCTGTAGTAATTGTGCTCAATGAGGGAGAGCATTATGACTCCCACCTGTCAAGTAAACGGGGCCTCCAGCGGCCGTCCCAGCACCTTATACCCCACCTAGAGAGGTGAGGAGGAGGACAGGAGCCATGGGGCTGCCCACGACAGTCATTACCAAAAGCCGTTGCCAATATGGCAAAGGAACCAACCTGTAGGGTGCTTACTATTTAAAAGAAAAAGCTGGAAATGCAAATGAAATCCACAGGGCACTCCACGCCCTCTCATCATCAGGAAGGCACCACCAGGTGCTTGCACAGCAAAGGGCTGAGCCCCACACAGTGCCAGAAGAGTATGAAATGGCGCACACCCAGAAACACACACACACACACACACACACACTGCTCAACCAGTCCCAAGGAAGCAAGCACCCACACCCACTCCCATACAGAACTGTAAGCCCCAAGAAGACAAGCACTTATGTCCATAGAAACAATGTTCACTCACTCACTGTACCCCAAAAGCCTGTCTACTAAGAATGAATGAACCATGTGACCACACAGTACAATACAACTCAGCCACCAACCAGGTCAACGGTTGACACACAAAACCAAGAAACCTCAAAATCATCACACTGTGCTCATTGAGAGAAACCAGACGTCAGACTGAACATCATATAACTTCATGACATGTTAACTTCAAGAAAGACAGGATCCAGCCAGACGTGGTTGTGCATGCCTTTAATCCCAGCATTCGGGAGGCAGAGGCAGGTGGATTGCTGTGAGTTCGAGCCCAGCCTGGTCTACAAAGTGAGTCCAGGACAGCCAAGGCTACACAGAGAAACGCTGTCTCGAAAAACCAAAAAAAGAAAAGAAAAGAAAAGAAAAGAAAGAAAGAAAAGAAAAGACAGACAGGATCCTACGGGACAGCAGAGCGGAGGTGGGTGGGACCAAGAGCTGAGGCTTTCTACTGCAGAGGGCCAGGGGAGGAAGTGTTGCAAAACTGCTTCATGGCAACAGCTGCATAAATTCAGGCATTTTCCAAAAGCCATTGACCAGTACAGCCTCCTAGGTAAATTGTGTGGCATGCAAATTATTCCTCAATAAAAGTGTTTAAAGGGAAAAGGGAAAAAAGCTACAGTCCAAGAACCAGACTTTTCCACTAACCACAAGAGTGCGTCGGACCATACTTATCCCCGTGGCACCTGAGGTGCAAGCAGAGCCACTGCTAACGGCACTGTGCCAGGACAGCACACTACCTTTGGTGTCAGCTGACTAAAACACCTCCCACCCAGCCTCCACCTTCATCCTGACATGGGATGGGTATCAGCCACCTCAAGGAAACCTGCCCTCTCTCCACTCCTGCCCTCTAGTCATTCATGTAGATCCTCAAGTCATACAATGCTGCTGTAAGTGGCCAGACACCTGTATCTTGAAAGCTGTCAACAGGGGACAATGACATGACAAAGCAACACCTGGAATCACTTCAGGTTGGAGAAGAGGAGGCAGGGAAGGCAAACTCTAAACACACTACCCAAAGCCAGAACATAAGCTGGTCCTGGAAAGATCCATGAGAGCCACCAGCCTCTGCAGGGATCTGGAGGAAACCCTGGGAAAGACCAGTGGTTCGGAGGCCACAGATGTAGAAATGTGTCGTACTTGAGCAACAAGCACTATGAGGGGGGAAGAGGGTACGAGAACATGACAGGGGAGACCGCATCGGTGCAGAAGGAAGCTTCCAGGGAGTCCCCAGTGTTCCAGCAGGCCGAGGCAGCAGGACAGCAAAGCTGCAGCAGATGAGGTTCCCCTGGGAGCAGTGCCAGGTCATACAGGAGGATGTAACCGTTAGCCACATGTGTTCAGGCTCAGTGAGTGGCTGGCCAGCCATCTGGCAGCAGCTTAGCACCCAGAGATATAGTGAAGACAAGGCTGTTGGCCCAAGAGACCCATAGAAAGTTCTCCACATCAGACTAGGAGAGCAGTGCTTGCCAGCAGCATTGACAGAGGCAGGTGTCCCACACTCTCTGCTTTAGCATCCTTAACCAGATCTCCAGGTAGGATTCCTGCTTGCTGAAGCATACACACGCAAGAACAGAAAATGAACCAGGCTCACATGTCTGATAAGAAGGGGGAAGGGGCTCTCTGAAGAGATGGCTCAGCAGTTAAGAAGGTATGGCTCTTCCAGAAGTTTGGTTCCCAGCACCCATGCTGGGTAGCTCACAACCACCTGTAACTCCAGCTCCAGGAGATCCAGTGCCCTCTTCTGTCCTCCATGGGCACCTACACATACATGCTACAAATACATGTACATGGAAATAAATATAAATATATTTTTATAGAAAAGTAACAGGCTCCAGGGTCCATGCTGACGCAGAGTGTGGCCTATCTGAGCCTCCAAGGGGAGAGACAGGCCTGGGAGCAATTTGAGTGGGAAAAGTGGCAAGGACATCAGCTGGAAGGTCCAACTATGGGATGTAATAGACTTGGAGTTCAGGATGCAGATGGTGAGGGTCAAATTCATCACAGAGACTGTGCTCTGGGGTGTAGCCAGTTCAAAGGTGAAGTAGGACCAGAGGAGAGAGGGCAGAGACTGGTCCAATAGATCTAATGGGTGGGTGGGTGGGGGGGGAGAGGGCAGCACTGTTCTACATGCATACCCCAGGACAGAGGGCAGGGAAAATAACCCAGGGCCTCAGCAAACTCCAAGGAAAGGTCCCCTACCCTCATCAGAGAGATAAACCAAGAAGACAATCAGCCCAAGGTCACAATGGTCAACAAGTATGCCAGGGCTCTGCAGTAACTAGACCATGGTGACTCTCCTAGAAGTGAGTTGAAAACATTCCATTTGCAAAAGGGAAAACAAACAAACAAACCCAGAGGCAGTGTTCCAGACTTGCAGAACACTTGTGTCCTGGTACCACACTCAGGGCTTATCTCCCACCAGGAATCCCCTTATATTAAATATCAAGCCCAGCTGAGCCAGAGCCCCTGCCAGAGCCTGGGACCCTTTGCATCATCAGGGTCGATCATACAAGATCATACAAGACCCAAGCATCCTATAGAGGACCAGCTGGCACAGCTCCTCCCTATGGCAAAGGGGCATCCAGTAATCATTGCTCTGGTGGCATACCACCTCTCAAAGCAACCTTTCACAGTGTAAGTGTTGGAGGAGCTATGCAGGCACCAAGGGTGTGCTCATCACTAATGCCAAGCAGAGGCACAACAGTGACTCAAACGTCTCAACGATGAAGTCAACGATGAAGTCCAAAGACATGCTCACAAAAACAGAACAGTTGAAAGAAACTGCGGGCTAAGGACCAATGATGAAGAGCCTCCCACAGAGCCCACAGAGATGCTAACTTAAATTGATGGACCACACCCCCAATCTGCCAATACTAGAGTATTTATTATCAGAGTAGGATTTCCATGTCTGGATCCAAATTCTCCTTGCATGAAGACAGGCAATGGCCTCTCATTTGTTTTATATTTTGGATGCTCCATTCTCATTAAGGAAAGCTCAGAAAGCTTTCTCGCCACTGTATCAGGTCAGAGGTTTATACCAAGGTCCCTAGTCTTTGAGGGGCTCAAGATCAGGCTGCCTAGCCTGAGAATTAGTTCTGGTTCTAGGTTTCACCATGCCTGAAGGCCAAACCCTAATCTACTCTCCAGGAAAAAAAAAAAAAAAGAGAGAGAGAGAGAGCCCAAAATGGCCACCAGAGCTTCCAAATTCCCTCCCTGCAACTCCAAGGGTGACGCTTACAAGGCAGACCTAGCTAGCCATTGTCTTACCTGGCTGCCTAGCAGACCCAAGAGCCTCGCCAGCACAGGCACCTCCTCAGGCCTTTGGGAGAGTCTGTCAGTGTGGGAGATTGCCACGTATCCTACTCCAAAGACCTCACTCAGTGCCCCAGGAGGGGAACAAGCAAGCCTACCTTCTGTCTCAGGCACACTGGTCATTCAGTGAACTCACACCCGGGCAAGACACCCAGTCAGAGCATGGCTGTCCTTGAACAGCACAGGACATAAGGCCTGTGGGGCCATTTGTAGGGAAAACCCACACTCTCCTAACTATAACTTAAGGAACCCCTGGCTTCTCTTCCCAAGTCTGAGCCTCTCAAGTGCAGTCTTACGCAGCCTGGGACAGGGACTCCTGAGGCCCTTAGCAGAGGCAGGTGGGTTGGGGTTCTATGACTTCCCAATCAGATCACCAAGTCCATGAGAACACGCAACATAAATCCCAACACCAAGCAAAGTCCCCCTACCCTCACCCAGCCCTGCCACTTGGAGGAGGACCTGTGTATGATGAGACTGCTCAGGTGTCTGTGTAGACTGTATAAGCACAAATGCCCCCAAATGTCGCTGGGACATCCAACAGCGCCACCCTCAGTGCCTACTTCAAAGATGGAAAGTATTTAATATTTGCAGTTGCCCCATGCTCTCATGCCCCTCATCACCTCTGGAGCAATGACAGTAGGCCACATAGAGGATGGCAGTCCTGCAGAGGGATACTGCACCTCAATGGCTCGTCAATGATGGAGAGCTACATGGTCCTAGTTCCTTCACACCAGGACAGAGTCAGGGTGGGGAAAAGCAGAGCAGGGAAGCAGAGGACCACCATATGTATCTCAAATTTTTTAAACATTGTATCTTAAAATTCTAAACACTGAAAGCAGCCAGGAAGTGATGTCTGTGGAAAATCACCTGTGTTTACAAATCAGAAATGGTTTCATACAGTGGTCAGCACCGGTCGGTGACAGTAGCAATAAATGTTGTGATGGTGTTTCACTTGATCCCACCACCCTGGGAGACAAGCGCCAGTCCTGTCTTACATAGTCAAAAAAAAAAAAAAAACCCAGACTGAAATTCAGACTGCCTGCTGAACTTTCTGTTCACAAATAACAGTGCCAGAAGAAAGAACGCTGAGATTCCTCAGCCACCTACCTATCCTGAGACCAACTAGGGATAGACGGAGAGACACATGGTCCCAATTTCTTCACAGTGGGAAAGAGCTAAGGAGGGAGCATTCACAGCACAGAAACAGATGACTACCAGGTTTATCTCAAAATTCTAAACGTTGAATGCAGCCTTTTCCAGGAGGAGAAGCCAGGCCACTAACAGCCACATGCTCTGCCAAAGAGTGAAAAGACAAGACGGCCGGTCCTACTTCAAGAAAGTGCTAGTAGGGATGGCTTTTTCATGGAGACAGCATGTACTGCTCCTGCAGAGGACCCAAGTCCAGTTCCTAGCACCTAGTTCCAGGGAATAGGTGCCCTCTTCTGGACTTGATAGGCACACATGCACATGCACGCACACACACATGCATGCATACACTCGTGCCTGCACATAAAAATAACTTTTTAAAACGACAGTGCTGGTCTTCTGTGAAGGCTAATTGCAGTGGGCCTGGCTGGGCCCTCTGTGCTGTACTTTACAAGGCCATCTTGGCCTCAGCTTCAGCCTCTCTGCTGCAGTTTTGAGCATCACAAAGAGAAGTGGAACCTAGGTAAGGACCAGGAAATGAGCATGTCCAGGGAAGGTCTGGCTTTACCTGGGTATACCACCCTGAGAAGAGAGAAAGGAGAGGTAAGTGCAGTGTTTCCAAGAAGCTAAGTCTTGGGCTGGAGAGATGGCTCAGAGATTATTAAGAGCACTGCCTGCTCTTCCAAAGGTCCTGAGTTCAATTCCCAGCAACCACATGATGGCTCGCAACCATCTATGATGAGATCTGGTGCCCTCTTCTGGCCTGCAGGTGTAGACGCAGGCAGAGTTCTGTATACATAAATAAATCAGAAGGAGGAGGAGGAGGAGGAAGAAAAAGGAAGAAGAAGAAGGAGAAGGAAGAGGAGGAGGAGGAGGAGGAGGAGGAGGAGGAGGAGGAGGAGGAGGAGAAGAAGAAGAAGAAGAAGAAGAAGAAGAAGAAGAAGAAGAAGAAGAAGAAGAAGAAGAAGAAGAAGAAGAAAGAAGAAGCAGCAGCCAAGTCTTGGTTGGGGGAGAGAAATAGGTTAGGTACTGGGGAAGATGTGGAGAAACCACTGGGGAAGGCATGAAATGGATGAGGGCCAGGGGACTGGCGAGGTGGCTCAGCAGCTAAGAGTACTTGTTGCTCTTGAAGAGGACCCAAGTTTGATTTCAGCACTGTCTGTAACTCCACTCCAGAAGACGTGAAGGCCTCGTCTAACCTCTATGGGCACCAGGTACAAATGTGCTACACAGACATACACGTAGACAAAACATCCACACACCTCGAATAAATGAATGTGTGTGTGTGTGTGTGTGTGTGTGTAGTTTTTTAAAAGAAAATAAGTGAGATTGCCATGTATAGCATGGTAGCTCCTCCAGAGAAGGGCACAGTTTCTTCAGGACTCAGTAAGTCCTCTCTGCAAGGCACACACACACACACACACACACACACACACACACACACACACACACCCTGAGAACTGAAAACACCCATCCATAGTACATATACACAAGAGTTCCCAACGGTTTTCACAACCAAGATGCAAAACCAATCCAAACGCCCACTAACTCATGACTGGACAAACACAAGCACACAGGGACACCTGTCCTTCCATAGAAAGAAAGGAAGCATTGATGTATGCTGCCACAGAAAGAATTCCGATGGCTGCTTGCTAGGTTTAAAAAAAAAAAAAAAAAAAGCCAGACACAAAAGCCCCATGCTCCACAGGTCTACATCCGGGATCCGTTTGGAACCTCCATAACAGACAAATGCACAGAGACGGCAGACATACTAGTGGTGGGCAGTAGCAATGGAAGGTGGCAGCCCATGTATAGGGCTTCCCTTTGAGATGACTTCAGTGTTCTAGAGCTGACTGCAAGGAAATGACCCTAGTCCTGACACCCAGAGTCCCCGAGTGAAGAAGTGTGGGGCAGAAGCTGGGAAGAGGAGTGAGGTGGAGGCTGCCCTCATGAAGGCTGCTACAGAGGACACAACAGGCCTGTGGGAGCCAGAACCATAGCCCCTTCCACACTGATGAGGAAACCCTGGCAAAGACGATAAATCCAAAGAGGTAGGAGGGAGAGGGAAGTGGGTCGAGGCGTCTGCCTGGAGTCCACCCACACAGTTCTGACTTGCCTCTCCCCATCCCTGTGGCTCAAGAACACCTACTGACTAGGGACACTTGGTCCCCACTAACACTGCCAGTTCTGCAAGACCGCGTCTGCCGGAAAGGGTCACTTGGGAGTTAACTAAGCAAAGCAGGAAACCAGCTCCAAATGACATCTTACTCTAAATACATAGCAGGACCAAAGGCCAGCACAGCCTGACCATGTAAGGGTGGGAGAACCCTGAAGCACTGCGAGCATCCACCTTCTCAGCTCACTACTAGTCACCAAGTGAGGAGCCTAGAGCTACAAATGTACTATTGGTCAAAACACCAGCCAGATCAGCAGAGCGATCACAGCCATGGCCTGGCTCATCCATTCCCTCTCCCCAAGGGACAACCAATCAAACCAGGACTCAACTAGAAAGTCACAGGTGCCCCTGGCTACCTGGAAAGATACCTCTGAAGGGTCACTAGCTGAGGCAGCGGCCGTCAGAGAACAAACGGGTTGAAGATTCTTCCTCCAAAGGGTGACTGAGCCAAGATTAGTTTTTCCTAACACTGTGCAAATGACTTTAACTGTCTCACTCCCACCCAAGAAACCCTGGAGCTTCCCTGCCTCGGTGCTAGGTAACGTGACCAATCCCCCTGCCAGCAAACAGAGTGTCCGCTTGAGTGTTCTGTGCTGAACATTTTCAGTCTTGACATTTAACATAATAACTATTGAGAGTCTCTCTCTCTCTCTCTCTCTCTCTCTCTCTCTCTCTCTCTCTCTCTCCTCCCCCTTCCCTCCCTCCCTCCCTTCCTCCTCCTCCTTCTTCTTCTTCTTTTCTCTCTCTCTCTCTCTCTCTCAAGTCTTCCACAGTTCTTTTAAGAACATGAAACAAATCTGCCTACAGTGATGCATTTGGACAACACTGTGAGGTCAAAGGGCTAGAAGCAAGCTGAAGGCCCTCAGCAGCACAGCTCAGTAACTGTAATGGGCCACCCTGCCAGGCAAGGATGCCAGCCAGGATTGCTGGTGAGACAAGAGCAGGCTGAACAAGATGTTCTGGAGATCCCAGGGTACTGACGACAAAGCTGTGATTAAAATTTACATACATGGGCTGGGGCCTATAGCTAAGCAGGGAAGGCTGGGGTTCAATGGCCATTTTTTAAAAATTTACATGGTGTTTTAAGAGGGGTCACATCTGGATTAGGGAGAGGAGGGAAGACGTTCAAAACTACAAATGCAGAAACAAACCACCTACTGCTTGTGCATAAAAGGAAAAAATGTCCTTCAGAGCCAGCATGACTATTTCAAATCGGACACTTTCCTCCTGGGAACCAACTCCCTTAGGCAGCAGCTAAGGCGCTGGGCAGGGTAGAGCTTGTTTCCCACAGCAAGAACTCTTTTATAGTCCTGAAAACCGCTGGAGAGGCAGTGTCACCAGGGGCACATGGCACACCAAGATGCACAGTCAATCACAAGCACATTTTCTGAGTCTGGTATGGCCAAGGAATTAAATTCTAGCTTGAGAACTCACCACTTTCTCTACTCAGTTTCTTTCCCACAGCACCCACCATGGAAGCAGACCCCAGAGTATGAGTGTACCCTTCTTGGCCATTCCAATGAAGGTATGCCTGGCCCTGGGGACTGGTTCAGAATTAACTTAGGTATAAGTCACCAAGATAAATACTCCTTTTAGGTAGAAATGCAGTGCAAAACTCCAGAGAACCTTAAGAAAAAAGTAAAAATTAAAAAAAAAAACATGTTGCTAAACAAAAATGAGGTGAGCCGGGCATGGAGGTATACCGTGTTTAATCCCAGAAGAGGCAGGTGGATCTTCGTCTGCCTGGTCTACACAGTGAGTTCTAGGCCAGCCAGGGCCGCATAATAAGTCCCTTGATTCCAAAAACAAGGCGAATTAAATCACCCACTTTAATATCAGAGAGAGAGAAAATATGTGTGTATATGATTGAAACACAACAAAAAACTCTAGAACTGAGAATTACTAGAAAGAATGTTTTTCACAGCAAAATTCTTTTTCCCCTGGAGATGAAAGTGCCCCACCATGCCTAATTTTCCTGACATTTCTGAGGCTTTGAAGCCACAGCTAACGGATCTGAATCATCTGAACAAAACCACGCTACAGTGACATGTTACTGGAAGGCCTAGAATAGAATGCTAAATATATGGGCACACACCCATACAGGGAAAACTATCACACGTGAAACTACATCGAGTTGTCCATAACTTGAGAAGGCAGACAGTTGCCTCTCTAGCAGGGAACTACAACGCACTTCATGTCTAAAAGCGAAAATAACAAAATACAGTGATAACGCCTGCCTTCTACTAATAATTAAAAAACAAAAAAACAAGCATACGCTGTCTGTGAACTCAGCTCAATGAAACTCTTCTCTCGTGCATGCTGCCAGGAAGGAAACAGGACCCTCCCCTGAAATCTACATCGGGCCTGTGTCCAAGCCCTGGCATTGTCCCAGCTCTTCACCTAGGCAAGGGGAGAGGAAGGGAGAAAGGGGAGGACGTGGCTCCATAGTTCCATCTGTGGCGTTACCCTTTCTTCTTAACCAAGCATGCCACTTGGAGCCGCATTCTGCTTTATTTGGGTTGGCAGTTTAAGTACCAACAGCGGGGTGGCACCGTGGCTGCAATGCTGAAGTAGGTCAGCCTCAGCCTGCTCCAGGGAGCTCCCAGTGCCTCAGGCCTCAGCTCCCTTCTGCCTCCCAGAGGAGAAAGGCCAGGGTTCCGGGGTGGGACTGGACAAGAGAAGCGGTCCTGCAAGATAAACGCCTTTGGCATCATTTTTTTTTTTTTTTTTTTTTTTTGGCCTTGAAGAGTTTTTCGGCACCTTTTCATTTAGTAAACAAGGAATATAAAGTCCTCCAGGGCTTGAATAGAGGCTGCCTTATTTGAGAACTAGCTCGATTACAAGTTACATGGCAAAATGAGGGTGCCTCCTCACACTTCATGGACTCCCGAGGGACAGGACAGAGGTATGAGATCTAGAGACCAGGTCTCAGGCTATGGCTCTCAAGGTTTGGGTTTGAGGTCTGTTGGGACTTCGTGAAGAAGGCTCAGGGATAGGGTGCAGGAGAAGAATTGGAGGCCAGGGTTCCTGCTTGGGAGGTGGGAGGCGAGGGTAGGTGCAGGATCTGAGGTTTTGGGTCAGTGTGCACTGGGTTGGAGGACAAGGGACCAAATTTTGAAAGCTGTGTTTCTAGGGTCAGAATTCAGACTTTGAGAATCAATCAGAGTCAGAGACTGAGGGGCCAGGATTGAGTCGGGAGACCTGGGGTCAGCATGTGGTTAGGTTTAGAAGCCAGGGCATCCAACTACCAGGATTCTGCGTCAAAATTCCAGGTCAGAACTTGGGGCCCTGGAGTTCGGGAGCAGGAAAGGGATGGGGATTTGCTCTTTCGGGATCACAGCAAGGTACTAGCATCAGGATTCAAGGATCCGGACTTAGGTTGGGTTCCCCGTAGTCTGGATCAAGACGGGGGGTTTAAAAGCTGGGTCTTCCGAGTTTGGTCTCAGGGACTAGAAAAGCGGTGTCAAGATCCGGGGTGTGTGTAGCTGGAAGTTTCCTGGCCTAGGGTCCATGGCTACGGGGTCAGGGTCTGGGGCCTGGGGGATTCCTGGTCAGGGTCCCCAGCTGTGGGTAGGGAGCATCAGAGTCACACGTCCAAAACACAATTAGCCCAGGGTCCTCGGCTATAGACGGCGCTGTAGGGGCCAGAATTTACGGTCTCCAGCTGGAAATGAGGATGTCAGGGTCCCGGGCTTGGAGACTCCTGCCCGGCAGCCGCCCCTCCCTAACCGACGGCGCGGCACTTACGTCGTCGAAGAGCGAGCCCACGTTGGCCGTGACCAGCAGGACCGCGGTGCCGGGGGCGGCCGCCTTCCCCGCCATGGTGCCCGGGCGGAGCGGGCGCTGGACTGGGTAGCGGCGGCCGCTTCCTGCGGGGCCGGGCGGGCTGGGGTCTCGCGGGGCCGCGGGGCGTCAGCTGCGCCGAGGGACAGCACCGGGGCGCATCGCGGGCTCGGCGGGTCGGACCGGGCCTGACCAGGGCTCCAGCCTCGCGGTCGCTGGCTCTTCGCTGCTCCGCGGCCCCGCGCCCGCTCGCCGCCGCGCCTCACAGCGGCCCGCGCGCAGCCATTAAACCCGCCGGGAAAGTTCCCGCAGCCGCCGCCGCCGACTCCGGCTGGGGCAAGTCCCGCCCCACAGGGGGTGGGACGCTAGGAGGCGGGGCCGTCGGTACCCCGGGGGCGGGGCTTCTTTATGGGGCGGGGTCTGCGCGCAGTCTACGGACCTGGGTCCTGAGCTCTTCGGCTCCTTGGACTGGAAGGGCGGGGTCTCAAGCACAAGCCGGGCTGAGGGGTGGGGTCTGTGCAGGGGCGGGGCCCGCTCGCAGGAGCTCGGCCTAAGATGGGGCGGAGCCCACACTGGAGCGGGGAGAGGCAGGGGCCTATAGGGCATTCCTGTCAGTCAGGTCCCGGGGTCCTCCCCTGGTTTTGTGCCCGCCCTGCCGCGGTTACGCGCATATTCCACTCTCCACTCTTATGACGTCACGACCCCGCTACCAAAGCGCCTCTTAAAGGAGACGCGCGCTCGGACTGCTGCAGCGGTGCTTTTTTATCCGCTCTTGTTGGGAGCCCTGGACCTCTTCCCCGATTCTGAACGCGCCTCCAGACGGGGTCCCGGCCCTCGCGGGTACCGGGAGTCTGACGTTGACTTATCGTGGGAGGGAGCGAGGTCACCGAGAATTGGGGGAGGAGCCTCCTCCCGCCAGGGCTCTGGGTCTCATAAACTTGGTCTACCAAGTATATGAGATTTTGCAATTTCCTACCACGTCCACCCAGTTCCTTCTGTAGAACTTTGCTTACGAGACATAAAGCTATTGGTATCCTGAAGCAGAAAAATAAAATTAAAAAAATCCTTTTAAGAAACGAGCATATTGGTGTACTCTTGTAATCCTAGTACTGGCGGAAGTTGTGGCGTGATTACTGTGAGTTCGAGGCCAGCATGGACTACAACTTGAGACCATTTCCCCTTCACCCCCACCCCCACCCCACCCCAAAACAAAGAAAGTTCAGAGTAGTAGGTGCTTGGACAGCCAGCTGTGGCCCACGTGCCACACCCAGGAACAGTTCCCAGATTTGGGGATGTGGTCGGTTGGGGGGGTGGATTTTAGCCACCTTAGAGAGCTCAAGCGGCAGGTTGGTGGTGAGGAGAGAAAGGCAAGGGGTGGGCGGAGGTGGGGGGGAGGCGGTTAATGCTAGTTAGAAAATTAGAATCAGTCCTAGATGTAGAATGTATCAAGAAATTTCTCTAGGGTAGAGTCAGCTGCTCCTGGAGGTGGAACAGAGCTGGTAGCAAACATATAGTGAGCTGGGCCACCCTTGCTAGTCTAGGCCACCAGAAAGCCCTGCCCAGTGGGACTGCTGCCGTACAGAAACCAGTGCCACAGACATACCAGAACCCTTTTGCAATGAGAGTTCTTCTAGCAGGTTCGTTCTTTACATTTTTATTTCGTTTGCATGTATGGTGTGTATTGGTTCAGGCACACATGCTACAGAGATCAGAGGACAAGTTCTAGTTACCAGTTCGCTCCTTACCTCATGGGTTCCGGGATTTGAACTCGTGTCGTCAGGCTTGGTGGCAAGTGCTCTTACTCACTGAACCATCTTGCCTGCCGTAGATGGACTTTTCAAAGGTAACGAGTAACAGCCAGAATTCATTTTAGCTGCGCGTTTACTTAACCCAATAGATGTGAAGACCATCCAATGTGTAGAGCATCTAGGAATATTGTTGTTGTTGTTTTGTTGTTTTTTGAGACAGAGTTTCTCTGTGTAGCCTTGGCTGTCCTAGACTCTCAGTGTAGACCAGGCTGGCCTCGAATTCACAGGGATCCCCCTGCCTCTGCCTCCCGAGTGCTGGGATTAAAGGCGTGCGCCACCACCCGGTTCATTTAGCAATGTTTGAACTTCCACAGTAAGGCTTTGAAGTGAGTGTCTGGTGCTGGCTGCACAGTGCCCAGTATGCACATGCTCTCCACTAAGTGTTTTCCAACTCTTGGCACTATCCAAGAAAGAACTCAGAGATGGGACAAAGTAAAGAGTTAAGAGAACGTAGTGTTACAGAAGGAAAATGCACACTCCAGGAGTCATCGTGCCGGGGCCCATGATCTTGGATACACTGTCTCACAGGCAAGCATTAGAAAAAGAGACAACTATTCAAGAGGTAAAATGGGAAAAGAAATTCCAAGAGTGGATTGCCACGTTCCCAAAATTGGGTTTATTTTATTCTCTTCTGTCCTCATGGGGTTGGGTATGTCATGGTTGCCAGATGCATGATGGGAACAGGCAAACTTGCACAGCTGATGACATGGAACCGCTTCTCTACAGAAGCAAAGACTAGCTGGAGGCCATATTCCTCCCAGTGTTTTGGGTAGTTTTGTCTACATTTTGCACAGTCATGTGATGTCGTGCTACTGCGGCAGAAACTCTGCAGTACCATCAGACTCAAGCTAGGATGCAGTTTGCCTCTCTTTTTCTCTCTCCCTAGTCTGCCTCACAGCCCTTTTATTCCACAAAAATCCATCCATCAGCCGATGGCCACTCCATTCAGTACCAGGTATCTGCTGTGAACTTAATTGTGTACCCTAACCTGAACCCATAGACTTATGCCCTAACTCTATATGTGATTATTAAGAAATAAGGCCTATCTTGGAGTCTTTAAAGTTATATGGGGCATAAGCGGGGGGGAGGGGATTCTGTTCTACTGGGATCAATGTCCTTATAAAAAGCAGGACCAGAAAGTACTACTCCACTATCATGCCCCCCCCCCAGCTGCACACAAAAGGTCATATGAACACATATGAGCTGGAACTTGAAATTCCAGCCTCTGGAGCCGTAAGAAATAAACTTCTACATTCAGATCCCCCAAGTCTGTATCACTTTGCCATCCCAGACAAGCTGGATAATACAGTCTTCATCCATATTTTTGTAACAAAGCAAACACATGCAGAACATTATCTTGTTTGTTGTTTGTTTGTTTTGTTGTGGTTTTGTTTCTCATTGTTTTGAGGGTGGGGACAAGGTCTCACATAGCTAGGGCTGGCCCTAAGCTCCTAATCCTCTCATCTCCACCTCCGAAAGGCTGAATAAGAGTACACCACTGTACCTGCCAAGCATACCCTTAATAGAAACCAAATATAGGGCACGCTGTTCCCTGGATTTCGTTTTGAAAGTGGTGACATCGCTTCCTTGCCTCCCCTCAGGCCATCTTCTCCCTCAAATCCCAGCACTCCCTGGCCAAGGTGAGCATTGATCTAGCTCCCTTTCTTCATAAACATCGCATTCTCTCCTTCCTTTCCCCTTCCAAGTATGGCTCACCCACACAGGCTTAGCCCTCTCTTATACCTGTTATCCCACAGCCATTGTGGACTCCTCCAGTACCCTGGTGGGTAATCCTAGTCCCATTCTAACACCCCTACCCTACCATAGCCTCATCCCTCCCATCATCCATGACTACAATACCTCCAAGTCCAAGCACCTTGCCCTCCCTCTGACCTTCAACTTCTCTTCCACAACACACACACACACACACAAGACACCCACACAGGCACATATGCACATGCCTCAGCTTCCAGCCTTCGTCTGCTTCTCCAGGGGGCAGGCACTCTCATGCATCCCTCCCTCACCTCTCCCTATTCCTTACTCTTTTTGTTGTTGTTGTTGTTGTTGTTGTTGTTGTTGTTTTTTGTTTTGGCTGACCCCCAAGGATGATTACGTGTGCTATGCACTTGCTCTAATTCTGCTCCCAAGGTAGAGAAAACTCAACTAGAAAACAAAACTAAACTAAACAAGAACACGTACTCCCACCGCCAAGGTACCCTCACACTCAGGGGATACATCCACAGAGCACAGGATCTCTTGGATTCTCACAAGTGTCCTCATCACTAAAGATGTCAAAAAAAATCCTGTCCCCTCTCTCTCTCTCTGAACCACCAGCCACGCTAGAAGTTGTTCTTACACTTTGCCCTGGAAAGACTTGCAGTCTGCTAGTCCTCCTGCAGCAGCAGCAGGCTGCTGGTATCTGGCAGCCACTCTGTGACTCCCCAGCTCTTCAGGGAGATGAGGCACCAATCTCACACCCAGAACATTCCCCCAGCCCTGAGTTGTACCATCAGCTCACAGGCTGGCCTATGCCTCTGCTTTTACTAAAACCCTCCTTTATCCTGTACCTTGATGTATCACTGCAACTTTCTGCCTTTACTGCAACCTGGTCCTAAATGTGTCCTGGAGTCTCTTCCAGAGCTTCAGCTTAGCTCCTCATGCCCACATACTATACCAAGGTGTGATACAGGATTCCTACTGGCTTTCTAGGTCAGTGGCCAGTTCCCAGGCTGGATCTCAGCCACCCTCCCAATGTGCCTGATGCCTCTTTTCACTCCTGGATGTTTGTGCTAATGTTCATGGCACACCTGCTAGAACCTTCCTACACTATAGAGTACATCTCTCCTACCCTTCCCCTTCATCTCCTTTACTAGGCTCCTTATGTGCCCCACCCAAGTCCTGGGGTCCTGATTGTGTACTTCCTGGGGGGCATACTTCCTCCTGGCTGACCTCATGGGTCCCACACCCTGCCTTGGGTCTTCACAACTGTTTGTGACTCAGAGAAAGCTTTCACAAATCTATAAGTCCCTTTCTTTCTCCAATTCATATCTAAAGCATCCCTTTAGTGACACCCTAGCTCTAACCTCAGGACCATGGCATGGCAACCTCGTGTCTCATTAACCTGGCTTGTCTGCTCTTACCTCAGACCCTACACAGGCCTTTTCCTCCATGTGACCTCCCATTTGCTTGCCCCTGTACACTATCACAGTGTTATGGAGCTGGCCACATAAAAAAGTTCTCATCAAATATTTATTGTATGAATCGGTGAGACGTCAGGCCCAACACAAAGCTGGATCCAGAGCCATCCATTCTTTAGGAAGAAATTGTACTCATGTCACCCAAATTCAAGCCCACATTTCTAAAAGCAGGAAAGGGGCTCCTTTTCCTGTGCTTTCCTCACCTCTTGGATGCGGTCCAGGGTCTCTGTGTTACCAGGACCAAGATAAAATGAGAAGGGCTCCAAAGCCCTGTGCCCTGTGCAGGACAGATGTGAGCCCACCTGGTTAGTGAAGGGCAGAAGTTGGAGGTGGCTGCAGAGATGATGTGAGTCCTCCCTGCTATGGTGACACCCATTCCTTTTGGACCAGAGGGCTTGAGGCCCCCAGGAAGGAAACTAGGCCTGAGCCATTTGCTAAACTCTATGTTGTAACCCTTCCTAGAAAGAGCCACACACTGGCCACATCGTTACTGAGCCAAGAGAACACCAGTGTCTGCAGATCCAAAGCCAACTGTAGGTTGAAGCCTTACAACCCAGCACTCGGGAGGCAGAGGCAGGCAGATATCTAGGTGAGTTCAAGGCCAGCCTAGTCTACAAAGTGAGTCCAGGACAACCAAGGCTACACAGAGAACCCCTGTCTCAAAATCAACAAAAATAAAAACAAGACTATACTAAAAAAAAAAAAAATCCAGGCTTTAATATCCCTATTACTACCTACCAGAACACTGAGGTTAAGTGACTTAATGGATAATTTTATGTAGACAGAGAGCCTATCTGGGTACTGAGTTGAGAGAATACAAGGTCCCATCCTCTTTTGGTAGGGGAAGGGGACTAGGGAGTCCCTTAAGCTGGGATATGTTTCTGATTTGTGTGAATGAGTGAGTGTGTGTGTATGTGTGTGTGTGTGTGTGTGTGTGTGTGTGTGTGTGTGTGTGTGT
>OU015757.1:19433238-19494164 GCA_907169655.1 Acomys percivali | reverse complement strand
TCTTCTTCTTCTTCTTCTTCTTCTTCTTCTTCTTCTTCTTCTTCTTCAGACACCAGGCACACATGTGGTTAGCAGACATATATGCAGGCAAAACAGTCATTCACATAAAATAAAATAAATTAATCTTAAAAGAACAATAAAGCCCCAGAAGTTGTCTATGATACAAAGCATTTCCCCCTTGGTAGAAAGCTTTTCCTTAGTCTTTTATTTGTTTGTTTAGTGTGTGTATACCCATAGAGGTCATAAGAAGATATTGGATGGATATCCCTCCTCCCCCTGCAACTGAAGTTACAGACTGTTGTGAGCTGCCATGTGGGTGCTGAAAATCAAACCTGGGTATTTTAGAAGAGCAGCCAGTGCTCTTAATCACTGAGCCATCTCTCCAGCACGTCGTCGTGTAGCTCTGGTATTTTGCATTCACTTTGTAGACCAGGCTGATCTTGAACTTACAGAGATCCACTTGTCTCTGCTTCCCAGAGTGCTGAGATAACAGGTGTGCACCACTATACCACTACAATCTTGCTTATTCTTTAAATTATAAAATTAAAACTAATAGAGAGCATGCCTTTACCTTGTAAAAAATTCATATCTCTTGAGGGCAATTCTTGTACCTATATTTATTTTGACTGAAACTTAAACATAAATGCTTTGCACATTAATGGAGTATCACATGGCTTATTTGTTTTATTTTGTTTGAAATAAGGAGGGTCTCTGTGTTGCCCTTGTTATCCTCCAATTCTCCTGTTGACCAGGTTGGCTTCAAAGTCAGAGATTAGCCTGCTTCTGCCTGATATTAAAGGCATGCACCACCATCTCTCTCTCCCTCCCTCTCTCTCTCTCTCTCTCTCTCTCTCTCTCTCTCTCTCACACACACACACACACACACACACAGTGTTCCCCCCTTTCTATTCCTCCCTCCAAATCTCCCATATAACCTTCTTTCCTCTCTTTCAAAATCATGACCTCTTTTTCACATTGTTACACACACATGCATGTATGCGTATGTATAAATATATACATGTATCAGTCTGTAAAATGTTACTTACATGTAAATATCTTCAGAGCTCATCAGTTAGAATTAGACAACCAACCAGTGTGCGTCTACCTGGGGAGGCCCATTTCTCCTATTCTGAGAAGTCCTTGGTTGTCAGTAGTTCATGGTGCAGGGTTGAGGCCTCATGAACTTTCCCCATCTATGTTAGCATGTTGACTGGTGTCATCTTTTTGTTCATGTCTAATCTTTTTAATGCCATATATCTTAGATTTCTTCCTGGGCATTTTTGTGTTTTTCACTGACCCTAGGATTATCTTCAGCCACATGTTCAAATTGGCTGAAGATTATAAGTAGAGGAATATTTAACATTTGAAAACCATCACTTCTGATTTTTCCCTCTTCATTTTATTTATTTATTTATTGGTTTTTTCAAGACAGGGTTTCTCTATGTAATAGCCCTGGCTGTCCTCAAATTATCTCTGTGAACCAGGATAGCTTTGAACTCACAGAGATCCACCTGCCTCTACCTCCCGAGTGCTAGGATTAAAAGCATGTACCACCACTATCCAGCTGCTGAAGTACTTCTTTAAAAACAAAAATCTTAGCCAGGTGTGGTGGTGCACGCCTTTACTCCCAGCACTCAGGAGGCAGAGGCAGGTGGATCGCTATGAGTTCGAGGCCAGCCTGGTCTACAAAGCAAGCCCAGGACAGCCAAGGCTACACAGAGAAACCCTGTCTCAAAAAACCAAAAATAAATAAATAAATGAAGATAAAAATCTTGTCAGGCATAATGACACATGCTTTTAATCCCAGCACTCAGGAGGCAGAGGCAGGCAGATCTCTGAGTTCAAGGCTAGCCTGGTCTACAAAGTGAGTCCCAATACAGCTAGAGCTACAGAGAAACCCTGTCTCAAAAAAATAAAACAAGTACAAATAAAATTTAAAAATAAAAATAAAGATCTCACTTAGTCTGGCCAGGGGCACTGTGCCCACTGAGAAAAGGATTCAACTTCTTGTCTCAATATTCTGGTTGCACCGAACCTTTTCTTTTGCCCTCTCGCCATCAGCCTGTTTCCTTCTGCCCAAGAGCAGATGGCACAGGTGCCCACAAGCAGCTGGTGCCTTCACCTTCCAACACTCAAATGAGTATAGAATCAAGTAGTAGAACTGATGTAGTTGTGTTAATTAGAAGAGCCATGGGGAGCCCAGGGCACCTTTTCTAGACAAAGCCCAGAACAATCTAAACCTCAGACCCTGAAATTTAAGGAAAAAATAAAGAGCCGTTCTACTGGCTTCTTACTGGACAATAAGAGGATTCTTTGAGGTCTCCTTTCTCTGAGGTCCCCCTTCACAATAGGAGGCTTCTCTGGGGTCTTTCGGCCTTGAAATTCTCCATTTGCTCTCTCTGCACCTGGCCTTAGAAGCCCCAAGGATCCTAGACCTCTCTCCATTTGAACATCTTATGACAGCTGCACCTTAACATGGACAGCAGAAAGAAGCCACTGTAGACAGCTCCAGGTAAAGGTAGGCAGATCAGAAGAGTCATCGTTGAACACAGGCAGCCCAGAGCCTGATCAGAGCTCAGATCCTGAGCCTGCAGGGTTACATAGTCTGCTCTGCTTCTAAACATACACATGAGTTTAGAGAACAAGCCATGGTGCTAAGCTAGGGTTCCTCCAGCAACGCTCTCCAGGGCCAGTTCCTTACCTGAGCTATGGAGCACAAAGAAAAGTCCGGGTGCCTATTCCCAGGTCTCCAAAGCTTTGAAATCCAAATCCTCCTTGGCAGGGAGAAAGGCTTGCTTGGGCATTACAAATGAATGTACAGGGTACAGTTCTGCTAATCCTAGACCCCTCCCCGCCCCTCCCTCCCTCCTTCCCTCCCTCCCTCCCTCCCTCCCTCCCTCCCTCTCTCTCTCTCTCTCTCTCTCTCTCTCTCTCTCTCTCTCTGACACACACACACACAGGGAGGGCGGGGCAGTGGGGCATGGCCTCCCATCACTTCTGTGTGGGAGGGAGGGAATTCTAGTCACTCCTTGTGCAGCACACTCAAGCTTTTTTAAAAAAAATATTTAATTTTAATTTATGTCCATTGGTGTGGGAGTGTCAGATCTTGGAGTTACAAACAGTTATAAGCTGCCATGTGTGTGCTGGGAATTGAACCCGGGTCCTTTGGAAGAGCAGGCAGTGCTCTTAACCACTGAGCCATCTCTCTAGCCCCGCTCAAGTTTTTTAAATCCTCCCAGACTCAGGATGCTTGCCTGATGGGCTCTCCCTCCTGGGCTCCTTCTCCCTCCTTGTGCTGTTTTCACCCTGAGTGAGATGGACTGCGGGCTGTACACGTTCCAGGGGACTACCTCCAAAGGGAGGATAGTCTTCCATAGATGATGCAGCCCACTTTTCACAACCAGGAGGGCACTGTCTGAAGAGAGGCGATGGGCCTACACTCAGAGAAAGAGCAGAAAGGACTGGATGACCCAGGAGAAACAACACGCAGAGAGGCACACCGACAGGCAGGGCTGTGATGGTTAAAGCTGATTTCAACTTGACAGGATGTAGAATCACCATGGAAACGAACCTCTGGGTGTGTCTCTGAAGGAGTCTCTAGATTAAGCTAATCAAATGCGAAATCCAGCACTGACTGCAGGGGGGCACAATCCTGTGGTCTAGGGTCCAATATTAAATAAAAAGGAGAATGCAAGCTAAACACCGGCATTCCCCCCCCCCCACTCTGCTTCCTGACTGCAGATGCAATGTGACCAATTGCCTCCTTAAGCTCCTTAAGGGGCAGCTCCTCAGACTCCTGATGCCCTCCTGCCTTTCCTACCATGATGGACATGCCCTCACACTGGAAGCCAAAGCAAATCTTCCTTCTTTAAGTTTATTTTGGCACGTAGTTTGCCATAGCAACAAGAAAAGTAACTAATCCCAGGACTTGGGAGGCAGAGGCGGAGGCAGGTGGATCTCTGTGAGTTCAAGGCCATCCTGGTCTACAGAGCAAGTTTCAAAAGAGCCAGGACTACTCAGAGAAAAAACCCTGTCTTGGAAAAAAAAAAGTTTTTTTTTTAAAGTAATTAAATTAAAAAGAAGGAAAGAAAAAAAAGACAAAAGAAAATTAACTAATGCAAGGGGTCTCAGATACAGAGATGAGGAGAGCTGGGTGTCTCCACTCCAAAGCTGGCTTGCCCCCAGAAGGCCATGGTTTCCTAGACTGGTCAGATTGGGCCCAGCTCAGAAACCTCAGAGTCAATGGTCTTACCGGGAAATCAGCACCCAGACTGAGATTCACTGTCAGGCCAGGCACTGGTATGCCCTGCTTCTCCAAGTCTGCAGAGTGCCAGCCCAAAGGGCGACACTCTCAGTGGCACAGGCGGGAGTTTCAGCTCATGCAAGCTGGATCCTGAAGACAGGCTTCCACCCCACATCAGAGTGATGCTATGTCCCTGGGATGCTTCCTTTGTGAAGGACAGACGGTGGGACCAGGGGCCGGCAACTGTCATCTGAGGAGGAACATAATTCTTTAAGGCCAGAAGCAAAGGCTGCTACTGCTGCTGCCGCTGCACTCTGCTGTGACATATACATAAGAGCAGGGAGAAAAAAATCTTCAGAAGAAGCCAAGCATCGAGGTGCATGCCTTTAATCCCAGCACTCAGGAGGCAGAGGCAGGCAGATCACTGTGAGCTCGAGGCCAGCCTGGTCTACAAAGCAAGTCCAGGACAGCCAAGGCTAACACAGAAAGACCCTGTCTCAAAAAACAAAAACAAAAAAGCCAACCAAGCAAATAAAAACCTTCAGAAGCATAGAATTTGAGTCAGAAACAAGGTATGGATATAGTATGTCAGCCAGCCAATAGAACAGGGTGCTTACCAAAGGGGCTCTCACCAAAGTGGGGGCAGTGTTCAACCTGGAGACAGCTTAAGACTGGGTGGATGAGCCATAGAGTGGTGTAAATAGCTCTGTGCCTGGAAGTCCTCCCTTCCCACAGCCAAGTGACTCAGGTGCAGTCACCCGAAGTGAGGGCTTCTCTTGACTGCCTTTCTCTCAAGGAAGAATCACATTAACCCTTCACAAGATCGCTAATGGGCAGCTCTAAGGATCAGCTCATATTCATTTCTCTACAAACCCTTCTATGTGAAAGCCAAAGGGAGCCAGGTGTGGTCAAAATATTAGCACAGGAGTGTGATGTTCAGGGCTTGTGTTGAGGTCAGTGGTTTGATAACTTGGACCACAGGATCTGTCTGGCGGGCCCCCATCATGCCCCTGCCCAACGCAGGTCAGGATGCAGCCTGCTGTGGGGCACAACAGCACTCATGAGCTCCTCCCACCCCTAGATATTCTGTCTTGTCCCCTGAATTCTGTGAACCAGGAAGCCAGAGATCCCAGAATATGGTCAGGAAATAATTCAGGAAATGTATCCCTTCAGGACTGTGGGAGACTCTGTCACTCTCCACCAGGGGTATTTGAAAGGTTGGCAGTAGCCTCTAAGCAAGCAAGAGCTTCTACCGTCTCCACAATAGACTATCCTGGCCAAGTTGGCTTGGGCAGGCCCTTTAGCTATTGTCCCCTGATATTCACCCTTGATGGCAACATGGGTTTGGATCAACCACTGAATCTCCCAGCCTCAGTTTTCTCGTTTGTATGGTGATGGACCACAGTCGTGGCATGCCTTGAGAGTGATAAAAGATACAGGCTTGAATGGAAGACACCCACCTCTCAGCCAGTTTTTGGATCCAGGCCCCATGGCATTATGTGGGTGCTAAGATGTCAGGCTTTTTGTCCCACTTAACTCATGTGTGACCCCTCTAGCCTGCATAGAATAAAATAAGTTTCGAGGATGAATACAGTATTTACTTAACTTTCAAAATATAAGCATCAGAGCCCAGAGTTATATAAAAAGAAGAAACACTTTCCGGCCAGCCTTTCCTCCTCCCCGCCTCTCCCTCGGGCTCCTGACAGTGCAGAGCCACAGAGCCAACTGCTTTTAACCTCGGGAAAGGTAAACCAGAGGCCCCACTCAATGCTATTTTAAGCAGAGACTTATAAAGTAAAAGCAGCTGTAAAATGAAAAGCTGCAGGCACATTTCCATTTCCTGGAGCGATGGGACAAAGAGCTTTGCCAACAGGCCCCGCAGCTGGATCAGCGCTTGGCCGGAGTCGGGTCTCCAGGCCTCAACCAGCTCCACCTGGCACGGGGCAAGGCCCAGCTTTGGAACAAAGATCCTGGCCAACATCAGTGCCAAGTTTCCATAATTCATTGGGCAGGGAGGCAG
Source organism: Acomys percivali (assembly GCA_907169655.1). Classification (NCBI taxonomy): domain Eukaryota; kingdom Metazoa; phylum Chordata; class Mammalia; order Rodentia; family Muridae; genus Acomys; species Acomys percivali. The sequence goes on along the minus strand of OU015757.1, from coordinate 19,487,901 downwards.
TAAAGGCCATGGTGGGGGCGTGTCTGGCAGGGGCTGCCCTGCTGCATGCTGGGGCTCAGAGCCTCCCTGGCCCAGCTGCTGCGGCAAGGCTCCTTCCTGCTGCCTTTCCTTCACTACCTGTAGCCCAGAACAGTCTTACCAGAATCCCAGGACTCACAGGTGCCTTTCCAGCATTTCTTTGCCTCCTGTGCTGGGCCCTACTTGAGGACCTTGGACTAGACGGAAGACAGCCGACTTTAAGATTATGAAACTGAATCTGGGCGCCCTGGCACTCACCTATAATCCCAGCACACAGGAGGCAGAGGCAGGCGGATGACTGTGAGTTTGAGGATAGCTTGGTTTACTAAGGGAGTCCAGGACAGCCAAGATAACACAGAGAAACCCTGTCTCGAAAAATATATTCATATATATATATATGAAACTGAGACTGGCGTGGTGGCGTATGCCTTTAATCTCAGCACTCCTGAGGCAGAGGCAGGCAGATCGCTATGAATTTGAAGACAGCCTGGTGTATAAAGCAAGTACAGGACAGCCAAGACTACACAGAGAAACCGTGTTTTGAAAAACCAAGGGGGGTGGGGAAGAGGAAGATTCCGAAGCTGCCCTCTTCAAGGCAGACTGTCTCCCATGCTAGGGCCCCCTGTGCAAGCTGCCAGATCCCTCCCTACTTCCTGGACACACTGGATGCTACACTGAAGGGTAAGCAGAGGATCAGAGTATCATCCTGGTGACAAGGACTGGTTGGAGCCCAGGCCCTGACCGCCTGTTCCTAGAGATCTAGCTACCAGAGCTGGGCGTGGGTGCTGCAGCTCACTGGGGCTCCAGCACGGGTGGGCCTTACAGGACCCAGCCACACATGGTACCTGCCCTGCCCACCACTCAGGCCTGCAGCTGCTCCAAGTTGGGCCTGCTCTTGAGCTTGCACCCCCCCACAAGCTGGGAGGCTCACTAGCTGTCCTGGGAATAGTGTCCACTTGAGAGGTCTCAGCCCAGGAGTCAACCTCCTGTCCTTCTCTACCATCTTCCTAATGGTAGTGTGGTTCCTAATCTGGCCCCAATGCTGCTGGACACTGAGATGGGCACAGGTCCATAGTGTCCACAATAAAACTTGGTGGGGACCCTGTGGACATTATGGCATCGCACTGGCTTTGCTCGTGGCTTTGCTCCTGGCCAGAGAGGTGGCTGCTTCTGAGGGGTCCCACCTCATGGTTTCCAGGGACCCATGAAGATTTGAATGCACCAGATGTCTGATGGGGCTTTCTGTAAGCAGATGCTGGGGAGGCCGACACACCCTGCTTTGGGATCCATGGCAGCTCTTGTTCCCCTGTAGCCGCTCACTCCACAGATCTTCCTCTACCTGAGGAGCAGCGCAGTGCCCCAGCCCTGCAGTGTTTCTACTCTGGCCACTTTGCTGCCTCTTGTGTCTCCATGGCTTTCTCAGGCAGCTAGCTCTCTGTCTCCACGCCTAGGGGCCTGAATGTGTCAGGTCATGTTACAGGTGTCGGCTGCCTCAGGAAATCCCAACTTGTCCTGGTGAGAGACACTTGAGTCACTGCCAAATGACTTTGTGTCCCACAACTGGCCCGGTTTCCTCCCCTCGATCTTGAAAGAAACTGATCACTTTCAGTGATAAACTCCATGGTGGTAGTTGGGCTCTTGATGGACCTGTTCTTGGGGTTGAAGGATTTATAGGCAGCTCAGCTGCTGGCAAAAGGTATACTTGCAAGCTCACCCAACCATCAGGGATTAGCCTGTCAGTCACCACGTAGACCACAGATGTTCTCCCTCTAGGCTGTCTGTCACCCAGCAGATGCTCTTTTCTTCCAGGTGACTCCACTTAACAGGAAAGTTTTACAGTCAATCCCCATGTAAACGGCTGCATGATGTGGATACCGAGTTTACAGATGACAAGAAGACATTTGGGGAGCCCAGCATCCCCAAGGCAAATAGCAAAGGGGACAGGACAGCTTGCAGTCAGTCCCCTTTGGCCCACAGTGGCTGTTTATAATGAAGTGGACACGTGTAAATCTGGTTTCTTCATTTTTAGACGTGACAAAATTCAAGAAAGGTATCTAGTATGTTTTAATGGATATTTGCAGAGAAACCATGTGACCCCATGTCTGCCTCAGGTGGAGGACAGGCCCATACTGTGGGCATTGGGTGGGGGAGGTGCATAAAAGGTGCCCCCTTAAACACAGAGATACCCAAAGACTCCCAACCCCAGCTACCAGACTCTCAGCATCGTCTTAGTGGCCATGTGTGTAGGGCCGCACTTTCCAGGGGCAATAACAGATGACCATATCTTTTGCACCCCTCAAGCTGGAGTCTCTCCGGGTAGTGTTTATCATAGGCAGAAGTTTCCTGGCAATCCTTCTCAAGGGATATCCTTGTTAGTATTCATTAGGGCACTGCAATCCCCCAGCTCACCTACCCACTCAATGGAATTCTGGGAACATATCTCAGGCTGGGAGGAGTTCCTGTTTCCCTTGGGAGCTTCCTGAGGAACCAGGGTGCTGAGGCCACGCAGGGCAGTGTTGATGCAAACTATCATGCTAGTGCCAAAAGGAGTAAGAGTCTGAGTGACCATGGCCCAGGAACAGGAATTCAGGTGGCCTTAATAGATGTCTGTTATGAAACTGATCCCACTAAGATGTCAGAGACATCAAGTTCTTCAATCTGTAGCCATCTCTTTCCAGAATGTCCTCATAGTCCCAGCTCTGTGCTTCAGGGTTTTTTCACACTGTCCTGTGACCAATATTTAGCATCAGAGAAGATCTGACATTAACCCTCAGGGAAGGGCTACTTCCCAAATCCCGGAGAGTATTTGAAGACTGCAGACGCACATGAGGGTCAGACGCTATGCCTGACCTCTGCCCTAAATGGAGGGAGGATGCTCGGTGATAAGGCCCTTCATCAAGATCGTCTCTTGTGGATCGGTCTGGAGGCTATGTCTGAACCACAGAGTGCAGAGGCCAGAGGTGAGATGGTTATCTGGAGTGAGAAGGACCTACTCTCCAGGCAGCTGGCCGAAAGCCCTGTGTCAATGGGATGCATTTACCTTCCAAGTACACCCCACAACCCTAGGGAAAGAAAAAGTAAAACAAAAACAAAACTCCTTTCATTTTACAGGAGATTTTGGGGTGTGTTTTGTTTTGTTTTTGCTTTGGGTTTTTGTTTTTTGGTTTCTTCTGTTTTTTTCAAGAGAGAGCTTTTCTGTGTAGTCTTGGCTGTCCTGGGCTTGCTTTGTAGACCAGGCTGGCCTCAAACTCACAGAGATCAGCCTGCCTCTGCCTCCTCCAATGCTGGGATTAAAGGTGTGTGACCACACCCAGCTTACAAGAGAGGTTTAAATAGAGCAGGAGGCAGGCACCAGGGGAGTTGGTGGATGTCAGTGGTGCCTCTGCCCATCACTGTCTCCTACCAGTGAGGAAACTCTAGACCCCCAATAGTGACAAAGTCTTAGCAGAAGGCTGGGCAGGTGGTGCACGCCTTTAATCCCAGCATTCAGGAGGCAGAGATAGGTGAATCCCCGAGTTCTAGGCCAGCCTTGTCTACAGTACAAGTTGCAGGGCAGCCAGGACTATACAGAGAAACCCTGTCTTGAAAATAAAATAATAAAATAAAATTTGAAAAGTCTTAGCAGGAGGCTAAGCAAGATGGCACATGCCTTTAATGCCAGCACTTGGGAGGCAGAGGCAGGTGGATCTCTGAGTTCAAGGCCAGCCTGGTCTATAGAGTGAGTTCCAGACAGCCAAAACAACATAGAGAAACCCTATCTTGGAAACACACACACACACACACACGCACACACACACACACACACACACACACACACACACGTCTTATCACAGACTGTTCCCTGACCTATGTATTCTTGGGAAGTTTATCTAAGAAAAAATAAAAAAATTGGGGAGCCGGCCATGGTGGCACATGCCTTTAATCCCAGCACTCGGGAGGCAGAGGCAGGCAGATTGCTGTGAGTTGGAGGCCAGCCCGGTCTACAAAGCTACTCCAGGACGGGCAAGGCTCACACAGAGAAACTCTGTCTCAAAAAAAAAAAAAAAAAAAATTACAAAAAAATTAAAAATTGGTTGAGATCTAACCAGGTTGCAGATAAAACTCAGGGGAGGAGTGTTTGCCTACTATGGGCAAGGCCCCGGGTTTAAGCCCCAACACTGAGAAAAAGAAAACAGAAACAAAAATGCAAATCCACATAAACGTCTACTGACAGATGTGAGTCAAGTCCATTGGCTCAGGTAGCAGATATGGCCATTAACACAGGCAAGGTTTATTCAAACAGAAGGGCACAGGAAATATTCCTGTTGGGTTAGTGACAAGGACCATCCCTGCCATATTCCTCCTATAATGCAGATGGGGCCTCAGCTTGTTTTGGGGGGCTGTGGTAGAGGATATTTCCTTTTTTTTTTTTTTAATGGTTTGTATTGTTTACAGAGAACAGTATCTTTTTTATAGCTGGAAACCTGCTGTTTTTGAAGTGAGCTGCTCACCCCTACACTGCCTTTTTGGGGGCTAGGCTTGCCTGCAAGGGGTCTGACTCAGAGGGTACTGGTGTCTGGCTGGAGCTGGGGGGCTGTGAAGGCTCAGCTGAGATTGGGCTTGTCTGATTCCCTAGCCTTTGGTTACAAAAGTGCCACTGTTTAAGGATAGGAAAGTGGCCTGGGATGGGTCAGTCTGGGGCCAGCACACTGTCTTGGACTTCAGAAACTAACTTAAGGAGTGGCTGAGGGTTCAAGGCCTGGTCTGGTGTAAGGCTTCAGGATGAGCCTTTGTCTGAAGTTGTTGTGTGCAGTGATTGGTGCCACCCGTGCTGTTCCCCCCATGGAAACAGGTTATAGATTCAGGTGTTCCCTCACTGTACCAGATGACCTCAGGGGAAGGATGTAAACTGACTTCCTGGCATGTGACCTGGGCATGAGCACTGCCCTCAGGTTCCAGCTGGCCTTCAAATTAATAGTCATTTTTGAATAAGGACCCCATATTCTGTTTTGCCTAGCTTCCTCCTGCCAAACGAGAGAACCCTAGAAGTGAGTGGTTCCTTGTGTCCAGAAAAAAGACCCCACAGATGTTGGTAAATTCTTGGGGTCAGAGGCAAAGAAGGTCTGAAGGCTCTCTCTGACCAGAGAGGTTAGTCAGGAGCAGCCCCACTGCAAGAAACATCAGAAGGGAGGTCAGGTCAAGGAGCCAGGGTCTAAGTCCCACTTGAGCCACCACCCTGAGCAACCAAGGTGGAATACTGGAGCCCCCACATCCCCCGGCTGAATCCAGCTCCTCCGAACAGTGAGACCAGCCCAGGAGGATGGCTCTATCCACTCCTAATTATAACTTCCAGTGCTGGCCCAGCTAGCCGCCAGCTATTTTTAGCGTTCTCTAACCCAGCCCCCTTGTGACTCAGCAAGGTCCGGCCGCGATGAGAAAATTTGCTGCTGCCAGGGATGCTCCAGGGGAAAAGAAGCAGGCAGCGAGGACCCTGGAGGTGGCGGGTGGGCCATAGAGCCTTCCCTTCCTTGGACAGTGGGCCTATGAAGCCTAAGACCGCTTTGGCTGCTCTGCCCTTCCCCCATCCACCACTCCTGCACTTCTGGCTCAAAGCCGGCTCCTCCCCCACAGGCGAGCATGGAAAATCTGATGTCAGAATTCCAGCTTCAGCAAGGAATGTGGCCTGACCTTCACCTCCCAGGGAGCCATCTTGCTTGAGGCTCAAGGGGGTGGGCATGTCCCCACCAGGCGTCTCTGGGAGACCTGAGGCCCACTCCACTTAAAGAGAAATACCCACCCTCTGCACCACATCCTGCCCCCCTCCCCCCGCCGCAGCCTGGGGCGGCCTTCTACTGGTTTCTGCATCTTGCCCTATTGTTGAGCACCCAAAGGTGCCAGGCAGCATGTCACTATGCTGGCCTCACCCCAGGAACTCAGTTAGTTACAGCCGCCCAGAAAAACAGCTTCTGAAGCGGGTCACGGGGATGAGTGTGGAGCAGTGCCGGTTCCTATACTAGCCAGGCTCCCCAAACCTGGGCAGTGTAGAAACCCCATCTATGCAGTCCTGGAAAGGGCCTCCAGGATAGGGTAGGGGAGGTAGCAGAATCAGAAGACAGCTGGGGGTAGGTCGAGTGCTGTATACATGTGTGTGCGTCTATGCGTGTGGTATAAACTACACATGTATGCACCAAGTTAAGTAGGAAGTACCACCCCAGCAGGAGTGGGCACCGGGGGCCCTCCTACAGAATGAGAAGGCTTGGCAATAGGCAGAGCCGCAACTGTCCAGGACCTGGAGTGGGCATGGGCAGGCCTGCCTCAAACCTTCCAAGTTCCAGTCCTTACGCGTTCTTAGAAGCCCTGGCTCTGTGCCTCCCTGGCAGCCCCATGTGATTTCTGAGTGTTGGAGACTGGAGACTGACATAGGCTAAGGTGGAGTTTGGTCGGCCTCCCCGCCTCTGTAGGGAGACTGGCACCCCAGCTGCCTTTCTGTCTTTCCTATGAAGCATGTGTGTATATGTGACTAAGTCTTCACTGTGGCGCTTATGCCCTTGGAAGAGGAGGTTACAGAAATCCAGCTTGCTGGTGTCCACGCTGGAGTCATTTGGCATCAGCCTTTTGTGTCTGTGCTTCAGCGTTGGGGAACTTTCATGTGTAGGGGAGAAAAATAATTCCTAAGCCAGTTCTACCCCGTTAATCCTGCACCTTGTTTGCTATCTCCTAAACCTGTCCTTAATGAAGCAAGGAAAACAGGAAGATTTATTTTAAAAAGCCACTTTAGAGAATGAAGGGGGTGTGCTGTTTTTCATTAACTTCAATCACTTAGCAAACGAGTCCCAGTTGAAACACCTGACTAGCCGGTCCCTGCTGCTGGCTTCCCCTTGGAACTTCCCACTCAGGTGCCCCCTGAAGACAGATTAATACCGATATGGCCACACTTGTTCAAACCCGGGCTTGCAGCACAGCTGGGCGTGGTGGCGCACACCATAAATCCCAGCACTCAGAGGCAGAGGCAGGTGGATCCCTGTGAGTTCGAGGCCAGCATGGTCTACAAAGTGAGTCCAGGACAGCCAAGGCTACACAGAGAAACCCTGTCTCTAAAAACAGCAACAAAACAAAACAAATCTGGCAGGGATTGGGGCCAACAAGGAGACCGACAGATTTCTGTGGCAAATGTGGCTGGGGGCTCCTCTGCTCCTGGCAGGCTGCTTTGGGGGCAGCCCCCCAACATGCATATTTCATCAGATGCAACAGGTGGGAAGCAACACAATGCGTCATTGGGCCTAGCCCCACCCCAGTAGGGCACTGCAGTCCAGGAGAGTAACCCCTAGGAGATGTGCACAGATTGACCTGGTCTCACATGAGTGAGGACTACAACAAAGGCATTCAGAGGACAGAGGGCTGTGCTCGATATAGTCATGTGCCTAGGAATGGGCTTCCCCAGGGCAACCATGCAAGCCTGGGTCTGGACCTAAAAGGAGGAAGCCTCCTGATATGTCCCACTCAAACCTACACAGTTGGGGCTGAGAGTAATTCCCCACTTTTCACAGGTATATACACACACATACACACACCACATTTATGCACACCTAGGTATGTGCTTGCACACATAGAACACACATATACACACACACATGTATACAAACTTCCCATACATATGCACACATATGTGCACACAGGGCCATTCACATTATACTACATAGATGTATACATGTGCATATACACACACACACCACACAGGTCCTATGTCCCACAGCCCTCACCACCACAGGCAAAGCTCATAAAACATTCTTCATAAGATAGAAAAAATGCCTCCTCTCTGCTGGCTGCATTAGAGGGACAATTTTTCACAGGCAAGTGTTCCTGAAGACAATCTAGAAATCTGTGCTGAATTCTGAGCAGGGGACACAGAGAAGGAATCAGGCAAGGTGAGATGAGAAGAAACATGGGAAGTAAGATATGAAATAACTATAGCAATACTGCATATTGAGACAAAAATCAGCAACTCGCCGCAGAATATACATTGGTCATGCCAGCTTTTGATAGATGAAGGAGATACATTTTTCAAGTACAGGTTAACCAAGTTGTTTTTGAAAAGTGATACATGCCATATAAATAATAAAGAAAATAAATACAAAATTATTTTGTAAACATGTAGTAAAAGTTTATTTTAAAATGTTCAGATTCTAGGCCTCATGAGACCTCTACAATGCCCCCCACAAAGAAATATGATTTTGTTGAGACCCTTTTTTCCCCCATGCAATAAATATGCTAGATTGAATACCAATATGCCAGCCATCCTTAAACACTTGGCTGGTACCAGGGCTACAGACATGTGCAACCCCTCTTCCCAGTGACAACCTAGGATAGTGTCATTTCAGAAACAACAAGGCCAGCGGCAGCTGAAGTCTCTTCTCAGTGCTGTTCTGGGCTGTTCCCATGGCTCACACAGATATTCCCCAACCACCAAGAATTAAAAATAAATCCTCAAAAGCCACAATTGAGGGCTGGAGAGACAGCTCAGTGGTTACCAACATTTTCTGCTTTTCCAGAAAACCAGAGTTTGGTTCCCAGCACCCATGTCTGGCACACTGCCTGTAACTCCATGTCTCTCAACACACACACACACATACACACACACACACACACACACACACACAGACATACACACACACACACAGAATGAATAAATAAAAATTAGAAACCACAGGCATTCAAGGCATAATGAAAATTAAAATACTACTTGCTAATATTCTGGGATCTATGAAGAACTCTTCCTAGAAGCTACTGATAATTTGTGAAGGATTCAAACACAGTAGCTAAAAAGCATAGCACCAAACCTCACGAAGAAAGAACTGATCATTTTAAAAGTGAAAATGGAGAAAATAGTCATAACTGAACATATATCCAAACATATATACCACTGCTGGTCTTTTTTTTTTTTTTTAATGTACTAAGTGTTTTACCTGCATGTATGCTGCCTGAGCAGGCCAGGGAAGCATGTTGGGTCCCTGAAACTGGAGTTACACTTTGTGAGCCTGGGAATTGAACGCAGGTCCTCTAGAAGAATATCTAATATTAACCATTGAGCCATCTCTCCAGCTCCTCAAACTCCTGGCCTTTATGAAGGGAAATTATAACCACAACACACAGGCAGCTAAAACATGAAATCCCAAATCATTTTATAAAAGTATAAATCAACAAAATGGTTACAAGACTGAAGCAAAAATACCAGAAGTTCAAGGCTTGCTCGGGCTTGAGATCTGCCGCGAAATAAAAAGTAGAAAAACAGAGTACTGGGGGTGTAGCTTAGTCATAAAGTCTTTGTCTAGGCCCTCCCTGGGTTCTGTCCTCAGCACTGCCCCCTTCCCTGAGACAGGGTTTCTCTGTGCAGCCTTGGCTGTCCTGGACTTGCTTGGTAGACCAGTCTTGCCTCGAACTCACAGAGATCTGCCTGCCTCTGCCTCACCAAGTGCTGGGGATCACAGGTGTGCACCACCACGCCCGGCTCACACACTTAATTTTATTTTTTTAAAAAGCTTCAAGAATGAGGAAAAAAGCCAGGCATGGTGGCTCATGCCTTTAATCCCAGCACTCAGGAGGCAGAGGCAGGCAGATTGCTGTGAGTTCAAGACCAGCCTGGTCTGTAAAGTGAGTCCAGGATAGCCAAGGCCACACAGAGAAGCCCTGCCTCGAAAAACCAAAAAAAATAAAAATAAAAATAAATTTAAAAAGGATGAGGAAAAACTAAGCAGACAATCACTAGCAGATGTTTGGAGATGTCTAGGAATCACCTCTGCATCAAGGCCTCTTGGGTAAACTTTTCAGAGATACAGCAATTATTGAGCAATAGAAATTTTGCTGATAAGGAAAAGACTAGATACCTCCTGATGCATTTTATGAGGTAGAATAACCTTGGACAGAAGATCAAAACTGATTCAAAAAAGAAACTTATGGCGTATTGGCATGCTGAGGTGGACTATTAGCCAAGGGGGTTTGAGAAAGGAAAACCGTGTCCCGGGATGTTAGAAGCATGGGCCGCGGTTCATAAACAGTTAAATTCCAAGCAGTTTACAAACTGAACATCAAAGAAGAAAAAAACTCATCTCAATAAATGCCAAGGAGAGATTTTTGATGACATTCTAATTTACACACAGTGTTCCTTTGAAAGAGTTTTAGTAGGGTAGGTATGATGGCACACAGCTTTGATCCCAGTATTGAGAGGCAGAGGCAGGAGGTTGGCTGTGACTTCTAGGCCAGCCTGATCTACATAGTAAGTTCTATGTTAGCCATGGCTGTGTAGGGAGATCATCTGGGTTTTGTTGTTGTTGTTGTTGTTGTTGTTAAAAGAAAAAAAGGTTTTATTTCATGGTGTGTGTGTGTGTGCGCGCGCGCGCGCGCGCGCGCGCGCGCATGCACATGGGTGTGTAAAAGAGCAGGCATGTGTGTTACAAAGTGCATGAGGAGGCCATAAGAATTTGCTCTCTCCTTTTACTGTGAGTTTCAGGGGTCAAACTGGCTTACACAGCAAGGATTTCCATTCCCTGAGGCATCTCACCAGTCCTACACACAGTATTTGAGGAAAGGTCTGTACGCATTTGGTACAGACATAAATGTTAACTATATTCCGTCTGCAGTTGGTTGAATCTACTGATGCAAGAACCTGATGGCAGGGAGGGATGAGTGCAGAGACGCACTTGGCTTTCCTGCATCCCTCTCAGCTCTATAAAAGTCACCGTTTTGTTTTTAGTGATAACCCGGAGTCCATTAAGGGCCGCCCATGTGGTCACGGGTGTGGGACTGTCCACTGAAGCGTGGACAACACATTAGCAGCCTCGTCTCTGAAGGACAGTGACTCACCCATAGTCCTTCTGCCAGGGGCGGGACCTCAGACATGGGAAGCCTCCCCTATTCAGTGTTAGAATTTTGACTAGGACATGGCGTTGGGACAGAGACAGGATGGGGGTGGTACTAGCGGGAGTCGGAGGGAGATAATGATGGGTGAATAGGATCAAAATATACTGTGCAAATGTGTGAAGTTTTTGAGTAGTCACTCATTTGATCCTTGGGATTTGCAATGCTGTGACTAGAGCTGATCCCTCCAGTGTACTAGGCACACACCCTGTGGCTGAGCTTCACCCCAGCCCACCTCGGGATTTTCTACGGACTGTGAATTTCCAGATGATTGTGTCCTTCACAAGAAAGTCTGTTTGGTCTTCTCTTATCTCAGCTTCCTCTCTTATCTCAGCGTCTTTTCCTTGCCTTGTTGCACTAGGATTCCCGTAACGCAGCTAGGGGCGATGGGGGGGGGGGGCTATGGGGGGGCCGAGGGAGTGGAGTGGCTTTCCCTGCCTTGTTCCCAAAGTTAGAGGGAGCCTTTGAGCTGGCTGCTGAAAAGGATGGCAGCTATAAAGTTCTGCCTAGGCCTTCTGTCCCATGAAGGAAGGTTTCTTTGGCTGAGGGTTTCATGCATGTATGTTGCATTTCGTCAAGATGATCACAGATACCTCTTGTTGATGTGGTAGATCACATTGGGGTGTGTGTATGTGTGGTGTGTGTGTGTGTGTGTGTGTGTGTGTGAAAGCCCAAATCAACTATAGTTCCCCAGGTGCCATCCATCTTATTTCTTTAAGGTAGAATCTCTCATTGGCCTGAAATTCACCGATTTGCCTATGCTGGCCAGCCAGCCAGCCTCAGGGATCTGCCCATCCTCAGTATAAGGATGACAACAGCATACCACCACATATGTCTTTTTTTTTTTTTTTTAACACGGATTCTGGGAAGTCAAGCACCATCTCATCCTTGCCCTGCAAGCTCTTTACTGAACAAACCATCTCTCCAGCCCCCACATTGATTTTTAAACAAGGATTCAACCTTGTAGTCCCAAGAAAAATTGTACTTGCTTGTGAGACAGTATCATTCTTCTGTAAGCCCGAGTCCAATTTACCTAGACTTAGCCAATTTACCTAGACTTAGCCAAACACTTTCTGTGCCTATGAAATGTCATGGCCTATAGTTTATTTGTTTGCCTGCTTTAGGTTTTGGGGAGCGGTGTTTAGTTTAGCTCCGTTTTGGCTTTGCTCATTTGTTTGCAGTATCTTTGTCTTTGCTCACAGTCTGCTGTAGACTATAGTAAAGCCTTGCTAAGACTGTCCTCACTAGTTCTGGAGGTGGGGGCAGCTGAGTGTGAAAGTAGAAAGGGCTGAAACAGGGGCCAGTCTGATGACTTGGGATGTGGGAAGGCTGGGGGCACTGGGCCAGGACTGGGCACGGTGAGCATCATCATCTCCCCCCACCCACCCCTCAGCCCCCTTTGGAGACCAAGTCTAGCTGACACTCCCTGCTTCCTGCAAGACCTGCATGGACTCCCGCAGGGCCGCTTGTTAGCTACTGAGCTCCAGGCTGCTTCCTTTGCCTTCTCTAGGCTTGAAGCTCCTAATTGCTTTGGAGAATTTCTCAGATCCAGAAGCAGTTTCTCATACAGCACATAGGGCAAACAGGGCCATGGAGGCAGCGGCTTCCTCCTAGCCTGCTCCTTCTTCTTTGCTGCTGTGGTCTGAGTGGCTGCTGGGAGAAGGGCCATGGAAAGGTCTGTCTTAGTTAGGGCTGCTATTGCTGTGATGAATGAAACACCATGACCCCAAGTCATGTTCGGAAGGAGAAGGTTTATTTGGCTTACACTTCTACATCATAGTCCATCACTGAAAGAAGTCAGGACAGAAAGTCAACCAAAGCTGGAACCTGGAGGCAGGAACTGATGCAGAGGCTATGGAGGGATGCAGCTTATAGTTTTGTTCCTTATAACTTGTCCAGCCTGTTTTCTTACAGAACCTAGGTACACAAGGTACCACCTGTAATGGTCTGGACCCTCCCCTGTCAATCACTAATTAAGAAAATGACTTACAATCTAATCTTATGGCGGTATCTTCTCAGTCGAGGTTCCCTCCTTTCCAGTGACTCTAGCTTGTGTCAAGTTGACATAAAACTAGCCAGCGCGGGATCCTATAAGATGGCAGCTGGCCAGACCTGAAGTTTTCTCAGGACCAGCAGACACTGAGGCACTGTTGGGCTGGCGGGGGTTGGGGGAGTCAGTCCATGTGCTGGACATGATGGGGCCGGCCTGTCTTCAGATGCAGAAGTAAAGATGTCTCTAGTCTTCTCTGTGACTAGTGTCACCTCTGCAGCTGCGAACCACTCCTACAAGCGAGGCTGGAGACCAGCCGGTAGAACAATGGTGTCCTGGCTCTGACCTGGCGCTAGGGATGGGGACCCTAGACTAGATGGCAGGAGGAACAAAATAGCTGGCACCAGACTGTTCAAGTCAGAGGCAAGGGCGCTGTTCAAGGAGAGGGAGGGACCTAAGGTGGAGAGAAAGAAGAGCGGGGCAGGAAACAGGTATGGAGGGCAGGGACATCGAGACAGAATTGCTACAGTCATAGCTCACACAAGAGGGTGTGCCTCAATGACTGGGTGCAAGGTCCAGGAACAGATGTCAGGGCACCTGGCTTGACGGGGCCAGAGAGTAGGGTGTGGTAGTGTCCTGACAAGAAAGAGGCGTCCCTAAGGATAGACAGTCCCTGTGTGGTAAACTCCAGCCTTGGTCTCATTCATCCTGGGAACAGCAGAGACATTTTTCATGCCCCATTTGCCTGTCAGGAATCTCTAGCATTGGGCACTTAGCACATCTAGGCTCCCTGTTCTGGGCCAGAAGCTCTCTTTCCTAGCCACCTCTGCATCAAGAAACCAGCTGGGGGCCTGGAGAGGAGAGGGGACTCAGCAGTTAAAACACTCATTGTTCTTGCTGAAGACCCAGGTTCAATTCCCAGCCCCCAGCTGAAGCTCATAACAATTTGTAACTCCAGTTCCAGGGGATCTGATGCCTTCTCAGGTACAAGGTATGCCCTTGGTGCACAGATATTGTGATGATCATCCTTGGCTCTGAACTTGACTACATCTGGAATTAATTAAAACATAAAAATGGAGGGCACACCTATGAGGGATTTTTGCTTCATATGAAGTAGTAAGCTTCACTTTTAATCTGGATCTTTGAGATAGGAAGGCACACCTTTAATATGGATCATCTGAGCTAGGAAGAAATATACCTTTAATCCAGATACCTCTCTCTCTCTCTCTCTCTCTCTCTCTCTCTCTCTCTCTCTTTCTCTCTCTCTCTCTCTCTCTCTCTCTGGTTTTCGAGACAGAGTTTCTCTTGTAGTCCTGGCTATTTGTTTGTTTGTTTGTTTTGTTTTGTTTTTTGAGACAGAGTGTCTCTGTGTTATCTTGGATGTCCTGGACTCCCTTTGTAGACCAGGCTGGCCTCGAACTCACAGAGATCTGCCTGCCTCTGCCTCTGAGTGCTGGGATTAAAGGTGTGAGCCACTACACCCAGCTTTTAATCTAGATCTTGAGATGGGAAGACACAACTTTAATCTAGAGCATTTGATCTGGGAAAACCCACTCTAATCTGGGCCATACCCTCTGCTGGATGACTATACAAAGACATAGAAGAAGGATGCTTTTACTCGGTACTTACTTGCTCTCAACTTGCTGGCAAGGCCACTCTTTTACTAACATTAAAGTCTACTTCTTTGGGATTCCAGCATCTACTGAAGACCAATTGAGACATCCAGACTCATGGACTGAAAAACTACTAGATTCCTGGACTTTCTGTTCATGGCCAGCCTTTGTTGGATTATCTGTGCCACAGCATGTAAGTCAATCTAAGAAAACCCACCCCACTCTTTTCTGTTTTGTTTTGTTATTTTGAGACAGGGTTTCTCTGTGTAGCCCTACCTGACTTGGACTCATTCGTTGACCAGGCTGGCCTCAAACTCACAGATATCTGCTTGCCTCTGCCTCCATAGTGCTGGGATTAGAGGTGTGTGCCACCACTTCCCAACCCAAATCCCTTTTCAATACATATAGTCATTTATAAGTTCTGTTACTCTAAGGAACCATGATTAAAACAGATATATGTGTACAAAACACTCATACACATAAAATAACATAATCCAAAAGTAAAAGTTTAAAAAGAAGACAAAAGGCAAACCGGGACTCCTTCCCAATACCATGCTTTTCATTCCTGACAGCGGCTTCAGCTTTTGTCCTAAATGGAAGCCCTACCTCAGCCTCTCCCAGCTCTTCCAGTGAATGAGCAATGGGAAGTCAGAAGGCAGCAAGCTCCAGCTGCCAGGACCTGTGGGTTATAGGGCTGACGTTTGTCACTGTCAGCTCCAGGGACAAAAGAGCCTCACCTATATGCTGAAGTCGCTGGTGCAGGATAAAGTTATTCTTAAGATCCTACCGACCACCCAGACCACTTGCCTCCCTCTTTCCTCTGGCATGGACACCCAGAATCTGGAATTTGACCCAGCCTCAGCACTTTTAACTCTGCCATACCCTTGCCATTCAGTGCCCCTTGGGGAGGCCTTCTCTGATTGGCCCATAGCCTTTGCACTCCCTGGAGTTACCCAGTTTTGCTGCCTCTGAAGCAGCTCACTCAATGGCATGAATTTCTTTCCTCTTGGCCTCACTTGTTTACTATGGCCTCTTTAGAATGTGGGTCTCCCAGAGCTGGGATCTGGAGCTGGAGAGGGGTTGTTTTGGGGATCCACCTCATAGTAGCCATGACTCACCTTCCTGCAGGCCTGTTGTGATGCTTTCCTCCTGCATGGAATTGAGCATTGCCATTCTGAGTAAATAGGAGCTGTAGTCACTTGCATTGCATTAGACCTTCAAAAGATTGACTGCATTAGCGTTCCCTTACAGAGAATGGGCGGGCTCACTAGACCAGTAAGGTTCCTTGCATCCTCACAGATGTCTAGGCTGTTAACAGTGCTTGGGAAAGAGACTGTTCATTTGTCACTATGCTCCTAAGTAACTCCAATAAGCTCATTAGTTCACAAATTGGATTTGGGTGGAATCACCTCTTTCTTCCTCTGGTTTCTCTTTCTTTCTGGGAACAATAGGAATATATCACCCAGGAATCGTCATGCAACATTTGGCAGCAAAACAGGGACACAACAAAGCCATAATTACTCACCCCTGGGACAAGCTTTGTTTGTTTGTTTGTTTTGTGTGTGTGTGTGTGTGTGTGTGTGTGTATGTGTGTGTTTTCATGTGTCACAGAGGTGGGCAACTCCCAAGAGAATACTATGTACATTTCTCCCCTGCCAGAAATTACCCTGGGGTGCATGTTTGCTGAGAGTCACCCTGCAAACCATTGTTAGAGTTTCACCGGTGGGTGTGAACTATGAAGAAGTCATGCTTGGTTGGATGAAATGGGAACTTATAGAGTTGCCTTGTCCCTGTAGGGTAGTAAATACCAAACAGTTTAGTCAGCCTGGAGGATATGAAAAAAATTACAGAAACCTTCTAGGAATTAGAAAAGGTGGTGATTATTTTCCCAAGGCTAAAGCCCTTTCTATGGATAGGTGTGGCTATCAAAACACAAATGGGTAAGAGAGGACTGGATTCTTGAGAGCTAAATAAAATAGTGTCTCTATCCATGACATTGCTTTTTTTTTTTTTTTTAAACGTAACAATTGATATTTAGTGGACTCTTTCCCTACTGTGCCTTACCAATGCTTTCTTTAATATCCCCTTAGCTGCTGAGTTCTGGGACCAATTCTTGTTCACTTGACATAGGCAATGGTTCACCTTAGAGTACTTTTACAAGGTTCTTTTCACAGTCCCATTATTTGTCATGGGATGATAGTCCAATACTTTGTTTTGCTATCTTGCTCACCTTCTATTTAAAACAACAACAACAACAGTTGGCATGGTGGCACATGCTTTTAATCCCAGCATTCAGGATGCAGAGGCAGGTGGATCTCTATGAATTTGAGGCCATCTTGGTCTACAAAGAGAGTCCAGGACAGCCAGGACTACAAGAGAAACCCTGTCTAGAAAAACCAACCAACCAACCAACCAAACAACCTATTCATTGAATAGATGATAGCATGCTAATGTCTGAGTGTCTTACAAATCAGAAAACCATCTGGAAGATGTACAAATAGACTTGAAGGAATGAAAATAGAAGTGAGTTCATACAAGGTACAAGAGC
The DNA here is from genome assembly GCA_907169655.1 of Acomys percivali. Lineage (NCBI taxonomy): Eukaryota > Metazoa > Chordata > Mammalia > Rodentia > Muridae > Acomys > Acomys percivali. Next base: position 19,470,842 of record OU015757.1, on the reverse strand, counting down.
CAGGCACAGCTGTGAAATTTGGAGAAGTTTTATGGTTGAGTAAGACTTGGTGACACCTGACAAGGTAATCAATAACATTCTACAACAGATGAAAACAAAGCAAATACTAGGGCTCTCCCATGCAACCTGATGACACATGTAACAGAACCAGACAGGAATGAGTAACTGTAGAAATACAAATGAACACAGATACTATGCCCTTGGTTCAAGGAGAGGACTAGCTAGTATATGAATTAGAACAGTATGGTGGCAGAGATTTATAACATTTGACCTGTGGTAGTCTGTACTGACAATTGAACTCTAATTAGAGGCTTGATTTTATGGATAGTCCTGTAAGAAAGGAGGACTGGCCAGTGTTGGGTCAGCCATCGGGAGCCAGGATAGGCTGGAAATAGCTATAGTTATCACAGTCCCATGAAATATTGTGATATTTTGAATGCTACCCAAACATGTGAGGCCTCTCATGATAGATGGATGCTATGAGTGACTGGGCAAGTACATAAATCTGCCTGTCCTGCTGTGATTGCCAGGTTGACTAAATGACAGTTCTGCCTGTCAAGGATGGATGCGAATAAGTTCTCATCTGAGTGGCCACTGGCACAGGCCTCTACTAAGCATTTCCATGCAAGCAAGCAGCATTTAAGACTACTGTTAAGGGCCTCAGCAAAGTCAATGTTATGTATGGGTGTTCTCGGAGCATTGACAATGGCAGGAGTACACACTTCACAAACACTGAGCAGAGCTGGGCTTGATGCAAGCAAGTCCAGTGGCACTTCACCTATTTCACAACCTGGAAAGGTCTAGGTTAATTGAAGGGAAGAACGAGTTGATGAAATAGTTATTCTGGAATTTTAGTGAAGGCACCTTGTATTAGTGGGGAAAGACCCTCTTAGAAGCCACGAGGTTACTGAGTAGAAAAATCCCAGCACTGGAGGAGACCTACCTCATGGAGGTCCCTGAGACTCTTCGTATAATATAGGCTATTGTCACTGATGTTGGTTACAGATCTAGATGACAAGTCCATCTTCCTGAGGATACTGCAAGCTTTGGTTATAGAAGATGTAGAAATCAGACCGTGGCTGATCTTGAAGCCCGTTTTCTTCTTGCTGCTGTACACAGTAAAGGGCGCTACACAGACTTCTGAGTAAGGAGTGCTATCAGTGGTCCTTCTTGGCTATGGGTACCCCATCTTCCTCTGAACTCTCAGTTATACTTTCAGGATTCTAGACAAGATATGTCTTCGGGTGCAATAGTGGCATGACTGGTATGAGTGTAACCAAACGCTTTCCAATTCGATGTAAAGGTGACGCCACAGGAGGAAACTCACGTTTGATACTGTAAAAGAGGACAAGAACCTATAGCTGGGGATGTCATGTGGCTTAATGAGGAAGCTACTACTGTTGTCTTACTAAATGATGTGATGTACCTATCAACTTGTCTTATACACAACTGAGTTTATACCCATAGATTATTGCTGTCAGCCTTGGTCAGGGAAGTTTCTTTTTGGCAGTGGCCAAGGGTCACTAGGGAGACTCTGAGTTGTTGAAACTACCAAGGATAAATTGTCATTGCCATGTCATGGCAGCTCAATGCTCAGCAGTAAATAGGATAAAATAGTCATACATTTTATAATCCCCTTCTAAGGCTCACGGAACGTTGTGAGAAAGGAGATCGAAAGAGTTTAAGAGCTAGTAGAAGAAGTAGTGTGTTACACAGCTGTTTTCTCCAGTTTGAATGTAATGTCATCATAGCCTTTTTGAGTCAGAACAATTGTGACCACTCACAAGAATGCATTCAGTAATAGCCCCTCGTGAAAGGAAGGAAAGACTCACCAGACCATCCCCAAGGACACATAAGCAGTTAAGAATGTCTGGGAAAAGGAGACTCTTTGATAAGGTAGCTGTGAGCAAGTTGTTCCTGCTTCTGCAAATAACCCTTTACCCTGCAAATAACCCCCAGTTAACCCACTGATCCACAAAATGGACTGTGATGCTGTCATTTGTCTGGCTTCTGTTGCTCTTTTCTCTGGAGTGAATAGAAACAGATTCCCAAGAGAAAGTGACACACCATGTGGGAGGTGCTCTGCTCTCTGGAGGTTCATGCTGAAGTGTCACCAATGTGTAGACAGATGTGTGTGGGTGCACTTGCTCACGGACATACAGAGAGAAGTGGGTGACTCACTGTGTGGTGAAACCAGAACTTTGGCCTATGGAGTAGGAGTCCCTGGCCTGCATCCTCTGCCTGAGATAATGCAGTTTAGGTTGAGATTGGAGGGTTATACACTAAGAGATCTGCTGCTTGCCCCACTCAGGGCCAGAGCTCTTTGTCACACAACTGTCATCAGCCCATCTTGCAGAGAATATCCCTGAATGTCCCCAAACCTCTTAGAGCAGTCCTGGGCAGGTCTCCAGCTTCACAACATCCCCACCACACCTCTAGATTGGATCTGCTGGTGGCCCCATCCCTCTCCCAGAAGTTAAGGATGAAAGTATTTTTCCCTTCCTTGGAGTCTGGGCCTGTCTGACCCTAGAACTTAATGTGTACTGTTTCTTTCTCCTCAGATTCCTTTGCTGGCCAGGGCTGATGAAATGTCCATAGGCCAGACAATCAGAACCCAACCCTCTTTGCAAGGTGGAGGCCAAAGGCTAGAAAGAAAGGGTGGATGCCCTTCGTGTACTCAGAGGGAAGTCATCTGTAGCTAAACACGAAACAGTCATGCAGCCTACACCACCTCACCCCACAAGCAAATAAGGACCAGTACATGTACCACCCATCATTAGCTGTAGAAAGAGAAGCCAAGCCCACCTGGTGCATCTGGGAGGCTCTTGGAAAGAGCCATTTTCAAAGGCTTCAGGACATTGACTCTTAAGCAGCTGTCCCTGTCAAGTGCAGGTGTGAGGCCAAGCTCCTCCTACAAGGGACAGAGAGACTCTATACACAGAAGGATGTGCCCCACTTGAGATGTGGGAAAAATTGAGAGCTTGGGTAAGACTTGTAAGTGCACCTAGACCTCCCCAAAGCCAGAGCCACCTTCCTTACAGGGCTTGTAAGGGGCACAGAGTTGGTATGTATCCAAGCTGTTAGGAGTGGGAAGGGGTTTAGGTAGGAGTTTGTGGTTACAAATGAGAATGGATGCTTCTCCTAAGTTTTGGTGCCTGTGGCTCTGTGAAGCAGCTTCCTGTTCTCAGACACACACGCACAAAATGGGCATGGTGAGATAGTTCTGCTGGTAGGGCACCACGCCTGGCAAGCTGAATTTGATTCCTGGAATCTGTATGGTAGAAAGAGAGAACCAACTCCCACAAGCTGCGTGTATTGTTGGCAAACACGTGCGTACACACAAGCACACACAGTAAATAAGTTAAGTGGGATTTTAAGATGACTATGAATTTCAACACAGTACATTTCAATGACTCAGTTCCACACGAACTATCTTTTCAGCAGTAATGTAATTAAGTTTGAAGTAAACACAAGATTTTACAGATAATTCTAATGAAAGTAAGCTTTGTAAGTCACCATTTATTTGGAAAATAAAACAGACGGTTCTAAATGTCACACAAATTAAGGAATAATGTGAAATCAACATTAGGGATACTTAGAGAATGTATTACAAATTGGGGGTTGTGGCTGGCACCTGCTATCCCAGCACTCAGGAGGGATGATTATCATGAATCTGGGACATGTGGTGGGACTTTGTCTTAACCAGTAAGCAAGCAAGAAAACAAACAAACAAACAAACAAACAAACAAACAAACGTGAAGCAACCAAGTTGAAATTCAATTGCCAAATGCAATCCCAAGGGTTGAAAGGTGAGACCTTTAACAGCCATCATGGGCACTAGAGCGATGGCTCAGTCTTGCAGGGGTCCTGGACTTGCTTTTTATCAGATGCTATGTGGCTCACAACCATCTGTCACTCCAGTTCCTGGGGACCTGACACCCTCTTCTAATTTCCTTAGACAACGGCGTGTTTTAGGTCTCAAAATGAAAAGGGGCCAGGTAACCAGAATGGTTGGGTTAATTGGGGAAAGGCAGCTCAGCTAGAGAAGTTTAGGGTCCCTTACAACCATACCGTGTAACAGGTAGGAACTGAGGGATGCTGGGAGAACCTGGAAGCCAGGTCAGCTTTGATATGTTAAGCAGGCACCTCAGTTAGCCATTTGTCCCTGGTTTGAGACTAATATGCATTTGGTGCACACACATATACATAGGCAAAACACTCATACATACAAAATAAAATAAGTAAATCTTTTTAAAAGTAATAATAATAATAATAACAACAACAACAACCTCAGTGTTCAGGAATGAGGCAGGGGCCTGATTTCCAGAGTAATTAATGAGGGACTAGGTTTGTTTTCCCTGCAGTGGGCTCCTGATAGGAGGGTAGGCCCAACCCTCTTGTGTTTCTTGCCTCTCCACTATTTCAGGACACACCTGCAGGTCCTTGTCAGATGCCAACAAGCACTTTTCTGAACTTTCCAGTATCAAGACTGAAGTTTTTTTTTTCCTTTATAAATTACCCAGCCTGTGGTGTTCTGTTATAATTTCACAGAGTAAAGTAGTGGTACTTCGAAACTGTAACCTTAGGAGAAGCAAAGAATGAAAACTAATCAGCTAAATATCCAGCCTCAGTGGGAGGAAGAAGAGGAGGCTAGGGGCAGTGACGATGGGAGAAAAGACAGTAAAGGCCTGAACAGACAGATGTCAACCATCAAGTAAAGCTCAACCTGAAGGACCCAGGACAGTTGACTGGAACGTGTTGTCCACAGAACTCATGAGAGGAAAGCTAGTGGCTGTTAGGATGGAAATGAGGAAGTCGACTGATATGGATTTTGGTTGTTTGGTTGTTTGGTTGGGTTTGGTCTGATTTCTATTTCTTTCTATTTCTTTTTCTTTTTTTTTTTCTTTCTTTTTCTTTTTTTTTTCCTTTTTTTTTTTTTTTTTTTGAGACAGTTCCTCTGTGTAGCCTTGGCTATCATGAAACAGAGCAGGCTGGCCTCAAACTCAGAGATCTGCCTGCCTCTACCTCCTGAATTCCTGAATACTGGGATGAAAGGTATGCACCACCATGGCCCATCTGTGTACAGAAGTTTTAAAAGGTAAAAATACCACAAACCGATCAATATTAAATCGCCTTCAAAATTAATGAGATATTCAATTATGTAAAGCAAATCAATTCGTGGGAAATTATTACTTAAATATTGATTCAAGGGGAGAGAGAGGACCTGTAATTCTATGGCCATTATCTCCTCATAAGAAACTCTAGCTGACAGCTGTAGAGTACACAGCAAGTGCAAAGGTTAAGAAGCATCAGGTGTGAAGGCTTTGCCTCCCTCGGCTCACCAAAAAGCAGGGGACAGGTTTACAGATCAAAGGGCCCACCACCATCCATGTCCCTGGAGGTGAAAGCTAACAAAATATTCCCTGAAGCCCTCAGGGAGACCTGGAGGAGGCCAGGCCAACTAGCTTTAGGAGGGCTAAGCAGGCACGCATTTTCATCTGTTCCTAGGCAATGATACCCCACCATACCAACTCCAGAGACCTTGAGTGTGTTTCTTGCCTTGTCACTTCTCCCAAGCTCGCTGTTCTTTCCTGAAGAAGCTACACAAACTGTTTATTCCCTAGCATGTCTGTGTGCACGGCACTAGGCTCCCATGCGCTTTTCCCCCCCTAGTTCATCGGTCTTTTATAACAGGGTCCCTTCCAGCTGAGAACCTGTAGGAGGTGTTATTTGTCTCACACAGGGTGCATAGATGTGTTAAACCAAGTTTGCGAGGAACAGAATATTCCAGTCTTTAACAAACACTTCCGGGGAGAAAAGTGGGAAGTCTCCCCACAAACTACTCTGGGGCCAAAACATTTAAGACAAATTGAGTGAAGACAGAGACCAAGAGCACAGTCCACTCTTCTCCTCATCTCATCTCTTATCATTCACACAGTCGGTCCAGAGCAAATGTTTTCCAATGTGACAATGCTCATTTCCAAGGTGGGGGATTATGGAAGAAGGAAGAGGCAAAAGCTGGAAGTGTCTGCCCATCGCCTTCCTGTGCCCAAGCCCTGCGGCCCCTCTGTAACTATACATTCCCCCATCACAAGAGACCCTGACCAGGGAGGCTACTTTGGGGTTCCACTGTACCCCTCCTCTGTGAGGCAAAGCCTTCCCTGATGGGCCTAGTACTCCACCCATCAAGTAGAGTCAATGGCCGTAGCAAGGAGCCCATTTCATGGAAGGAGAGCTCCAATTTTTACAGACAGGATTAGATCTGAGGCCTGGAGTCCTGGCCGCTGAGGTTACAGCTGAGTGAAGTGGTGAGCTCGCTGTTCCCAGCCTGTCTGGAAGGTAGCACAGACCCAGTTCTGGCCAAGACATACTCCCTTCTAAAGGAAAGGGCATGCTGTTCTGAACAGTGCACCCCTCGCCCCACTCCTGGGTCTCTGCAGACACCCACACAGCTGACACAGATGGCCACCCCCAGAAAGGCCCACCTCGGTACCAGGGGAGGCCCCTGAGATGATAGCCTTCCAAGCTTGAGTGTAGATCCTGGATGAGGTCCTTCCTGGGTGACAAGGAGAGAAAGCCGCAAGGCTCTGATCTGCAGGAGCCAGCTCCCTCCCCCTCCTCCAGGGATTGTCATTCTCCCCTGGAGGCCTGTTGTTGTTCCTGCCCAGCCAGGCCTCTGCAGGGTGAAAGCAGTGGCCAGTCGCACAGAGGGCCACTGTACTCTGGAAGAAATGAAGCCTGGGATGCCCGGGATGCCCGGGATGCCCGGGACTACATGAGGGACCTAAAGATGAGTAGCAGGTGAGAGAGCAAGTGTCGGATGATACCATCTTACCTTTGGTATGCCATATCCTATCTTACAAGGCTCCTTAGAAAGTAGGCAGGGGTGACACAGTGGGGGGCTGGAAGGGGGTCTCCATGCAGAATGGTACTGTCTAGACTCAAAGATTATGTGGCATGGCAGCCGAACACAGACTTTGCTGAAGATGTCTGGCAACAGCAGTCTCCAAGAGAGTCTAGCACACTAGTGTCTGTATCCAGGAGTCCGTGAGAACGGAAATGAGACATGGAAATGCCTATCTCCAGTGCAGAATGCCAACTTGTCTATGTAGCTCCCTCCTCGGTGAGGCAGAGACAACGCTATACTTTATATAAGGGTGGAAACAGCCAGCCAGCCAGCCTTCTATACCACTGCTCCCTTGATCTTAGCTTCTAGAAGTAGACTGTTTGTGAGCTCCTGTCCCATACCAACATGCTGCCAGGACCCCTGTGAGCCCATGAAACTGCTGATGGGAGCCTTGAGTCCTATTGCTGTTGTTTCTGAGGTGCCATAGTACATGGAAGGAGGGCAAATTGCTGTCAGCCCGAGTCCCCATTTTTCCTCCTGCCATGCCAGGATGCACTAGAGATGCATCTTGGGATGCTCTTAAGCCCCAGCACCCTACACAGGACCCTACCCACAGTAGGGATTCCAGTATGAAGTAACCCAAAGTAACCAGGAACACAGGGTAGCTGGGGCTACTGGCACCCTTCCCCCTCCCTTGGTTGTGCCGGCACCTGCTAGTGACTCCCTTTCCACTACTCTCAGGTGTGCTGGCACCTGATAGAAGTTCCAGGAGAGGGTAAGGGCCATCTGTGCACCCAAGTTTCCTGAGAGATCTAGGAAAGCTGTGCCACTAATGCCTCTCCTGCCTAACTGGCCCATGGCAGATCTAACCAGCTCATTAGAGGCCCCTACTGCTGCCCAGCTGTCCCTGCCTTTCTGGCCTGGCCTGGAAGGAAACGAATGAGTCACTGTGAGCAGGTGCCTCAGCCCAGACCTGCAGTCATTCATTAATCTTTGTTTACTCTTTGAAATACTCTAAGCATCACTGTGAGCTTTTCCATCAGATGTGCAGGGTCATCAGGTTGTGTCCACAGCCAGCTGCTGCTGGAGGAAGGCATCCTTAGGTATTTGGCCTTAGGGTCCCTGCCTAACACAGCCAGGTACCTCTCTGTGGGCTCCCCAGCCTTCTTGCACTAGGATGCTGGGCTTTCCTTCTGAAAAAAACAAAAACAGCTTAAACCCAGCTCTACACACGGGCCCCAGACACCCACCGTTGCTAGAGACAGCCAGATGGGACACAACACCCCTACCTGCCTTGGAGGGACTTCCTTCTGTGTACTACCAAGTTTTAAAAATACCAAGGCTTCTGCTTCAAAAGTAATGTCACTTCTTTGTGGAAAAGCTGGAAATAAACCAGGTGTAGTGTCACACCTTTAATCCCAGCACTGGGAGGCAGAAGAAGACGGGGCTGGGGTTTGAGGCCAGCCTGGTCTACACAACAAGCTCCAGACCAGCTAAGGCTACATAGTGAGACCCTCTCTATAAATAGATAGATAGATAGTAAATAAATAAATAAATAAATAAATAAATAAATAAATAAATAAGGCTGGAAATAACTAAGCAGAAGGAAGAACAGACTCTCATATGGAGTCCATCCAGCAGAGCCCTCTTCCAGGGTTCGGTGCTCACCTAACCTTCTAGGCAGAAGCCAAAACATCTAGGAATAACATTTACAGCTTACACTTTTTTTTTCTTGTTGATAGATAAAGTGATCTTGGCAACTGATTACAAAACAACCCTGTGTATTACATATTAAAAATCTACATTTAGAGGCAGAAGCAGGCGGATCTCTGTGAGTTCGAGGCCAGCCTGGTCTATGAAGTGAGTCCAGGACAGCCAAGGCTACACAGAGAAACCTTGTCTCAAAAAACAAACAAACAAACAAACAAAAAAACACTCTACATTTAAAGAAATTCAGAAGATCTGAAAAATAAATATACATCAGAAAAACACACCAGGGAAGTAGAGGTGTGTCTTAGTTACTTTTTATTACTGTGATAAGATATTATGACTAAAGCAACATAGAATAAAGTGTTTATTGGGGGCTTACAGCTTCAGAGGGTTAGAGTCCATGACCATCACGGCGGTGCAGGCAAGCAAGGCGCTGGAGCAGCCGTTGAGAGCTCACACCTTGAGACACAGGAGAATGAACGCTAAGGGGTTTTTAAATGTTAAAGCTTGTCCCGGTGACACACCTCCTCCAAGTCAGCTCGGATGTGCAAGTGCTTGACCTCAGAGGGAGGCACTGAACGAACCTATTCCTGGGGTATGGACCAGGAGCCAAGCCTTGCCTGTCTAAGAAGGGGAGAGTGGTAAACATAGCCTATCTGCTGGGCGGGGAGGACCATGTCAGGATCACTCCTCAAGTGCCACTTCCACAGAAATGCCAGTTGACTCCTTTCCCTCAGGTTATGATGTCCCGCTGTATGTCCTTCAACACTGTCACCCTGACTGGCTCTGCGCCCTGCTTTTAGGTCATCCTCACGCTTCTGTACTTGTCCCCTGGCTCCTGAGCCCTCGAGGGTAGGGACATACCTGCCCTGTTATCAGCTTCTCTCTGCCATACAATGGCCTTCCTTATTTGCTGGGTCACCCTTGCAAGAGCAGGATTGGGCTGTGGAGCTCGGTGTCATTTCTTAGTCCCCCAAGATCTAAGCCCAGAGTCTTAAACTGGAGGACAGTAGGATGGCTGTGGAAGACTGTGACTCTTTTAGAGCCAGGACCATAGCTAGAACCTGTGCCGATGCCACGTGGCTGCTCAGAAGTAGGAGTGGTCCCCAGACAGTTGTCCTGGAACTTGAAAATCCTGAAAACACTTGCAGATAGTTGTACAGTGAGGAGGGACCAGCAGGTACAAGGGCACTCTCAGTACCAAAAGTGTCCTTAGTCTCTGAAGTGGGAGCTGAGTGATAAATAGTGCAGGCTGAAAGACCACTGAGGCACAGAAAATTCAGGAGTCAGAAATACATTTCTCCAGAGGCATGCTAAGTGAATGTCTTTGCTTGAGAAGTCCCTGAGTGCACAGGTTCTGGGCTAGGCACAAGGGAGGCCTAGGCAGAGGCAAGCATGCCCTGTGGGCACCTGCTTCCCTCTCTTGATCAATAATTGGGTCATAGCTCACTGTGGCTCCTAGCAACTATTTTTAAATTCTTCTTTATAGAAATCCTCCTTTATAGAAATTCATTTCACAGAAAAGAGCCAGCGCATCCGAATGAATTTTAGAGATGAGATGAGGCGAACACTTCTAGCTGGAGCCAGAGGTCATTTCATTTAAGGGAAATGTTCTGCCCTTAAGAGGCAGCCAGTACAAACCAGTAACTCCTGTGTTTTTTGTTTGTCTGTTTTTGAGACAGGGTCTCACTATATAGCTCTGACTGGCTTGGAACTTGCTATATAAACAGGCTGGCCTCAAACCTCAACCTCACAGAAATCCGCCTGCCTCTGTCTCCTAAATGCTGGGATCAAAGGGGTATTACATCACCTCTGGTTCAAGAAAAATCTCTTAGGAGTTTGATATTGAGCCTCCGTGAGTGGCTTTCCTGAGGTCTAAACTCGGTGATATAGACAGGAATTTGAGACAGATCTGTGAGCCTATGGGGTTAGCTCAGGGCCACCAGGCAGGCAGGCAGGGATGCTGACACCAATCTTGACCCTTTATGAGAAAGCTGCCACAAGCATGCCACCCTGCCCCTGTGACACACCCTGTCTGAGGGTGGGGGCACACCCTGACTGGGAACTCCCATTGTACTGGTTTGGTGTCTAATATGGACTTACAAGGATTTAAATCCACAGCCGTAGAAGCCAGGCATATCCAAAACAGGGTGCCCGGATGTAGACTGGGCCACACAGCCCCGCTTTGAGGCTGCATCCCATCCTTACCCATCTCTGCTGGTATTCAGGGCAGGGCACTGATCTACCTGCACTTGGCCAGTATGGGGAAGACTAACCCTAGCTGGGGAGGCAGATCATGAAAATTCTTCCAGGAGCAAAGCTAGCTTCCTTTTCAACACCTTCACCCTTAGTGTGCTTGACAAGCTGCTCTTGTCACCAGACAGTGGAGCAGCCGCAGACTGCAGCCACAGGTTCATGCCAGAGTGAAAGCCCCCAGGGGTCACTCAGTTAGTAGAGGAGCTCTCTCCAATCCATCCTCCACCTCTCTGGGAGTTTGATCCCCATTCAATGACTGCACTGAGCCAACCCCTTGCGCGCGCACACACACACACACACACACACACACACACACACACACACACACACACACAAACACACACACCAGGCTTGAGGCTGGGAAAATGGCCCCAATTCCTGAGCCTCAGGACACAGAAGAATGGAGAAGGAGGGGGACACTGTGATGTGCACTATGTGTTCCATAACACACACACACACACACACACACACACACACACACACACACACACACACACACACACACACACACGTGCACAGCAGGGTTGGCTCTAATAGGATGGGTGATTTCCCCTAACTGCCATGCCTGTCATTTCCTTACTGAAACCTACCATTCTCCAGAATCCCAGTATCATTTAAGGATCCAAGACTACTTAAAAGCTGCTGGGCTCCCACCAACATCTGCATTCTGGAAGATTCCCTGGACATCCTCTCCCTCCTGGTAGGAGGCTGCCAATGTGCAAGACCAGACTGGCATCTGGTGCCTGGGCCCAGTGCAGAGAGAGTATGGGATGCCTTATGGTCCTCATGTCTCATGGGCAAATGGCCCAGGGAGGAATGTGGTAGGAAACGTGAGTGGTAGGGCCGTGGAGATCAGTAACAAGCAGAGGCAGCGCGCAGCATACATACATCCTGGGGTCAAGTTCTCTCCTGGCCTTCCTGCTGGGCTCTTGGTCTTGTGGCTCTTTCAGTTCTTAGTCCTCTGATTTCCAAACAGACTCAGAGGCCCCTGGGGACACATTTACTGATCTCACAGAGGGTGAGGGAATGGTTCTTTGAAGCAGGGTCAAGGCAGATGGGACTGACAGCCATTAACATGAAAGCCTGTGGTTATATCCTGAAGATGCTCTCAGAGCCCCGAGTCCAAAAGGGAGGCATGCTGACTGTTAACCCAGTTTCCTCTCCCAGTCTGCCACATGGAGCCTAGACCCAGACTAGGCTGAGTCTAACCATCCTGGACTGGCCTGTGTTCATGGTAGGCCTAGGTTGGGGTCCTCCTGTGCTGAGCCCATCCCACTATAGGTGTGGCATCCTTCCTTGGGCAGGTGGCCTAGGCTAGCTAAGTAGGAGCCTGGGGCCAGCTAGCAAGTAGCATCCTCCATGGTTCCTGCTGCACCTTCTCAGCTGTAAGTTCCATTCCTGGGTTGCTTTCAGTTGAGTGTTTCTATCATGGCAACAAAGAATAGAGCACTGTACTTTGCATCTTTGACATTTACAATGCTTAAACATCCTGGGCTTGGAAGCTGGGAGGGGCAGGTGCCCAAGGAACTCAACAGAATCAGTTGAGATGCACAGCTTCTCTACCCGCGGTGGCCCCTGCATCACCTGAGCCTCACAGCCTCCTTAAAGTCTTGGAAGCCCAAGGAGCCCAAGGATTATGGAGTCTTGTGCCACTGACCCTTGAGTGGAAGAAGTTCTTTCATTCAGGGTGTGTGTGTGTGTGTGTGTGTGTGTGTGTGTGTGTGTGTGTTACTGTAGATGAGACCCAGGGCTTTGGATATTGGGTTCCATCCCTATCCCAAACACACCCAATAATTATTAGAACTCAAAGGCTTGCTGCAAGCATATCAGACAGGCACAATCAGTGTCCACTATGTCCAAAGAAAACTCTACATGGGGGTAGAACTGACACAGGCCACAGATGCCGGACCAGGGAATATGAGACAGAAAGTAGACTCATTGCTGCCTAGGGCTGTTCTTTGGGGTGATCTAAATGTTCTACAAATGACTGTGATGGTTTCTGGGTTGGTAAATTTCCTCGAACCCACTGGACTCCACACCAAAGGCTGGTGGGCTGTGTGGGAAGTGAACTGTCTCAACAGAGCTGTTTTTAAAAGATAACACTGCAAGGAAGACCTTTCTCAGACAAGTCTCAACCACAGTTGAGGGAAGAGGTAGATTCCATCAGGATCAGGCTGTCTTCAAGGCTGGGGGAATGGCTGCTATGATGGGGTACCCAGAGACCACTGCTTTGAGGGGGGCATCCCCCCTCTCTCTATGCTGTTGAGATTCCTGGTCGGCTTCACCTTAAACAAGGCCCCTTGTAGATCTCACCTAATTCTATCCCCAGCAAGTCACAGCCTTTGAGTGCTCATCGCTCCTTTTCTCTGCCCCCTCCCCACCTTGCCACAAAACTTGTGAGCTCCAGACACTGCACAGGACAGGGATGACAAAGGATTCTTGGAGCCGGGCGTGGTGGCTCACGCCTTTAATCCCAGCACTCGGGAGGCAGAGGTGGGCAGATCGCTGTGAGTTCGAGGCCAGCCTGGTCTACAAAGTGAGTCCAAGACAGCCAAGGCTAACACAGAGAGACCCTGTCTCGGAAAAAAAAAAAAAAGGATTCTTGGGACCCTCACAATACAGAGACCACACAGAGTCCATGGCAAAGGACCTCTGATAACCCTCAACTGTTAGGAGAAAGATGCATCAGGAACAATTCTGAGGGCTCCAGGTCTTCATCCAGAAACAGATTGTACCATGGTCACTCACGGAAGATTCCAGAGAGAACTTCCAACAGGAGTGCATTCTGATGCTCTGGGCTGCCTGCCCATTACATCCTCTTTTGGACTCCAGAGTGCTGAGTCTTTAAAGGCAGGGACCCTGAGTCCCTGGAACCCCCTTGGTTGTTGCCAGCTACGAGAGATTTTTCTTCCTAGCCCCTCTAGCCATTGCCTGGATTGCTCAGGGCCTCTGGACTCTGTAGAACACCCTTCTAAGGAAGTCTAGAAACAGTGTGCTCAGCTCCTTCTCATGCTGCCCATGGCTTTAGCCACCGAAGGGCCGCATGGTAGCTTCAAGCCTCAAGCCTTGCTTCCCTGGCTCGTCTTACAGAGGTCACACAGTGACAGGAGGGGCCAGAGTTATGGAGGGCTGTGAGGCCCATTCTCAGTGGGCTTGGCACTCTGTTCTCTATAAGGAACTTGGGCCAGCACCCTGAGCTCTGCTCTCAGTAGCCAGTGGGGCAAATGGATCCCTCCTGAGCAGAGGCAGGCATGGCTTCTAGCTCCCTCCTTTTTCAAAGCTCGGGAAGCACGTGATGCTGATGCAACAGTTATTCTATAGCTCGAGTTTGTTCATCCAAGGGCAGGGTGTCCCCATTGTAATTAGGTGGCTGACATTTAATTTGCAAAGATATTAAAAGGCATCCCGGAGGAGGTCCCTGGGACTCAGGGCTGAGGAAGGGAGGCTCCCGTGGCAACCCTTAGAAAGAGGGCATCTGAGGAAGTATAGCAGCAAGCCATGCGCTGTCCTGAAGGCTGGCTTTCAGTCAGTCGCCTTTTGCTGTGTCAGGTTGAGGAGGTGCAGAGGCCTATCTCTCTGAGCTCAGGAAGGGCTTCTGAAGGTCTTCCAGGCTGTCAGAGGCCCTGACAATGCAATAAGGAGCGCTGCAAGCCGGTAACAACTCAAGCCGGCATGGGACTCCCACTCCATCAAGGATGGACCAAAGTTTTTGAGTGTAGTTGACTGACTGTCTACTACTCCCACCAAGCCTCTCCCTGAGGACACACTCCTCTCACTGTGCGTTTACCTTTGGCGCACCACTCCTATCCCAGCCCACCTGTCCAATGAAATATTTCCTTTCTCCCCCTCCCCATGGACAGGGTTTCTCTGTGTAGCCTTGGCTGTCCTGGACTCACTTTGTAGACCAGGCTGGCCTCAAACTCACAGAGCTCCACCTGCCTCTGCCTCCCAGAGTGCTGGGATTACAGGCATGTGCCACCGCTCCTGCCTTCTAATGAGTTCGTATCACGCAGAAGGAGGGAATGGCCCATCAATTAAGGATGAAAACAGTATCTCTTCTGCTGATATATGTGAGCCATTAGGTGTCTTCTAAGCTCTTTCTCAAGACAATTCTCCTGACCTGGGATTTTAGACTGTATAAAAAAAGGAGGAGTGCCAGGCATGGTGTCATACACTTTAGACTCACGACTAGGGAAGCAGAGGCAGGTAGCTTGGTCTACATAGAGAGGTCAAGGCCATCCAGACCTACACTGTGAGACCCTGTCTCAATAAATGAATACATAAATACATAAGTAAATATGAGAAAGTAGACTGAGCACAAATATTTATCAATCTCTGTTTCCTGACTGTGGATATAATATGATCAGTTGCCTTAAGCTCCTATAGCCGGGCCTTCCCATTGTGGTGAACTATACACTCAAAGTGAGACAAAACAAAACAAAACAAACAAACAAAACCTATAAACAACTTTCTACCTCAAGTTGCATTTTATCACAGCACCAAGAAAAACAATTAAGATGAAAAGCTGCCATCAAGAAGCGGAACTGCTCTGGGAGGCAGAGGCAGGGAGATCTCCATGAGTTCGAGGCCAGCCTCGTCTACAAAGCAAGTCCAGGACAGCTAGGGTCACACAGAGAAACCTTGTCACACACAAACACACAAAAAGTGGAGCTGCTATGAAAAACTTGACACCTCCCCCTGCCCCCTGTTGCTCTTAGACCGTAGGAACTGTTATGTAGATAGAATGTGGAAGAGTTTGGTAGTTTGGCATAGGAAATGCCATGGTATGTGTGAAATAGAGCTTTATGAGCCATTTTGGTGGAAGTTTGGAAGACAAGAATGATAAAGAAACAGACTGTGGAGGCTCAGTTCATGAGTTGGTTTTTTTTTTTTTTTAGGGGACCAAGGACTCTATGAGAACCAGAAATGGGCCATTCATGTGGTATTTTGGCCAAGAACCTGGTTTCATTCTATCTGTTTTCTGAGAACTTGAGCGAAGTAGAATTTAAAGGCAATAGACTAATGTGGTTGGCAGAGGAAATTTCAAGACAGGAAAGCATTCAGTCTGGTGCTAAGAAAGCAACTATACTTACTAAAGCGAAGAATAAGATAAACCTCCCGGGCTGCACTGGGACGGCAGGAAAGAGCCCAAGGGCAAAATTCCCCTTATTGGAGGTTTTATCTTGTGAAAGAGGTTCTCTAATTTGGCTTGGTTTGGTTCGCTTTGATTTGGTTTTTTGAGACAGGGTTTCTCTGTGTAGCCTTGGCTGTCCTGGACTCACTTTGTAGACCAGGCTGGCCTCAAACTTGCAGAGATCCGCCTGCCTCTGCCTCCTTGAGTGCCGGGATTAAAGGCATGCGCCACCTTGCCTGGCTAGTTCTCTAATTTTTGAAGGCCACTGCCTAAGTAAAATTTTGCCTCGGAGTCAGCACAGAAAAGCTGATATAGCTCTGGTCCAAGCCATCCGCATGAGCTGCTTTTTCTTTTTCTTTCTTTCTCTCTTTCCTTTTTCTTTTTCTTTTCTGTTTTTGTTGTTGTAGTTGTTGTTGTTTTGGTTTGGGTTTTTTTTGTTTTTTTTTGTTTTTGACAGGGTTTCTCAGTGTAATACCCCTGGCTGTCCTGGAACTCTCTTTGTAGACCAGGATGGCCTTGAACTCACATCAATCACTTGCCTTTATCGCCCAAGTGCTGGGATTAAAGGCGTGCGCCACCACGGCCTGGCCTAGGAAGTGGTTTTACTCTTCTAACAGACTGTCCTTCTTTGGACACTGACAACTGGGGACAGTGTAGCATCTGGAGACAGGTCTGGAGATGCATAGGCAGGTAGTTAAGGGACACAGGCACCACCTAGCAGCAGCCATGGTTTGTGTGTGTGTGTGTGTGTGTGTGTGTGTGTGTGTCCCTCTTCTTAGACACCAGGCTCGCTTCCTTATTCTCTTGTTAAGGGCCAGTGTCCTCAAGCTGGTAGTCCCAGCCAGGTCATCCTGTACATTATGACCAAATGTTGGACAGTGCTGGGGTAAGCCCCATGTAAGGACATCCTGTGTCCACTGGTGACCTGACTGCTCTATCTTGTGGCAAACAGCAGCACCGTCCATGTAAGCCAAGAAGGAGAGCAAATGGCTGAAGGCTCAGTGGCTATTTTTCATCTGGATGGAAGAGATGAGGGGACAAAGGAGGACCACGAGGCCAGCTGCAGCTCCATGCTGCACAGCACAGCATGTTTCTACTCAGCACATCTTTCCCACAGGAGCTTATCTTCTATCTCAAAGAGGCCATGCCATTAGAGTTGTGTTTTCCCTTGTGTGGGTGTAGGGGCGGGGCAGAGTCCTTACCGTCAGTGGAATCCATATCAATAGCTCCCCTATGATCCGTGCAGATGGGGCTTCACTGCTCTATCAGTTTATCTTTGGGCAGGTATTCTAACTAGGGTCCTATGAATTCACTAGATGCTGCCACCCTGGCTTGGCCATTTCTGTTCTTTGAGAATCCCAGGAAATCTGTTGAACCTTCGGAAGTACCAGGGCCTCGTAGTGTCTTGGTCTGAGCCCTCTTGGCCTCCCCAGCTATGATTTAGTAAATGGTACCCTAATGCCCCACCCATGTAGGCTGGGGATATTGATATACAGCTTCATAGGATGTTGACCTGAGGTTCATTGAGTCTTGCTGGAGATTTTATGAGAAGAAGAAGAAGACAAGACAGGCTTTCACAATGCAACCCACTCGGGGTGACCCTGTCTGAATGCTCAGGGCCAAACCTGCAAGGTTCACAGGGTCAGGTAGCCTGATACCTCCATCTAAAAGGACTCTACGTAGTTAGCCTGGATGTCTCAGGCCCCACTGCGACCCTCAGATCGCCTCATGAAGTTGGACGTGCCCTGGCATTGGCCTGTGTGATGCTAGGTTCTCCACGGTTCTACAGGGATTTAATGGGTATGTTAGGCCTTCTCACTGCTGTGGCCAAAATATCTGACTTAAGCAGTGTAATTATGTTGGCTCACAGATTTGGAGGGTTCAGTCCATGTTTATTTGCTCCCATGAGCTCGGGCAGGTCATCACAGCACTGGGAGTGGGTGGTAATTCTCTAACCCTTGGCAAACAGGAAACAGAGAAGACATGCTGAAGTGAGCTAGGTAATACACACTTTTCAAGGACACAATGTCAGTGACCTGACTCCTTCAGTGCAGCCCCTCTCCCTAAAGTTCCCACCATGTCCCAAAGTAGAACCACCAGCTTACACACCAAGTATTTAACACAGGAACAAAAAGGAAAACCTTTTCTATTAAAACCTAACAATTGCATTTAGTGGAGGACTGGCTGCAGCTGAGGTATGTCAGGCGTGCATGACAGCTGTGTCCACGTCCTGTGGTTTGCAGGCCCTGCCTAGGCCCTGGCTTCTCCCGGAGAAGCTTTTGATTAGCTATAAGGTCCTGGAGCTAGCTTTGATGCCCAAGGGCCTGGAGGGCAGAGAGTGCTATGGGGGACACCTCTCCATGCCTTTCCCTGCTCCTGCAGGGCTGCAGAGCCACAACAGGAGATAGTGGTAAGAGGCGTAGGAAGCTGGACAAAAGAGGCGGTGGGACCTGGGAGTTGTCCGAGCACCATGGAGGGAAAACCCAGAAGATGAACCTGTAAATCGATGTTTCTTCAGTACCTCTTTCGCAATGCGGGCAGATGGGCTGCATCTGCGGGGTAGGCAGCTGGTGAGCAGGCCCCTGTGTATCTGTGCATCTACAACCTGGCCTGAAGGATGCTTTACCTTTGGGCCCCTGGTCTCCTGAGGGGTGTTGCGGGAGACAGGGGCATAACCTCCTTTCCGGTTCCCTTCTTCTTGTCCTACCCTTCACTGCCCAGCTTCAGTGCCCAGCTCCAGGGCTGTGGTCTGGGGATCCCATCACCCCCTTAGCCCCACTTTGGGGCCCAGAAGCTAAGTGGGCTGCCAAAGAGGGCCCTCCTGCTTCTTGCTAAGGAAGCAAGAAGCAAGGCATCTCCAGCTTCAGTTGCCACTTTGTCCGAGAGAGGCACACCAGGAACTACACAAATTAGGCCTAAATATAGCCAGGGCCTTAATGTGCGGTGTGCCCCAGCAATGTAGGCACCAGTGGTTTGGCAGCAACGATCAAGCTGGTCTTCCATGAACTCCTCCCAGGATGCTTTTCAGTCAGTGAAGGGTGTGCCCTCAATGTGGCCTTGGTCCCTTGGCAGCTTCCACAGCCCAGATTCTTGCCGATACACTCCACAGTGCTGGGGGGGGGTGGGGGGTGAGGAGCTGGATGGGCCTGTCCTGCAGCCCACAGAAATCCCAGACATTTTTTTGGTCACTCTGGCTGGGGTCAGGGGAGTCGAGGTCAGGACAAAGCAGGCGGGGCGGGGGGGATGTTCCTATATAACTGTGCAATAGTCCGTTTACTGCTATCTGATGGGGCCCCTGAATCAAGATGCAGTGTGAATGGGGAAAGAAGGAGCTTTACTAACAGCAAGCCAGCATGTGGGATGGCTTCAGCTTCAGGGTTGATTGAAGGGACTTGCCTCTCGTGTTTGTTGTAGTTAACTGTCTGGCCAGCGCCCTTCCAGGTGTGACTCTTTATTGTGACATAATGACAGGAGGTTCCTAGGAAGGGAGGGTTGGTGTTTCTGCAGAACTTCGATGTGCAGTTATTCATCAGAAGACAGATTCAGGGTATGAGGTGTGCTCCATCAATAAACGGCTTGCTTTGCAAGCATGAAGGTCAGAGTTCAAGCCCCCAGAACCTGTGCATGGTGCTTTGGGTGAGATGTCGCCCATAGTCTCTGGCATTTGAAATGCCTGGTCCCCAGTTTGTGGTGCTGTTTGGGGAGGTTTAGGAGGAAGAGCATTGCTGGAGGAAGTGTGTCATTGGGGGGGGTCTTTGAGAGTAAAAAGCCTTCCCCATTTCCATCTGTCTCTCCCCCCCCACCTCCTCCCGCTTTGTGCTTATGGCTCAGGATGTGAATTTGCAGCATTCTGCTCCAGCTGCCTTGTCTGCCTGCTGCCTCTGCCCTGCCGTTATGAACTCTTAGCCCTCTGCAACCGTAAGCCAAAATAAACACTTGTACACGTTGCCTTGGTCATGTCGCCTCATCACAGGCATAGAGAAGTGGCCAATACACCATGTAATTAAAAGGCAGTCTTGGTGCCAGGCACTTGTAATCCCAGTGCTGGGGGAAGAAGAGATGGGCAGATCCTTGGGAATTGTTGGCCAGCCAACCCAGCCTAGCTGGTTACAACAGTCCGGTGAGAGACTCTGTATCAGGAAAATGTGGACAGCACCTGTAACAAGAAAGTTGTCAGTTGTTTTCTGGCCTCTACATGTTCCCTCCCTCCCTCCCTCCCTCCCTCCCTTCCTCCTTCCCTCCTTCCCTCCCTCCCTTCCTTCCTCCCTCCCTCCCTCCCTCCTTCCCTCCTTCCCTCAATACCCCTATCTCTCTGTCTATCTATCTATCTATCTATCTATCTATCTATCTATCTATCTATTTCTTGTTCTTGTGTGTGCGCACACACAAATAAACTTTGGCGAGTAGCTAGTCCCACTGAAGAACAGGCAGGAATGAGGAGAAGCTTTTGAGAACTGGGTAGAAGAGGCCTCATGAGCACTCGCTCCAAGCCATCTCTGTGGGCACAGGTCAGCCACAGGAGCAGGATGGCCCCAAAATGTAGGGGCCCAGGTAATTCCCTCATTCTTCATCTATCTACAGATACAGTGAGTATGTCAGGAGGGCTCATTTGTCTCACCTCCTGGAGTCCTCGGCCGCTAGGGGGAGCAGATAAATCATGAGGTGGCATTCCAAAGAAGTGGGCGCTGATAACTCCAGGCTGAGAAGGAATGGGCTCCAGGTGGGTTGAAGGTCAGAGATAGATAAGAGAGGGCACAAAGGGAAGCCTGGAGTTGCCTGATGTCGGAACTGATCCTCCAAAAGGCTGGGCAGAGCCTCGGGTAGAGAAGGAGAGTTTTAGGGGTGACTAGAAGTGGACCAACCACAGAGGTAAGACATGAGGAGGTACTGGGTGTGGCTCAAGGGGTCAAGTGGACAGAGATGACAAGAAGAGGAGCACTGGTAGGGTTGGCCATCAACCTGAGGGGCATCAGGGACAATCCTGAATCATCTCCTAGTATACCCACATCCTCATCCCTCAGTGCACCTGCATAGGGAAAAGGTAGTCAGCTCCCCAGTGAGTGAATACGTGAGGGTCTCTGAGCATTGCCCGCTCCTCACCAGGCTGCTGGAAACCCCATTTGCTCTATGAGTCCTGATGCTGTTACTGTGACCATCTCTCTGTTCTGGGCATGCACGGTGGGATGGGGGCTCATCCTTGGGTGACAAGAGGGAGTGATGGCAGCCTCAGTCCAAGGCCTTTCCAGCTAAGAACCTAAGTAGTGACTTTGGCTAGTGCTGGGTTAAGGCCTAGGTTTGGGAACATATCACAAGCGGAGCAGCTGACAGCCGCAAAGGTTGCTGCTGATTAATTCTTACCCAGCAAAATGCCACCGGCTGTCAGACACACAGCTCCTCTGTCTGCAGTAGCAAATAGCTTATTGATCACCAGCAGGAGCTCACTGAAATCTAAAGAGCATCCTCGAGGGCCACACCATAGAAACAGCAAGCAGCCAGGGCGGGGGCCATAGTGTCCCAGCTTAGACTCATAGACTGAGGACTGAGGAGACTCAGGTGCCCATTCTGGGACCTGGATTCCTGGGACACTATCTAACTGGATTCCTGGGACAATATCTAACTGGAGGTAGGTGCAGCAGGGGGGGAATTCGATACTTTGAACCCAGGTGCTTGATCTGCAATGGATGCCACATATCAGCAAGCATGGTACTCCTCCCAGAGCGTGGCTCTCAACTACTCCTGGGAGGGAGACTTTCCTCTCCCAGTTTTTGAAAGATTGATAGATGTTGGGATGCTGACTCACAGACACCTACCCCTGTTAGGTGGGTCAGGCCTCCTGCCTCCAGGATGAACAATCAGGAGACACGCAAGCATGCACACAACACATTCCCATATGGCAACATGCACCCGTGTGGAGGACACATTTGCATATGCCAACACAGGCAGGTACACAAGTTTTCACACCCATCTTACATGTATGCATTCACACTTGTTCACATGTACATATATGTATATATAACTAAGTGTGTACAACCCATACACACGTGTATGCCCAATATAAACTCATTTGGAGCCAGTGAATGATTCTCTATCATACTAGATAGAGGATATTACAACAAAACTTATGATGAAAACATTTATAGGTATTTTATAGCAGAGAGATATTTTTTTAAATGCCTGCTTTGTGTTTTAATTAAAATTCAAGAAAAAAAAACGGACTCATGGCACAAAAAGATAAATAAGATGTCTTCATAAACTAAGATTTATTTTTAAGCAGAGATGCTGTCTACATGTCAGGTAAGAATGAAGAGTTTGACAGGAAAGATTTCAGAGGAACGTAATCTAGAGGAAAGGACATCTGTGTAGATACGGGATTTAGAAGTGTATTCCTGCTCTTCAACGTTGGCAGCTGAGAAATGACACCAGAGAAAAGATATCAGAGAATGGATACTCCTGTCTCCAAAACCAAAACCAAACAAAGCAAAAAACAAGTCAACAAAACACACACTAGTTATTTTACCACATTTAGATTTTTTTTTAATAAAAAAAGATGTATTTATTATGTATACAATGTTCTGCCTGCAGGTACCCCTGCAGGCCCAGAAGAGGGCACCAGATCTCATTATAGATGGTTGTGAGGCACCATGTGGTTGCTGGGAATTGAACTCAGGACCTTTGAAAGAGTAGCCAGTCCTCTTAACCTCTGAGCCATCTCTCCAGCCCCCATATTTAGATTTTGTTGTTGTTGTTGCTTTGATTTTTGAGACAGGCTCTCTCTACATAGCCCTGGCTGTCAAGGAATGCTCCTTGTAGACCAGGCTAGCCTTCAATGTACAGAGACTGGCCAGCTTCTGCCTCCCAAGTGCTAGGATTAAGGTGTAAGCCACCACACCCTACATGTTTAATTTTTAAAATTTTGTTATGGTGTATTTCTGTGCACACGTGATTGCGTGCACATGTGTGCTGTGGCAGTCTTGTTTTTGGAGATGGTTTCTCCTTTCACCTTTATGTGAGTCCTCGAGATAGAGCTCAAGTCAGCAGGCTCGCTTGCTAAACACCTTTGCCCTCCGAGCCATAGCATGGGCTCCCATTTGACTCCTTAATAATTTAAGTTTTACAATTTTGAAGATTGCAATTCTCCACTAAAATTTTCCACCTTTCCACTACTTGATCATCTCTCCCTCAATTTCATTGAACTGTTTCTTTAGGTTGTGTTAAAGTCTGGTATGTTGATTTGTGTTGGCCCAACTTCTATTGTCTCTGTTCTCTTAAAGATGAGTCATAAAAAAATCACTCATAGTTGCCCCCACCACATCTGTAATCATTTATTGCATTTGCACTATGTATGGAGAAGGAGTGAGACCCAGGGGGCATTAGCTTTCACTAGTGAGGGTCCCTTGTTCTCATGGGGAGGTGGGATAAGGACCCATCATTTTAGAACAGAGCCTGGTGAGGCAGTTGACAAAAGCTGCAGCTGGCCTGTCTGAGAGGGACTAAGGGTGTGCAAGGTGCATCTCTGCCTTGCAGAGATTCCCACAGCATGCTCCAGCTTCCTTCTCTTATTTTGTTCTCTATGAGGCTCTTGGCAGAGATCAGAATTTGAAGCACCCAAGGAGCTTCCTCCCTGACAGATAGGGTGGCTAGAGATGACACGCTGCCCTTGGATACCTTAAGCAGCACCCAACCTCCCTAGCAGTGAAACTTGCAAATGTCCCTAGGAAAGCCAAGCCTGAGATGGAGCCTTGGTCCCCCAGACTAGCTATTCCGCTAGAGGAAGCACTGGTAGATTTAGTGGTTTCTCTTTCTAGAAGATCCTTGCTAGGCCAAACTGATGCTCAGCCAGTACAGGAGGGTGAGTGGTAGGTAAGTGGGTGGCTGTGGGGGAGTGGTGGTGACGATGTGGTAGCACAGAGGGACAGACAATTCGTCTCGAAGGAATCTTCCTGTCCACAACCTTTGTGGCTTGCACAGCTGTGGGTACCTTAGGAGGAGTTACTGTTGCATCTTGTCTGCCTATTTTCAGAAACAGTGCCTGCCATGTCCACTGTGCCTTGCTTTGAGGGGGATCCTCTGTGCACCTCTTTGCCTGTCACTCATTGGTCCCCTGGCTCCCTCCCTAGCATCAAATGTCTTTCTCCTTGGCTCTGCCACCCCTGCTTGGTGCTTCTGGGTCTGTTTTGTGTTGCTTGCTTTGCTTGTCAAAGTAAAGAGTTCTGGCTTAATTATTTTTTACTTCAGAATTTTAAAGATTTTTACAACTCCTAAGTTTTAGATCAATTTAAATTATAGTTTAGCTGTGTGCTGGGCGAAGTCCCAGGCCCACTCTTCGGTGGCCAACAGGCCCTTGTGTTGGCTGCATGCAGAGTAGGCTTGGTAATGGAAGAACTGAGGGACAAGGGAAATTGAGAGGCTGGGTCTTTTCTTTCTTGACACCTGTATCCTCCACCAGGCCACTTTGGCTGTACTTGCCTTTCAGTACAGACTGCAACCCCATAGGACTGCCCCTGGGCAGTCCATGCTGAGAAAGTCCTATACTTCCAGAGCTCTCCTGGCTCCCTCAGGCTAGGCCCCAGCGCCACTCCTGGTTCTTCCCCAACCCCCACCCTGGCCTGAAGATCAGCTGTGTCCTCCTGCCTTCAATAAGCCCCACCCATACTGTGGAATGACCCTTTATTGCCTGCACTGCAAAGTGCCTTTCCCGAGAACTGTACAAGGAATGCACAGGAATATCTCTGGGATCGTTATTTAGATAATTATGGGATAGTTCATTATTTGGAGAAAAATGAAGTTATGTTTATTCCGGGTGGAATAAAGAATAATGATGATGATGATGATGATGATGATGATGATGATGATGATGATACAAGGGAGAACTCTCACACACATAAACTCTGCGTGCACAGAGCTTTATCCTCAAGCCTTGCTTTCTGAGTCACAACCTTTTATTATGCAGCCCAGGTTGGCCTTGAACTCTGAATCTTCTTGCTCCAGGCTCCCAAGTGCTGGGATTATCTCCCTACACCGAGACTAATACAAACTTCTAAGCATAAGCCTAAAGAAGAATCATCAAAGAAAAATACCGATAAATGTAAGTGGTCGTGATTTTTAAGAGAAACATCCAAAAATCCCTTCAGTAAATTAGCAGCCAAATGACAAAGAGGAGGGAATATTTGCAACAGATGTAAGACTCTGAAACCAATAAAAAGACAAATGTCCCAGGGGAACGGAGAAAGAGCAGGAAGAAGCAACAGAAATAAATGAAATGTCACTCTCTGGTCACAAAGCCACTTCTGTGAAACCAGTTACAGCTGGTCACAGTCAAGCCCTCCTGAGTGGTTCATTGGCTCTGCTGGATGCCCCTTTACTGAGGACTCTTGGACCCTCCTGTTTAGACTGTGCCCAGATTTTCCAAAAGGCTCATTAACATAGTTTCCTAAGCAGACAGGCAGTTTCCCTTGGTGACAAAGAACAGGAACCTGCTGGAAGTCAGAACACAGACAATGTTCGCAGTCAGGCTGCCCCTGGCCTGGCGAGACTCAGACATCCCAGGCCTCTGTTCATCCTGGCCTGAGCCTCTCAGCTTTGCAAGGATGCCCTTTCTACCCCAGTGGCCTCACAGCTCTCTGCTTCTGGCAGTTAGTTTAGCTCTTTCTGCCTAGAGGCTTTAGCACTAGCTCCGCCTTCCACTTGAGCAGTCGCCTCAGGTTGTGCACTATCAGTTCTTTGCACTACCAGCTCTTTGCACAATTGCACTTTATTCGTTTTCCTTGATGCCCAGGTGGGGAACAGCTTGACCAGATACCTGCCTGGCTTTCTCTGAAAGCCTGCATTCTCCCAGTGGGAGGAGGCTATGCTGGTGGCTGATCTTGCCTGTTACAATTTGGTCAGCTTCCTTGCAGGGCCAGGAGCACAGGGTAATTTTGAGGACTCTGCCTAGTCCAATTACCACCATAGCATGAGGCAAGTATGGATAGCCCAAATAGCAAATATACTTAATGTAGGTTAATGTAGTTAGGGTTTCCATTGCTGTGAAGAGATACCATGACCATGGGACAACTCTTTTCTTTCTTACTTTCTTTCTTTAAGATATACGTATTACATATACAATATTATGCCTACAAACCAGAAGAGGGCACCAGATCTCATTATAGATGGCTGTGAGCCACCATGTGGTTGCTGGGAATTGAACTCAGGACCTCTGGAAGAGCAGTCAGTGCTCTTAAACTCTGAGCCACCTCTCCAGCCCATGACAACTCTTATAAAGGAAACCATTTCACTGGGGCTGGCTTACAGTTCAGAGGCTTATCCATTATTATTATGGCCGGAAGCATGGCAGCATGTAGGCAGACATGGCAGCTAAGATCTGAGGGCAACAGGAAGAGAGAGAGGCACTGGGCCTGGCTTTAGCTTCTGAAACCTCAATGCTCACCCCCAGTGACACACTTCCCCCAAAAGGCCACACCACCTAATAGTGCGATTCCCCATGGGCCTCTGGGGGTCATTTTCACTCAAACCACCACAGAAGGTGAAAGGTCAAGGGCAGACCAGAAGGTCATAGCTATTATATCGCTATAACTCTTAACAGCTTTACTTTTTTTTTTTTATTTGGTTGGGGGTTTGTTTTTGCTTTTGTTTTTGTTTTTTGAAACAGAGTTCTCTGTGTAGCCTTGGCTGTCCTGGACTTGCTTTGTAGACCAGGCTGGCCTTGAACTCACCCCGATCCACCTGCCTGTGTCTCTTGAGTGCTGGGATTAAAGGCATGCATCACCATGCCCAGCTAGCCTACTTTCTTTTAACTTTTATTTTTTTAATTCAATTTTCAGCCTTGTTGAGGCCCCCTCCCTTTTTTCCTCCCAGTGCCACCCTCACACCCCTCCCCCATTCCCTATCCTTTATCCTCAGAGAAGGGGACCCCTCCCCGTGGGTACCGATGCATCCTGGTACATCAAGTTGCCGCAGGACTAGGCACATCCTCTCCCACTGAGGCCAGACAAAGCAGCCCAGCCATGTGAAAGGGATCCAAAGGCAGGCAACAGAACGGTTCTGCAGTTCTCTTCTATTTTACAAATTTTTTATACTATCGATAATTCAGTCTATCATTAAATAACTCAGGAAACATCATTGTATAGGAAAACTTTAAAGCACGGTATGTTTTCATCTGAGCAAACGTCTATCAAACAAAGAGGTCAGAGCCTGGTGTAGGCAGATTGAGGGAACCCTCTGGCCCCCTGGGCCTGCTGATCATGGCATGAGAGCCGACCTGACCTCAAATGTGGCTCTGTGACCACAGAGCCTAGGCTGACAACTCCTTCCTGAGGGTCCACAAACAGGAATATCAGTGTCCAGGTCAGGGTGCCAAATCTGCAGAGTTTTTGAGACACTTGTGGTTTGGAGATAGCCCCTACCTGCTCACCACACTATCAAGCCTATCTGTGAGGCAGGAAGAAACTCAGAGGATAAGGGGCTGGCATGAGATCAGCCGGCTCAGAGGCTCCCTCTGCACAAAGCTGCAGCAGCTGTTGCCTCTTCTAGCCAGGGAAGCAGCTGCAGCACCAGGTGCCCTCCTGAGCTCCCTTCCCCTCATCTACTTCCCTAGACATCTTCCTTTCCTCTTGTTTTAGACACACAACAGGAGAAGTGGCACAAATGATCATAGGCACACCTGTGTGTAGGATAAAATGTCAACACTAGTGCCTTTAGAATGGACTAAAAGTACCCATTTTTCCATGGGTGTCTATGGGGCAAGAGTTAGGCATTGTTAAGGCAGGATTGAATACTGGTACAAATCACTGGTATTGATAATATGAGGTTTTTTGTTGTAAGCACCCCTGTTAATGTTTATTTTTCCTTTAAATAAGCTTTAGATGTTAAGGGATGGGACCTAACCAGTCTCTCTGTGTCTCTGCCTCTCTGTCTCTCTGTCTCTCTGTGTCTCTGCCTCTGTCTCTCTCTGTCTCTCTGTCTCTCTCTGTCTCTCTCTGTCTCTCTGCTCCCCCCCCCTCTGCCCTTGCAGACTTGAGCTAAAGACTATCAGCCAAGCAGCCAGCTAGACTGCCCCATGCTAGCACCAGATGTTTTATATACTCCACAGATGCTAGGAGGAAGCTACTCCATAATTGCAGCTGCTTGCTGCCAAAGCACAATGCCAGTTCCTGGAGGTCACAGCTCCAGCTACAACTGTTTCCAGCATTTTGCCATCACAGGCCTCAGAAAACTCTCGAGACTCTTCAGCCTTTTCCAGACCAAAGAGGGAGCTGTGTTGGTTAATTTTGGGTCAATTTGACACAAGCTAAATCCATTTGGGAAGAAGGCCTCTCAATTGAGAAAATACCTCTATAAAATTTGCCTGTAGGTAAGTTTTTACTGTGCTTTCTTCATTAATAGTTGATGTGTGTGGGACTAGCTCACTGGAGGCAGTGCCACCCCTAGCAAAATAGTCCTGGATGATAAAAAAAAAAAAAGAAGAAGCAGGCTGCAAGCTTGTCAGCACCTTTCTTCCATGGCCTCTACATCGGTTCCTGCCCTGAGTTCCTGCTGTGACTTCCTTAGATGACAGACTATGATCTGAAAGGGTAAGAAATATAAACTCTTCCTTCTTGTTAGCTTGAATGAAATTGGCCCCCATGGGCTCAAAGGGAATGACACTATTTGAAAGGATTGGGACCTGTGGCCTTGTTGGAGTACATGTGGACTTATTAGAGGAACTATGTCACTGGGCCGGGGGTGGACTTCGAAGTTCAGAAGCTCAAGCTAGGCCCAGTGTCTCACACTTCCTGCTGCCTGCCAATCTGGGTATAGAACTCTCTGCTACCGCTCCAGCACTATGTCTGCCTGTGTGCCACCATGTTTCTCACCATGATGATAATGGACTAGACCTCTGAATGTAAGCAAGCCCCTATTAAGTGCTTTCCTTTATAAGAGTTGCTATGGTAATGGTGTCTCTTCACAGCAGTAGAAACCATAAGACAGAAATTGGTCCCAGGAGTGGGCTATTGCTGTGACAGACCTGTGTGTTTTGGGGAGGATTGTGGTGATGTTTGAACACTAGACTGTAAAAGCCATTGAGTTCTCAAAGACCAGTGGGCTGTTCTGTGGGAGCTTGGAAGAAAAGCATGTTGAAAGCAACGCAGACAGTGGAAGTCTGGTATGTGAAGTTTCAGAAGGAAATAAAGACTCTACTGGGGCCATGTGAGTGAAATTTTGAATTAATAATCTGTGGGTCTGGTCAGCTGGAGCTGTGACTAACAACAGACCAGAATCACTAAGGTGAAATCTTTGCTTTACTAGGATAATGGATGCTGGTTAGCTGGAGCTAAGAAGTTAGTGGTGATTAAGAATACACTGTCATCATTGAGGATCTTTTGGAAGTATTTCCTCAGGATCAGCACACAGAGCTGTGGTCCAGAGGAACCCAAGACTGTATTTTGTGCTAGCAGCTAAACTTAATAATGTGTAGGAGTTTCTCAGGTGATAATTTTGAAAGCATGAAGGGATCATGGAGCTAAGTTGAGACTTCGCATAATGAGAAGCCAGCAGAGGTCATTGGTAAAGGTGCTGCATCAGTTGCAATAAAAAAAAAAATACTCCAGGATTAAAAGGGTCATAGATAGAAGTCAAGGCTTTGCAGTGTGTGTAGCAGTGCTGCACCCAGGAAAGGCTACTGGTGGAGGTCCAGCCCAGTTGCAGTGGAGACTCCAGCTTTTGGAGTTGCTAATACTATGGGCTGACCACAAAGGAGAGCTGCAGCTGTGAAGCAGAGCCAGCTTGAGCCTGAGAAACAAACTATGTATGCAGTAGATATCAGAGCCAGAAAGGTGGACCAGGCTGTCTGGATCCCAGAATTCTTTTTTTTTTTTTTTTTTTTTTGGCCTTGTTTTGTTTTTGAAACAGTCTCCCTATGTAGACTTCATGACCTGGAGCTTACTCTGCTTACTTTGTTGACCAGGCTGGCCTCAAACCTGCCTGAGCCTCTGGAGTACTAAAATTTAAGGCATGCACTACTATATCCAGCAAGTATTTGAATGTTTAAATACTTGAAGTTTTAAAAGTCATAATGTTTTATATGTTGGTATTAATATTGACATTACTTCTTGGGGACAAATGAAAAAGGAAAGGTTATGGTTCAATCGTTATATGTTTACATGTCAAGATGACTAGAAGTCAATTGTGTTGGCTAGTTTTATGTCAACCGGACAGAAGCTAGGTTTATTTGGGAAGAAGGACTCTCACTTGAGAAAATACCTCCATAAAATTTTCCTGTAGGCAAGTTTTTAGTGCATTTTTTTTATTAATCATTGATGTGTGGGGGCCCAGCTTACTAAGGTAGTGCTACCTCTGGGCAGTGGTCCTGAATGGAAAAAAATCAGGTTGAGCAAGCTATGTAAGCACAGTTCCTCCATGGCCTCTGCCTCAGCTCCTGCTCTGGGTTCCTGTCCTGTCTTTGATAACTGACTGTGACACAGAAGTGTCAGAAAAATAAACGCTTCTCTCCACAAGTTGTTTTTGGTCATGATGTTTTATCACAGCAATAAAAATCTTAAGACAAGTACTTACTTTGGTGACCCGGCTTATGACTAAGATGAGCACAGTGGTTCATTGCCATAATGGACTGCTATGATTGGTATAAGAGCAGTCTCTGATTGTGCATGAGGGGTTGTGCCCTTCATTTACACAAGGGACTAGTGTGATCCGTGTAGGCATGGCTTCTTATGTGAATGCTTTAATTGCGGGACTGTGGCATGATTGGTGTGAATGCATCCTTTCATTTGCATAAGGGACTACTGTAGTTGGTATACATGCCATTTCTTATTTGCATGAGGGACTGTGCCATGATTGGTGTAAACATTATCCTTTGCATATATTTGCTGTGATTGGAGCAGACACCCTTACCACACCCCTTCTCTGGTTATATAAGCAAGTTGTTTGGCTCACTATGTGAGCCAGCTTAAGGGAACCCTCTTTTGCTGCACCCTGGTGTTGCAATATTAAGCCCCTCCCCCCAAAAACCCAATGCTTCTCCCAAATCCTTGTTTCTTGCCTACTTTTGAGCTCTATCGTTAACAGAACAGGCTGAGCTGGTAACATGAAGAAAGGAAGGTGTCAACAGAGGTGAAAGTAGAAGCCTCCACTGCTCCAGGGGTGGCACTGGTGACAGTAGCAACAAAGGAGCATCTGAAGAACTCCAGAGAGCAGCCAGTGCAGAAGTGATGGAGATAACAAAGACTGTGAAAAGACAAGACTGGTCCTGCTCACAATGAGCCCCGGGATCTCTGTTTTCTAGGCACCAATAAACCAAAGGAAAGACTGTGTCCAAGTCCTGCTTGGTGAACTAATAACTTTATTAGGGTAACTTACAGGAGCTTGGCCAACTCAAAAGCAGCTATACCGTTGAGCAGTTTCGTGGGCGATTAACAGGTAGATAGCCAGCTGTGCCCCCTGGAAGTGCCCTAATCAATCTTATTTAGTAGCAACCAGGATGAAGGAGCCCTTATAGTGGAGGTCATGTGACTCTCATGAGCGTTGTGAGTGTTACAAGGCTTGTAAGTCTCTTGACCTCCCCCCTACCTTCCAGGAGGAAGAGTTAGCTCTGTCCTGTGGGTTTCATGGGAGTCATCACAGTAGCTCTTCTTCAAGCCAGACATGAAGGAAACAGCTTCAGTACAGTCTCAGACACTCCAGGCCCCAGAGCTGTAACAGAAGTCTACTCGTACCTATCCTAGGCCTGAGAAATAGAATATTACCTTCTGCCAAGGGCTGAGGATTCTAACACTCAGCCTGAGAGCTATAATACTTACCACCAAAGGACAGAGGAGCCCAGCACCTGAGATTTGGATCAAAAGCTCTAACATTAGAAGGTACTACCTGCTGCTGCTTGCTGCTGTCTGCTCATACTGCCCACAACTGCTGGCGGCCACAGCAGCAAAGCGCTGAGGCCACTGGTAGTTAAAGGCCAGAGCAACAAGCTTCTAGCCTGAATGTCTTGAGCCATGAGTCTGTGGCTTTCTGAAGCCTGAAGCAATAGGCCCGTAGCTCTCAGGGCTTAGAGCTTTAATGCTCTGGGTCTGCCAGTTCACCCCCAACCTCTTGGGCACACAAGGCTAAGCTTCATGAAAAGAGATCCTCCTCACTTACCCATAATTCCTATCCAGGTAGAGCAAAAGGACGCCAGCCATCTAATAGTAACACTTTGCTGAGCTACCCTGTTGTTTGCATCACCCGTACCAAGCCCTGAACCCCAGAGTTGCACTCATCTTGTGGCTTAACCCCACCTCCTGGGCTCTGCATCCCATTGAAACCCAGGTACCTCCTGCAGCAGTCATCCTCCTCGCTTTGGAAGTTCTCCTGGCATGTTGTCTCTTCTGCCTGGATCTACCCTGGATAGGCACCTCTTTGCCAAATAGGCTCTTCTTGCCCTAAGCCCAGGAAATGGGAGAGGCCTTTGTTCCCAGGGCTCCTATGCCCTATATATTCATTTGTGGTCATTCCAGAAGGGTAGTCTCACATTTAAGGACTTGAGGGAGGGTATGCAGGCTGCTGCAGGTCACCTTCCTGGGGAGAAGCCAGTAAAGCCCTGTTCTTCTCTTCCCAGCCAGGAAGCTACTTGGCATGGAAGCCACAGGCAAGCTGGACTGCTGCTGTCCAGCCTTGGCGGGCAAGCGTCCTCCTGGGCCTCTGAGAGCACAGTAATGAGATGTTGTGTAATTGCATTGCTCTCCTCTGTGGGCAGCGCTCTCGGCCTTTCCATTTAATTGTGAGTGTATTTCCAGAAGTGTATCTGGGGCATGGTGGCCTGCGGGGAGGGCTGGGTTGTGGGAAGGGCTGGCCCCCCAGGGTCTTTCCCCACTTTCAGCCATTTGTCTAAGCCCTAAGGTGGCAGTCACAGGCCAGGCAGAGATCAGCTTTAGGGGGACACTCAGTGTGC
This sequence comes from Acomys percivali, assembly GCA_907169655.1. NCBI lineage: Eukaryota > Metazoa > Chordata > Mammalia > Rodentia > Muridae > Acomys > Acomys percivali. The sequence continues at coordinate 19,437,977 of OU015757.1, read as the reverse complement.
AATGAGCAGCCAGCCCAGTGCTGAGTCTCCGCCAGGGCTACCCCTTCCTTACCGCTAAGGCCCAAGCCAGAGGGGAAGCAGGTCAGAAGCCTCACCTTTTCTGCTCACCCTGTTTCTGAGGCAGATAGTTGAGAGCTGGGTCTGTCCGATTGACATCTGGGGTCGGTCAGGCTGCGGCCCTGCCTTGTCTCTACTTGAAAGAAGCTCCGAGCTCAGGGATTAGATATGTGCTTCTGACAGGCTGGGAGTGAACTTGAGTGCCTGAAGGTGGTGGAACAGAAAGGGAGTCTTTCTGCCTAGCACACCAATGCCTCACAACAGCTGGAGCTCACAGGGAAATCGTTCCCTGGCTTCTGTGGCCCTAAGTGCCTAGAGGAGCTGATCCAATGAGACCAAGAATTGCACAAAACCCTGGCCATGCCTGTCTGGGTGTGCTCAGAGAACCAGGGGGCTCATCCAGATGTACAGAACATAACAACGGAGCCTGTGCAGAACCGGCCAGTGTGGGGATGGGTTGCATGGCCTTTATCCAAAGGCAATGGCTCTATTGTGGAGTCAAGAGTGCCCTCTCACTGAGCACTCTTTTCCTTCCTGTTGGGGAAGGGGCCCCCTGTCTAGTGAGTATTCCCTCACATAGACCACCAGTTGGCACAGGTGGTGACTAGCCTAAGGTACATTTGGGACAGGGTTCTCCCACCCTTGGCCTTGGGTCTGCAGAGTGTCTAAGACTGTATCTATTGTCTAGGGATAGGCCCTGACCTGGAAAGAGCTAGAATAAAGAGATGTAACTAGATAGGGCTAAATCTAGTGCCAGGGCAGAGCTCCTGGGTGGCATCTCTAAGAGGAGCTGGTAATGGGGCCAATTCCCAGCCTGATGTTGGGCACAGTGGCCACAGCCAGCCAGGAATCAGCTAGAGGGGCCTTTATAAGTTGCCTGGCCATCAGGTACTGTTTCAGTATAGATCTCATATTTTTTTTTATTTCAGAGAAGGCGTTCAAGTTGACATGGTGGAAGAGATCAAAGCTCCGAAGTTCGTTCACGTAGTTTATGTCTTATCACTGTTTTTATTTCTAATTACATTTGGGAGGAAGGGACCTCCAGCCCTCCAGTGAGAGGCCTCAGAGGTCTTCGTTAGATCCATGTGGAGTCAAGAGAGACTTTTGAAGCCAGGCCAGGCACCCTCAGCAGAAAATTAGGCCAATCCTGAGCTCAGGCTCAACATGCGCATCAGCTCTCTAGCCAGACTAGGTGGCCCAGCTGAGGTTTCAGGCTGTCTGGTGGGTGAGTGAGAGGGATGTTGGCTGAAAGAGACAAAAGCTTCCGTCACCACAGTGCACCTCAACTCACCCTCTGTGGTCCTCCTTAGAACCCTGTTACCTGACCTACCCTTTGTTGCATTTGGTCTTCTGGGATAGAGGATGGACAGGCATGATCCTATAACCCTAAGTCTTAGGTCGCCTCTCTCCACCTCTCAAAAAGATGTCTGCACAGTCAGGCCTAAACCCTGACTGGATGCAGGCCCCACGTGCTTTCTGCATGGTCCAGGTGCCTTGCCTTCTCCAAGTGAGAATGAGATGAGGACAGTGCTCCTGGCCTCATACAGGCTTTTTCAGGGTCACAGAAAAGGATCCCCAGAAGGTGCTGATCCTCACATCTGCATACCGGGAGGCTTCAGTAGAGACAGCTCTGGTTTATTTGTAACTCTATCTGGTGCAGTTTTGGGGGCCATGGATGGCAGGGACACCCTGAATTGGCCAGGCTCCTCTGACATCACTGACCCAGCTCATGTGATCTCCTGCTTCGTCTTCGTGTGGATAGAAGCGTCCAGTAACTAGAGCTTATAGTCTTCAGGGTCACCTACAGAGCATCTCTCTAAGCCTTTCTCCTATTCTGAGTACACAAACAAGGATGCTGAGACCTGGGGACCAGGAAGGATCTGAGGGGCAGCTTGTTCTTGGCTGGAAAAGTACAGCTGATGGAGACTGTGATGTCCTTGCTGACACCAAGCAGAGCTCGGAGGCCACGCAGGGGCTGTGAGGCTAGGGATGGACAGTGCTGGCGTGAATCTAAAGACTTCAAAGGCACAAGCCTTTCATTGGCAATGAGCCTCCCAAAGACAGTGTCCTGGACATGAGGCTATTAATGAGCCTTGCAGATGCAGAGTGAAGGGGTGACGTAAGAATGGGAGGGGTGCTTACTTCATGGTGGTCTGAAGACAGAGCCCGGAACAAAGGGCAGGGCAGGGCAGGGCAGGGATGCTGCCATTAGGCCATTTCATTTGATGTCTGCTGTGGCAGAAGCCTGGGTACCTACAGTGCCTTTCCATCTCTGCTTGCTTGCTTATTTTGAAACAGTCTTATTGTAGACTAGACTGGCATCAAATTCACAGAGATACATCTGCCTCTGCATTCAGAGTGCTGGGGTTAAAATTTATACCACCAAGCCCAGCCTCAAGATCTCTTCTGAAGCCGGGCGTGGTGGTGCATGCCTTTAATCCCAGCACTCGGGAGGCAGAAGCAGGCGGATCGCTGTGAGTTCGAGGCCAGCCTGGTCTACAAAGTGAGTCCAGGATAGCCAGGGCTACACAGAGAAACCCTGTCTAGAAAAAAAAAAAAAAGATCTCTTCTGACAGCCACTGGAACCCCTGGTTTCTGTTCAGCTTAGCTTTGTTACACCACCACCACCCCCTACTTCCCAGGTCTTTGGGGCTAATAGAAATGGAGGTCGGGTAGCTTGTAGAAGCAGACAGGCCAAGAGTGTGGTAGCTTATGCTTATAATCCTAGCACTTGAGTAGCAGGGCCAGGGAAATCACAAGTTCCAGGGTAGCCTGAGGTATATAGAGAGACTTGACTCAAAAACACTTGATGAGGAGTGGGCACAGTAGCATATGCTTTTAATTGCAAGGTGTAGGGAGATAGGCAGATTTCCATGAGTTTGAAGCTACCCTGGTCTACATAGGGAGTTTCAGGCCAGCCAGGACTACACAATGAGACCCTGTCTCAAAAAGTACATGCACACACTCATAGAGAGAGGCAGAAAAAGTGAGAGAGCTAGAGGAAGGGAAAGAGGGAGGGAGAGAGCGAGGGAGGGAGGGAGGAAAGAAGGAAAGAAGGAAGGAAGGAGGCTCTGCTCTGCTCTGGTCTAGGCCATGTTTGGCAAGAGGCTGGGGACTGAGTCTACCAGGGTTTCTATACAGAGCTTTTTCTGGGCCAGCCCTGTACAGCAAGCCCTGGGTTGGTGCCAGGAAGGAGTCCTAAGCAGCTTAGAGAGTCCTGGGCCAGTGGATTCCTATGCTGCCATGGGTGGCAATTCTCTTAAGACCCTCATGGTCTCTGTCATACCACATAGGAGCTAGGAGGTCCTGAGAGGTCAGTGTGGCTCGGAGCCTCCGCCTAGCAAGTGGCTGACTGTTGGTGTGACTTCAGGTCCTGCCCGGGGGGAGTGGGAGGGGCCTGCCTTGGCCTGCAGAGCATCTTGGAAGCTTCTGGGTTGGGGCAGACCCAGGCTCCTTTAAACTCCTAGCCAGAGAAGAAAACCAGATGGGCTCACTCAGGCCAGGCCTGGCCACTTCCTTTCCCACTGCCAGGGCCTGCAGCGAGTGCTGTCCTAAGACAGTGGCCTCAGCAGTCACACCATCTGCAGGAAGCCTGTGCCCAGGGACTGAGGTAGGGACACATACCCTATCCATCCTGCTGTGGAGGTGGGGATAACCTGCCAAGTCCCAGGCCCCCTGATGTGGCAGTGGGCTTTCTGAGACACTGAGGCTGAAAGAGAACAGCCAGGAGACCAGGACCAGCTTAATCATTCCTAGAAGCAAATTAACTGTCCTATGGGGCATGGTTTCTCTTTTGGTCCCCTTCAGCATTAACATTCACCTAGCAGTCTGGATTAACTCACAGACTAAAAGTTCCTCTAATTGGCTTCCCCAAGCCTGTCCCAGACCCATGTGTGTGTGTTCCCTGGCTCTGCTTGACCGTGACTGGTTGTTCCCACACCCTTCAGGCAGAGGAGGCAGTGTGGAGTTTCTCTGGACATTTGCTGGAGGACAAGGGCCATTCCTGGGCCAACCTTAAGATGGCTCTGTTCCGTACAGTGAGGCCAGCTCCCCTCCTTCTGGGAGTCTCCAGGCTTTGGAAGAACAGGCTGGCTTTCAGCTCAGCCAGAGAACATGAGGTGTTGGCTGAGGCAGCTGCAGCCTTTCCAAATATGTGGCCAGGTCAGGACAGCCCAGAGTGGCTCCCTGATGGCCTCCAGGAGGATACAGGGATATCAAGAGTGTCACTTTTCCAAACATGGACAGGACCAGACCTATCAGGTCTACCACGGCCCTGTCAAGCCTTGTTCCTGGGCCTCTCACACATGGAGAAAGGTGCTACCTCTCTGAAAACCTGTCGTCTCACAGAGCTCTGAGAGTATGGGGACCATATGACCTGCCCTGAAGGGGACACCATGGTCCTGTTTCACTAGAGGCCCACTTTGGTGTACTTGGAGGTAGGCTATGGAACCAGGGTGTCCCCAGGGTTGTAGGAGACTCTAAAAGCACCAGCCTGCAGAGCCAGGCTCTCCTGAATATGCCTACCCAATAGTGGAAATGCCAGCAGCGCTAGTGGGCCTTAAAGATGAGTGTTCTGTTTGGGGATCTGGGTACAACCTCCCCTCAACCCCTGTCCCTGCCTCTCCCCATACACATACACACACACACACACACACACACACACACACACACACACACACACA
>OU015757.1:19420395-19433228 GCA_907169655.1 Acomys percivali | reverse complement strand
CACACACACACACACACACACACACACACACACACACACACACACACCCCACTGTGGTGCACAGCCAACAGAACCCAAAACTTGGTACTTAAGTGGGGGAAGGATGTTGGGAGACAAGAACCTGCAGATCCTCTTCAGCTGAGGCTGGGAGAGAGGAGCAAAAGGAAAAGGATGAGGGGGACAAGACAGAGCAGGGCACTGGCCTACCAAACTGATGACCAGGGAATCCCACCCTGGTGTCACATGGTATCTGATATTGGCTGATGTGCTGAGATGATAGGGTACTGGGAGATGTGTCTCTGGCTTAACACTTAGCTTAAGGCCATGGGAGGCCCAGGAGAGGGGACCAGTGACCAGTACTTACTCCTTGAATGTGACCTGAACATCCTTGATAACCCCACATCTGTCAGAGAAAAGCTTCAGAAATCACTAGGCAAAACAAAACGAAAACCTAACACTGTCCACTGTCTGTATTTAGAACCATCCCAGGGCCAGGACACCCTCTCAGGGAAGAGATGCCTCCCAGGGACAGGATACCCTTCCAGGGTATAACACCCTCTTACAGTTAGGACACCCTCTTGTACGGGTAGGTGGAACAAGCCATCCTGAGATGCTCTCTCTGACTGCCCAATTTGCTGCTCCATCCAGCACTACCTGCATTCCCTGGCCAGACACAGGCCATGGTCCCCATCCTCCAGCCTTAACTGGCCATTGTCAGAGCAGGGTAGGGTTCCAGCCCTGCTCTGGGTCCAAAAGCAGGAGCTGTACATCAGTCTCACCTTCTACTCACTATGCACGCTGAAAAATAGCAGCTGCCTGTGGCCAGGGAACGAACGCACCCCCATCTCCACCCAGGCTTCTTGGTACTCCCAGCCTCACTGGCTTTCCCCAGACCTCTCTCCTGGTGAGAACGGAGTCGGGAGGGGAAAAAAGCAGGAGGCCAAGGAAAGAGAGAGAGCAGTTTTCCTTCCCGTGTGGCACACTGCATACTTAACGTGCTTTCCCAGGGTCTAATACACCAGGATGAAGAAGAATACTAGGTTTTCACACAGAGTGGCCTTCCATCAGGGTGTGTCCTGAGCCATGGTCCTCAAGAGAAACCCTGAACGAAATATTTCCTGCTCAGCTCACCCCAGCAATAGGTCAAGTAACGATCCAGACTTTGCTTATGAATTCTTGTATCCACCCAAGGGTGCCCAATGCCTATTCTCAAGAGGGCAGCAGGCTATTTCCTAGGCCCTTAAGTCCCTGCCAGTCAGCGGGCCCCTTGAGTGCCCCTGAGCACTCTGAATGCTCAACATTGGTGGGGGGGTGGGGGGAGAAATTACTTACGTCATGTAATGCTGCTGTAGCCACTCCCCGGCATACGAAGGTGGGAGTGGGAGATGTTAACGAGATCAACCTTCTCCTCATAAGGTCCCAATAGCAAATCAAAGTTCACCCTGGGGAACCAATGAGCTATTGGACTTACTTCCAGGGCTAGGATAAGGGGTTACTGGCCGGAGTGTGGGCCCTAAAGAGCTTCATTAGAAAATCAGCTCCCAGCATAAATGATGGCTTCCCCATAGCCACACAGACAAAGCCCCTTTCCTTTACCGTTTTCCTGCCTGTATCCTCTGACACCTCCTAAGACAATGTCTCTCCACCAGGCCTATGTACTATTAGGCTGGGAGGAGAGTCCGGAGTCCTCCCCTGCCCACACCCTCCTTCCAGGAAGGAATATCAACAATCAACTAGTGGGGTTGTGACAGACTCTTGCAAGCAGGGAAAAATGTGATGAAAGTGGTGGTTCTTTTACTCTATAACATCCTTCTGTCTACATGAGTGCCCAGGTTCCCTGCCTGCATACGTCTGCACAGGTGTCCCTCACCCCACCTGTACAGGTGCCTAGTCCCCTGACTACACAGGTGCCCACTTTCCTGTATGCACCTGGCTTCCCCACCTGCACAGGTGCCCCATCACCCCCTTTTCTCCCTTCCCTCTTCTCCTAAGTCTAATTTCCTCCTCTGTTTCCTTGTCTCTGGCTGAAGCCTAACCCTGTCCCGTTGGCTCTCTTTTGTTCCACATCCTTCCCACTACTATTTCCTTCTTTGGGGGGCATATACCCACACCGCAGCCTTCTGAGAAGCTGTGGGTCTCCTACCTGTGCTGGGACACTGGAACGTGACTCCTGAGGCCCATGGAGCCCAATCATGCTCTGACCAATTTAGAAACAGCCTAATGGACCTAATTCTTAGCTCTCCCCGGAGAAGCACTGCCATCTGTCCTGGTTTTGGAGGCTCCCCCCCCCATCCCTCTAGAAAGAGCTAAATAACCCGATTTCATCCATCCTAGAGAAGGCAAAGGATGTACACACTCAAGGACCAGGCAGCAGACTGCAGGGTGGCAGGCTGAGCTCTTCTAGACAGCTGCACCTGGACAGGGGTCAAGAGGCAGGGCCACACACACAGAGTTTCGAGGTCCTCAGGCCACAAGGTCCATTCTGCCCAGATGCATTGCTGCAAGAGTCCAGAGGTTAGTTTAGTGTGAGATATTCCATCCATCTGTCTATCTATCCATCTAGTTATCTCATACATCCATCTACCCAACCATCCATTCATCCATCAATTACATACATACAATACAATACACACATGCATGCATACATACATCTATTCATCTATACATCTACTGTGTTTTTTTTTTCCAACACACACACAAGTCGCAAAAACAATTGCTAGGGACTGAAGTAACGGGGGCACCTGGAGAGTGAGAGTAGGGAGGAGAGAAGGCAAGGCTGCCACCAGGGAGGGAAGAGGGTGGCAAGAGAGCTAATAGAAGATGAGGACCAGAAATGGAGAAACACTGGCCAGTCGGAGAGGAAAAGGAGGGAAGATAAAGAGAAGCTGAAAGCTAGACTGGCCTGAGGGATGGACCTGGACCCTGGCACCATTGGATTTGCAGTGAAACCTCTGGACTTAGATCCTGTCGGTAGATCAAGGAGAGACACCTGGAACCCCGGTGTGTTTGGGGCCAGGCAGAACCTCTCAAGTGCTGGGGGCCAGGGCTGTAGCAGCCGTTATTTCTCTTGGCATTTTAGGTAGGCCTCCAGGGTTCAAAGTAGGAGACCCAACAGAGCTGCAGCTGTGGTCAGGGGCAGTTCATGGGGCTCCTCACTGGCCACAGGGAAGGTAGGGCCCACTCAGATGCGCTGTCCAGCCAGCCAGAGGGAAAGGGCATTTGCACTGGAAGTTAGCCTTGCATCTCTCAGGAGGCCGCTATCCCAAATTGTGTAGCTGTCACTTTTCCAATAGAGCGCTGATGCCACCTGGAAGGACCCTGATGACAACCGCTCTCACTTCTTTTTCCTTCCTTCTTTCTTTTTCTTCTTTTTTGTTTGTTTGTTTGCTCATTCATTTTCAAGACAGGGTTTCTCTGTGTGTACCCCTGGCTGTCCTGGAACTCACTCTGTAGGCCAGGCTGGCCTCGAACTCACAGAGGTTTGCCTGCCTCCCCCCCTCTAGTGCTAGGATTAAATGCATGCACCACTACTGCCCGGCAGCCTCAACTTCTAAAGATGCACTATGCAAGAGGAGGGGGCATGGGTTGATGAGATGCCTCAGAGGGTAAAGGTACCTGCTGCTAAGCCTGGCAACTGAGTTAGGTCTTTGGGACCCACATGATAGAAGGAGAAAATTGACTCCCACAAGTTGTTCTCCACGTGCATGTGCACACACGTAATGGAAGTTTTGGTTTCCTTGTAAACCCAGTTGTGTTATGTAAATATGTTTTTGTTTTAATCCCAAGTGTGGGATTTCAGTTTGGGCTTTAGCTTGTCCGTGCCTGTTAATTGTCTCATGTGGGGTGTGGCTTTTGTCAGCTGGTAAGGCCTTCCTCATGCTGCATGAAGAGGGGCGTGGTTTAGGGTTCTGAGACTATAAATAAGAGCACAGGGAGAGGTGTTGGCATGCAGTCTTGGTGTGGCGTGTAGCAGTTTGAAGAGACCAGAGACAGACGGTGTCGAGGTTTAGAGCAGACAGACGGAGAGAAACGCTTTGGAACGCAGGGGCTTGGAGGAGACTGCTGGCTGCATCTGCTGTTGGTGGAAACTGGTATAGCCCAAAAGGACCCAATTGACCCTAATGGCCAGGAAAAGCAAAGGGGCTCCCTCTCCCCACTAACCTTCTCTCTCCTATGTAGGGTTGAGAGGTTGGGAGGGAGGTTGAGGCCTAAACACCCCAAATAAAGTAGAGTTTAAGAGAAAGAGTGCTATACACACACACACACACACACACACACACACACATTTAGGTCCAAGGTGGTGTCCCAGCACTATGGAGGGAGAAGGAGGCAGATCTATAAGGTTACAGAACAATATAGTGAGACCTTGTCTTTAAAGAGGAAGGAGCCAGGGGTGGTGGCTCACACCTTTAATCCTATTACTTGGGGAGCAGAGGCAGGTGGATCTCTATGAGTCCAAGGCCAGCCTGGCATACATAGCGAATTCCCAGACAGACAGTTATGTAAAGAGACGCTGTCTTAAAAAATAAAAATACAGCAACAAAATCCCAAAATGAATAGATAGATGATGGGTAGGTAGGTAGGTAGCTACATGGATGAATAGGTGCATGGATACATACATACATGCATACATACATACATACATATATAGAAATGGGGAGAAGCCAAAAAGCACTAAGCAGGCTGCAGGTTGCCAGTCTGTTGTCATCAGTCACTACGTATTTCAGAGATCATACAGATCTATTTGTGGTCACATGAACAAAGACAAGGGGTCAAAGACAATGGGGCATAGCTTTCCAGCTGCACCACCCCTGAGTCAAACCAACGGGGTGTAAAGTGCACACACAGCCTGTTCTTGCAGGACTGCCTGAGAGAGTGTCAGTACCCAACACTTAGCTCATTCACAGTTATGTGAATACAGAAGCACCTGCCCTTGGGTGAGAAACGTCTGGGAAGATGTATCCGGGGTTACCCCAGGTCATGCGTACATTTGACTGTAAACTTTAACCATGCCGAGTTTCTGCAGGCTTGCAGCCAGAGGGGATTTTGGAACTGCACTGTGTTGGGGCTGGTTCCAGAACAGTTTCCATAGAGCGCCAGGTATTCTGGAACTGCTCACACAAGGGTGGGGAGCCCTCTCCTGGCAGAACTGAGCATGACTGCAAGGTTTTTTCTGGATTCTTTTCTGCATTAGCAGAGCTGAGCTAAACTCTGATTGAAGATGGGCTGCTGAGCCTTTGGGCTGTGGGCATTCTCTGCGACCCACTGAGTGCCTATCTTGATCCTAGTGATGTCCTTTAGACCTGCCATTTCAAGCTACTCCTGTGGGCACCCCTGTCCATCTGCTGGCTCACGGACACACTATCTTTGGGCTCTTGTATCTAAGAGGGTTCTCAGTTCTCTCAATTCAGCAAGCTTCTTGGGAGCTCCTTGGCATTTCTGCTGACAAGAATCTTGCCATCCATGATGAGTCAACCACATGCTCCTGATCTCACACCAGCCTGTGCTCACATTACACTGACAGCCAGGGACATGGACACAGGAAGAGCTACACTTCCCATTTACTCACCAGTAATGACTCTTCCTGAGCTGGCAACTAGTGGGTCCTCTAAATCACAGACTGACCCATGCACTGGCTGTCATATGCTGAATGGATGCTCTTGCTACGTAGTGTGAAGGAGTCTCTGCTTCCTGGGTCTTTGCCTGGGTACATCCTCTTGTGAGTGCCCATCGTGCCCTGAAGCTACAGACTTTGTACTTATAGCTAATAGACTGCATCTGTATAACTCACCCTTGCAGACTTCTATCACCTATGACAGGACTCGTTGGGCTTCTTTGGGTGTGGATGGTTCCCTGACCCCCATGGGGGGTGCACCTTCATCCAGTGAGCATGCTCAGACTCTAGGAATAGCCAGCCATTCCTGGGGTTGTCCTCTGTAGAGTCCCAGAACAGATAAAAGGAGAAGTGACAAGGGCTCGCGCTGCTAAACGACCATCACTGAGAAGCAAGGACTGCAGAACACTGGCTCTTCCTCCCCATGCCTGTCCATCATTGGAGCAATCATTAGAACTAGGCTGTCAAATACAAATAACCAAAACACTAAGAATGTAACATTTATATAATTCCTAATTGTGTCATGGTTCTTGCTATAGGTAATCTATTGTACATATGTGTAATAATATAAATGTATATGTATAAAAATAAAATAATTTAAAAAATAAATGTTATAAAAAGTAAGGAGGATATATTTAAGAGTGTGTGTGTGTGTGTGTGTGTGTGTGTTTACTCATGTACTAAACAACAATTAGTGATTAAAGTGACCATGAATTTGAGAGCAAAGAGAGATATATGAAAGTTTTTGAAGGAAGAAAAAAGAATAAGTGAATGATGCAATTGTATTATAGTCTCAACAATAAAAAAATGAAAAACAAGAAGAAAAAACAAACCTAGGCCACATCCTGGAGGAGGGGCTGGAGCTGAGGCCCACCAGGGATGCCTGCAGGAAGGACAGGATCACAGGTGAGGCCTTCAGTGTGAGGTGAGCAGCATCTTGCTGGTCACCAGGTACCACATACAGCTTTCACATGTGTGGTCATTAGTGTTGCCAACTTAATACAATGTAGACTCAACTTTGAAAGAGAGTGTCAGGAAGGAATTGACCTATGGATATTCCTGTTGGGTTTTTTTGTTTTAATTGGGTTAGTTGGGGTGGGAAGACTGTGGTGGTTTGAATGAAAATGGCCCTCATCGGCCCATGTGGAATGTTGCTATTAGGAGGCGTGGCCTTGTTGGAGTAGGTGTTGGAAGAAGCGTGTTCCTGGGGGTGTGTGCTTTGAGGTTTTAAGTGCTCAAGCCAGGCCCGTTGTCACTCTCTCTTCCTGCTGCCTTTTGGTCCTGAGGTAGAACTTCAGCTACCTCTCCAGTGCTGTGTCTGCCCGAGCTGCCATGCTTCCCACTGTTGTGATGATGGAGGAAGCCTCTGAACTGTAAGCCAGTGGCCAATTAAGTGTTTTCCTTCATAAGAGTTGCCATGGTCATGGTGTCTCTTCATGACAATAGAAACCCTAACGAAGACAAGGACCTACCCTGAGTGTGGGGCAGCACCATTTCATGGGCTGGGCCCTGGCTTGAATAAAAGGTGACAGGAAGCTGAGCGCCGGGGTGCGCACACCTACTGCTCTCTCCTGACTGCAGGTGTGAAGTGACCAGCTCTCCCAAGCTTTTGCTGCTGCGATATCCCAGAAATGATGGGCTGTAACCTAGAATTGAGAACCCAACGAGCCCTTGCTCCCCTAAGTTGCTTTTTTGCCAGGTTATTTTATCACAACAACAGAATCAAAACCGATAGCCTTTAAGCCAGGCACAGTGGCCCATGATTGTAATCCCAGCACTCAGGAGGCAGAGGCGCAGGTGGATCTCTGTGAGTTCGAGGCCAGCCTGGTCTACAGAGAGAAACCCTGTTTCAAACACCAAAACTGATAGCCTTTAGATGCAAAGGCCCCTCCAGTGACCAGGTAGCATATCTGGAAGGCCAGCCCTCTCCCTGCACTCCGTAGTACAATGCCACTGTCAGGCGTGCTCCCTACAGCCAGATAACAAGAGCATTTATTTCATAAGGACATGAACAAGTTAGCCTCAGGAGACCAGTGTCTCAGTGACAGATGCCTTTTAGCCACAGGGCTTCCACCTGCCCACCCCAGGCTGCTGTGACTGATTGTTAGGGTTAGGTCAGCACCATGGTCAGAAGACAGGCATTGCCCAGGTTTCAGCAAGGAAGCATGGCCCAGAGAAAGATTTGTGCTGGGCACAGTGGCACATGCCCTTAATCCCAGCACTTAGGAAGCAGAGGCAAGTTGGTTGCTGTGAATTTGAGGCTAGCCAGGTTGACAGTGAGTTCCAGGACAACCAGGGCTATAAAGTGAGACCCTATCTCGATAAAAGGGGCTAGGGTGGAATTTGCTGGAACTCATCATTTATCTTGCACAAGCTATGTGTCTGTTCCCTTCAGCACAGGGACACCCCTACCTTCCTACTGTGGGTTACTAACACGGGGTGCAGGCAGAGGGTCCAGCCTACCAATTTGAGCTAAAAACAAGAGAGGCAGGGTAGGAGGGGTGGGCAGTCCCCACCCATGGCCACAGATTCATCACTTAAGGGTCAGGGTCCTGTGAAAGCACTGACCAGTCCATCCATGGGCCAAGGGAAGTTGAGTAGCTTCCTAAGCCAGGGCCTGAGTGCTGGAATAGGGCTACGGACAGGTATAATGTCAGAGGCCCCAGCACTCTGGAGCAAGTGTTAGGAAGCCCTTGGGATCCAGTTGACGAAGGGCTGGGCCTGGGTCCTGGACAGCTTCCTTAGTGCAAGGTCATGGTCCATAAAGCAGCTACCATGTCTTGTCTGAGCAGGCTGGGCTCTTCACGTGGCTCATCCATGTGCACCTGCCACCTCTTAGCCCGGCTGTCACCCTGCCAAGCATCACGGTTGCTATGGAAATGAAGATGTCACCTCATTCCTCTCCCAGGACCTGCACACCCTGTGCCAAGGACACAGAGATGATTGCTACATCTCAGCTTCGTTGACAACACCCTCATCCCACTAGGGCTGACTGCATTGGCCTAGGATGCCCTGGCATCAGAGCCAAGCCCTGCAGCCTCAGAGATAGCCCATCTGCCCTGCTCCCTGGAAGTCTGCTCCCTCGTGACTGTCACTCAAGTTCTGTGTCCTACAGGATGCCCCCAGGACTGTCCTCTAGGACTCTATTTCCAGGAGAGGGTACCCCCATAGGACTGTATGGATTAGGGCTGTGCCACTCCTACCTAGCAACTTTCCATAGCTAAAGAAAGACGTGGGGCCTCAGCAGCATGTCGATACCACTCCCCAGCCCCGACTCTGCTACACAATGCAGTCTTTCTGAAGTATCCTGGTGGGGAACCCTCAGAACCAGGGCAAGAGAACTGACCCACCATCATCATCCAGGGCCCAATACACACCTGGCCTCTAGCATTGTGTCTCTATCCTATTCTCATATCTCTGGACCCTATGTCATCTCTTAGTCTTCGAAGTTGATATTTCTGCTTTATAAGGGTTCTTAAGGTGAGCCCCAGAAGTTCCAAGATATATGCATTTATCATGAAAGGAAATCCACATGCACTCCCCAGACCTTTACCTGGCTCTGGCCTCACAGTACAGGTCACAGGCTGCCCCTTCTTCTGTTTGTCCATGACCTCTCTCCCTTGTGCCTCTCCAACTCCACCCCTGGCTGCCCAGAACCTAACCTTGGGGGGTTATTCAGGACACCTTTCCCCCTGGTCTTAACCAAGCTTGTACTGCCCAGTCAGCATCCACTCAGCTGACACTCCTAGCCTGATCCTGAATTCCCTTCTCTGGATCATTGCAATGCTGTGAAGTGTCAGCAGGTGGCATCACTGCACCGTCTGGGCTCTTCCCGCTTGGAGACACAGGGAAGACCACCTATGGTGACCCAACCTCCTCCTGCCTGGGGCCCCACCCTGGGAAGTTCTGAATGCTGAAGTGCTCCTGCTTGGGGGCAACAGGGCAAGTGAAAGTAGTTCAGGACTCTGCTGCTTTTAGAATGTACCCAGAGATAGCGTTAATATGATTCCGGGGCACAGAAGGGGGAAAAAAGGCAGACCAGGTTTGCTGTTACTTAATCCAAATCTAATTTCTTAAAGTGACCCAGCAAGGCCCAAGAGTCTAGCTCTCCCTATCTCCCCTGGCACACTCCAAATAGCAGTCCCAAGTAGACTGGGCACAGGCAGTACTTTAAGCACTGGGCTTCTTCTGTGGGGATTCTGCCCTCAGTACCTAGTGTTTCTGCCCAGCCGGGATTGGGGGAGGTGCAGGAAACATCAAAGTTCCTAGAAGAGGCCCCAACCCTCTGACCAGAGGTGCCAGCAAGGCCAAAGCCAATGCCAGGGGGGTGGGAACCAGCCTTGGGCACTGGAGGCCAGGCCTGATGAGGGTCTGGGGACAAGTTAAGTTACTATTACTAGACTGGTCAATTGGAGCCATCAAACCTCCAGCCCCTCCTTCCTGCTCCATGGCTTCCCAGAGGCCCTCCCCTGGGACGCCAGGCTATCCAGAGCTTCATGGAGGTCAAGAACAGGGAGTCTGTGTCTCCTTGGCAGATTCCTGGGAATATAGAAGGTGTGTGTGCCTGGCTACCTAGGCAGCTGGCAGGTATAAGGGGCTGCTGAGTGCTGGGAGGGAGGAGTCAGGTACACTGTGAACAAGAAGTACATGAGGAGGCTTCCAAAAAACATGACAACTTTATCCTTCCACAAGAAGCCACTCCCACCCCCCCCCCACCCCATCCCCCCGCAGGGCTCTGCTGACCATGCACAAACTACAAATGCAGGTCACTGGGCAGTAGAGGGTCCTGTGTTAGATTGGCCCTGTAGGTTCTCTGAACAGTCTTCCTTCCCATCCCCAGGGTCAGGGCAGAAGGGCCTGGGGAAGGGCTGTTCTGCAGAGCCATTCCTTTCCCTGCTGCTGCCCCATAGAGCCCCTGGATTTCTGCAAAGGGCTGCAGCTCATTGTGTCCCTGCCTTGCTGTGACAGGCAGCACACACAACATGACAGGTTCCAGCACACTCCCAGTGTCACCTACCAACATCTAGGTACACTGGTGATATGGGTCAGATTCTGTTAAGTGGAGCTACTGTGCCTCTACTCTCTCTGGAGCTCCCCCTTTGGGGTGGGGCGTGGGAGTGGGGGGTCCCAGCTCCAGAGGGGCCACGCCTCCTTAGGGGTCTGCACCCAGATTCCCTGAGCATGCCTGCTATAGCATTGCATCTTCCTATGACCATGAAAAGGACAGCCTGTCACCCACAGGTGCTGACTGGAAGTCAAAGTCAGATGTGAATATTTCATGGGTGGCAACATAAATAATGCAGTTACGCAGAAAGACAATGTGAATATTTTATACGTCGAAGTGCAGTTGAATTTTTAAAAATGGTCCATGTTATAGTCATAGCCTGCAGGTCACGTGGGAAGCAGTGGTGGCCTGGGGCGTTTCTCAGGCACAGGTCTGCACTGAGGGTACATATCTGTACACGCTGTTCTCCCAGAGAGACGTTTGCTTTCTACCTTCTGCCCCTGCCTCTGGCTCACTCTCCTGATTCCTCTGTCCCCCAAGGCCCACAGATTCTGCATCCTGGTGTCCCCTGTCTCAGCAGCTGGCCCTCTAAATAAAGATGGCTCCCCCAGCCATGCTAGGCAAGACCCTGGTAAAGCAATCTTCTGGGAGTCCCCTGCTGTAGGGGAGCAAATTGAGATTTGATTCCCAGAAGACAAAGCAAGCATTCCAGGACTTCCTTTCCTACCATTTCCTGACCTCTGTTTAATTTTTTTTTCTCCTAAATAGACATTTCTTTTTCTATTTTCAGATTTTTTAAATAATGTACATTTTAGCTTATTAACATCTGTCATAAAAGCCCAAGACAAACCCCTTAGTACCAGAAGTGCTTGGGCAAGGCCTAGGCCAGGCAGCCTGTTTCAGCTGAGGTGGAGCCTAGAGGGAGCGTGCTGGGGGAGGAGGGAGGAGCACCTCTGGGAAGGGGACATCAGGGGAATCCTTCTTTTGTTTAGAAGCCTCACTCTCTAGCATAATGTTTAATTAGTGCTGTATGCCTTTCCTTGTTGTGTTTGAGGGCTCTTTAGACTGGTGTCTGGGGGCTGGCTTCCCTAATGCCTGCCCCCCTCAACCACCACCACCCTGTCCCTTAGAGAGGGAGCCAGTGTTGCTTATATTGTATTTTAATTAGGATTTTTGACAGGCGATTTGTTTCCTGCCTCTGCCTGAGCAGGCTATTAGCCTTCTCAGGCGCCCCTCCCCCCCCATAACCTGAAGGGCCTTGGGAGCCCTTCCAAGGCAATCTGGGGTCCTGGGGATGGGTGGGTGGGTGGGTGCCAGGTGGGCCTCCCCAACTTCGCCAGGCTGGAAGCAAGAGTGGTGTTAAGCACCACAGCCTCTCCAGGCTGCATTCCTTAAAGCTAGACTAAGGCCACCTGTTCACACAGGCCCAAACCGGCTTTTCCAGCTGCCTACCAAGCAGCCTCACCAGGCTTATGGCCTCTGGTCTCTGATGTGTAGGCGGCCTGGGAGAAGGTTGCTGTGGGGCCTGGGGCTGGCCTTGAAGAGAAACTGGAAATGTGCTTTTTGTCTGAGGTTTGTGTAAGAACAGGAACCTACAAACCCTCCAGTGTCTGGCCTTTTCCTGGGGAAGAGATTGAAGAGTTGATTCAAAAGGGAGGTGGTGGGGAGAAGGAGGTGGGAGGGGCAAGGGGGAGGGGAGGGGATGGGAGGAGTGCAGGGCTGGCACTCCCCAAGGCTGCTTCCACTTTTCACTCTGCCGCTCATATCTCCTGCAGGGAAAGTTGCCAGAGGGGTAGAACCCAGTGGCCCATGTCAACACTACATCCATCCTGTCCCTGCCCAAGGCACCCGGAGCTCAGACCCAAGCCTGTTTCTACACTGTGACAGCCTGTTTCTACACTGTGACGTAATGATGGGTAGGGCACAGCCGGGTCCCTCAGTGTCCTATGATAGTCTTACTTGTCATCTCTGAGCCTTGGGGTGTTGGGCCCACTCTGAGGACCACTCTGGCTACCACGACTCAGGATAGGGTAGGGGCTGGATTCCAGGCCTGAAAGCAGCCCCATACCACTAGGAGGGCCCCTGTAACTGGTCTGTCACTCTGGTGAAAACACTAGAGAAATGCTATAGTAAGCCTCACTGGTCCCTGATTCTAAGCTCAAGTGAGTCTTTCTTTCTTTCTTTCTTTCTTTCTTTCTTTCTTTCTTTCTTTCT
>OU015757.1:19381325-19401429 GCA_907169655.1 Acomys percivali | reverse complement strand
AAAAAAAAAAAAAAAAAAAAAAAAAAAAAAAAAAAAAAAAGGTAGTAATGAAGGTGATGATGTGATGATGATAGAGGTGATGGTGTTGATGAGGATAATGAAGGTGCTGATGATGAAGGTGAAGATGAAGTTCCTGATGAAGATAGTGAAGGTGATGATGGTGGAGAAGATGATGGGGGTGGTGTTGATGGTGATAAGATGATGGTTCTGATGATAGTAGTGAGGGTGAAGATAGTGATGAGATTGGTGACAGTGGAGCACCAGAAACGAACTTCTTAGGCCCTTGGCATGCAGCCACCTGTGGCCCTTGTTGCTTGCTGGATGCCTGGGGTCCCTGGAATTGATCTCTCCTGAGCTCATAGCCACTGACTGTGAGTCACAGGAAGACAGTGGAATGTGACCATCCTGTTTGTTGTGTGAGTAGGCTTTAATCACAGCCCTCTCCACAGAGCTTAATTAGCTTCTCCTAAGCAATCGCTTTCTCTCTGGGCAGATGAGTGAATTCTGGGCCACTGTGCAGACAGCAGCCAAAGCCCACCTGCTGCTAAGGAAGGTGCAGCTTCAAAAACAGAATGTTTGGTTTCTTTCTTCTTTCTCTATTCTCTCCTCGTTTCTTTTCTTTTCTTTTTTTCTCTTTCTTTTTTCTTCCTCCTTCTTTATTTATCTTTTTTCTTTCTTCTTTGTTTTGTTTTGTTTTGGGGGGACAGGGTTCCTTTGTGAGGCCCTGGCTGTCCTGGACTCGCTCGGTAGACAAGGTTAGCCTTGAACTCAGAGAGCCGCCTGCCACTGCCTCCTGAGTGCTGGGATTAAAAGTGTACACTACCACCACCTTGCTACATGTTTCATTTTTTTCTTTTTATGGTTTTTTTTTTTTTTTTTTGAGACCAGGTTTCTCTGTGTAGCCTTGACTGTCCTGGACTCGCTTTGTAGACCAGGCTGGCCTGGAACTCACAGCAATCCACCTGCCTCTGCCTCCCAAGTTCTCGGATTAAAGGTGTGTGCCACCACCGCCTGGCTACATGTTTGATTTTTAAAACATATTTTAAAAATTCCTGTTAGCATTTTTTCTGATTCACAATATTTCCATGTGTCTGGAGAGACTTAACTCATAGGGACTAAGAACTTGGACAAGGAAAACTAACGTTTTTATGTTCACTGATTCCTGACTCAAAGGATCATTTCCTTCTCTTGAGAATAATTAGCATCCCTGGTACTTTGTTTCAAGTAGAAAACATGTGTTCACCTCACTTTATAGTTGCCTCGAGTATTTTAAGTGTTGTCCACTCCAACCTCAGAGCCACAGGGATGGTTTGCTGCACATGGGCCTTTGATATCCAGTACACCTCAGAATGCACACACCTGTGCTGCTGATGTTTTGGCAAATGTAAGGCCATAGTAACTGGAGCTCTTTGTGGTCTTGTGTGTTTGTTCACTTGAAACAGTGGATTGTGGGCTGGAGACATAGCTCAGAGGTTAAGAGCACTGAGTGCTCTTCTAGAGGTCCTGAGTTCAACTCCTGCCAACCACATGGTGGCTCTCTTCTGGTGTGCAGGTGCACATGCCAGCAGACCGCTGTATACATAAGAAAGTAAATAAACAAACAATGGATTATGGACTTTGTGGACAGAGGTTTCTATTTGATGGTGCAATGAGAGATGTGGCGGAGCGGCTATGCCAAACCTATAGCATGTGCAGCTCTAAGAGTCCACACTCATGTGATGTGGGGATGTCTATTGGCAACAGTGTCCACACCAGTTTGGCCAGACAAATCACCCCACTGCCAGAAACGAAGGACAGTGAAACCCTGGGAAATATGTGGGACTCTCCGACTATTAGTTAACTTTCTGTAAATCAAAGACTGCTGTAAAAAAAAAAAAAAAATCAAGTCTATTACCCTTTTTGCATTTATTAATTGTGAAATTGAAAAAAAAAATCCACTGGCCTCGAAAGCCCCTATCCACCCACCCCACCTTGGAGGAATGGTAATGGGGGGAAAGAAGCCCTGGGTCAGGCCAGCAAGTCTACCACCAGTGGACCTGTAGGCCTCCACCTGCCCCAACAGGGTTGCTATGTGCCTCCGCATTTAAGGAATAGGGCAGATGGAAAAGCAGTGCCAGATATAACCGCCGCATAGTGAACACCCGTGGGCACGTGTGGAAAGAGCCATCACACAGTCCCTTCCCCCATAGGCATGTGCCAGAATCTGCCAGCAGCCCTGCTCTTTGACACACCTGCCGTGCTCCATCCCCAGCTAGGAAGATCTGAAATTATTTTCTAACATCAGCGTTACCCATTCTGAATGCACACGTGCTTTAGTTTCAGCCATTGCAATTACAGTAATTAAACCAAAAAGCCCAACTCTGGGAAGAGGCAAGGTGTTTACAATTTTGGCATTGATTACATAATTAACATCTGCCCAACATATGAGACACCGAGCTGGTGAGTAAAACAATGTTCACTCCCTGTAAACACTAATCCAACCACAAAGCCCCAGAGAGGGCAATACATTTTCCTGTGAAGGATCAGCAGTGGGCAGCGGATGTGTAGTTTGATAGGCTTGTTTTCTTCCATAGATTAAAATCTCAGAACCAAGTGCAGCTCAGCAATCAGGCTAAGTGATTAGTCTGTTTTAGAGCTGATCTGACTGAAGCTAGACTTTAGCACATTAAACATTTCAGAGGAAAACATACGATATGCAAAGAGGATGCTGCCAAGCCGAGAAGAGGCCTGTTGTTTGTAGGAATGCTGCCAGGAGCTCTAGGGAACAGCGTATGGGACAGAGTACTCACGGCCAGCCAGCCACCAGGCTGAGAGCAGCACCATGCCTCACCTTCTGCAGAACCCAAGCCACATGGCAGCAACAGAGACACATTAGGGCCAGTGTGGACTGTGTTTAATGTGGCAGATGCCATGGGCTCAGACTCTGCCTGCTTCATGGTCACTGCAGAGGCTGGGAGTGCGTGGACTGGCTCCAAACTGCAGTCACAGGAGGAGGCTCGGTGCAAGGAAGGCAACGCCTCTGCATTGGGGGCAAGGGGGAGGGGTAGTTCCTTCCTGGGCGCCACCCCGAAAGCATGCTACTGTGAGCCCAGGCTGGGGTGGAGAAGTGGGCTCCTGCCTCATCCCTTGGGCTAAGGCACTCTGAACAGCATGTCTGCCACAGGGACATCCGAAGTACCTGGCTGGGCATCCCATTAGGGTTAGCATCCCTAATGACTATCCTTAGGAGCTAATCAGTGGCATGGGCTGGGTGTCTCCAAGTCTGGACAGGAGAGAGAAAGCCCAAGGGAGGCCTTGGAGTCAAGGTAGAGCTTAGCCTCTGCCTTTGTCTTAACTGAGCTGGTAGGGGGGCAGGGGCACAGTGACTCACCTTTACCTCAAGTCATCATCATGGCTCCTACCTGAAAATGACATAAATCTGTGACCCGCAGGACCCATCGACCATATACAAACAGTCACCTGTGCACCAGTGTTCTCAGCAGCTTTATTCACAATGGTGCAAGATCTAGCAATGGGTGGGCCATTGGGGTCAGCAGAATGGGGTGTTGTGGAGGTGAGTCAGAGATAAACGGCTTTCCTAGCTTGTGTGTGGCCCAGGATTCAATTTCTACCCTTTCAGAAGAACACCAACCCGGACAACAACATTCTTATAGCAAAATGTAGCACACCCACATGAGGGGACATTATTGAGCCTTGGAAAGGATACAGCATGAATGAACGCACGCTGTTAACATGAGCCTTGGAAGCCCCAGTGAAAGAAGCTTTGAATCATGTGCAGTGTGACTCCACAGACACAGGGCATGAGCGCCCAGGATAGAATGAGTCTCGGAGCAGAAGTCAGAGTAGTGGTCATTAGGGTCTCAGGGCAACACAGTTAAAAGGTGTGGGTTTTCTTTTAGAGGACATTGGTATTCTCAAATAGGCTATACTGTTGTGTGTGTCTGTCTGCGAACACACTGAAAAACCTACCCGCCACTCAGTAAGCCCCTCAAATCAACAGTCAGGGCCTCTGGGGTGAGTGGCTAGCAGGACAGAGTCACACTTGACAAGGCCCATCGAGGCTGATGTCTCCACTGCCCATGCCACCCACTGTGTTCTGGCCTTCCCACCCCTTCCAAGACTGAAGGACATGGACATGCTTTCTGTGGCTTCCCACTGATCTTTCAGGGACCTTCTTCGTAAGCTGGATAACTTACGTAGTGTGTCTCAGAGTAGGTCCCTCTGTGTGTGCAGCCTGCTGTGTGTGCATCTCCCAAGCCCCCTCCTGTGCAAGGATGAAGCCCTTCTGCAAGGTTATCTGGAGCCATGGGGAGCCAGTCCTGGGCTCCAGAAACCCTGGACATCCCAGACTCCTCTGCCCCAGCCTCTCCTCTTTCCTACTACCTGTGACTGCCCCATCAGCACCACCACATGGGCCTTGCTGAGATGTCTCCCTTATAGTCCAATCATCACATGACCTTTGTTCTATGGGCAGCTCCCTCTCTATCCTAGTGTCCACCCTCAGACCTCTATGGCCCCAACTTCTAATTCCCACCTATTCTCTGTCCCCATGCGGCAACTGTTCCTCTCTGTTCTCTTTAAATTGCTACTCGAGCTCCCAGCCCCCACTGTCTCCTCTTGTTGTGGACACTGATTCTGTTCTACTATGGTCAAGGGCCCCATTCCCAGCCTCCATCTCTCTCAGTTGGCCAGGAAGATCAGGAATCCCAGTCCTGCCACCTCCTAGAATCACAAGGAAGGAAGTCCTCACCGTGCCCTACGGTGGGTCAGGGCCTGCCCGTCCTAGGAAGGGCTTCTGTAGATCCCAGTGTAAAACCTAAGGCAAGTGCCAGGCAGGGCAGGGGCTAAAAATAAACCATCTGGGGCAGAGGCTTGTTGGCGCCTCAGGAGGAGGGCAGGCAGGAAGGGAGCCTGGGCTGGTGACAGGAGTAGTCATAGTCTGAGGAGGAGCAGGAGGGGCCACTGGGAGGAGGAAGTCAGCCCTAGTCAGACCTGTGGGCAGCTCCCCCGTCAAGCCACAGCCCCTCCTTCTGGCTGGGCATTGGTCAGCTCTGGAAGCTTCTTTGGGTTTCTGGGGCACAAAACAGCTTAACCCTCCTGAACAGATGACGGCCACTCTCAGGCAGGGACAGGCCCAACCTAGCCACCCAGACATCCCATCTCTACGTGTGTGTGTGTGTGTGTGTGTGTGTGTGTGTGTGTGTGTGTCCTGCTGTGTGTACCTTCCTTCTTCCTGGTTCATTCCTTCATGGCAGGCAGGGACAGGTAGGGGAGGCCCCCATGAGGGGTTAATCCAAGGTGGGACCATTGCTCCTCCTGCAGTGTCCAGAGGGACAAGATGCCACCAAAGACCAAGCAACTGCGTGCAGCTGAGGAGCCTGGCAGGCAGGGGGAATCCTAGGACATGGGGAGACATGGGGACCAAGGAAGGGAGAGCAAGGCGGAGCTTCTTGGAGGCAGGAGGCCAAGTTTGGAGAGCAAACATCTGTGAAAGCCAGAAGACTCTCTGGGAAGGCAGAGCAGCACATATGGGAGGAGCCCAGATACTTTTATCTCCTTTTACTAATTTTCTACCATCAACAGTGGTTACCTCAGAGTAAGAGAAAAAGAGGCCATGCAGAGACCACATAGGGGTGTGGCACCACCAGGCAGCATCTGGAAGTATCCAGGCTTGGGGCCTTGCACTCAGCTGACAGAGACCAGGAGCTAAGTTGGGGGACCTAAGCCTTTGTTTTTACAGTTCTAGTACAGGGCTCCAGGCTTGATGTCAGATCCATGGTGTAACCATGTGTCCAGCCCACAGGGATGACTCTGCCCTTGTCTCTTCAATCTCCTCCTTCCTCTTCAGCCATGAGAGACCTAGGCTTTGAGGCCCCAGAAGTGCAGGGCCAGGCCAAGTCTGGCCTGGGACCAGAAGGTCTGCTGTCCAGGCCTCTGTCCAGCCTCAGCCTGCCCACATTGCCACAGTCCCAGCACCCAAGGCCTCCAGGGCCAACTGAGCAGGCCGGTAAAGGACATGCCATGGCTGCGGCAACCTGGAGGTGCAGGGGGAACAGAAGCTTGGTAGGGGTGGGTAGGAGCAGCAGCTCAGGCTGAGATGGGGGTTGAGGAAGCAAGTGACAGAACAGGGTCCCTGGGCATGCTTGGGACTCTTATTACTTGGGACACTGCCCACAGATCCTCCATGTCACTCCCCTCCCAAACTGTTCAGTATCAAAATAGTGACAGCTGGCCTCAGCACATGACGGCTGATGGTCAGCCCTGATGAAAAGTAAAAGCTGGCTGTGGAATAGGGAGGAGGGTCATGGCACCGCGGCTCACATGAAAGATGCTGACTGGCTGACCAGTGGAATGCAGCCTGCTCTTAGGGTGCAACTACGATAGGGAGGAATTATGCCAGCACCGCCACCTGCCTAGCACCCCACTCATCCTGCCCCTCACAGACCCACTTGCCTTTGAAGGTGAAGGCGTCAGGGCTTCTCTGGTGACACTCTAGGGTGGATGACTAAAGAGGCCCAGGCAATTTCTAAGTGGACCATATCTTGCCTGTTTGAGTCTATGGGAGTGGGAAGGAACTCAGTGGCAGCTTTCTCTGCCCATGTCTCCAAAATCACACTGGACACATTCCCATACCTCTACTAGTGCCTGGGACTCAAATGTTTACTCTGGTCATCTCCTTGGGAGCTCCCTCCCCCAGAAAGGGAGCTAACCTTGGATAGCCTTTCTGTATATTATATGGAAAGATTGGCAACAGGGCCTCAAGGCCATAATGAGTCTCTCATCTGAAGCCAGCACAGAGCACAGCACCCAGGGCAGCTGGGTAGTGAGAGCCACACTAGAGAGAGACCTACTGTGTTGTGTTCCAAGCCTCCTTGTATGGAACAAGAATTTGTGACAGGGCTTCTCCGAGGGGTAACTCACCAGGACTAGGAAGAGGGCCACCCTGACAGTCCCTGCGGAAGATTCAAGGATCACCTTCTGGGGACCCATGCATTGGTGTCAGCCCAGGGGTAAGGTAGGGCCTTTTACTCCCATTTCCCAGCCTCCTGTGCACTACCATGAAATCAGACTGAGAAGAAAGCATGACCAATATGCTTTTCTTTTGTTTGTTTGCTTTTTGAGACAGGGTTTCTTAGTGTAACCCTGGCTGCTCTGGAACTCTGCTTTTTGTTTTTGTTTTTGTTTTTAAGACAAGGTTTCTTTGTATGATAGTCCTGGCAATCCTGGACTCACTTTGTAGACCAGGCTGGCCTCAAACTCAGTGATTCGCCTGCCTCTACCTCCCAAGGGCTGGCATTAAAAGTGTGTGCCATCACCACCTGGCTAATGTACTTCTTAAAACAACATTCCTGATGACTTAGTTAACTCAATGTCTCATTAGACCTGAAGCATCATTTATGCCCCCTCCATACCCCAGGGCAGCTGCTGTCCCCAGGCTGTGGAGTGGATGACAAGTAACTGCACAGGCTAGCTTAGGACTCCAGAACTGTCTTGACCACTCTTCCTGAAAGCTTTGGTGCCTTGTGCCCATGACAGCGGGAGGGGGCACTGATCTTATGTGGGCAAGCAGGAGATCCAAACTTAGGGCAAAGAACTGAGCAGGGTCAGATTGCACCAGGGTTCTAGGGACTAGACAGCCAAAGGGACTGACACGACCATCAGGGTGAGTACTCAGGACCTCCTTGGCCTCTCTAGGAAGTGCTTCCAAGGGACATGACAGGGACTCTCATGGTTCTGAAGTCTGGGAAATGTCAGGCATGCAAGAGTCCCTTTTGTGAGCCGGGCATGGTGGTACACACCTTTAATCCCAGCATCCAGGAGGCTGAGGCACGGATTGCAGTGAGTTCGAGGCCAGCCTGGTCTACAAAACAAAAAACAAAACAAACAAACAAAAGTCCTTTTTGTGTTAAGACTCCCCTATACTCTGGGGTGTTGTATACAGATATCCACAAAGATAGTGTTTCCCACCTGTGCTGGCTAGAGTTACTGGAGAGGGGGGAGTCTCACTTGACAAAAATCCTTCCATTAAGAGGGGCAAGCCTGAAAGACATTTTCTTAGTGATTGATGAGGGAGTCTTATTGTGGTGGCACCATCCCTGGGCTGCTAGAAGGAAGCAGGCGGAATAAAATCCCTCCGCTCAGAGGTCAGGGAACCCCACGGAAAGGGCGGCAGGAAGCTACAGAGGACCCTAAGAACACAAGGCCCTCTAAATCAACGTGAGCAAAGCTCATATAAACTCACAGAGAATGAAGCAGCATGCACAGGTCCTCTGTGCTCATACTGTGGCCCCCAATGGAATGTTTTTATAGGATTCCTGAGTGTGCAAACGAGTAGGCCTCCGATTCTTGTGCCTTCTCTTGGGCTCTTTTCTGTTGGTTTGTCTTGTCCAACTTTGATGTGATAGTTTTTATTTTACCTTATATTTGATTTTGTTATGTTTATTTTTATTTAATTTTTTAATTTATGTGCATTGGTGTGAGGGTGTCAGATCTTGGAGTTACAGACAGTTGTGAGCTGCCATGTGGATGCTGGGGATTGAACCAAGGTCCTTAGAAAGAGCAGACGGTGCTTCTATGCACTAAGCCATCTCTCCAGCCCTATTTTTTTTTTTTTTTTAATGAAAGAATACAATTCTAGCCACTAAGGTAAAGGTTAACAACGGGACTGTCATTTATGCCTTCAGGGGAAGGGAAAAAAAGTATCAGTTTTCTCCAATGGAGTGACACTGGGTATATATCAAACAGTCCAGTGCAGGCTTTATGTTGAGTAATTGTCCAACAAATAATGGTTATATCCAGTTTTTTTGTTGTTGTTGTTGTTTTGTTTTTGTGTGTGCTTTTATTTGGTTACAGATTGATTTTGGGGGGTGTTGTTTTCTTGGTTTTGAGGGATTTTGTATTGAATTTTTGTTTCTTTTTTGAGAAAGAATGTAAAGTCGGGGGCGTATGGAGGGGGAGAGGATTTGAAATAACGTGGAGGGAGAATATGACCAAAACTTATTTAAAGTTAAAAATTGTTTTAAATAATAATAATAATAATCATAATCATAATAATACAGGAAGGCAAACAGGCAGGAAGGAAGGAAAAGGAAGAAAGAAAGAAAGAAAGAAAGAAAGAAAGAAAGAAAAAGGAGCTGGGAGTGGTGGTACACTTCTGTAATCCCAGCACTCGGGAGGCAGAGGCAGGTGGATCTGTGAGTTCAAGGCCAGCCTGGTCTACAAAGTGAGTCCAGGACAGCCAAGGCTACACAGAGAAACTCTGTTTCAAAAAACAAAACAAAATGAAAGAAAGAAAGAAAAGAAGGAAGAAGGCTGAGCAAGCCAGAGGGAGCAAGCCAATAAGCAGCACTCCTCCATGGTCAGCTCCTGCCTCCAGGTTCCTGCCCTGCCCTCCCTTCAATGATGAAACTATGATGTGGAAGTGTAAGCCAAATAAATCCTTTCCTCCCCAACTTGCTTTTGGTCACAGCGTTCCATAGCAATAGTGACCCTAACCAGGACATTACCACCTTTCATGGTCAGGCATAGGTTCCTCCGCCACTATACAGGGCAAAGTATTCTGGAGACACCTCCATACCTAGAGAACAACTTGTCCTTGCAGTTTATCAGTTCTCTAGGATAAGATGCCAAGGCTGACTGCTCTGAGACCCACCAGTCAGAACAGCTTGCTTGCAGAACCCTCTGTGCATGTGGGTGCACAAGACTCTGACCCCATCGTTTGAGGCCCAGACCGAGGTTCTGAGAGTTGTGCTCACATCGCTCTGATACAGAACTCATGTTTTCACAGACAGCAGTCCATGCCACCCACTGTCACTGACCTAAAGTCCTATCAGAAGCTCTGGCCACTACAGTAAAGGTTGTATGTGGCTGAGAACTACCCCGTGGAAGGTGCTTCTGGACCTAAGTTCCCCCAGCAGAGGCACTGAGCCCTAGAACAGCGGCTTCCCAAAAGGCACGGATAAAAGAGGATGCTTGGAACCAGACTGCATAGGGAACTCCTCTAGTCCATTGAGGAAACTGGACTTCCCCTCCTTGGGCTCTACTAGCCTCAGCCAGGATCTATGGTTCACGAACATGGGTGCTATGGACAGTTATAGGCGGAGGGCAGGCCCAGCCCCCTTGAGTTGCTTCTGGGGTCACCAGGGTACAGCGCTCACACACCACGCTGCCCTGTTTCTTCAGTCTTCAGGAGAGCCTGGGATGAGTGGTCTGATTTTTCACTGTGTAGCCCTGGCTGGCCTGGACCTCCTTATTAGATCCTTCTGCCTCTGCCTATCACACCTGGCCTGACCTGATGCCCTTGAAGATGCATAATGCACTCCACAGGCCAAGTACAGATGTGCAGTGCACTAGGGGTCTGGTTGCTTCAGAATATATCCTTTCCCTTCTGCCTTCCTGAAGATGCAAACCTCTGTCCCAGGCCCCAGGTGGCAGGGTCCACTTGGCCCAAGCTAATAGGAAACATGAATTCCCCCTAGTTCTGCCTTTCCTGGGGAACCCCTGAGAGAAAGTACAATGACTCAGGACCTGGCACAAACTGACCACTATGTGACTACAGGGCCCCTGGTTGTCCAGAGGCTAAAACTCCGACTTCCTAGATTTTTAGAACAGAGGTGGGAGGCCAAGCCCAGGGAACAGTAGCAGGTGGCTCCTCCCCCAGCCTCAGAACAAGGAGGATGGGCACAAAAGGGCAAGGCTGGCTGCCCTCCTTTCTCCAAAGCCCCTTCTCATGCAAGGTTGCATGTGTGTGTTTTCAATGGTTCTCAGGTGCAGACACTGGGGCACTGGGGTGGGGGTGGGGGAGGGGGATCTGTTGCTCCAGCCAGGAACTGACTACACAAGGAATCCCAGGAGCTCCCGTTGTTCATCAAACACATCCCTCCTGACACAAGGGTCTCCAGCATGGTTGGGAGAGACCCTGAAAATAGAGAGATGGGGTGTGTGTGTGTGTGTGTGTGTGTGTGTGTGTGTGTGTGTGTGTGTGTAGGGTCTTGGAGACAGTGTCTAGTGTCACGTCTTTCTGGTGTGCTTGAATGTTGTTGAGAAAGCTTTGCTGATACAAAAAGTTGGGAAAGCATCCCCCAGACCCACAGGACACCATTGGAGTAGCCCTTAGGCTAGTCTGTGATATATCTGCGCCAGGCTCCTTCTCCTAAGCCTGGGGAAGACCTTGGAGGCACCCAGTGCTCCCATTCTACCCACAGGTTCCTCAGAACCCAGAGTATTTTCCATAAAAATCAGGAACAAGCAAAGCCATCACCATGATCTCAAGAACACCCCTTATCTCTCATTGAGCACAGGGAGAAAATGGAGATGGAAGGCTTCATAGGACGAAAACGCCAAACCATCCCAGGCCCTAGTCTCTGCTGAGGGATCTAGGGTGGACCAGAAACCCAGGAGGGATGCCTGAGGCAAGGAGACTGAAACTGCCACCTAGAGCAAAGAGTGGCACCTGCTTCAGATTTGCATCCTGTCAGGTGACCATGAGTGAGCAATAGAACGGGCACCGTGCCACCTTAACAGGCATCAGAGGACCGTAGCCTCTTCTCGCAGGTCAGGCAGGTGCAGCTGTGAGGTTATACAGGCAAGAGCCTCAATGCGGACTCTTGCTTATTCCTCTCCCTGCTTAAATAAAGGAACAGAGACAGTTTTCTTTGTTTTCTTTTTTGGTCTTGAAAGTGACAGAGGAGAAAGGAATGTGGCCTCACAGGGCAGACGGAGCCTTGTGTATCTCCTAAACCTGAGGCTTGTTTTCTTTCTACCCTCCCCCCTCACAGTACTGGTGACATAGCAGCATCTCAGATCAAGGCGGCCTCACAGGCCAGGGCTGGGAGCCCAGGGACCCAGGGACCCATGCTTTGAGTGGAATGTGAAGGAGGTGCAAGTCTATTCCTGGCTCAAGTGCACAGAGACCCTACACCCAGGGAGGGGCTGGAGAGGGAGAACCCCATACGTGCAATTTGGTTTCCTCAAGCCTGCAGGATGGCTGTAGCTGAATAGAGAAGGCCAGTCCCAGGTGGGTGCCCTGTAAGGGAGGCCCAGCACCCACACTAGCAGCCTCACAGGCTAGGCAGAAGTCCCTGCTTCTGTGTCAGGATGGCTAAGCCTTGCAGCTGCTAGCACACAAAGCAGCAAACATGTCACCAAGCTCCAGGACACTTCTCAGCGAGGAATGCTGAAGCCTGAATCATGGGAACAGATACATTCGCTGAGAGGAGCCAGGTGCTGAGCCGGGCCCCCTCCCCCATGCACACCTGCTCCTCTGGGGACCCGGAGTCATGCCGACCACTGTGCCCAGCATGTTTCTGCACACAGCCAGCCAGAGGCACATGGGTCCCTTGGACGGATGCCAGAAGTTCCAAGACAGCAGCTGCACCCTCATTGTCGGTGACCTTGGGAGAAGCAGAAAAACTAGAGGTTACCAAGGGGTCAATTGTAGGGAACAGGACCGTAGAGGTCAGAGTGCTTGCATGGTTGTGTCAGTGCCTCCTCAGCCTTCTCCTTCAGGGCTCTATGGCTTTACAGGGACCCCAGAAAGCTCATCACTTTCCCCCACCAGCTCTCACTAGTGATGGGAACCATACCTCCCTTGTTCTTGAAACTTCTGGTGCCCATGGCTCAGCCATGCCTGAGGAAGGTAGAAGCTCTGAGATGGTAGAAAGATTTGGACCACAGGATCAGCCAAGCCCAGTAGGAGGGCCAAACACTGGGTCACTGCGAGGGACGTCTGCCGTTCTCGTAATGAGCTCACCACACAGGAAGTCCTTGAGTCCCTGATTGACTAGAACACATCCTCCACCCATAGGGTAAGGGAGGGCAGACCCCAAAAATGGATGATGATGATGATTGATGATGATGATGATGAGAGAGAGAGAGAGAGAGAGAGAGAGAGAGAGAGAGAGGTGGAGGGGATGTGGCACTGGCCCTAGGTTTACGGATACAGCCATTCTGCAGCTCCAAGCCTGGCCACTGCTACAACTAAGTGAGCACAGATCTCTGCAAGCACTGTGCTAATCTGAGGTGTTTTGGAGAAATGTGTCAACTCAGCAGTCTTAAGCTAAAATGGATACTTAACACGTCTGAAGCACTGAAGAACTTCTCTTCGGAGCTGCAGATAGGCCAGTAGCAAGACTATGAAGCAGGGTCACGGCCAGCTTCAGAGAGCAGAATCCTGTGCTGTCTTCATGGCAGGCTCCATTTACTCACACAAACCCCAAGTCTCACTCAGCAAGCCAAGTCTGTATATATGCTTATGGGGAAGAATGCTCAGAGAACGCAAAATCTCCATCTTCCCTAGGTAAAGGACTATTGGGAATGCCCAACCCAAAAGACAGAGGAGCTGGAAATCAGGGGCTGGAGAGAGACAGCTCTACACACACAAAAAATGCTTGCTGTGCAAATGTGAGGACTGGAGTTTGGCTCCCCAGCACCCAGATGGGTGTGGCAACTACCTGCGATCCCAATGCAGAAGGCATACTTGTGCACATACATGTGTGTGTTTGTGTGCATGCTTCCATGTATACATGTATACAGTGAGCAATTACAGCAGATCAGCAATCTACCGAACAAGAGGGACCTTGGTTCTCCGGGCCCTTGAGAATCAAAGGGGGAACTAAATTCATCGAGATGCGTATGTTAGTTAGGAAGCCAGATGCAAACAGGTTCTGGGGTCAGTAGCCTCACCCATCACCCCAGAAGCAAAGTACAGATGGCTCATATATATATACGCCACACAAGCCTCTTGGGGCCCAGCATTCTAAGCTATCCTGGTCCCACAGGTGGACCTATATCCAGGTTGGAACACATTTAAGGAGAGATAGCTACCCTGGGCAGGGAGTCCCAGATCTCTGAATGGCCTTTGGGTGCCTGTAAAGTCTGTCTAGGCTTTGTGAGGATGTAACAGGTACACTTGCAGTGGTGGGGAGTTGGGGGGGAGCGGTTGGGATGACAGCATGACTGAAAACCCACATCTCCTGTCCCTTCTAATGAGTGCTTTAAGGTTTAAAGGGGGCTCATATCTAGCCTGTGCTTTACTGGTGGTGGTGGTGGTGGTGGTGGTGGTGGTGGGGACCCAACTCAGCCCTGGGAGACAAGTAAAGCTAAGTCTCTCTAGCCACCAAGGCCTGACCTTTGGAAATGCCCTTAAACATCTGGCAGTAGAAACCTTCATGGGGGAAATGTACAAGCTTTGAGAGGAGAAGACGGCTCCTGGCCTTGGGCCTCTCTTTGTCCTACAACCGTGGCCTTCAAAGAAGCCTTTCCTCCCACTCTCAGGGAGCTGGCCCCTTACCAGCATTGTGACCAGCACTGCAGGGCAAGCTTAGCAGCTCTAGGTTGCTGACACGCTAGAACACCAGGCCTCCCCAGAAAGCAACATTCTGCAGAGTATCCGACTTATCCTACTCTAACCCAGCCCGTTCTGCAGCTTGGGGCATCTCTCTACCCAAACCCAGCCTTCTCCATAGCTAAGAAACCTAAAGGGTTCACTCTTGAGCTGTGCCCCCCCCCCCATCCCCCCCCCCCCCCCCCCCCCCGAACGACCTGGAAGTAGTTGCTGTTTGATACTGCTCAGCCCTCAGCGGTTAGTGTTCATGAACCTGCTTATGCTAACATCAGAGGAATAAGCATCCCAGGCTAAGATGCTGACTCTGGGGAGTGTCAGGAGGGACCATGAGGGATGCCAAGCAGGGGAGCCACAGAAACGCCCACAGCATTACAAAACAGATTTTTTTAAAAAATGCAGTTAATAAATGCAAATGAAATAAACCTGTACTGCCATATTTGCGTCACAACTTGACTCAGAGAGGAACTGTCCTCAAGGCTTTTTGTTGAAGCACAGGAATGTGGAGGCCTTAGACCAGGGCAGCCTTGGTGGCCAGCCCTCTGTGTGGATGGCATTAGTGGTCTCATGTCCCAAAACCGTCACATTGTAGTGTAACAAAGTAAAATGTCCTATGTATAACACGCATTACTAAAAGCAATTCAGTTTTGCATATATAAAATTAGTAATTATATTACTATAATACCAGTAAGAGTCAAAACCTTGCTATAAAGGGAGAAAAAAACAAAAAACAAAAAAACCCAGCAATTCCCAGTGTTAACACCAGAAGCAATAAGCTCAGGAGCAAGAACAAGCTGGGAGCATGGAGCAGCAGCCTGGGCTCTCAGGAACTGTGAGGGCCTCAGGCCTGGCCAGAAAATATAGAGTGAGAGAGTGAGATGGTGGATGGGGCAGAAAGAAGACCAGATGCCATGGTCACTGAAGGCCTGCGGCTGATGGGGCAATTGACTGAGGGCGGGCAATCTGAGCAGCCGAGGAACTCTTGTGGGCTGCAAGCAACAGGACCCACTGAGGAGTATTATGCTGTTAGGAAACACTGGCTTGTGATGGAGCTCACTGCTCAGCCAGCCCTTGCTGGAGAGCCACTGACACCGAGGGAGGAAAACACGCACGGTTGGGCGCGGATGACACGGTCAGCTCAGCAGTGACTTAAGTGAGCCTCGAGACCATGAGTGAGGTGGAGACTGGAGATATTCTCTATAGGGAGCAGCTTCTGTGACAGCTTCAAATCAGCCAAAGAGAGTGACTTCTTGTTGGGCAGCCTGAGGAGAGGTCTATCCGATGAAGCTCAGGGGTGGGGTCAGGGACCTTGTAGCGATGGGTGTCGAGACCATGGCCTCTCATGAGAAAATATGCAGTATTTGGCCCAAAAGGTTCAGACAGGCAGGGGCATCCAGATGCTCTGGACAGGACCCATGGTGCTCCCAGACACTTTTAACACCTGGTATTCCCACTTACCTCCCCCAAACTGGCCTGCCTGCCTGCAGGCTCCCACATGATACCCAGTGGCAGTGGCAGGGGCAGGCCACTGGGAATCAGTGGGTGGGAAGGCCTGAGCCCCTGTAGAAGCCCTAGAATTATAGGCCTTAGTTTTCCTTGTGGAACAAAATAATTACAACCTTCCCAGAGGACCTGAATTCCCTGAAAGCAACGCAGAAGTCAGCTGACAACCCAGTCAGGGGAGAAGAAGCACAGGAAGAAAGAGAGCTGGCTTGGTGCGTCCCACTAAAGGATGCTGTTCAAAGCCCGGATGGGGGCAGACACTGTGGTGCTGGGGGTGGTGCACAGTACGCTCGAGGCCTGGGGCCAAGTTCCCTTTTCCACCCATCAGGCACAGTACCCTAGTACCTGCAATAGACTGGATCCTGGTCAACAGCCACTTTCCCAGGCGAGAAGGGCCATCGTGTTCCTCAAACTGGTGGTCTCACTGTTTTTACGTATGGATCTTTCTGGAACAACAGTTCCTTCCCTCATAGCACAGCCCTCTGGAGCACCACATCACAACAGCCCTTTGCAGGTGCTACTGCACAATCAGGCTGGTACTGTGGAGGCTCGGAGGTCATGGGCCCTGCTGCTCCTGTGGCCCTGGACCTACCTATCCTTGAAGCTCCGTCTCCTCTCCGCTACATGAGAGGCTGGAGGCAGATGGTGTGTGAAGGTACTCTAAGGAACAACATGCTGGCAATGGTGACTGAAGAGGATGACCCTATAGACTTAGACTCAAGCCTCTGGACTGGGATTATATCAGCTTCTATCATGTACTTTCACGGGTAAAACCAATTAGATAGTTCTGA
Source organism: Acomys percivali (assembly GCA_907169655.1). Lineage (NCBI taxonomy): Eukaryota > Metazoa > Chordata > Mammalia > Rodentia > Muridae > Acomys > Acomys percivali. The sequence goes on along the minus strand of OU015757.1, from coordinate 19,384,794 downwards.
GATAGTTACACTGAACTAGGCAGGTTCCACCCCCCACCCCCCAGCCATTATGGGCCCTTTTCAGAAAGGCAGTTTATGATACTACACTGAGGAAGAGGAAGCTCCCAGATTATGGAGGCCAACTAGAGGAACGTTACCACAGTCAGGAGCACCTGAAGCCACCAGGAGCTGGAGAGCTGGCTACCCTCTCCGCTTTCAGAAGGAGCTTGGCTGGGCTTAACTCGATTCCAGACCTTTGACTCTAAAGGACATGGGGGTGTTTGTAGGCCCTACTCTGTGACAGTTTGTTGCCATGGCTACAGGACAAACAGACTCTAGGAAGGATGACAGCTCAGCCAAGGGCATGGGTGTGCTATACTCCCTGGGAAAGCTTTCAACCTAGCAGCCTGGCGACTGCTCCCATATCTGGGACCTGTGATGTCTCTACTGTCCTAGGGGCAGGGTCACCCCATCTTCTTTGTAGGGAAGTGCCATAATTTCCAGTCCACATAGCAGCCAAGCAGTGTGCAGGTTACCTGGCAACCCTGTGTCTCTGCCCACAGATTGCCCCGGGGAAAACAGAAAAGAGGCACCATCAACTGTTGGTAGCTCCCAGGGTCTCAGGGCACGTATGCTGTACACCACTTGTATAATCCCCAAACAGAACCTGGCAACCATCAACCCAGTACTTTGTTTTTGTAGTGCTGTGGTACAGGGTGGGCAAGACCCCATCCCATTGCCGTCAGCCCCGAGGCCTTCTCTCTGATCCTATATAACTTCCTGTCCCTCAAGAATAATCAGCCTATTTTTTTTCCCTCTTCCTGCTCCCATAGTGCCACTCTCTTATCACCCCTAGCACATCCCTTCACACTGAGGCTCTGAATAGAGCCTTGCTAGTTACAGCAAAGTCCTCTCCCACTCTGTCTCCCACAATGTCCTCACCAATGTCACATCAAAGGTCCCTCACTTCTAGTTTGTGATACCAGGCCTCTGAGCTTTCTACTAGAGCCACTATAAGCCAGGCCTCGGGCACTTTCTCAATTCCATTAGCCCACTAGGGCCACCCTGATGTCCGTATTGTGGGACAGGGAGTGGCAGCACCCTCTTGTCCTAGGAGCCAACAGCACACACTGGCCAAGCTTCCCAGATAGTTTCAGCATAAATGACCAGACCTGACTGCTTCTCTGAATCCCGTATTGCAGGCGCCTTTGTTTCTAGGGTCAGGCCAGAGTCTCCACCATCTGGAACAGGGTCTGCCCTGGAACTGCCTCTCACAATCCCCTACAGGTACCCCACTTAGATCTCAGTTCAAGTCACTTCCTCCAGGAAGCTCTCCCAGATAACAGTGTAGGTATGCATTCCCACCAAAGGATCTGCTTCAAACCCCTGGTCTGCAGTTGAGTATTTGAAGGGTGGGTGGCAGACACACTAGCCAGAGGAGGAAGATAGGCCCAGGGGCTGGAGAAGTATCACAGCCTCAAGAACATGACCTCAACCCAACGCATTTCAGTTTTTGCTGGCCTAGGCGGAAGGTATAGATAGTCAAGCCCTCTGATTGGGGAGCATCCACTCACATGTAGGACAAAATTGGTCAGCCCCTGCCCTGTCCAATCAGGGGTATAGGCCCTGTTTCTATACAAGAACCTATAAGAGTTTCTTGCCCCCCAGATACTAAACTCACCCCAGAGCCACTGGGTAATCAATCTAGCGTGGAGAAGGTATGTGGTCGCCTCCAAAGGCAGCTACCTACAAGTTTATTCCCAAGCCCACAGTGCTGCTGTCTCCCTCACACATCCACAAGCCACGTGCTGTTGTCACTCTGGGCATGTATAAGTCGGGGCAGCCTAGCCTAGCCACCTGGATCAGGGACTCACTTGGAGGAGTCATTGAGTCGGATGCACAAGTAGACACCATGCCCCAGGAAAGCCCTTGGGGACCCGCCTCCATTACCCATGTCCAGTGTGTCCACACCAAGTCCCCTTAACTGGTTAGCTATCCAACAAGGTGAGTAAAGGGTCTCTCAGGAATGGGATGCTGAGCTCCATGCCTCTGAAAGGGAATAGATACAGCTATGCTTTCTGGGATGGCTCCCAGCACATGTGAGAGTGGCACTCCCCACCCCCACCCCTCCCCCCACCCCCACTCATTGAAGAATTGCTGTCCCTGTCACAGCTGTCTTCACATAGTTTCAGGGTCAGATATGGTCTGGCAGTGTGCTGGAGCCAGAAGCTGACCTTCTCAATCAGGCCTCTATCCCCAGGGCAGCTTCCTGTTCTCAAATGTCCCCCGGCCAGCAACTACACCCTTCACTGAGTCCCCACCAGCATCTCAGCAGCTTCTGCTTAGAGAGGGCCAGGTCCCCAAGTTTTCCCTCCTGTGCAAGCTGGAAAGGCTTGACTCCAAGCACAAGGGACTCTGCAAAGCACATTTGTCCACCAGGGGACCCTAATTCACCCAGCAGGAGGCCCTGGCTACAAACACCAGCTCGGTTCACAGATGAGCACTTGACCTGCCTGGCACAAACCTCCTCTCCGTGTTTATAAAGTCCTTACAAAAGCAAAACACCAGACAGATGAGCACCACTGAGTACTCGGCTGCTATAGGGACCCAGTGCCCCACACTCCCAGAAGGCAAAGGGCTGCTGGGTGCATGCTGGTCCAGGCACAGCCCAGGACCAGGGGCCAGGTAAACCAGTTGGGTGAGATTTTTCCCTCTGCTTCCGGATAAACAGGGCCAAGCCCAGAACCTACAAGGCTGCATTCTCCAAGGTACAGATAAAGCCTTGCTGGGTTTCCAGAGCCCGTAGGTCCCTTTAGGTAGATGTTTCCAGTCACCATCTCTGTCTACACAGCTGTTATGATGGGAATTAAAAGGTTGTGAGGACCAGGCTGGACTCCATCTCTCCCCAGGAGCTGGGTTTATGCTACATAATTGGGGCACATGAGATGGGCTCTCAGTCATCATCTATACTGTCATCAGCCAAGCCAGTACCATGTCCAGCTACTGAACTGAGAGCCAAGGCAGGGAATAGGGTGAGGAAGGGCCCAGCCAGGTGGAGAGTGCTCCAGGACTGAGTGTGGTTGCCGCTGAGGTTCTGTCAGGGCCAGGATACAGCAGGGAGAATCAGGGCAAGTCACCTGACCTTTCTCTGATTAGCTTGATGGATGCTCTTGCCTTAAGATATAGGGAGGCTGCTGCCACAGCCCTTGTGCCTGTACCTGCCTCATCCTACACAAAGGTTCCCAAATTGAGAAGAAATAGACTTGGCTGTGTAGAGAGGTTTATGCATAACCAGAGACCAGTGGAGAAGGTAGAGGCCAGAGCAGCTTGAGAGCGTCCTCTCCCGGGACCTCCAATGCGAAGAAGAAGAAGAAGAAGAAGAAGAAGAAGAAGAAGAAGAAGAAGAGGAAGAGGAAGAGGAAGAGGAAGAGGAAGAGGAAGAGGAAGAAGAAGAAGAAGAAGAAGAAGAAGAAGAAGAAGAAGAAGAAGA
>OU015757.1:19371135-19381315 GCA_907169655.1 Acomys percivali | reverse complement strand
AGAAGAAGAAGAAGAAGAAGAAGAAGAAGAAGAAGAAGAAGAAGAAGCAGCAGCAGCAAAGAGGCTGCCTGAAGCCAAGAAGAGCCCTGGGCCAGACCTCTTCAGAGTCATCACTGCAGTCACAGCTGGAAGTGGCTATCAGATGCGAGTATGCCCAGTGAGAAGTACAGGCATGTTGTATCCTCTCATAATGTTGCCAGACACCCTACATGGTGACCACAGGGCCACCAGAGAGTCCCCCAGCTCCATAAGATGACACCCATGATACCCACAAGCCTGAATGATGGCATCCCCTACCACACGTGATCACTGGCTACTAAACCACAGAGTTCTATGAGAAGACACTGAACAGAGCACCCACCACCCAGAACTGGGGCCACCTGGCTCCACTGGGAATCATTCAGGAACCATCACATGTACAGGGAAGGAGGGAGGGGGCGTGCTGAGGAGAACAGCCAGCTTGAGGAGCTGAGGGCAGCTCCACTGGAGGCTAAGATGCTCTCCTTCCCTTGCCTCCCTCCTCCCCGGCAGCCAGATGCCCGGCCAGCACTCCATACACCCACTACGGCAAGGCCACTAGTGTTTGGGAAGAGAGTGAAAGAAGTCCCCTGAGATGACAGAAGATGAGCACCTGCCCTCTCTTGACCCCATCCAGAGTCAGGCAAACTGCATCCCTTTCTTAAAAATCCTAGCAGAAGACTCCTGGGACGGCTTTTGACAACCGGCTGCAAAACTCAAACACACACACAAACAAACCTTCGATAACCGGACTCTTTAAAGCATCTCTCTTGGGATGTGTGAGTGCCAGGGTCAACATCAGTGAGGGCGCTGGTGTTTTAGGACAGCCCCTTCTGAGCCACAGGCCCAATGTCTGGCTCCCTGGTGGCTGGATGCTGACATAAAGCTCATGGTCGCTGCATCAGGAACAGCAGGCACCCAGTGAACAGAACACTCACTCACCTGCTCTCGGAACCAAAGTTACATTTCAAACTGGGTCAAGAGCTCCCTTATTTCTGGGGCCACATGTTGTGTGGCATTTGCAGCCTCAGTTATAGCTCTCCGATACATCCCCTTCTTCTTACGGTTAAATCTCAGTTTGAAAAATTCAGAGAAAGGGGACAGTTTTGAAATAGACAGGAATGATGTCGTTGGAGACCCAAACCATGACACTTTCGCTTCTTGCCAAGAGGGCTCTCCATCCTCCTTCTGGCCAAGGCTGATGTCAAGGACACGCGCCGGCCACCAAGGAAAACCATGAATCTTACCCCACACAACGTCCCCTACAGCCACCGTCCTTCCATCTTCAGTCACGCACTGTGAGACGCTCTGCGTGTGCAGCCTGACCGTGAGGGGAGGGACTGTCTGGCGAGTGTTAGCGGAAGACGAAGGAACAGAGGCACTGTCGCCAGATGACAGGTCCCCTGTGTCTGGAGATGTCACTTCTGAACCCGATGATTTCAATTCATCCAGGCTGTCGGTGCTGCACACAGATTCACTGGTACAGTCTGCTTTTCTCCCAGGGCAGTCGACAAGGAAAGCCAAGCCATCACGTCCGTGTTTACCTTGGGGAAACCTTTTGAGGTCGTCGTCCTCACCAGAACTTCCAGAGGACAAGTCCTCCAGCCCATGGGTAGAGCCATCAGCAAAGAGAGCAGGAGAGCTGGCCAGGGGGCCTCGTGGGCATCCATTCAGTTCTTCTACCAGCTCAGCCCTGTACAGAGGCTCATGGTCCCCGTGCCCCAGCCGGTGGGGCTTCAGGCGGATTTTGGGAGGTGGCAGGTCAGAGATAGGAGGCACTGGACGAGTCAGCTTCAGCTTAGGAATGGAGGCTGAAGGCCCATTGGATGGTCGGTCTCCACCGCCCCTGGGCTCCACGTCCCTCACTACCTCTGCGTCCTGGCTGCCATTCTGTAGAGACTGTTGGGGGCAGAAGGGCTCCACAGAGCCATGCACTCTGGATGGGATCTTGACCACCTCACCCTTGCCCTGGGGTGTGCTATAGGAAATCTTGATGACTGGGCTCCGCGGGATATGCTCTCCAAGAACCCTGTCCTCTTCCCGCTTCTCCCTCTTGCTCCTCCTTGGGGCAGCCGCAGCTATAGAGTCACTGTCCACTGGTTCCTCTGGCTTGCGGTGCTCACTGTCAGGGCCACTGCCTAGCCTCCGACGGGGTTTGGGAGTGTTCAGGGGGCCAGGACTGGCCTCCTGAGGACTCACAGATCTCTTGCATTTCTCACACAGGACTTGGCGTGGCCGCAGGCGGATTGTGCTAAGGATGAGTCTGCCAGGATCCCGGTTTCGGGACAGTCGCCGACGGGTCCGCTTGATGGTCCTGGGTGGGGGCTGCGGCACCCACTGCTGGTAGGTGTTCCTCAGCCATAGTGGGTGGGGGAAGGGAGCACCCTCAAAGTAAGGTGGGAAGGGAGGCAGCTTCCCGGCAGACAGAGGTGGTATGAGAGGTGGAGGCGGCTCCGGCCCAGCTGTCTTGGGAGGCTGATCCTTCTCAGGGTCTTTGTGGTGGTGAGAAGGCAGGGATCCTGGTTCCAGCGGCATCACTTCTCCAGTTCCCTCCTCAGGAACCTGGCCATGACAGCTGATGACAGAGGGGTTGTCAGCCAGAGGCAGCAGAGTAGACGGAGATAGGCCAAAGAGGCCAGACCTGGTAGACGGGAACAAAATCAGAGTGAGAGTGGTGAGTGTTCTAAGCTATGCCCAGCACCTGTCACCTAGCTAGCTCTAGGCCTGAGAGGCTATCTGGATCTAGGTCCAGAGTGGTAGATTGCATTAAACAGGTACGAAGGTCCCACATGTCCTATGACATGTGGCTTGAAGGCTTCTTCTTGGTCATTGGGTATTAGCATAGCCATATGCATCCATAGACACAAGAAGAAGGTGGGCTTGGGGCTGGAATGCTTCTAGAAGACTGATTAGAGCATCTGCATCCGGAGACAGAGCATGGCCCGAGAGAGAGTCCAAAACTACCCCATAGCCAGTAGCCACAGAGCCCAGGCCTCTGTTCATCTATCTCACTTTTCCTTGAAGAGAACTAAGGTCTTAGCTTGCTGGGACCCCTCTCCCCGCAAGGAAAGAATCCTGGCCCTGAAGAAATGTCTTATGGAGCACCCTGGTCCCAGATGCCTAATATGTATCAGTGTGTGCAAGGTGGGAGCCACAGCTGCTGCTGCCCTGAGGCCAGAGGTGCCAGAGCCCCTTGGGGAGCTGTAACCTCCCAAAGTCTCACAATTGGCCTCTACTTCCACGGCCCCTAGAGAGCCTGTCACTCCTGGACCCCACCCTCAAAAGACACGATTGTATCCCAAATCAGAGCGTTGGCAGAAAGGGGAAGCTGGAATACCCGTCTGGGGGACCACTAGTATTCCTGTGAGAGTAACAGACATCCAGGTCCTGGGGAAGAGAGCAGAAGTCAGGAACTGGGGAAAATGGTACCCTGCCCAAACAGGACTAAGAGGTAGAGGAGGCGCCATAGGGCAGCAGGAAGGAACGGCAAGAGGATGGTTTGAAAGGCAATGCAGACAAGGGACCAGGGATGGAGAGTTGCTATCTAATGCCCCTCTCCCTGGCCGGCTTCCATGGTCACACAGAATATGAGGTGGGGATTCCCTCTAGCCCCTTCTCTTCTCTGTCCATCCCTCCAGCCTCCTTGCACTGACCACTTGACAGGTGTTATAGCAGAGGGCACTCCAGGAGGCTCTGCTTGCTTCAGCCCCAGAGGCCTAGGGCAGCCTCTGCATGCTAAAGATAGACACCCAGTACTTGGCTACAAACCCAGGTCCTGACTTGGGCCAGGGCACTAAAGAACCACCACAGGCTGGAGCTGCTCTTTTCCCAGAGCCCAGGGAGCCAGATTCTCCTGAGAAATGGCACAGCCCTGGCAGCATGTGGCTATTCTTCCTTCTTGGAGCTGCTGCCCTGCTCCTGCTTTGGCCACACCCAAGGCCTGCCCACTGGGTAAACAGCAGAACAGCTCACCTCAGGCCAAGGCAGGGTAGCTGATGACCTTCCCCTAGGAGCCATGAAAGTAGCTGGGGCCAACTGCTAGACTTCGGGAAGCCATGTAGTACCAGGGCTCTGCTTTGGTGCTTGTACCCTTAGGCAGCAGAGGCTGTGGCTGTGGCTGTGGCTCTGACTTAAGTTCCCTCAACCCTTTAGCAGTTCTATGAAATGACCAGCCATGACACTCCCTTGTAAAAGTAACTTTCATTGTCTGAGGTAATTATCATCTTGGAGGCTTACTTCCTCCATCTGCTAACCTAGGCCTAGTCCTGGAAGCTTCGAGCCTCAGTACAATCTAATCTAGGCCTAGAATGTTTTTCAGCCTCTGAGATTTACTGCTGAATAAGCTCACCCTTTCTGGTTCTTTCTGAACTGTGGTTGGCTGGTTCAACTCAGCTGTTCCAGCTCAAACTCCTCTCCAAGCTGCCTGATTCAATCTGGCTTCTCTCAGTTTCTCACTGAATTTCTTCTCTGCGTGGCCTCAAACTAACTCTAGCAATCTGTTCTAATCTTCTGGCTCCTTCTCATTCTCTGGCTCATTCTGTCTTCACCTGTGTCTAGCGTGTTCTCTCTTCAACCTCTCTCTGTAAAACTCTCCTGGTAAAAACAGCCTCTGAGTTCCAGGAACTCAACTCCACTGCACTGCCTCTCAACTCACTGACTCAAGCAAAAAAACTGCCTGAGCATCCCTGACTAGCGCTCAGAGATCTGCATGCCTCCTCTGTCTCCTGCATGTTAGGATTAAAAGTGTGTACCACCACACCTGGACCTAAGCTTTTCTTACTGAAACTTGCTCTATACCAGGCTGGCCTTGAACTCAGAGATCTGCTTGCCTCTGTCTCCTGGATTAAAAGTGTGTCTGTATTCCAGCTGGATCAGACAGACCTAGACATTCTTTAGATGTGATCTCTTGCATGAGCAGCCATGTTGTGAAGTAAAATTCCTCTATGCTTCCTCTTCACAGATAAGATAATGAGGTGAAGAGACCTGCAAACATGCCCCAGCTGGGCAGTCCTGTGATGTTGGGATACATTACCTCCAAGTATGGAGATGGCCATGGTACAAGTGACCAAACTATGACCTGACCTGGGGTCCATGGGGAGTATGGATCCCCTGACAAGGCCAGGCAGTGGTCCAAGCTGGCCAGTCTCAAGGACAGAGGCCCACAGGAACTGGTACGGGCCTTGGCAGTGAGAGGAGCCTGTTAGGGTTCACAAGGAACTAAGAGGGCTTGCTGAATGCATGCAGCTTTGGGGTGGCAACTTTGGATAGAGGGGTAGGTGTGTAGGAGAGGAGCCAGGAGATTGGGAAATGATTCACCAGGGTAAGAGCCCGTGTCTCCCGGACAAGCATAGCACTGAACTTCTGATTTCAGGAAAAGATGGGGAAACTGAGGAGGGTTGAGAAGCCCAGGAGGCTGCAAGATGGAGCCATATCCAAAAGCAAAAGCAGTACGAACCCAAAGGGGACAGAGAACAGGGCTCCTGACAATGCTGAACTTCTCCAATGTTCTGATGAGGACCAGTCCTGTGAGCATATTGGCTAACCCAAAGTCCTCAGCAAGACCCCAGTGGCTAAATCACGTCTCTGGGGGCTCACCTAAGGGTATGTCTCAGCCACTCACCCAGAGTAGCCAGGCTAAGGCCAGCCCATGGACAGGAAGAACACAGTTCTGGCTGCCTGCCAGAGCTCTGGGCTGCCCTTGCTCACAGCTGCCTCCATCCGGCTTCCTAGATCCATGGGCAGACCCAGGGCTCATGGGGTAGCTGGCGCCCAAGTGGCACCCTCCCACCCCTACTATGTCTGTCTGGGACCTTCCTCCCCCAGTCTGTGGTGGCAGAGGCCATCCTGCCACTGCCTGAGGGCTGAGTCAACAGGCTCCTGGATCAGAAGGCATGCGGATGTGCAAAGCTGGGCGGGAGCCTGCGGAAACTTCTCTACACAGCTTTGTTGCCAGGAGCCTGCAGCCCCAGGAAGGCCCAAGTCCAAACACCCAAGGCCCCTGCTTGGGATGTTCACCAGGGCTTGCTTGCTTTAGAAAGACCCTGTGGTCCTTCTGAAGGCCAACAAACAGCCAGTGAGCAGTAGGGCTAGAGCTGGTCTGGGCCAAGAATAGGTAGATCTTGAGGCAAACAGTGGGCTACTTGGTACTGCGAAGTGCACAGAGGCCTCCAGGGGCCACCTCTAGAGTAGGTTTTCAGGACAACTTATAGCCTGGACACCAGAGCATATGGTTGGACCTGCCCCACATCCTTGGGCAAGGATCCCCCCCCCCAGATTTCCAGGGGAGAATGGGTGCAGATCCTGCATCCTACATTTATTAGCATCAAAGACTTGTTAGCACTAAACCATCCCTAAGCCCTAGGCTCCCCCAGGAGCTCAGACCTGGTCCACCTCATACCCCATGTCTTTCTTGCCCACTCAGTCAACATCTCTATGGTAAAGCCCCCAAGGCCAGCATGCCAGCCAGGACCCCAGCACACCAGCTGTGATACACAAGGCACCTAGGACTCTCCAGTTCTTTGAAGGCAGAGAGGACGTCTGAGCGTTATTGTGCCTCTGTGCCTACCACATAATCTCAGGAGTACTCATAAGCAGCTGAGCTGCCATCCTGGATGGCATATTCCAGGACACAACTTGGTGCTCTTTAGCCTGGTGACAGGTAGCAACTGTGGTCTTGGTCACAGAGAATGTCATGCTGGTAGGCTCAGGTAGGCTCAGGGGTTGTGTGGTACAGTTTAAGAATCAATAGTGCAAGCACACCTTTAATTCCAGCCCTCAGGAGGCAGAGGCCAGCTTGGTCTACAGAGCAATTCAGGGCAGCCAGAACTGTTGCACAGAGAAAGCATGTCTTAACACTCCTTCCCTCCCACCCCACCCCCACCCCCCAGCCCCAAATCAATAGCTCAGATTAGAAGTCCTAAATCAGTGGGCCTTTGCTGTCTACAGGCTACCTTCAGCCAGGGTTACCTCACCTGAGTGCTCAACAAGACACACACACCAGCTGCCAAGTAGAGTCACCCCACCCCTTCACGCACAACTTAGGTCAGTATACTTTGGATGGGATCCTCAAATTTGTAAGTAGTGTCATAGAGGCAGCTTGTCAGCAGCTCAACCCACTTCCCTGGCATGGTGTAGCTGCTCAGTGACTATACAGGAATGCTCAGGTACCCAGAGCAGCAGCAGCAGCAGCAGCAACAGCAGCAGCAGAGAACTTACTTCAGACTGCTCTACAGCCAGGCAGCAGATTCAGGATGTAAGTGGGAGGAGGGACTTGGCACTGTACCAGGTGGCTTGCAGGCAAGACCCCCTCAGAGCTCCCCCGCCATCTGCAGGCAGGGAAGGGAAGAGAGAAAACATCTTTCTGTCTAACTCCGTGATGGGCAGCAGTAGTGGCTGGATCCCACCTCAGCCCTTTCCACCCAAGCAGCCTATATGAATGAGGCCATCTGGGTGACACTTCCAATCTAGCAAGGGGGACACACAGTGATTAGGAACCACAAACAAAGGACAACCGGGCCACCAGGTCTGTATCAAAACCATGGGAGCTCTCTGGGCGTGGTGGTGCACGCCTGTAATCCCAGCACTCGGGAGGCAGAGGCAAGTGAATCTCTATGAGTTCAAGGCCAGCCTGGTCTACCAAGTGAGTCTAGGACAGCCAAAGCTACACAGAGAGATCGTCTCAAAACAACAAAAAGCTATGGGAGCTCTGATGCCTATAAACCCCACTAGCACCCCAGGAATGCTGGCCTGCTTGCTCCTTTGAGCCCCAAAGGCTCCCCTGAGGTGGGAAGAAATAGGAGTTAGAAGCTCCTATCCACAGACTGGGCCTCCAGAGGAGTAAGGACAGGTACTGGGCCTTGAGAAGAAACTGGTACCTGGGAGGGCAGGTCAGCATGTGGATACTGTGGGCTGAAAGCCTACCCCCGCTGCCAATAACACCCAGACAGCTCCTAAGCCTCCTTACACAGTCCTGCCTGACAAACAGGGCTGTAAACATTAGCTCTGCAACTGATAATACTCTGGAAGACACTGGAAACAGAAACCACGGGTGGTCAGCATGAAAGATGAGCGGTGGGCAAGAAGGAGAAACAGTTTCAAGGCCAAGCCTGGGAAGGCAGGAGGGGCAGGGAATCTTTATCTTCAGATTTTCTGCAAGGGCACAGAAGCAACCAAAGCCAGGCGAGGAGAAGAGCCGTGACCACCGAGGCGGAGCTCCTGGCTCCAAGGGGTTCTAGTTGTGGTAGACTGTAGGGCATACACACAGTCGCATTCTAGAGCTGCTAGTTTCCAGGCTCAGGATGCCAGCAACTAGCTTCTTTTCCTGAAGGGTGTATGGAATCTGCAAGCCAGGTTAGCCAAGGGCCTGAGGGCAGGGATCTCCCTATCTCTGTAGCCACCCTCAGCCACAAGCTAGGACTACCCCAGCCTATCTTATTCTGAGCACTGGAGACTGAGAGCTGGGGAAATGCAGGTCCTCTGCTGCAGACCCTCTCTGGGGAGAGAGGCCAGAGTAGGCTGCACAGGTAGAGCAGGGCAGCCCTGCAGGTTCAGGGCTGAGCCAGACTTGCCTAGAGGAAAAAAAAAACAAAAAAACGGGGCAGCAAATCAGCAGGGTGGGGGAGGACTGAGCTGGAAGCTCAGCTTTCAGGTGGCTATTCCGCAGCCCCCTACTGTCACCGCACTCCCTGTACTAACCGACAAGAGAGGGGCAACCAGTCACACGGGAGGCCATATGTTAAGTCACATGACTTGTGCATAAATGGCTTCTGGCACACCTAATGAAGACATGTCAGCAGGGTAACTGTCAAAGGAGGAAGGGCTCTGCTCTGTGGTGGGAACCCAGGAAAATCTGGGCTTTGGGAAGGTAAAAAGTTGGGTCTTTGAAAGCGGAGCCTTCCTCTGTTCCCAGTTCCAGAATAAAACCTGGTTGGAGCAGAAGAGTCACAGGCTGATTAATGCCTAATCATTTATCCGGCAGTGACAGCGCACTGCCATGTGACTCTGGGTTCAGGTGGCTGCTCTGCGCTGCAGGAGCCCTGCAAGGGGTGCACAGGTGGTCTCAGGAGTCGAGCCCAAAATGCCCCTCCAGTTGAGGAATTGGCCCTGGAACTTGTATCTTCCACTCCCCCGCAAGGCACCTCGCCCACAGCAGTGTTTCTACACCCTGCAGTCGTGGCAGGCGGTCCCCATCAGCCACTCCTACAATCCTTGGGACCCACGACAGACAGGGCTTCCCCTCTTGTGACAGGTGAGGCCACGGCGTAAATGACCCCCTTAAACAAATCACAATTCTGCGAACAGTCGAATTCAACAGTGCGTCTGAACAAAGAAAAGTGCGTTAATTATGGCAGATGTGCGGAGTTTCAGGCAAGGCTTCCCGTCCGTTCCGGCCGGCACCCGCAGCCCCTCTGCGGGGACGCACGCTCTCCTGCCCCTAAAGTCACCGCGACTTTGGGAGAGAGCCACTTTCGCACCCAGACCGGCGGCCAGCTGGCGCGCCTCGAAACCCCGGCCCGGCGGAAACTGAAAGCGGGCGCCCGGCTTTGCAGCTCCTCCCGGAGCCCGCATCGGAGCCTTGAATCGGCGGGGGAGTGTCCCGGGGGATTCCAAGGAGTCCCGGGCCCGCGACCCTGCCCCGCTCACTTTTTCGTGCAATCCAGCAGGATCCCAGCAAAGCTGCGCTCGCCACAGCTCACGGTGACCACTAGTGCGCCGTTGACGACCTGTTCCACCCGCACCGGCAACCGGCAGCCGGCCCGCGGCTCCATGCTCCCGCCGCCTCCGGAGGCCGCCCCCGCCCGCCACCGCCACCGCCGCCGCCGCCGCCGCCGGGTCAGCCCCGCGTGACGCCGCCTGACGTCACAAAGCTCTCTCTGCCGGCCGCCACCGCGGAGCTGGGCTGGGGCGCGCGGCCGCGGGCTGCGCTCCCGGGAGCCGGAGGGCGTGGGGCAGTCCGCCTGCAGCGTGCGCCCTACAGCCGGCTCTCAGAGCTGGGCTGGAAACGCATTGCGGGTCCCCACCGGGCGGAGAGGAGGGATCATTAATCTTGCAGCCACACTGGCTAGGAATGCCCCCTAGGAGGCCTAGCCAGGAACCGAGGGGTAGCGGGGACAGTCCCGGGGCCCAGGCCCTTCCCCCCACTCTGCTCTTCTGGGTCCCACCC
>OU015757.1:19358880-19371125 GCA_907169655.1 Acomys percivali | reverse complement strand
CCGGGGCCCAGGCCCTTCCCCCCACTCTGCTCTTCTGGGTCCCACCCCGGGCCCCACCTCCTTCCTGATCTCTTCCCGGGGCCACTCCCAGAGCCCGGCTCAGCCTGGGGCCCTTCCCCCATGCATTCTGGGGTCCCCTTTCTACCGGCCTGTGCTAATGTACCCCGGCAGCGTCTCCTACTCCTACGCACGATTCCTATGTCCACTCGGTACTTGGGAAAGTCTGTGGGCGCTTGTATTTGAAGTGAGTCAGGCCTGGCAGAGGAGACTCGGGGTGCCGAGGGACACCACTGGGGCCCTTGCAAGAGGCCTACTGTCGCCTTCACCACACGGGCGACCAAGTACTAGGCTACCCAGGTGTGCTTGGCGCCTCCGGGGCAACTATAGGGCTCGCGCCAGTTCGAGGACCTCTCAGGGCGCATGGGCGGCCCCCACTAATGTTGAGAAGATAATTCCATCCAGACCTCTAAGACCAGTCTCTTGAGTCTCGGGGATTATGTGCTGCAGCACGCCTCACTCAGTGTACACTAGGAAGAGCTTCCTCTGGCGAGCAAAAGTCAGGCACTCGGGCGCGCGCAACCCGGCCCACGGGGCCAGCCTGGCCATGAGTGGGAGGTGGCGGCGCCCGGCAGACGCCTGACCGCCACCCCAGACCTCCTCCGGCTTCCGCAAGCACTTGCACTCTGGATCCGGATTCGGAACCGGTAGCTGACAAGGGTCGGTCGTGTTGCAATGACCAACCGCATCAGCGAAGCCGGCCCCTAAGCCTGACTTGCATCGCCTTGACGCAGCACTGGTGACACCAAAAGAGCACCAGGCTGCCTACTAGTCTGCTGGGCCCACGTCCCCTTCAGCTGGGGAGAGGAGTTCTTCCTCCGCTGGGACCTGCTTCGGGGCTGCTACCACTGACGCCGCTAAAGACAGTCTAGGCCGCCCCGGCGCCGCTCTACCTCGCCTTAAGGCTACTAGAGCAGATGAGAAAGTCTGGGCGGAGTCCGGCTGAGGGGCAGTCCTCCCTCCCCCACGCGTCTGTTTTCCTCCTGCCTTCTCTCCAGAGCTGGGTGCTGCAGATTTTGGGGGGGTGGGGCGGGGAAGTGGCTGCAGGAATCAGTCCCAGGTGGAGGGCTGGTGGGAGGCTGCCGACTCGTTCCACCCAGATACTGAGCATCTGTGCCTGAGTATTGGGGATGTCTGCTAAGGACAGACTACACCAGGACCGCCCCCGCCCTCCTCCCCTCCCCCCGCCCCCCCCCGCCCTCAGCAACTGGGGCTGTGAGGGGGCAATCGGAAAAGACACTTAAGCAAGTAGGTGCTCTTGTGGGGGAACCCCCAGGTAGTGGAGGCAAGGGTAGAAGAGTACATTTAGATGTCTAGCTCTGCTGTGGGGCATGGAGCGAGGTTCACCTTGAAAACTGTGGCTCAGGGGCCTCTATTAACTCGTAGATGTCTGCCAGAGGAGGAGTTTGGTCGTGGTAAGGGACAGTGGCTTGGAGGTCTAGAAGTCCAAGTGACACAAGGAACAGAGGAATCATCCTGTGGCAGGAAACTAGCTCCTGGTCAGAGCTAGGGAGCAGAGGGAGGGGACCACAAGCCACCTGTGCTGCTTTCTGAAGCTGCCTGCCAGTTTTGTGCTGCGTTTTAATGTGTTTGGAAGCCATTTTAAACAAAAAACCAAAAACCTGTTCTGTTTCGTAGACTATTTAAACAGCCAACAAGGAGATGGATTTGCAATTTAAACACAGGCCTTTTAGGGCCTCATCCCAGCCCCGCCCATCTTGACAAGGAAGGTAGCCAGCAGCAAGCCGCTTCCCCTTTGGAGCCTGGCCTAGGCTTCAGGACTCACCTCCCACAGCTGTCTGGCCCACCACTTGCCACTAGGTCTGTGCTGCCTCCGCCTTACAGCCTTACAGACGACTTACTCCCTTGCAGGCCCCAGCAGAGCACTGTCCTCTAGAATCCCACTGATTCACTAAGTAGCTCTAGTGGGGAGACAGTGCTCCCAGCCCATGACTGTGAAGGGTGCCACCACAGCCACAGACCTGGTCAGACAATTGGTGATGCATGGCAGTCTTACTTATGAACGCATGAGCACACACCTGGGCCTGCCTGGGCCTCATTTTTCTGAAATTACCAGGTCCTGCCAAATGGGCAGTCCCTTCAACCAACAAGGCCTGACTTTGTCAGAGCTCAAGATTCTGAGACAGAATCCAAGGGCCAGGTCTGGGTGGAGACACAGAATAAGGTCAGTGATATGCAGGCCCTGGGAGCCTGGGTCACTAAGCATTGTAGAGTGGGGCACCAGAGCACACCAGGGCTCCCTGCCCCCACCTGCCTCCTGCTAGGGGCAGGTCACACTTCCCTGAATGTCTCCCTGGCAAGGCCTCCTGGAGTCTTTGTAGCTGAAGATCCTGGACCTCCCACAGGTCACAGAGCTTTGGAAGCTGGACTGGTTCCTATCTGGCCACCTTGCAAGGGCTCCTCTGAAGGGGTCTTGCCCCTAGGAATCAGAATAATCGTGACATGCTTGGGGTCGGGGGGTCAGGGGGGGGCTTGGGGTATGGGGTGGAGGCTTGGGGTGGGAGTGGGGGCTGCCTGTCAGCAGCAATAGAACAGAGGCAGGAAACAACCCCATGCTGCTACCAAGCACCCTGAGATCAGAGGCCTTCATTCAGGATCTAAGTTGGGGAGATCTCCCCACCCCCTCCCCCGGACAGGGTTTTTCTGTGTAACAGTCCTGTCTTGGAACTCACTCTGTAGAGCAAGCTGGCCTCAAACTCACAGAGATCCACCTGCCTCTGCCTCCTAAATGCTGGGATTAAAGGCGTGGACCACCACCACACCCTCCTCTTAGTTGCAAAGATTTTAACTTTTTTTTTTTTCCAAACAGGATTTCTTCATGTAACCTTGACTGTCCTGGACTCACTTTGTACACCAGGCTGGCCTCGAACTCACAAGATCCATCTGTCTCGGCCTCCTGAGTGCTGGGATTAAAGGCTTGTGACGCTAGGCTAGATTTTAACATTTAAGTAGTAAGTGAAGTGGGAAGGGAACACCACTCAGGATGAGACAGAGCCAAGCATGGGCATGGTCCTCTTACGAAGAGTCACACTTAAAGTGTCTTTACAAGAATCACACACATGAATTTGGTGACTTCTGAAGTTATGACTTGGGGGTTGCTAAGGAACCTTTTCTTTTTCAGTAAATAAGAACAAGATGGCTCCTGGTGTGCACCAGATAGGGTAACAGCAGCTAAGGTAGAACTCCAGGTCACAAAAGTTATGTGGAAGTAACTCTTATGGTCTTTGTGAGACTCCAAGAAAATTTTAGGTTTTTATGTGGGAAAAGAGTAAGGCCATATGTGCAGATCACACACATATGAACCACAGCCATGGATTGTTAGCATTTTAACATTCTTGCAGGCCTCCTTAGGATTTAAAGTACTGTATGAAGAGGAATGTGAAGGCATCAGAGCTTGAAAAAGTATTTATCTATTTTATGGTTTTAAAAATTAGCTAGAGCTAGGCAGGGTGGCACACACCTTTAATCCTAGCACTCAGGAAGCAGAGGCAGGCAGATCTCCATTTGAGGCCAGCCTGACTTACAAATGGAGTTCCAAGACAGCCAGGGCAGTTACATAGAGAAACCCTGTCTTCTCTATATAACCTTCCTCCCCCCCAAAAAAATTAGTGGGGAGATGGAATAATTTTATCTGTAATAAAAATGTACACTATACCCGCCTACAGAGCTCTGCTGCTAAGCCTACCTGTTGTTTGGTTTTTTGAGACTAGGTTTCTTTGTGTATCCTTGGCTGTCCTAGACTTACTTTGTAGACCATGCTAGCATCAAACCCGCAGCAATTCGCCTGCCTCCGCCTCCCAATGCTGGGGTTAAAGTCGTGTGCTACCATGCCTGGCAAGCCTGCCTGTTTTATCTGAGTTTCTAATTCAAAAAGCTTAAATTTTTCATCTGGGCATGGTAGTGCATGCCTTTAATCCCAGCACTCAGGGAGGCAGAGGCAGGTGTGTGTGTGTGTGTGTGTGTGTGTGTGTGTGTGTGTGTGTGTTATGGCATTCCATGATGGTTAGACTAGTGTAAATTGGTTCTTTCCTACCATGTAGGTCTGGGGACTGAACACAGGCCATCATCTGCCTTGTCAGCAAGCATGTTTACAGTTGAGCCATGTCCCTGGCCTCTCCCTGGCTCTTTTGAAAGTCAGTTGAGCTCCTAAGCCTGCTTTCCATAACTCATAGGGCATTCTAAACCCTTCTCTGAAGGCCCACCCCCACACCATGGAACTGTTCACAGCTGATTATCACTATTTTTAAAGCAGTGTCTCTTGGGTCAGCAAGATGGCTTGCCAGTAAAGGTACCTGCTGCCAAGCCTGATGACTTCAACTTTATTCCCCAGGAACCCACATGTTGGAAGAACTGACTTCCTCAAATTAACCTACACGCACACGCACATGCACACGCACACTTAATAACATTTTAAAGGAACAGCTTTCTTCTTATCACTCTCCCTTGTAAGAAGCTGCTGGGATTTCCAGCTTTCCTGCTTTGTTTTTCTCTCCAACTCTAATAAAATGGTCCCTGAGCTTCCTTCCACGTCTGCTTGTTTTTGTTTTTTCTTTTTAATTTCATTTTTCATGTGTATGTTTTGCTTACATGTATGTGTGTGCACCACGTAAGTACCCTGTACCCATGGAGGCCAGAAGCGGGTACTGGATCCCCTGGAACTGGAGTTACAGATGATTATGAGCTGCTGTGTGGGTGCTCTGGAAGAACACCCAGTGCTCTTATCCACTGAGCCATCTCTCTAACCCCTGAAAATATGTTTTCAAATTCTTTTGTTTACAAGACCAATAAACTCAAAAGGGGAACCCTGTGTTCCCTGGTTACATACTTTGACAACACATCAACAGAGCCAAAGCCAGGAGAGGGGTGCCCACCAGCTGATCCCAAATATACCAGGAGAGGGGTGCCCACCAGATGATTCCAAACATACCAGGAGAGGGGTTATACTTAGTCAAATATCCCAAATCCATCAGAAGAGAAGGTCAACTCCATCTACATAACCTGAATCTAAGAAGGGGAGAGAGACGCTACTCCAGCTCAGATAGATACTCCAGGAGAGGGGTGTTTAACTCAGGCCACCCCCTGAATCTACTAGGAGAGGGAAGGTCTATAGATACTCCAAGGATCTAGAAGCCAGGGGCCCATTTAGGGTCAAGTCTTAACCGGAACTGACACAAGAGGAAACTGAATAGTTCTGGGTCTGTTCCCAACACCCTGAACAAAAAGCCCCAAGTCTTATAGTCACATACAGAGCAGGAACTTGCGATGCAGTCTCTGATTGAGTGGCAGAAGGATTACAGCAGGTGGGGGTGGGGGTGGGGGGAATGGGGAGCATGGGATCAAAAGGATATTTTAATTTGGGTGGTGGTGGTGTGATCCTATAGGGCAGAGGAGGCATGCCTGGGGCTAGGCGGCACTGTCTCTGTGCAGGCAAATGGTCAAAGCCAAAGGACACTTTGGTTTGACCAGAATGACGTGCTCTACTAAGCCCCATCTGGACAGACGCCCCCTTCCCACTGGATCATTGGAAACTAGGACACCTTTGTGGCTTGGCTGAAGGCGCCTGTCAACTGGACTAGTAGAAACAGCAACAGAAGAGAATAGTTTGGTTTGCTTACAGCATTCTCCCTTTTAATGCAGCTAAACCTTATACAGCCTCAGAAAGGAGTCGGGTCTGTTAAAAGCTGCAGCCTGTGGAGCAGCTGAAGACCCACCAGTCACTCTCCCGGCTAGTCTCCACACCACAGAGGGGACAGCAGCACCTCACTGTGGGAGGTGCTTGTCATCCCTGCTGACACCACCGCTTTCCTAGTATTTTGTGTTAAAAAATATATTTTGAGGCTGTGATGCTGGTGGGTGAAGTGAAAGGTTTCCAGTTAAAGTTGCAAATAGATGTTCTTTGTTCAAGGTCATCTCCAGTTTCAGTTTCCTTAATTCCTCCTGAAGTTTCTTGGCCTTTGGGGAGAAGATGCAGAGGTGTTAAGTTAGACAGGCAGGAGGAATGAACCTCGGCTTTGGTACACATGGGATATTTGCAGGGAGCATTCTGAATGCCTCTTCCTCAAGCCCCCACTGGCTGTATCTTAGTGTAGCCAGTGACATGAAGGGGCCACACAACCTGGACACTTGGTAGCTCTTGTACCATCCTTCCACAGAGCCAGCAATCTTGTGTACCACTGGCCATGGTGTCTCTACAGTGTCGTATCAAGACTCCCGTGCACAGTATGAACGAGGGGAAAGAGAATCACACTGAGGGAGTGATAGTATAGTACCCTAAACACAACCCCAGCCACAGTTCCTAACTGCTCTGGAACAGAGCTAGCCAGCCGGAGAGGGCCATGGAAGGCAACTGCCCAGGCGGGAATCAGGTGCCTTTGTTGTGCTCCGTGCTTCTCAGCCCATCTGGCAGTCAGGAAAAGGTAAGCCTGAGGAAGTAGCTTAGTGGTCAGAGATGGATAGTGTGATCATTAACCGAGTGATCATCTCTGCCTGCCCCGGGGTGTCTGTCCACGGCGCCAGCTGCCTGATCCTTGGGTGGAAACCTTAGCTCATCCCTCTACTCCTTTCGCTTGTCTCCTCAAGCCCAGCTCCACCACCGCGGCCCAGCCCTGAGGGATGTCTCTCACCTCAGAAGCCTCAGCGCAGTGGTGGGTATGGCCACTCTCAGGTCTACACCACAGCAGTCAGCACTAATTGCTGGTGGTCCCGTTAATGCGCAGCTTTGCCTCCTGGTGCCTCTTTTTTGTTTGTTTTGTTTTGTTTTGTTTTCTGTTTTTTGAGACAGGGATTCTATGTGTAGCCTGGACTGTCCTGGACTCACTTTGTTGACCAGGCTAGCCTCGAACTCACAGCAATCCACCTGCCTCTGCCTCCCAAGTGCCGGGATTAAAGGCATGTGCCACCACCGCCAGGCTGGTGCCTCTTTTAGACTTGTGCTGCTTGCTTTGTGCCTGTCATTCAGTGTTCCCAAACTGGACAACCCCTCCAAGCCCCTTCTCTTGGACAAACCTGTCTCTCACAGTGAACCTCTGGCCAGAGGCTCTGGTCCCCTGGCAAGTAAGGTCTCCTGGCATTTTTTTTTTTTTTCCTTGCTCTGTTTACCCCTCTCAGATAACTTTTTGTAGGCAGAATTAATTCCAAACCCCCTAAAGAGGCTGGGCAGGAAGTGATATTCTTGAGGGATGGAGTGTCTGTAATTGCATTTATGCTGCTCTGGCCTCAACTTCCAGAATCTGTCTGGCACTGAGATAGTTCACTCCTTCATCACGACATCAAGCTACTTACACGTGGACTCCTGGAACCCTTTATCTATCTATCCCTGTATCCCGCTATCCTGCTGTCCATCTATCTATCTATCTTTGGGTTTGTTTGTTTGTTTGTTTGTTTGTTTGTTTGTTTTTGGGACAGGGTTTCTCTGTATAACCTTGGCTATCCTAGACTCGCTTTGTAAACCAGGCTGGCCTTGAACAAGTCACAGAGATCCGCCTGCCTCTATCTCCCGAGTGCTGGGATTAAAGGTATGTGCCACCATGCCTGTCTTCTCAGCAGGCTTTTAATACCCTAACCTCTGGGGACTTCCTTCTTACAAAACTTTCCTGGCCTCAGTTTGTACTAAAATACAGGTTCTGCTATTACGTCAAAGGTCAGAGACTAGTGACTGAATATCAGGGGGTGTGGCTTCTCCGGAAAGTCAGAGCCCAGTGCTGTAGACGCTCTGCAACTGTTACTGAACAGCCATGGCTTTCACCTTAAAGCCCCCACTTTCCCTGTCTAGAAGGGTACTGCCAGTTTTGTTTTTCTTGCGGTGGTGGGGTGATGATTAATCTGGGTGTACACGTGATGTGCTGACTTGGCGGGCTCAACTTCATGGTGGGGTGGGGGCCAGTGTTTACTTTTGTCCATCTGGATAGGACACAGATGGAGGCATAGATAGGCTGTGGGAAAAGCCTGGTTTGGGGCCAATGGCAGATGACCCTGGAAGTAAGCAATGGTGGGGTCGTGAGCACCCAGGTACCACTATTCCAAAACTTCTGCTTCTATCCACCAGTTTCCTGTCAGGCCTTTTCCCTGTGCTTCTCTCATGAGCAGGGACATAGAGGCACAAGGTGGGTGCTGACGGTATCAGTCACTATGTGGGAATGTGGTCAGATTTCCAGAGTCTAGGAAAGGTTTAGGGGGTGAGGGGCATGGTCATTCAGATCCCTGTGGATTTGGCACACCTCCACCCACCCACCCCACCCCCACTCCTCTCGGTTTTTCAAGACAGGGTTTCTTCATGTAGCTTTGGCTGTCCTGGACTCATTTTGTAGACCAGGCTGGCCTCAAACTCACAGAGATCTGCCTGCCTCTGCCTCCCTGAGCAGTGTTCTCTTTTTTCAGGCAACAGCAATGGGCCCTCTCCAAGGAGCTCCTTTTTCAGCCAGTACAAGGCTTCAGCCTGCCCTCTAGGTATGAGGCCTTAAGCAATGAGTCCACAGACTTGTGAAGTGGACCAGTCCCAGATCTGATGCCTATCCCTTCCTCAGAGGTCCTAAGTTATTGTGCTAATCCCAGGATGTCCGACACAGCTGAGGGCTCAAAATGTGGCCAGGATATTTTCTGGAGGCACCCCCACCACCATCACCACCACAGACAAGGCAGGCAACCCACAGAGTTAGAGGGTACCGAGAATTCTCTTTCATTAGTGACGCATTCCAAAACAGGGCAACAGATACTTACGGTTTCCAGGTCCTGGTTGGCCGTCTTCATGTCTTGCAGTGGGTTGGTACCCAGGAAGTTGCGAGCACGGATCTGCTGTGTGTGCAGTCTTATCTTCTCCTCCAGCTCTGCTAACGGTGACGTGCTGGGACACAGACACGTGCTGCTTGGATGTTGGTCTTAGGCTAGCAGGCCTATGAGCCAACCTGAGGCACCAGGTGGCTATATGGCATGGCTCCCTGCCTCCCCATAGAGATGCTGGAGATGCTTGAGGCAACATCTTGACCCATAGGAACACTGTGTTGCTTAAACATCCTCAAGTTGGGGCTGGAGTATGGCTCAGAGGTTAAGAGCACTGTGGATTAGGACCTAGGTTCAGTTCCCAGCACCCCCACGGTGGCTAACAACCACCTATAACTTCAGTTATAAAAGATATGACATGATGCCTTCTTCTGGTCTCCTCAGGCACTGTATACACACAGTACACAGATACACATGCAGGCAAAACATTCATACATGTAAACATGAATATTTAAACAGCCTCAAGTCCATGTGTGGTTGTGCCTGTCTAGGAGGCTGTTCTATGCATGTGGAGAACAGCATTTCTTTTCATAGGTAAAACAGTCTTACTGAACTTTCCATTTTTTTATTTTTTATTTTTTTCCAAGACAGGGTTTCTCTGTGTAAAAGCCCTGGCTGTACTGAATTCTCTTTGTAGACCAAGATAGCTTCGAACTCACAGAGATCTGCCTGCCTCTGCCTCTCAAGTGCTGGGATTAAAGGTGTGTTCCACCCACATCTGTCTTTAAAAAAAAAAAAAACCCTCAGGTCAAGACAGATGTGGGTGGTAAGCTTTATTTATTTCACTAGGAGGCAGAGGCAGGTGGATTGCTGTGAGGCCAGCCTGGTATACAAAGCGAGCTCAGGACAGCCAAGGCTAACATAGAGAAACCTTGTCTCGAAAAAAACAAAAACAAAAAAAAAAATGTATTTGTTTTCTGTATATGAGTGTTCTATTTGTATATATACCTATATGCCAGAAGAGGGTATCAGATCACATTATAGATGGTTGTGAGCCACAACTCGGGACTTTTGGAAGAGCAGACAGTGCCCTTAACCCCTGAGCCATCTCTCCAGCCTTTAACCTGAGATTTCTAAACACATCTCTATCTCTGTTAGTACTGGGACATGACACCAAGGTTGTTATTTGATGTTGACTGTGTATGCATGATTTAGAATGGCAGAAAAAACCTCTGCTAAATGCAGGAGCCTCCCTCCCTCTTCTTGCCCAGTTGCCCAGTTCTCTGCCACCTGCCCTGGACCCTGTAATTCTTCTACAGCATCCCCAGTGGCTGGGCTCAGGGATCTTGCCCCTCCCCTGTTAGTCCTTGGTTGATGGCACATAGCTTCCCCAAAGTTCTCCTGAGCTCCAAGATGGGACTACCAGCTGGCCTAAGGGACGAGTGCCACACTACCATCCCCATTAAGAGCCTAGTGACCCTGTGGGCAGAGATTCCAATCCTAGGGTGTTGGATTCTAAGGTACCATGAACTGGCCTTTTCATGGGTTCTCCTGCCTTTGTTTTAGCAGAAGCCAAGCCCAGCACACCACCATGGGAAGGCTAGGTGTAGTCCTGAGGGATAAAAGGACAGGGCTCAGGGTGAAACAAGAGCTCACACACTGGAATAACTGGGGCAGGATGGGGGAGGGTGTGGTGCCCACAGGTGCACCCCTATAGTAGGTGTCTTCTAAGTCCTCCTGGCAGGGTGATGGAAGGTCAAGGGCAGGGGCCATGTCTTTCCAGATCACTCACTGGGGTGAGTGTTCTGGCTGGACATTTGGTGGCACGTCATACATGCATGCATTGGGCAACCTGTGGCATTGAGCTGGGGAGCCCAGAGCGCACAGCTGTCACCAACCTCATTTCTGCGCTCTTTTGTGCTGTCCTCTCTTTGCTGTGCTTCGCTTTCCCAAGTGGACTCACTGGCATTTTCCCAGGGTCTGTCAGATCTATGGCAAAGGGAACCTCTGATGTCATCTAGAAAAATGCAACAAGGTATTTCCAGCAATGCACGAAAAGGCTGCTCTTCCCACAAGCCCACTTGCCAGACCCCATGAACTTGCCCTTCACCCTGCTAGGATACCTAAGGGCTACGGGGTGGGGGTGAGGTTGACATTCTTTACAGACATCCCTCAAAGCGCCCCCCCCCACAGCCCAGTAGAGGTAGTATTATTGATCAAGGGATCCTGGGTCTGCACAAGGTTGCTATAGTTGACCCAGGATAATCTCTGAGACTCTGTCACAGGACAGAAAACACACTACTGTCAACAGGATCCATGTCATGCATCCAGGTGTGAATTGGCTTTAAAAATCACAATATTTCAAGCTAATACGTAAGCACTAATACCAACCAAGTGCATAAAGCACAGGCCTTGAACTTGGCCACGTGCAGGACTGAGGTGCCGGCCAGGGATCTGGACAGTGTCAGTTGGACAGGTGACAAACCTACAAGTGGCCCAGTTGTTGCCCCTGATGGAGAAGCAGCACTCTGAGGGATACCAGGGCATGCCCAGATGTGCCAAGCAGTGCTACAGCTTTCAACAGTCCCGAGTACTCTCAGTGTGTTTCCAGGACATTCCACAGGCCTTCTGCCATGCGGCCCCAGCAGCCATCTCTGATTTCACTGGATTGTAGGAAGTGAGAACAGAGCATGGAAAGAGAGAGGGGCCTTCTGTAATATTAATGTCATGAAAACTCAGCCCACTCCCCACAGGACCCCCTTCCCCAGGCACACTCCTTATTTCTGGACAGCCTGATGATACTTAGATTTATGACCACTCACACCCTATTTGGCCTTCCTTGCCCACTGTGGTCCACACTGGTCTCCCTTCCCAGCAGCCCTGCCTTCTGCCCTATAGCCTTGGTCACCCTGCCTCCTGACTGCTGTGGCTTTCCTCCAGGGCCTCTCTATACTCCATGATGTCACAGACACACCAGAGGCTAGTCTCCAAATTCTCCTCTAGCTATGACCCAAGAGATCTCCTGACTGCTGCCAGTTCCCCATGCCCACCCAGTCCCTCTGTGCCTTCCCAAGCTAGGGCTCAGCCTTAATCCTAGCTCCTTCTGAGCTGTTCTGTTCCCTCTTAATACTAGAGGCAAGGGGACCTCATCCTACTGATTACAGCAGTGGAGGTTGAGACATTCCTGTCTCACTCCCAGGTCTTCTGCTGTACTGGCCAGCTTGCTGCAGAGCCATCAGATGGCACCTGAAGCTGGTTCTGCAGTTCCAGCAAGCGGATGTGCCTGGGCAGGACATGCTGGTAAGGGCAGCAAGGAGCACGTGACCAGCACTGATCGTTCTCCTGCCTCCAGGGGATGAGGCGGTGGGGGAAACTAACCCAGCCCCAGATTCATGAGCTGTGGAGTGTGTGTGTGTGTGTGTGTGTGTGTGTGTGTGTGTGTGTGTGTGTGT
>OU015757.1:19334826-19356006 GCA_907169655.1 Acomys percivali | reverse complement strand
GGAAGGAGGGAGGGAAAGAGGAAGGAGGGAGGGAAGGAGGGAGGGAAAAAGGAAGGGGGAGGGAAGGAGGGAGGGAAAGAGGAAGGAGGGAGGGAAGGAGGGAGGGAAAAAGGAAGGGGGGAGGGAAGGAGGGAGGGAAGGAGGGAGGGAAAGAGGAAGTGGGGAGGGAAGGAGGGAGGGAAGGAGGGGAAACTCTGCACTGACTTCAAAACTTTACTATAAATTCTAAAATTAGTTTTGGGATTTTTTTGTTTTGTTTTGTTTTGTTTTGTTTGTTTGTTTGTTTTTCGAGACCAGGTTTCTCTGTGTAGCCTTGGCTGTCCTAGACTCACTTTGTACACTAGGATGGTCTCGAACTCACAGCAATCTGCCTGCCTCTGCCGCCCAAGTGCTGGGATTAAAGGCATGCACCACCATGCCCGGCTGTTTTGTTTTTTATAATGAAGACCTGCAGGCCAGCATAGCTAGGTTCGAATAGCCTGTGTAAGGTCTTGAGACCTTTCTCAAGCTACTGATGTAACCAATAGCTTACTTGACACGGGAAACTTTTTGTTTTGTTTTGTGTTTGTTTGTTTTGTTTCTCAACGTAGGAGGTTTCTCTGTGTAGCCCTGGCTGTCCTGAAGCGTGCTCTGTAGACCAGGCTGGTCTCAACCTCACCAAGATCCCCCTGCCTCTGCCTCCCATGTTCACAGACTAAAGATGTGTATCGTCATCACCTGACCAGATACAGGGAATATTTTTTTAGAAAAAAAAAATATGTAAAAGCATTTGTAATCAAGCTAAGAAGCACTCTGCCTGCCTGGGCCCAAGTACAGAGGATGCCAGGCACATTCTGGAAGAACAGCCAGCTCTCTGTACTGATTGTCCCCTGTGGCCTACAGGACCAGGATCTGCAAGGGGTACTGTGCAGACATCCTGTGAAACACAGTCTGAGAGGGAGGACCTTGGGATTAGGGACTGGCTGCAAGGCCACTGTTCTTTAGGTCCCAAAGTGACTGGCACGGGGGTGGGGGGTGGGGTGGTGGGGGTGGGGTGGTGGTGGTGGGGTGGTGGTGGTGGTGCAGTTTACAGGACAACGTCCACAGACACATTTCAACCTAGTGGTGTTTGATCTTCCCCCTCAAGTCCTTCCCTGTTTTCCTCTCTGAGCACTGAGTCCTTCAGATGGACAGAGTCATCAGTGGGCAGAGGGCCCTCTCAAAGGCCAGGGCCTGCTCACAGAGCACTCAGCTGCAATGCTCACAGGGTGGAGCTGTGTGCAGCACCACCGACTTAGAGGGATGGCCCTGGACATGCTGTGTGAGCCCCACTCTGCTCACACATGGGACCAGTGCCACCTCCTCTACCACCCACGTACCATGTTCCTATTTGGAGGCTGGAATTTATTGAGCTCCCTCTTGTTCCTCATCAGCTGGGTCTGCTCTCTCCATTCCTGCAGAACTCTCTTGTCTCTGGAGAAGAGACACATTAAAGTCACAAGCTGTAAGTTACTTCAAGTAGAGCTTGCAAGATCTGGGGCCACTTCAGCTTCCCAAAGGCCTTCCATCTATCTGTCCCTAGTGAGTTAGTGAGAGGGTGGTAGTGCCTCCCTTCAACTCTGCTGCCCCTCCCCTCCCTCCCCCTCCCCTTCCCTCCCCTCCCCTCCTCTTCCCTTTAGATGGGCTTCTTTTGAGCAGAGACAGGGATAGACAGATTCTAACTGAGACACCCCCTGGATGCAGGGTGCACTTCCGCAGAGATGCCAGCCATGGGCCACCACAGATGCTGCTTGTGAGCAGTCTGTCCCCGTCAGTTCCCGGACAAACAGAGGCAGACTTCCTGGTTGTGGCCTCAGGAGGTTTATTTATAGCCAGGCTTCAGAGGGGGAGGAGTGGGCAGCTTCAGGGACCTGAGCCTGATGTGGCCTGATCCTGACAGGACAGGAAGGGGGCAGGGGAGGGACAGTAAAACTAAATGGGAGAGAAGATGAAGTCAAAGGCAGTGTGTGGGATATGACTAGGAAGTTCACAGAGGATAGGGACATCGAGAGCCAATCCTTGTTTTCATCAGCTTGTACATGTCCACTGGGATCCCCCACTGGCCAAACCCAACCATGAATACTGGGGTCGTGTGGTACTGTGGACGTGGTCCATACTGGTTAGCTGCAGCTGGGTTGTCAGTGGAGCTGTAGAGCAGAGAATAGTTGTTGAGAATGGATTGGTGACAAGCTCGCTGTGTGAACCCAAGGGTAGGGAGTATGTCAGCAGAGTGCCACCAACATGAGAGAAGCTCACAGGTGACAGTCACTTCTGACAATATTCGTTAGAGAGAAGACAGGTACTTGTGCTTGGAAAACTCAAGGCACTAGGAAAAACGCAAGCAGGCAAGCATGCACTGGGAAAAGGCAGGAGACAATAAACTGCTCAAAGGACACCCATTAACTCCCATGCTGTGCTGCCGAGCAAGGGCCTGGGCATGTCAGAGAACTGCAGACCATGGAAGCATGAAAAAGCTTCCAAAAGAGGAAAGCTGATCTGGACTGAGAGGGAGAACAGAAGCCACCAGACCTGGTCTGAGGCTGGTGACAAGACCACACCAGCTTGGTTGGCCACCGGGAAGTCCCCCCACTCCTGACGCTATCCCATCCCAGGCATACCTCCTCCGCTGCTCCAGCAGTGTCTCCTTCTCTTGGAGTTCCTGGAGAGCAGCTGTGTGACTCTCCGCTAGCCTTTTTGTAGGAACTGTGTTTTGATACATCGAAGGGAGGCTAGGCAAGATGCCTTTGAAGGAGGTGGACTTCTTTCTAAAACCACAAGATGTTTATGGCTGAAAATATGACTTTATGATTCTCACTCACACCAGTGGGAGATACAATGCTGACTATATACAGATTTAAAAGAAGGGTTACAAGCTGAACCCGGTGGTACACCCCTTTAATTCCAGCACTCAGGGAGGCAGGTGGATGGCTGTGAGTTCGAGGCCAGCCTGGTCTATAAGTAAATTCCAGGACAGCCAAGGCTACACAGAGAAACCCTGTCTCAGAAAAACAACAAACAAACAAACAAACAAACAAGGGTTACAAGTAAAAAGCCAAAACTAAGACCCCAGTTCCTTCCTCTAATAAATAACAGGAAATTTTTTATTTTTTGTTTTTCGAGACAGGGTTTCTCTGTGAAATCTTGGCTGTCTTGGACTCACTTTGTAGACCAGGCTGGTCTTGAATTTACAGAGATCCTCCTGCCTCTGCCTCCCGAGTGCTGGGATTAAAGGTATGTGCCACTACGCCTGGCTAGGAAAACTTTAAAAGCAGGCCCGGTAGGTCCACTGCATACTGAAATCATCACTGCTCCCAGCTATAGCAATCTAGGGAAAGCTTCAGTACGATCCATGTCAATTGAGGACTCTGTCTTCCAGATGTCCACCAGCTACTGAAAGGACACCAGGAGGTGGCACAGTCTCAGCAGAGGGAACTAGAGGGAGTGTGGCCACACACTGAATGTTCCAACCTCTCAAGTCACAACAGTCTCCCAGGGCTGAGGCCTGGTATCTATGTTTGACAGAGAGACAAACTTATGAAGTTTTAGAAAGTGGACTATGTCTGGTGGAATAAATTGTCATTATTATTCATCACAGTGTGGGTAAGAGGGAGGGAAGAGGTTTCTGAACAGCAGAGTAGACTGCTGCTGTTCTCTTTGCCTGTGATTTCAAACTAAGAACATTCCAGTAGCCCCGGGCCACTAAGAACACATGCTGTGGTGCAGGGTGCCAGAACTTCTTGGCTGTAACATGTATGACTGTTTCAAGGTTTCCGTAAGTGTTCAAACCCAGGGGCTGCAGAGATGGTTCAGTGGGTAACAGTGCTTGCTGCACAAGTGTGAAGATTTGAGTTTGGCTCCCAGGCACTCAAGAGTAGGGGTGCATACCTGTAATCCCAGCACTCAGGAAGATGGAGGGAGGTGAGTTTGAAACCAGCCTGGTCTACAAAGTGAGTTCAGGACAGCCAAAGGCTACACATAGAAATCCTGTCTCGGAAAAAACAAAACAAAACAAAACAGGACAAGACAAAAAAAAGAAAGAGCAAGCCGAAGAAGGTTCAGTCAGACCCTGTCTCAAAGATCAAAAGTGGAGAGACATTTAACGTCATTCTTTAGCCTCCATATGTGCATACATTGGCAAGTACACCCACACATCTGCATATATGAACCACCACCCCTCTGCCCCCGGTGGCAAATAACACTGACAGTGCTCATAACCACAGTTTAGCTAAAGGACCAGCTATTCTCCAAGCAGCCTCTGCCTGTCATTTTCAGACGTCACAGCTCCTGTTGATAGTTTTCTAAATTCCCAGATAGAGTTTTTGTTCTGTTTAATTTTTTATTTTTTCCAGACAAGGTTTCTCAGTCCTGGGTGCCCTGGACTCCCTGTGTAGACCAGGCTGGCCTTGAACTCACAGAGATCTGCCTGTCTCTGCCTCCCAAGTGCTGGAATTAAAGGTGCATATAGAGTTTTAAACCACTGGTTACTGTTAGTTCTAAGACTCTGCCACCCCCAGGAGCCTAGCCTTGTTCCCTGAGCTATGATGACACACCTCTGGAGGATGTGTGAGCTGGACCAAACACACTCCCATTCTCCATACAGGCAGCACCACACAGTCACACACTGTGCACACACATTACACACTACACGTGAGCTGAACTCCATCAACATGCCCTACTCTGCCAAGTGTGTTCTGTGACACTGGTCTATCTGCTCTGGATCTATAGTCAGGGCTGGTTCAACATACGCTAAAGAATGGTTTTTAGAACAGACAAGCATTTTAGAAAGTGGACGCTGTACTTGAGGAGATTATGACATAACTTCACAGCTCTGTAGGTCAGGATGTGGGCCTCAGTGTGCTGCCTTACCTGACTAAGGACCCCAGTTTCTGCTTCCTTTTCTCCTTGGCGTTTAGTGCTGCCCTGAGGTTTGGAGGCAGCTCAACAGCCAAGAGCTTCTTCTCCTGAACCTCCGCCTTCTCATTCTCCACGATTTCCTGCCTCAGCTTCCAGAAGCGCTTAATCTCCTCCTTACTGGGCCAGTTCTCAGAGGAGGCACTGGGTTTGCGGAGCTTGCTTAGGGTTAGCTTCTCCATAGGTGGGAAGAAGTCGGCCTTCTCCTTAGCCACAGCCGCCTTGCTGCCTGGGCCAGTAAGGCCTTTCTCATTGGAAATGCCTTTATGGGGCTGACCAAGGATGGAGTATGGGAGGTCACTGAGGCCCATCTTAAGCGCTGAGACTTCTGGTGGAGTAAAACGACATTTTAGCGTTTGTGTGTGTGGGGGGGCAATCTTCACTGTCAATTTGTCTGGGCTTAGAATTACCCGGGAGGCACACCTCTGGGTGTATCTGTGAGGTTGTTTCCACTGAGGTTGAACTGTGGAGGGAAGATTCACCCTAAACGCAGGTGGCTCCAGCCGTTGGGCCGGGCACCCAGTCAGTGGGTATCAGCGTCCATCGCTTTTTACCACCTGACTGCAGACACACCGTGGCTGGCTACTTCAAGCACCTGCTGCCATGGCTTCCCCCTGAGGGCCTGCATCCCCTCAAAGCCCTGAGAGCCAACATAAGTCTTTCTTCCTCAGGTTACTGTTACCAGGCATTTTGTCATACCAACATGAGAAGTTGCCTACAACAGTGGCCAGTAAGTCAATACTCGAGGATCAGCTAGAGGTCAGAGCCATAGCCTTTGTTCCTTTGCTGAGTGTCTGGAACGTGGGAGGGAAGTCCGCTCAGGTCGGGACTAGCTGGACCCCACAGGCTGCCATTGACCCACGGCAGCTGCAGGGCAGGGGACAGACACACTGCTTCAGAAGCCCTGACCTCCTCACACCTTCTCCATCTACGGCACAGTATGTCTTGGCCCATGTGCACGAGGCATTCTCGTCATCCTTATGATCTTTCTGCTCCCCTTTCCCAAGATATCCTGAACCTTTATTTCAGCTAAAAGCTAGCCCATGTGCCTGCTTTCTTTATCAACACTTTGCTGACTTTTAAAGGTTTTAGTTCTGTGTGAACTACTGAGGGAAAAAAAAAAAAAAAAAAAAAAAACACAAGTCCAAAGAGAATTCACTGCTGAGTCAGTGTGGCATCCGCCCAGGGGGCACATTGGCTGCAAACTTGCCCTCAGAAGGAAAGAGGCTCAGGACCAGGAGCCAGGAGGTGCAGGACTGGACAGGAGCTGAGGCGTGGGGTCAAGCAGAGTAACTCTGCCACCATCTAGCAGCTTCTGGTAAACATCTTGACCACTCTCGACTTTTGTTGACCAGCCCCCTTCTTGCATTTGTGCCAAACACATCAGAACAGGAGTGACTTCCGGTCACAAAGTCTACCCCAGAGCCAGGTAGCCACACTAACTTCCCTCATCTATCACATTATCGTAGACCTGAGGCGGTCCCAGGGACATTTCTTGCACGGTTTCCTGGCGCCAGACCCAGTGCCTTCCCGGAAGTGTGGCGTCCTCCACTTCCTATGCTTTACTCCCCTCCAGCTCGGAGTGGAGCTTCAACTTCACCCTTTCATGGCATTGCCACTTCTCAACAGTGCACATTTCCTCCCAGAATGCTTTCTCATTGGGATCCGGCATGGAAGCCGCCCTCTAGTATTTAGAACTGCTTGCCCCAGGTGTAGCCTCAAGTCCCTGCCCCTCCCCCCCTCCCCTCACTCCTGCCTCTTGGTAATCCATAATCCCGTGAGTGCTCCTGCCTCTGTCAGCCATGCAGTGCTTTCCTCTTTTATCCTGTCCTTTGCAAGCTGTCCTTCAGGGGCTCAGGGTGCCATTGCAACCTCTTGGAATCTTGCTACATGCTGCTTTTCCCTAAATCATGTACCTTTACATAGGCGGTCTAAGGCACTGGTGTGAGGGGCCACCCAAGGACGAGCCCTCAGCTAGGTCCCCATGCAGTTAGTTACAGGAACCCTTGAGGCCTAACACCAGCATCCCAGAAGCCTGCTGGCCCCCACGCCAACCCCCCACCCCTGCACACAAGTCTCCCAGGGACTTGCTAAAGGGCAGCTCCTCGCCTTCCCTGCTGCCCAGTGCCACTCTCTCTCAAGTTTCCTGGGACACTCTCAAAACCACCCACAGGCCCTCGAATTCCTGTCTCAGAGCTGATTCTGGAGACAAAAAAACTAAGGCCCTTTATGAATGTGAGTGTTTTAAAATGTTGCAACCCAGGGCACTGATGATGGATTGAGGCAGAGACCCCTCCCCTCCCCTCCCCTCCTCTCTGGATGGTCAATATGCTGACCAAATGGGATGGTTTAAGCATCTCACCACAAGGGGACCACGTGTTGTTTATTAAGTTAGCCCCTGGTATCTAGGCAGGAACAGGATGTGTTTTGAGGAGCTTTTAAAAGCCTTGTCTGGAGGAACATGGGGACCTCTCAAAGCAGCTGCTTGCTAGTGGCTCGGAGGCAACGGCTTCTCCAGTTGCCTTATCCCATGACCTTTAACCACATCTACCCAGACAGCTATAGACTTCTCAGAGTAGCCTTGAACCAGGGCAGGGCTTGGCATTTGGGCCAGCGTAGGGGCCAGCCTTTGCCATGTGAGCCCCACAGAGGCTGGAGAAGAGGCACCCCTAGTTTTCATCTAGTCATAGAAAATTCTCTACAAACCCTGAGATGACTCGTCTCCGGGGAAGGCAGTCTCCACCAAGCAGATGCGCAGGAAGGTGAGGATGGCTACCAAGCCTTTCTGTACGATCAGGTGAGGCGGGAATTCCAGAGGGCAGTGTCTCAGGTTCAATGCCTTCAGTGTGGTGACCTGCCCTGTGGCGGAGGAGGAACTTCAGTACTCTCTCCACTTCTTACAGAGGGACCCAGGAGGAAGAGAAGAGCAACCGTTCCCACACCGAAAACCAATTTGGAGCAGGAGAGATAACAGATGTTTGAGGTTTTCTCCTAAAAACTCTTCAGGCAGGGCTGACAAGATGGCTCACTGGGTTAGGGCACTTGCCACTAAGAATGTGAGTTCTACCCCTGGGGCCAACATAATGGAGAAAGAACTAACTCCTGCAAGTTGCCCTCTGACCTCACACTCATGCCATAGCACAGCTGCATATTCACATACCAAATCAATGTAATAAAAAGTCCAAACAAAGTGGGGTTTGGTGGCACACACCCAGCAGAGGCAGGCGGATCTCTGTGAGTTTGAGGCCAGCCTGGTCTACAAAGTGAATTCAGGACAGCCAAGGCTACACAGAGAGGCCCTGTCTCAAAAAAAAACAAAAAAACAAAAAAACAAAAAAAACAAACAAAAAAAAACCCCAGCAAAACAAAACAAAAAAGCCCAAACAAAACTCTTTAGGGGAGACAGGTAAGAAAGATAGTTAATGATAATAAAAGTAAACCAAATAGCAACCTTCAAGTGAAATTCATAGCAGAAAGTGGCTACATTACCCAAAATGTCCCCTTGTAACATAAAAGCTATATGACGTATAAAGAAAAACAAAATGGGACCTGTATTGAGGAAACAGGTGTCACAGACTCTGTTTCTAGGTAGCCCAGATGCCAGGATTAGCAGATAAAGGCATCAGAGCCATTATAAACATAGCCAAGGAAATGAAAAAGGTGTCTAGCTAATTAGAGGAAAATACAATAAAACACCTAAACAAATAGGAATGCTATAATGAAAACAGAAAGTATGGAAAAATACCAACAGTTCTTGAACTGAACACGGCGTTAACTGCATCCAAAAGTTTAGCAGAGGAACTAAGCAATGGGTGTTGATGGAGCCAGAGATACAGCGCACTTGGTAGAGTTCTGTCTAGTATGTGCAAGGCTCTGGGTTCCATGCCCAGCATACACCAGGTACGGCTGCCTGAGATTGCAAGTGGAGTCAGGGAGCTCCTGAATTTGTGGTTATCTTCAGTTACACGGGGGAATCAAGGTCCAGCCTGGGCTATGAAAGACTGTCTCAAAAGAAATGGATGAGGGGGGAACAGGTCATGAGAACTGACAACCGTCATTCGTTTGTTTATTCTGTTGTTTCTGTGGAGACAAGGTCTTGCCCCACTGTTGCCCAGACTGGCCCAGAATTCACTATGTAACCCAGGCTGTCCTCAAGCACACAACAATCTTCCTGTCTCGGGTCCCAAGCGACTGAGATTAAAGGCCCGAGTCACCAAACCGGGTTGAATTGACAATTTCTAAGAATGTCTTAGGGATCCACTTCCTACCCGAGTCTCGAGGGTGGGTGAAAAGCAGCCATCTTCTTCAGTATTTGCTCTTGTGTATGACAGGCACATCACGGTCTTTATTTCCTCAATATTCACCCTTTGGGGTACCTTCCCCCACATTCCCATTTCTAGACGGGCTTCATGGCCAACTGATCATGTCAGGAAGAGTCATGGGACGCCAAAGATATCTGCCCGCTTTCTCTAAAGTGCCCAGTGCTTTAGTGACAGAATGACACCGAACGCAGCTTTCTTTCCCTTCCGGCCATGGGTGCTCAAGCCTCCTGCATTTCAATAACTTCGAGGGAGCTGCATACAGTTGGCTTCTGCATTTTTACCTGACAGTCTTGGCCTTTTAAATGGGGAAGCAATACTCACCACAGAAAGCTACACGGAGAAGCTCTAGTTGTGTATAGGCTAAGCAGCAAGCTGGGCTGATCTTCACTATTAACCGGGTGGTTTGGAATCACCCAGAAGACGCCTCTGGAGTGTCTATGAGGCATCTCCAGGGAGGTTTAAGTGCGGGGAGGGAAAATCCACTCTGAATATGGAGGGCATCATACCATGGATCTTTGGGTCATGGGTCTTTGACTAAAAAGGCAAAAAGCAGCAAGCCATGAGCAAAGCACCAGAATTCCCTGCTCTCTGCTTCCTGACTTGTCCCAGCTGCACACTTGTGTCACAGCAAACTCTTCGTGCCTTCTTTGCCATGAGCCAAAAAAAAAAAAAATCCTTCTACCTTCAAGGCTGTTCCTGTCAGGTATTTGCTCACAGCAGTGAAGAAAATAATTTTCACATAGGCCATGGGTGAATCACACCAGAGACCATGTTGAGTTGGATGTCACGCCAGAGCCCATGGATGCAGTGAAGGCAGGGTTTCTGGTCCAAGTGCACTTCAAAAATATATTAGAGAAGAGAGATCTGGAAATCAAAATTCAAGCTTCCAACACAACAAAGTTAAAAAAAAAAAGCAAAGCAAACTTAAATAGACAAAGATGAGAGCAGAGACTAAGAAATCAATGTGCAAAGGAGAAACTGACCATCCTTGTCGACAGCAGAGAAAATGCACTCAAGGCCGTGAATGGCCGCACACATCCACTTGGGCCTCAGGATGCACAAGTGAGCCAAAGAACTGAGGAACTGAGGTTAAGGAAGGGCACTGATGCCAGGCAGCTAGGACTCAAGAGTGGCCTGGCTCCCACGGAAAGCAAAGCCATGTGAGGGCAGTGTGTGGAGTTGTACGGGCAGGTTTTCTTAGGCTGTGTGCTCTAAGTGAAGCTCAGTCTGGCCTTGCCACAGACAACAAACATTGTTAACAGCTCCTCTCTGAGAGAGTAGGCATGAGGTCTTAAGGAACTTGGAGCCAGCCCTATGAACATGCCTGGCATGGGGTAGGGGTGGGGGTGGGGGTGAGTATGGTGATCAGGGTAAATGAAGTAGAAAGACACCCCTCCACCACCACTGTGGGCAGCACCATTCCCAGGGCTGGGATCCTGCACTGTAGAGAAAGGAGAAAGTGAGTTGGACCCCAGCATTCATCACTTTCTGCCTCTTGACTATGGATGCAATGTCAACGCCTGCCCCCTTCACTTCCCCACGGAGAACCTTTGAACCGTGAGCCGAAATAAACCTCTTCTCCCTTAAGTTGCTTTTGTCAGGGTATTTTATCATAGTGACTGAAAACATAATAATGTGGGAGAGGGACTTTCTGTCTCCCCCTCTCATCTCTACCACGAGCCCCGGAAACTTCAAAGCATTTAAAGGCACCAGTCACTTCATTGCTTTGGTACTTACCTAGCTCAACAGGCAACATTTTGATAGGATTTCTTTCTAAAAGCAAAGTTTTCAAATGTCTTTAAGAGAAACAAAAAATATATATGTTAGAAAGAAGATTAAATGGCCGTCTGTAAAATATGTCAAAAGTTCTTCTCATTTTCCTTTTCTTGGGTCACAGGTGTCCTAACACACACCCACACCATGCACCGTGGGTCACAGATGTACTCACACCCGCACCATGCATTTCTGGCAAACGCCCAGGAGTCAGAGGACAACAGGAGTGCTACATGGACTCTGTCCTTACCCTGTCCACCTACCCTGTTGTAGTTTTTTATATTTAATTCTTAAGACTGTACTCATTATTAATTTACTGCTTTGCCTTTCTCCTTCTCAGGGACCCTCAGCCAAAATCTGGCACAACGTGTCAGACAGCCTGTTCCTTCGCAGTGCTAGCCACTTGAAGATGGGTCTGCCTTGTGCTAGCAGAGGGCAGGGCTCTAGGCCTGAGCTCTCACCCAGAGCATCTGAATGATGCTGACACCACTGGCCTCTGGACTGACGGGCTTAGTGTGACCACATCTGACGGAGCATGCAGAGAGAAGGCATGCTGGGGTGGAGAGTGCTAACGTCCCATTGCCCTGGAGCACAGCCCGTGCCTACTTCATTCACCGTGGTGCTGCTCTCTCAGGAATTCCCATGATTCGAAACTTGTTTTTGAGACAGAATTTTCCCCTGTAACATGGCTGGCCTGGACCTTGCTATGCAGACCAGAGTGGTCACACACTTTCAACAATCCTCCAGTCTCTACCTCTCTAGTGCTAAGATTACAGGCATATACCACACCATGCCTTATGTGAAGTTTTTTATGAATAAACATGTCTTTTTTGAAATATTTATTGTTTAAAAATGTATGTGTGCGCATGGTTTTTATGGCCTATATGTATGTACACGCACCATGTGCCCATGAAGGCCAGAAGAGGGTGTGAGATACCCTGAAGCTGGAGTTACAGAGGGCCACGAACGGACCATGTGAGCCTCGCTGCTCTCCTGCAAGCCCAGTAAGCCCTGTCAACCACTGAGCTAACTCTTCCACCCAAGGATCTTAACGCCCAAGGATCTTAATGTGATATGCAGAGGCAAGTTATTGCAGCCTTCCCTGACCCAGCTTGCCGGCTTAGCCATGGTGCCCTTTAAATCTGCTCCTAAGGAAACAGCCAGCAAGACGTGCCAGCTCTCCTTTAGCAGCTGACTGTGACTCAAGCAGCGTGCCATGGACTTCTCTAGCACCAGAGCCAAAGACATTCCGGCGCGGCCCATTTGGCATGGCTTCTTTTGCAAGAATATTTATTTAAAATTTAATATTTACCAACTCTTAAATCTGAAAGTATGCAGGGAGGTTTCTACCTTATATAGTGATACCCGTGTGTTGATGAACCTGTGTCAGTCTGTGTGCTCTGTCAGTGGCCAGACCATCCTCATCGGTTACCGCAGCACCAACTTACAGCTGTGCACACACCTGCCAGCTTGTAGCCTCAGGAGAACGAATCAACGTGCCTTGTTTTAATCTCTGTGCCCACGCTAACACAGCCACACATGGTGGAGGGGGGTGTCTCTGATGGTGCTATTGTTTTAATTTTTTTTTTTTAACTTTAAAGCCTTTAATGAGCCCATAATTACTTAAAATGTCTAATTAATATGTTTCAGCCCTTCAGCAAGTGGATCCAATTTTAATGACATAATGGGTCTAAAATCAGAGGCTCAATTATAAATTAAACAACACAAAACCAGCTGGTTTTGACTGTCAAAAATCTAAGGATTCCAGATCTGAGGACCGAGTACCTCATTCGGGGAGAAGCAGGAAGCGGCCCCTTCAGCAGCCGAGTTCCTGTAACCTTAACCCTCAAGGACAACTACTCGCTGGGCCAAGGGTTAACAATAAAATAATTTGTGGGTGAAAACCACTCAGATATCCCAGCACAGAAGATGGTTTCCTTGTGAGGAAAAAAAGCCATGCTACACAGGACACAGGCCTAGAAGACCAGGTGGCCTGGACGGGCACCTGGTAGAAACAGGAGTGGGCAGAAACACCATCCAAGAGGCCCACCTCTGCTCTCCCTCCACCAGCTGGCCAGGCCTGTGTCCCCCTCATCAGTTCATCCATGGCTTGTCCTGCAGGCTTCCAAGGTCCCCAGAGCCCCAGAGAGAAGGGTCCCTGGAGCACGCCTTAGAGCAGACACAGCAAAAAGCGAGCTGCTTCCTGCTGAGCTGGAGACCCGAAGGCAAGGGCATTTGCTGTCACCATCATTTGTGTAAAGTAATCACTTTTTTTTTTCATTCGAATTTAAAATTTTCCACCCAATCAATATATTTTGATCAATACGTAAGAAAGGGCGCTCCCAGAGCAAGCAAGTCACTTCTGCTGACTTTATGCTTGGTGCTTGTTATGCTGTCAAGGCTTGCTGTTACATACCCACCACTGGGACACCCCTACATGGGAACTAGGGGTCACCCTTTGAAGACTCTTGTTTTCCAGCCTCATGTCAATGCCAATCCCAACAGCTCTAAGGTCCCTTGAGGCCTTGTTGCAGTCAGCGTGGCCAAGCCTCCTACACGGACCACTGCCCTGGCTGCCTGCCAAGCCTCCCTCCCTCTACCCTCTGCCC
Organism: Acomys percivali; assembly: GCA_907169655.1. Lineage (NCBI taxonomy): Eukaryota > Metazoa > Chordata > Mammalia > Rodentia > Muridae > Acomys > Acomys percivali. Next base: position 19,342,373 of record OU015757.1, on the reverse strand, counting down.
TCTAGCTTCCTTCCTCAGGCAGTGATCTTGGGCCAAGTCTAATTCTATCCTTGCCCGAGCTCAGTTCTTTCCAAATAAATTTCAAAGCTGAGAAGACGGAGTCCCAAACCCTACAGGCCTTCCTCAGCCTTGTCTCCTACCGTGTCCATGACACCTGGTAAGCTCCCTCCTGCTTCAGGGACTCATCTGCCCTTTTCCCTCGGCCACAGTCAGTGAGGTGACAGAAGAGTCTGAAGTGAGCATCCAGGTCAGAGCTAACACTGGTACAAGAGGATGTGTGGCATGGAGAGGACCCAGGAAAGGAGGTGGTGAGCATGCCAACGGGGTAGGGAGTGGACGCCTGGCTGTCAAGGGTGGGCTAAGACTGGGCTCTGCAACTGGGCATTCCAGAAAACTCAGGGAAGTAGAGGGGCAGGGATGTGGCAGGACAGTCCACACTGCTTGCTTGGAGGTTTCTAGCTTTCCGGCAAAACTCTTCCCCAAGAGTTAGGGGGGATTCCCCAGGGCCCACAGCAACATATGGTTGGGTTTTTATATATCCAGATTATTTCTAATCTTAGCTTGCCACAGCGGAGTCAGGGTAGAATCAGCTGCCCAAGAAACTGTGTGGGCTTTATAGCAGAGGTGATGAGGCTGCCATTTCTACATGTCAAAAGAGTCCACCACGACACAGTCAGCTGCACCCGAGATGGCTGGCCATGCATGCACCTCTGGGTTGTGTCTGAACCATCTGGACTTTTAAATTTTGAGGTGGCAGCATACTATGTAGACCAAGTTGACCTCAAACTCACAGAGATCCTCCTGCCTCTGCCCCCTAAGGACCCAGCTCAGTTGACAACCTGCTTGCACATCTAAGGAGCAGACACTTACTTGTGAGAGCCGATCCCAGAGGGAAGAGCCCTGATCTTGTTGTAACGGAGGTCCAGCCATGTCAGGTTGGGTAACAACTGGAAGAAATCCCACGGAATCTCCATGAGCGAGTTCCTCTGCAGGTGCAATTGCTTCCACAGAAGAGGACCAGAGGATGCTTTGTCAGCCAGTGAAATTTAAAACCATCTCCAAAAAGGACTAAAACAACCACAACTACACGTCAAATCAAATAAGCAGTAGACGCAAGAATCAGAGAGATTTAAAACCTAAAACTGTTTTCCTTCCCCTGGCCACGTTCTCAGCAAACCCAGTGAGCAAACCGTAAGAGCCACAGCAGATTAACTCAAAGTTGGCAGTTACGGGGAAGAGCTATAGGACACATGACACATTGTGCTGTGGCATGATCTGTGATGAGCAGCCACACAGGCAAGAAGACATGACACGTGCGGCTTGATATGAACTCTGTGAAGTGTTGTCCTGACTTTGCCAGGGTAACATTCTAAGGCTCCCCCCTGCCCCGCTGTGGATGCTTGAAACCACAGAAAGCACTGAACATTCTGCTCTCCTGTGTGCGCACTCCCACGGTGACGTGTAGCGGGTGAAGGCAACACAGCAAGAAGGTAACAGTAGCCAATAATGCAATAGAATGGTCATAAGGGTACATTTCATACGTTATTAAAACATGGTTTGTTGGGCAGAGAGGTGGCTCAGAGATTAAGAGCACTGGCTGCTCTTCCAGAGAGTTCCTGAGCTCAAGTCCCAGCAACCACGGGGTGGCTCACAACCATCTATATGTGATTTAGCGCCCTCTTCTGGCAGGCAGGTGTACATGCAAGTGGAGTACTCATAAACATAAGATAAATAAAAATTTAAAAAAAAAAACATGGTTTCTGAAATTTTCTATCGAGTGTTCCTGGATGACGAGAAATACTATATATCCACACATATGCACACATATATGTGTATGTACCTATACACACATATACACATTATGTATATGTTAAATATATATTATACACAGTCTTATATATAATGTATAATAGAAAATTCATTATTATTGTGTTGCAGGTGTGCATGCATGCAGCATCAAACGTGTAAACATCAAAGGGCAACTTTGTGGATCCAGTCCTTTCCTTCCATTTTTACATGGGTTCTGGGGAACGGCGCCTGGGTTGCCAGGTTTGCTTAACAAGCACTTTTACCCACCTGGCCATCTTGCTGGCCCATGTATGTCTCCATCAATGTTGTGGCTATATGCTGCAAAAGCGTTGTTTACATTTACACCTGTATCCACACTTGCTTTGGGGCAGCATCAGATGTCTAGGACATTGACTTTAAACCCAAACTGCCTAGGTTTCAAAAGCTGCTGGCTATGGGATCCCGAGCAAGCTCCCACACCTCTCTGTTCTCCGGTGTCCTTGCCTGCAGAGTGGAGGTAACGGGCCTTCCCTGGCTGGGTGGCACAGGAAATGTGAGTGTAGCAGCCATGACAACTGTGCTGCTTTCCTACTCCAGGAGCCACAGCAGCTTCCCCAGTCAGGGTTTCCACTTGTCCCGTTTCCTAATCTAAATGACTTCCAGGTTCTTGAAGAATGGTAATTAGAATAATAGTGTTCTGTAAGTGCGAAAACAAAACACGAGTTTGGAAACCACCATTCCTGCCTACTGGCATCTGGCACGGTCTCTAGAGAGCAGAGTGACAGTTAGGGGTGCATGGTATGACACATGACCTGGACTGGATGCTTATGTATACTTCTAAGTTCACAGAATACACACTCTACATAGAACGTGTGTGCCTCCATGTACATACATCACCCAGCACATAATACATATCCACATGTGAGGATACATCCCCCTCCACATGCGTACATGCCAACTTCATGCATATGGTGGCAGATGTCCCCACACACACGTGTATGCCTGCATTAGACACATGAATAGACACACCCATGTCACTGAAGACATGCAATGAAAAACCCTATCATGAGCCTGCTTGACCCTTTGTTAAGAGTGGAAGTCTTTTTTTTGTTGTTTGTTTTTGTTTGTAATCGAGACAGAATTTCTGTTTTAGCCCTGGCTGTCCCGAAACTCACTGTGTAGATCACACTGGCCTCGAACTCACGGTGATCTGCTTACCTCTGCGGCTCTGAGATTAAAGGAGTGCACCACCGCACCCGGCTTAGAGTGGAGGCTTTAACCTGTTCAGGCATGTTCTTTTCCTCTCAATGTAAGATAATCCTGATACTCAGACTGAAAACCAGAGTTCCTCCTGAACATGGGAAAATGAACACCACAGTGGGTAACACACTATCGCTCTCCAGCGAGCCTAGCAAGGCTGACCCCGCGCTGCCTTCAGACAGTGGAGTGCATGCTGCTGTGCCCTTCTTCTGGGTTCTAGTGTTAAGAGGGGTTCTTTCCATGTCTTCTGAGCATCAACATCCCTGGCATGGGATTTACAACTTCAGGGACTGATGGCTGCACACTGCAAAAGTGCAAGCCCATGAGCGCTAACAGGTATTCGCTCCCGGCAGTCATGACGTCACTGACTTTCTTTTGTCATAGTGATGCAGTCATAGGAACACTTGCTGTCTTGGATGGTTGAGTCTGGGTTAGACCTGAAGGACCGTGGAATACCCTCCTTCCTTTTTGAATAAAGCCAGTGGGTACCTCAAAGCTTGGTTGGATAGCAGCAGCCAGAGGAGGTGCGTCCCTGTAACTAAGATTGCACTCCTAGAGGCTGATGATAATCAACAGCCCGGCATGGACAGGAGGACTGTGATTCTGAGGCCCATCTGGGCCACATGGCAAGACCTTGTCTTAAAAAAAAAAAAAAAAAAATGCAAGAATGCTAGCTAGCTAGTTCTCCTGCCTTGAGAGCAGACAGACATGGGCGGAGAATGAACAGCTTACCTCAGCACTGCGAAGCCCCTGACAAGGTCTTTCCGTATGTTACTCTGTCATCTTACAACAAGCCCCAAGTTCTCTTTCTAGGTTCCGGATGAAGCTGAATGCAACTAACGTGCATTCTGGGACACCAGGCCAGTGCGCTGCTCTAGCCGGTCTGCCATCAATGCTGCTTGCTCAGGAAAGCACAGAGACAAGGCAGCACTGCTAGGCAGTGCCCCGAAGGAGGGCCTGACATAAAGGAACGCAGCATGCAGTGTCAAGAAAATGAAAGGGTCCGTCCACCTGTTTTCATAGTGCCCGTGGCCCGCAGAAGACCATGCGCTTTAAATCAGAGACCCAGGGTGTTTGAGCAGCGATGTCCACCCAGCTTTCTTAGGAAGAAATACAACCCATGGGTTGGAGAACGCTGCCCCATCCTGATACCTGGCTCCCTCTGTTGCCTGGCACCGCGGCATCTCAATGGCTCTTTGTTGTGGTCAGCCAGTGAAACCCCAGTTAACCCTCTTGCTCCTTCTAGAATTCACCTCTCCTAACAAAGGGAACAAAAGCCCAGTGCTGGTTCTACTACTGGCTGCAGATGTCGGTGTGCCCCACCCTCCCAGGATCTGGATACTTACTTGAAGGTTGGGAATTTTAAAGAACTCTCCCAAATAGCACAGGCCTCTTTGACTCAAGTCTAAAATTGGCGAGGAAGAAAAGATGAAACCCTCAAAATCTGTTTCATCATTATTTCTGGAAAAGGAAGCAGGTACATCCCTGGTGGCGGCAGCAGCATCCTTGGGATCACCGGCAGCATCCTTGGGGTCACCGGCAGCATCCTTGGGGTCACCGGCAGCATCCTTGGGGTCACCGGCAGCATCCTTGGGGTCACTGGCAGCCTCCTCGGCCACTGCATAGGTGCTGGTGTCCTCCATCTGAAGCCCTCCAGTGGCCACCTCTCATTCTTCTATGTATGGAGTCACCTGGAGGCAGGGAGGAGGGGTGGGGGTGTCCTAGCAACCAGAAGTCACATGGTAGGGGGACAGAATAGCTAGGGCACAATAGCAGGGGCTTGACTTCCTGAAAAAACAAGGGTACCATGAACCTGGCTTTTAAACTTGTAAATACTGGAACACAAGGTACTGGGTTAAATTCTCTGCTCCTTACACTATACCCACAAAATGTCAAGAAAATGATGATGATTTAGTAGGGGGCTCAAGTAGCCAGGCTGGCTTCCTCCTCTTTCTGAATCTACCCCCAAAGTGTTGAGATTACAAGCAAGCGTACACCTGACTACAGTTTAACTGGAAAATATCAGGGAAAACAAGCATGCTAGGATGAAAGCAGAAGGGGACCTTTCAAGTCTGCAAACCACCTGCAAAACAGGGAGGGGCTTCTGGTAAGACCGTTTCCTATCTCTGCCCTGTTCTCTGCTCCCTGTTGTGACTGAGACCCTGAAGTCAGGAAAGACAGTGCCGTGGCCCAGCCCAGACCAGAAAGTCACTGGAGAAAACAGGACAAGGACAATCTTGCATCTTAGTTCAAAAATCCTTTTGCTCAGCTGCGGTATACTTTCAAAAACAATCCAAGCAAAGATAGGCTGGAATGCTTATAGGTTTAAAATCATCTGTCAACTAGTCAGGCCAATGACTGGCACATTGCCTAAGCTTCAATCCGCTTTAAGGAGAAGGTAACTTGGCAGTTAAGGAGCTGGTCTCAGGGGCGTACAATTCACAGGGAGCCTCAGTCTGCTTGGCAGGAGATTCGCCCCTCCTCTCGATCCCAGGAGTGGGGCTCCCTAAGGTCTCCAGGCCTTTGCACAGTCTATGGTTCTCTCTCTCTCTCTCTCTCTCTCTCTCTCTCTCTCTCTCTCTCTCTTTCTTTCTCTCTCCCTCCCTCTCTCTCTCTCCCTTTCTTTTTCACCTTGGAATTAGGAGGAAAGAATTCTACCTACAGTAGATTACATTGGAAGGAAAATGTGTTAATAAGTGGGAAGCAGGGGACAGGTGATAGTTTTCACACTGGGCTGGGTTAGGCAGAACTAACCTGGGGGGGTGTGGTCACCTCTCCTTCACAGGACCCTTCCTCTCCCGCCCCCCGCAGCAGACCAGACCCACTGTCCGGTGATCCTGTCCCCTCAACCCCAGAGTCCGAGCCCGCCAGTTTGTGACCCTGTCCAATAACCCGGTGGCCGGTTCCATCCAGTCCCTCCGGCCAGCGGTGATCGACAGTGCTGCCATCCCACCCTCCTCCCCTTCGAGTCTCCTCCCCGCCCACCTGAGACTCCGCCCCGGACACGCAGGCTGCCCCGCCTCCGAGAGGCTCAGGCTCCGCCTAACAAAGGAGCTGCGCAGCGCACGCCGTCACCACGGAGACGCAGCTCCCTTACGGAAGCCCGAGGGCATCAAGCTGCGGGGTGGGGTGGGGGTGGAGTATCTTCGGTACGCGTGCGCTTCCCACCTCTTATGCTGGAGGTGGGTGACAAAGCTAGAAAGAGACTTTGAGAGGGCGGGCTGGTGGATTCGAGAATTGCTTGGCAACCCGAGGGAGGTCGAGCGATGATGCTTCTGCTGACCAGACAGTCTCCTAGGTCAATGGACCCTTGGGCCTCAGGCTGCCCGGAGCTGACCGCTGCCCTCTGCGCTTACGCAGAAACACTAGCCTCAGTGTCCTGAACTGGTTCTGCACTGACCCTTCTAAGATGGAAACTTGGAGGTTGCCCCTCCTCATTTAGAAACCTGCATGGCATGGCATTCTGGGAGGCAAGTCAACCAGGTCCATACACCCTAAATCACGTCATACTCTAGAGAAAAGGGATTCCCCCTAGAAAAGAGAGATTACCGGAACGTACTGTCTTAAGACCAGATCTGGTGGGGATAGAGACTCTGTTGCGGGTCCCAGAGGATCCTGAGCAGTGAGGTGATGTGGGTGAATCACTCCTTTCTGGAGGCCAGAATTTGAGTTCTTAGCAAGTTCCACAGTCTTTAAGTGAGTAATAATGCCACACGCAGGGCAACATGACACATGATCAAATCTACGGGAAACCACCGGAAATGAATTAGCCAGGACAGTGACTGTGCCCTCAGCTAGCGTGCACACTGATATAATTTTGCTAACCATTTTTGAAGTAGCAAAAACAGGAGCGAAACTGAAAGTAATAGTTTTTCAATTCGTTTACTATTAGATTATTTAGAACTGAAGGTGAGATGGGAAGTAAGTTGTTAAAAAAAAAAAAATCCCCAAACAAGAAAACGACAAAACTTAGAAAACTTAATAGCTATTGGAGCCCAGTGGCCCAGCTCACATGTGGCTGGGTGTCCTCTGATGCCTATCCACACCGCGGAGATGCATGCTGGCAGCTGGATTTCCCCCAAGTGTTCTATTTGGTTACAGGTTGATAAAGAGGTGCCGGGTGAAGAGCTTTAGGAGAAGAGAAAGCAGGCCGTTCCTGCCTGGCCGCACATGCCATCAGAGAGGCCCCTTTCTGACGGGTCAGTAGGTGAAATGCCACACACTCATGGGAACCGGAATTAGAACCCAGAACCCATTGAAAGGTTTAGGCACAGCAGTGTATGCTTGTAATTCTTGATCTTGGGAGGCAGGCAGATGGATTCCCAGGGCTCAGTGGCTGGCCAGCCTAACCCACTTTGAGAGCTCCAGGCCAATGACCGATGTCTCACAAAACAAAATTGATGGCTCCCGAGGAATGCTATGTATAGTTGACATTCAACCTCTATACATGTACACACACACACACACACACACACACACACACACACACACACACACAC
>OU015757.1:19253513-19326083 GCA_907169655.1 Acomys percivali | reverse complement strand
ACACACACACACACACACACACACACACACACACACACACACACACACTGCTGGAGATACCACCATCCCTGACCTCAAATTGTACTACATAGCTACTACATATAGAATTAAAAACATTGACTTATTGGCATAAAAACAGACATGTTGATAAATGGAGTCAAGTTGAAGACACACACATAGGTGCACACACCTATGGAGATCTATATTTTGACAAGCCAGAAATACACAGGGGGAAAAAAAGGACAGTGTTTTTCAACACTGCATGTAGAATAATGGAAACAGATTCATACTTATCACCCTGCACAAAACTCCAAATGGATCAAGGACCTCAACATAAAACCAGATACACGGGACTTGATAGAAGAGAAAGTGGGGAGCAGCTTTGACCTCGTTGGCGCAGGAGATGACTCTCTGAATAGGATACCAATGGCCCAGGCGTTAAGATCAACAATCAATAAATGGGACCTCACAAAACTGAGAAGCTTCTCCATAGCAAAGGACATCATCATTTGGACAAAGCAGAGGCTGCAGAGTGGGAAAAGATCTGTACCAATGAGAGATACGTCCAGTAGAGAACTAATATCTAAGACATATACAGAACTAAAACACTGGACATGAAGAAAACAAACAACTCAGATAAAAATGGGGTACATATCGGAACAGAGATTTCTCAAAAGATGCAACACAAATGGCTGAGAAACACTTAAATGTTCAGCATCCTTAGTCATCAGGAAAATGCAAATCAAACTCCGAGATTTCATTTTACAACAGTCAGAACGGGCGCGATCAATAAAACAAATGATGGCTCATGCTTGGTGAGGATGTGGGCAAAGGGGAACACGTTCATTGCTTGTGGGTGTGCAAACTTGTACAGCCACTATGGGAGTCAGTGTGGCAGTTCACCACCATCTACCTCAAGATCTAGCTATACCACCCTTGGGCAGAAACCCAAAGGACTCCACATCCTACTGCAGAGACACTTGCTCATCCGTGCTCATTACTGCTCTACCCATAATAGCCAGAAATCAGAAATAGCCTGGATGCTCATCAACAGATGAACGGATAATAAAAACGTGATACATTTACACAGATATTATTTGGCTGTAAAAAACAAAACAAAACAAAACCCCAAACTTGCAAAATTTGAAGACAAATGGCTGGAGTTAGGAGAAAGAAATCATTCTGAGAGAGGTAACCCAGACCCCAAAAGGCAAATATTGTGTATATATATATTCTCTTATACGTGGATGTTAATTTTCAAGCCTTTGGTAGGCATGCTGTAATCCGCATAACCACAGGGGTTAGATGTACAGTAAAGGACTAGGGAGGAAGGGAGGGGCTTCCAGTGAAGGGGAAGTGGAACATACAGGCACCGAGAGGCATGGTGGGGGGGAGACCTGAGCAGGAGGATTAAGTGGAGAGAGGGAGGAGAAGAGGAGGCAAGACAGGGAGCACACGGAGGGTCAGCTAACACTAAGGGCCACAGAGGGAGCATATGGAAACCATGTAAGTGGAGACCTGGGGAAAACCAAATACCTTCGCTCTGCTAAAGGAGCATAGCAAGAAAATGAGTTGTAAGAACATTCTGCTCTACCCACGGATCCGTGTCTTGCGGAGCCATCATCAGAAAAGCCTCCTCAGGCAGTAGGTGGGAGGAACTGACACAGAGCCCCACAACTGACCAATGTGCAGAGGGTGAGAGACTTTAGAACACTCGGTCCTAATTGGGGTGTCTCCATCAAACCCCTCCCCCTCGGGGTTCAGGGATTTGTGTGGAGGAGACAAAGATTTTAAGAGCCAGAGGGGACGGATGACAACAAGGAAACAGTGTCTTCTAGGGATAACAAACAGGACCGTCACACATCTGAACTCACAGAGACTGTGACAGCATGCACCGGGCCTGCACAAGTTCAAACCAGACAAGATCCCCACACAAAGGAGGAAAGTGGATAGGAGCACTCGTTCCTCATCAAGAAGCTATCCCTGCTTGACATCAGCTAGCAAAGGAAAAACTAGTTTTCCTCCAGTGGACTCTCACTGGATATATTAACCACACTTCTGGGGCACGCCCCACGCCCAGCAGTAGAAGGCCAAAACAAAGTGAACTCAGTGGCATTATTGTAGACTCTGTGACTCATATTGCCTTCTTTGGACATTTGTTTTTGTCTTACTGGTCTTTTGCTGATAGAGTATGTTTTTTTGATTTTGTGTCTTTATGGGTATCTGTGTGTGTTTCTTATGCTTGCTCTATTTTTTCTAAATTATGGTTCATTGGCCTGTTTTTTTTTTTTTTTCTAAAGAGAAAGAAAGAAAGCAAGCACAGACTTGAGTGGATGGGGAAGCGGGGAAGATCTGCAAAGGAGTCGGGGGACAGAAGACTGATCAGACTGTATTGTGTGGGAAAACATTATTTCCAATTTTAAAAACTATTAAAAAAAGAGTACAGACCAATTTGCACCTAGAATTATTTTTTTATTATTTTGTATTATTTATTGTATATGAGTGCCTTCTGTGGAAGCATTTCCTATGAGATCAAAGCTTTCCGTCGAAGAGGGGAGCTCCTTAAGACACAGGATGTTAGAAAGGAGAGGACACAGCAGGATGGTTAAACACTGCATCCCGTAGGGCAACTCATTAAGTTCAGAAAGTAAGTCCCTAAAACGCATCAGAGATTCCCTAGGCCTCTCCCACCCCACTCATATATGAGCAGTAAGAACTGTTAGGACACAGTCTCAGACAAGCTGAGATTCCGGGAAGAGGCTCAAACTGAGTTGCCTGGAAGAAATAGTATTTGACCTGCTGAGCTGCCTGCAGGATGTGCAATGGGCTCCAGGTTTCCAGGTTCTGTGAACTATTACCCCCGCTGGGGTGGGCTTTGCAGTGATACAGCTGTCTTGGAGTTATTTCTGTTCCTGTGAATAACCCCTCACTTAGATTACCCAACAAAATCCAGTAGTTTCCCAAGTTGGGCATTGATAATATCCTTACTTTGGCTTGTCATTGCTTCCCTGTCAGGCACAAGTAGATGTTTGTTTAAATATCTTGAAGAATAGTGTCCCACAACAATGACTGTGTGAATTTATGTGTACCATATGAATACAGGAGCCAGTGGAGGCCAGAGAGAGCATCAGATTCCCTAGAGCTGAAACTACAGGTTGTTGTGAACTTTCTGTCATGTGGTTGCTGTAAACCAAGCCTAGGTTCTCTGCAAGGGCTGTAAATGCTTCTAGTCACTGAGCCACATATCCAGTCCCCATAGAATTCTTTGCAGTTGTAATTCACGTATAAACGAGCATATTCCGCATTTGTAATAATGGTATACTATCACTGTTGCTAGGATACCACATTATTCTTCCAAGCATCACTTGAAACCAAACTTTAAACCTTTTAATTATCACCTTACTTAAAAGAGGTTAGCTGAGATGATATGTGTTATATATTAACACTGTCATGTACTGTTCAGGGGGCCTATAGCTTAATGTTGTGGGGTTAGCCAAGTGGCTTAGAATATTTGAGATATAGTCCTATATTTAAAGTTAAAACTTCAATTAAAAATAATGTTAATGAGGGCTGGAGAGATGACTCAGAGCTTAAGAGCACTGGTTGCTTTTCCAGAGGTCCTGAGCTCAATTCCCAGCAACCACATGGTAGCTCACAACCACCTGTGATGTGAACTGATGCCCTCTTCTGGCCTGTAGCATACATACAGGCAGAGCACTGCATTGTCGCCAGGTGTGGTGGTGCATGCCTTTAATCTTAGCACTCGGAAGGCAGAGGCAGGCAGATAGCTGTGGGTTCAAGGCCAGCCTGGTTTACAAAGTGAGTCAAGGACAGCCAATGCTGCACAGAGAGACCCTGTCTCGAAAGCCCCCCGCCCAAAAATGATTTATTTATTGTCACATTATAGATGGCTGTAAGCCACCATGTGGTTGCTGGGAATTGAGTTCAGGACCTCTGGAAGAGCAGGCAGTGCTCTTAACCACTGATCCATCTCTCCAGCCCAAATAAACAAATCTTTAAAAATGTTAATGAAAGCCCCCTGGTACTTGGTAGTTTACAAACAGTGAGGCAAGTGACCCAAAAGGTAAATTAGATTTGCTGCTGTTTGCAGCCTGCCCACAGGTACTGTGTCTGCTCTTCAGTAATGCTAATTGTGTGTCAAATTGTATCTACCACTGAAGACAACAGAGGAGAAAATACGTTGGTTAATATGTCTTTAACACAGTACAACTCTATTTCCTATATCCGCTTTCTATAATACATTAAAAGCTAATAAAAACAGGACTGAAAGCATAACTTAATAAAAACAAATTTGCTTACTTTTGAAATTACTTTGGCTACTGAAATCTTCCTATATTGTTCCAATGTGTATTTAGATAGAAATAAAATCTTGTAACATTAATTAAAAAAAAAAAAAAGCCAACTCTACCATTGGTTCAAACCCAAGCCTGTTTGCATGGGCAGTGTGTGCTGATCATCACTGCTTGGGTTCTCTTAGGAGAGATCTCCCCCTGTGCTCCCTCTCTGGTATTTCAGTCTTAGGCTTAATCAAAGGCTCCCTTGAGTATGCTTTTCTTGGCTGCTTTTAGGAGAGTGTGCAGAGCTGGTAATATGAAGAGAGAAACACCAGTGCCTGAGGAGTAGTATTGAAGGTGATGACAACAGTGGCAGAGTCAGCACCAGCCATGCAACAGCAGTGGCTGCCGCCTCTGGAACGTCCCTGTGACAATGGCCATTGCAGGAAGACAGCTGAACAGTCTGAGAGGGGCGGGGCAGGAACAAGGGGGGGGGGGGGGGGGGGGGGGGGGGGGGTAGGTGCAGCAGAAGTAGAGAGAAGATGAGGAATGATGAATAGTTCTAAAAAGACAGAAGAGGAGCTGTAAGCCCTGGTCGCTGAAGAGTTCTTTAGAGCTGGTGAGTATTTAGGGCCACAAGTCTCTGACAACTTAGATCCTCAAGCTGTGAGAGCGTCACTGTCAAGGGCTGAGCAACCTGGACTTTTAGGAGGACCTGGAGAGTTAAGGATAGAGCTACCTAAGGGCTGCTGCAGAGCTGTAACACTAGAGGGCAGCACATGCTGCTTCTCCTGCAGGCCTGCTAACCAACCTTTGAAGAGTTTGTCCTTGCCTACCCCGGAATCCTGTCAGGCAGAGTCCTAGCTAGCTGACTGGGAACAAGAAGAAGGACTGCTAGTTGGAGGCCACCTGTGTTGTTTCCTTGTTACACCTCAGGGCGTTCACAGGTTCCTTAGTCAATGTTTTATTGCTGTGGTGAAGAGACACCATAACTAGGGCAACTCTTACCAAGGCGAGCATTTAATTGGGGACTTGCCTACAGTTCCAGAAGCTTGGTCCATTATCATCATCATGGCATGGAGCATGGCGGCAGGCATGCCAGGCATGGTGCTGGGGTAGTTGAGAGCTGCATCCTGATCCATAGGCAGAGAAAAAGCAAGCCTGGGCCTTCTATGGGCTTTGGAAACCACAAAGCCCACCCCCTCCTCCAAGAAAGCCACACCTTCTAATCCTTTCAAAGAGTTCCACTCCCTGGTGACTAAACATTCAAATATATGAGCCTGTGGGGCTATTCTTATTCAAACTACACAATCTGTTACATTTTGTTTTGTTTTGTTTTTTGTTTTTTGTTTTTTTTTTGTTTTTCGAGACAGGGTCTGACTGTGTTGGCTGTCCTAGACTCACTTTGTAGACTAGGGTGGCCTCGAACTCACAGTGATCTGTCTGGCTCTGCCTCCCGAGTGCTGGGATTAAAGGTGTGCGCCACCATGCCTGGCTTGTTTTGTTTTGTTTTTACAGACAGAGTTTCTATGTATGTTTTCTTGACTGTCCTAGAACTCACTCTGTAGACCAGGCTGTCCTTGAACTCATAGAGATCTGCCTACCTCTGCCTCCCAAGTGCTAGGTTTAAAGGATTAAAGTTAAAATTCAGCCAGCCTCTTAGTTACTTTTGCAACAGCTTTGATAAAGTGCTTTGACCAGGGCTGGAGAGATGGCTCAGCAGTTCAGAACACTGGCTGCTCTTCCAGAGAACCCAGGTTCAATTCCCAGCACCCACATGGCAGCTCATAACTGTAACTCCTGTTCCAGGGGATCTGACCTCCTCATAGAGGCATACATAAAGGCGAAACACCAATGTACATGAAGACAAAGATAAATTATTTTTTAAAAAGAAATTGATATTTGTTTTTAAAAAATGCTCTGACCAAAGCAAATTAAAAGCTAATTTTGCTTTGGCAGCATATAAACTAGAAATGGGATGGTACACAGAAAATTAACATGGCACCTGAGCAAGGATGACATGCAAATTTCTAAAGCATTCCATATTTTTTAAAAAAAAGTTTATTTGGGCTCAGAGTTCAGATTACAGTCCGTCATGGTGGAGAAGTCACAGTGACAGGAAGTAGAGGGAGTTGGTCACATTGTATGCAGTCAAAAAGCAGACTGGAAGGAGTGCATGCACGGTTAGTGCTCACTTGCCTTCTCCACTTGTTACACTCCAGTGGTTCTGCCCACAATATTAGATCTCAATCAAGGATAATGATACCCACAGGACCCTGACACAGATGGACATCCATGGACCATCCGAGGCCAGGTCAGCAGGTGTAAGTGCACTGCGAAGCCTTGCCTCTATTCCTCACAGGTGTCTGCTCTGGGCAAGTGCTGAGCTGAGAATCCCACTGGTCTGGTCGTGAAGCTGGACTGGATCTGTCCAGGACACACAGATGACTAGTTACTATGACAGTGACCCTGACTTTTGAGTCAAGGGAAGGCTACAATCTGTATCAGTAGCAAATAATGCCTATCGGAAAGACCCAAACCTTCCCAGAAGCTTCTGGTGGGAAGTTCCCCCGCAAAGGCAGATGGCTGTCCCCTAGTGAAAGAGTGCTTCCCCTGGTACTCCCAAAGACTGATGCCCATGCTGCAAAACTTGCTCCTTTTTCTCTCAGTGTAAAAAGGGGATGAGACATTAAGCCTGTTTTGAAAAGAGGATCATGGGCTGCTAAATCCAGAGGATGCAGGGAATTGGTTTGGCCCTTTCCTAAAGATTCTAAAAGTATTCATACAGGATTCCCTCAGGAGCAAGGATGGGGTTGATGGGGAAAGGAGGATGGATGGCTTCTTCCCCAGTATCTCGGTGGCATCTCCACTCTTGACAAGCCACTAGGTAGATTTTATAATTCAATAGTTTAAAATGGTACAGAATGCTACTTAAGAGGACCACATGACCACCTCTACAGTGCTGGGAGATAGAGCCTCATGTTGTAGTGACTCCTCCACCATAAAATTATTTTGTTGCTACTTCATAACTGTAATTTTGCTACTGTTATGAATCATAACGTAAATATATGATATGCAGGATATCTAATATGCAATCCCTGTGAAAGGGTTGGTCAATTCCCCAAAGGGCTCATGATTCACAGGTTGAGAACTGTTGCTCTAAGATTTGCTTAGTCTCTAGGTACTTATCCTACAGCAGCAGAGCACAAGAAGGTAGGATCTCTGATCATTCACGAATTTATTTTATTCGTTTGTCTAAAATCATCATCATCATCACCACCACCACCACCATCATCATCATCATCATCATCATCATCATCATCATCATCGTGTGTATGGTATGTGTATGCAACATGACAGCAAGAGTGTGTCTGAGTTTCTCTCATGTCAGCCAGACCAGGAGGCAGAGGACTTGGCTCAGAAGCAGATGTGGGTGTAACCTGCCACTGCCAGCTGGGCCACACATCACAAAGGCTTTACAACTTTCCCTTTTTGGGGACCACGTGGTTAATGACATGAGCCTGTCGGGGACATTTTACATTTTAACTACAACACTCTGTAGAGTTGAAAAGATGACAGAAAGAGGAAAGATAGACCTCAGTCTTGGTCTACTGTGAAGATTTCCAGTGATTCTGTAGTGTCCCCACCAACACATCTTAGCCTCAGAGAGTCTCTATGCTCAGCACTCCAAAGCCTGTCTGTGGTCAATTCCACCCAGCCAAGTGGGCACTGACCTCTTTCCTGTCTGTCTCTATACCTTGCTCTACTGGGCTTTCCTCACAAACAGCATCTTGCAATAGTGTAATCATGTGGCTCTATTCGTTTGATAGGTGGTTGTTGTTGAGGTGAGTCTATCTGTACTACAGCAGGTGCCAGTGTCCCACTGCTGTTCATTGCCCACTTGCACTTGATGGCATTGATATGCTGTTGTGTATCCATTCACTGGGGGACAGACATTTGGACTATTTATAGCTTCCAGTTATTATGAAATAATGCTGCCATGAATATTCATACTCTGAGTTGGCATATATTTTGTATTCCTACATTTCTGAGTTGCATGGTAAGTATGCTTAAAATCCTAAGACCCTGTTTTCCAGGGCTGGAGAGATGGCTCAGTGATTAAAAGCACTGACTGCTTTTCCAGAGGACCTTGGTTCAATTCTCAGCACCCACATAGCAGCTTACAACTGTCTGTAACTCCTGTTTCAGTGGATCTGACACACTCACACAGACTTACATGTACTCAGAACACCAGTGTACATAAAATAAAAAAAAAAAAAGACTCTGTTTTCCAAAGCAGCTGTGCCACTTTTCATTCCTGTGAGCAAAATGTGAGTTCCAGACTAGCCACCTCCATCTACCACTTGGTGGTGTTTGTCCTTTTTTTTTCCCACATATTTTATTTTATTAATCTTTTTTTAACACATTTTTATTGAAAAATAAAATCATTCATATTACATCTCATTTGCTATCCCATCCCATGCATCCTCCCATTCCTCCCTCCCTCCTGCTTTCACCCCATTCCCCTTCCCTATGACTGTGACTGAGGGGGACCTCCTTCCTCTGAATATGATGCTAGTGTATCAAGTCTCTTCTTGGTAGTCTGCTATCCTTCCTCTGCGTGCCATCGGGCCTCCCCAACAAGGGGACATGGCCAAATATGGGGCACCAGAGATCCCGTGAAAGTCAGTCTCCAGTCTCCACTTAACTGTGGAGAATGTTCTGTCCCTTAGCTAGATTTGGGTAGGGGTTTGATGATGACTGCACGTATTGTCCTTGGTTGGTGCCTTAGATCGAGCAGAACCCCTGGGCCCAGATCCACCCATCATAGTGTTCTTCTTGTAGGTTTCTAGGACCCTCTGGATCCATCTATTTCCTTATCTCCTATATTTTTCTCACCTAGAGTCTCAATAGGATGTCCTCCCCTCTGTCCCACTTATCTGATAAGTGAAGACTTTCATGGGACCTGTCTCTTGGGTTAGTGTCCAGTTATAAGTGAGTATATACCATTTGATTCTCTCTGCTTCTGGGTTAGCTCACTCATTATGATCATTTCTAGTTCAATCCATTTGTCCACAAATTTCAGGATTTCCTTGTTTTTAATTGCTGAGTAGTATTCCATAGTGTAAATGTACTACAGTTTCTTTATCCATTCTTCTACTGAGGGACACTTAGGCTGTTTCCATGTTCTGGCTATTATGAATAAGGCTGCTATGAAAGTGGTTGAGCATATGTCCCTGTTGTATGCTGGAGCATCTTCTGGGTATATTCCAAAGAGTGGAATAGCTGGGTCTTGAAGAAGCCCTATTCCCAGTTTTCTTGTCCTTTTAAAATTATTATTATAGCCTTTTTATTCTCCTGAGTGGATAATGTACTTTGCTGTGGTTTAGATTTTCCTTGCCTAGAGAGAGATGCGTGGTGTGGGTCACAGTTTTATGGCTGTGCTAGCTGTTCATATGGCTTCTTTGGTGCAGCGTCTATCAAGTCCTCTATCCACTGTGCAACTGACTTGTTTTCTTGCAATTGGGTGTGAGAGTCTTTTATGTGCTCTGGGGACAAGTCTGGTTCTAGACACAGGATTTGCTATTGGCCCCGCCCACTGCCTTGGCCCAATCTCTCTTTCTATTCTCTCAATGGTACTCTCTGCAGTGCCAAAATTTTTAGTGTTAATGAGGATCAATTTATTTATTTAATTTTAATGGATCTTGTTTTTTTTTGGGGGGGGGTGTGTTTGTTTCATATCTAATTACCTTTTATCTGCTCCCAAATCAGAGCTTCTAGCTTTGTAAGTGCTAGGCTTTAGTTTGGCCTCTGCCGCACTTTGAATTATTATTCCAGTCAGGGTTTATCTGCTGCTCCCGTGTGGGTATTCATTGCTTCAGCAATTCCAGTTTTCTTTGTGGGGAAGTTTTTAATTACATGCCTCGCTTTCTTTCTGTTTCCTTTTTCCCTTTCTTTCTTTGAGACAGAGTCTTCTTCTAAAACGTATCATTACGTTAATTTATCTATTTTGTGAGTGCGTGTGTGAGCGCCTGCAAGCTTGCATATAAGTGCCGCAGGGTATGTGGAGGTTAGAGGTGAATTGCAGGAACTGGCTCTCTCTCCTTCACTATGTGGATCCAGGGGGTTGAACTTAGGTTGCTAGGTTCAACAGAAAATTCAGTTTATGCTCTTATTGTTGTTGTTGTTTTTGTTTGTTTGTTTGGTTTGGTTTGGTTTTTCAAGACAGAGTTTTTTTTTTTGTGTGTGTGTGTGTGTGTAGCCTTGGCTGTCTTGGACTTGCACTGTAGACCAGGCTGGCCTTGAACTCAGAGGGATCCACCTGCCTCTGCCTCCCGAGTGCTGGGACTAAAGGCATGTGCCAGCACCACCCGGCCTCTTATTTTTACATAGCCAGGCTGGCCCTGAACCCATATGCCTCAACTGCTACAGTGCTGGTAAAATTGCAGGTGTGTGCCACCACACACAGCTTAATCACACCACTTCTCTTTCTCTCTCTCTCTCTTTTTTAAAATATTTTATTTAATTTTAATGTGTGAGTGTCAGATCTTGGAGTTACAGACAGTTGTGAGCTGCCATGTGGGTGCTGGGAATTGAACTCAGGTCCTTTGGAAGAGCAGGCAGTGCTCTTAACCACTGAGCCATCTCTCCAGCCCCACACCACTTCTCTTACACGTATGGGTTGTGTTACATACCTCCCAAAACATCATCTTAAAATCAGGTATAATGAAGTGGTACCTGCCTGCAAACCTAGCACTTGGAAGATGGAGGCAGGAGGATCAGGAGTTTAAGGTCATCCTTAGCTGCATAGGAGACTGGAGGCCAGTGTGAGATGGTCTCAAAAAGAAAAAAAAAGACAAGACGTTTTGGCTTAGGGCTTCAGGTGTGCCTGGCTGGCCCCTTGCTTCGGTCAGAACGTCGCACAATGAGTGTGTGGTACAGCAAAGTGTCTCACCTTCTGGCCAGGAAACAGAAAGACAAGGGTTAGGCACCACACACCCAGAGAGGCTCCGTGATCAGCTCCCCCCACCCAACCCCTGTCCTCACGACCCACTCACACTGGACTGGACTCAGCTGGTTCACCCACTGATGACACCAGCGGTCTCGTGACCCGCCAGCTTTGGACCAAGCTTTCAGTACCCGACTGGGAACTTTCACGCTCAGTAATATGGAGCTCTCTAGTTCCTATTTTGACAGTTTTGAAGAATTAACATTTTTCAAAGACTTTCTCCACTTATCATCTGAGTTGAGGATGTATCAGAGGGAAATGTTCATAATATTCCTCTAATGTGTCTTTCTAAGGTCTCTACTGCTGACCCTTCCTTCATTTCTGATATGGAAATTTTCCTTTTTATCCTTTAAGGCTAGAAGTTTTGTATTTTTTATTGAATTCTTTTTTAGATTTCTCTCTGTGCTTCTGTGCTTCTCTCTCTCTCTCTCTCTCTCTCTCTCTCTCTCTCTCTCTCTCTCCCTCTCATGTGTGCGTTTGTGTGTATGTGTGTGCGTGCGCACGTGTGTGTACCTGCCTGTCTTGGCACATATGTAGTGGTCAGAGTCCAACTTTTGAGAGTCAGCTTTCCCCTTCCACTGTGGGTTCTGGAATCAAGCTCAGGCCATTAGGCTTGAAAGTCAAGCACTTTTACTAACCAAGCCACCTTGCCTACCTTTTGAGATTTCTTAAAAGACTAATGGTTTGCTTTGCTTAGTTTAATATCATTTGTAATGGTCTGCTTCATAGGTTTATGATGGGTTCTGTTTTCCCATTATGCTTAAGTACTTTCTTTGAAGTTCCTCCTATTTCTCCATTTTTCACACTCATCTTTCCTTTCCTTGACTGTAACTTCCTACCTCTGCTATATTGGCTTATAGAGTGTCTTCAAATTTATTTATTATTTTTTCAATTGACAAATAAAATTGTGTCTATTATTAAGACCTCTATACATTATACATTGCTTTGTGTGTGTGGTTTTGTTCTTCAAGACAGGGTTTCTCCTGTAGCCTTGGCTGTCCTGAACTCAACCACGATGGCCGTGAACTGATCCACCTGCCTCTGCCTCCCCAACTGCTGGGATCACAGGCGTGTGCCATAGCACCCAGCTAGACCTCTATACATTGTTGAGTGAAATTCTTGTCCCATCCATGTCCATCCCATGTAAACTGCAGGATATTGTAGTCCATATTCCCCACAGAGTTGATCCTTTAATGGACAGGGCCTAGTTGTATGTGCCCATTTGTCTGGTAGTAGTTAATCAAACCTTACTGTAGGTGTGGCTGGAAAGGCATTTTGTGGTTAACTTTAAGCACAGAGAGTTGTCCTTGATAACCTGGATGGGGCTCATTCAGTGTTCTAAAAGAGATGGTTAGAGAGGTTGACTATGAAGGTGCTTGGGGTTGGGGGACAGGTGAAAACACATATCCTAGAGACGGGAGGAAATGCTTCCCTCTGGTAGTGCAGCAGAGGCCTGGAGAGAATAGTGTTCTGCTGTTGGGTGAAAAGCATAATGAGGAGTGAGAACGTTGGATGTTTAGCTGAGAGTTTTCGTTTGTTTTGTTTTTCAAGACAGGGTCTCTCTGTGTAGCCTTGGCTGTCCTGGACTCGCTTTGTAGACCAGGCTGGCCTCTAATTCACAGCGATCCGCCCGCCTCTGCCTCCGGAGTGCTGGGATTACAGACGTGCTCCAGCACGTGCGGGGGTTTTTAGCTGAGCTTTTTAATCAGTGTTAAAGATGTTGAGCTGGTGTCACATTGCCTGTTGTTGTAAAAGGGGGGGGGGCAGGGAGGGAAAGAAAGGAAAGAGACAGACAAGATCTCAGTTAAGTGAAAATGAGTTAGCACATAATCATTTGGGAGCCTCTTGGCCTATCCAGGTCACAAAAAGTTGTTCAAATTAGGAACCCACCATGGGAAGAATCCATCTAAATGGTGGCTGAAGTGATAAGACTGTGAGGGAGGAGGGCCTTCAGGGCGCTCTTCTGATAGAACTAGGAGATTCACAAGGCCTTAAAGAATGTCCTGTCAGCACAAACGCTGCCAGCTGGGACTGGGATGGACAGATTCAGGACAGAGCGAGGAAAAGCTGCTGGACTTCCATGGTTCTGCAAGCGGAGAACGGGCTGTGACTGTGACACTGAGCATGTGTGCTATGCTTCAAGCCTGAGGGAACGGCCCTCTGGACCACCAGAGGCTTCAGGGGTCTCTCCAGGCTGGGAGAGTGGAGCGTGGAGCTGCGGGGGAGCCCTGTGAGGCTTGTGCTTTTCCTACTAGGTTTCGTCTTGCTTGGGCCTGGTGGCTCCTTCACCTGGCGTTCTCTCCCCTTGGATTGGCCGTGCCTGTCTCTTACCTATCCTGTTCTTGCAGCTTAGAAGCAGATGACTTGTTTTCCAGCTGCTGGGATCCCAGGTGGAGAGAGGTTTTGAGTATATTCATGATCCCCAGAAGAGCCTTAAACAGAGGGTAACACACACACACACACACACACACACACACACACACACACACACACACTGGCTTTCCCATCTTGGCAAAGCACTTGTCACACACTGTGGTGTAAGTTTAGCAGTTTGGTGAGACGGCAAAACCAGCACATCTATCTTCATAATTTCACAGGCAAGATTTATTCTTACCACCTATCTTAGCAATCTCAGCACAGGGCTGTTTACTTCCTTCTTAAGTGGAGCGCTTTCCTCCTTCACTTACAAGAAGGACTTCATACCTTCTCTTGGGCACATGTTCAAATCCCCAGTGTCACTGGGGCTCCTGTGAAGTAAAGTCAGGGTTACTTATGCATGAGCACCAGATGTCACTGCCATGAATCTAATAATGGGGAGGGGACACTCGGTGAACTAGGCTTGCTGAGCCACAGCCTGTCCCCACTTCTCAGTGCTGGCACTACCAGTATGCAACACCTTTCCTTGCTTTTGACGGGAGTGTCGGGCATCTAGCTTGGGTCCTCGGGTTTGTGCTGTGAATGCATTACTGACTGAATCATCTTCCCAGCCTCTGTAACTAACATTTTTTTTTTTTTTTTTTTTGGGCAGCAAATTTACCCAGGATAACTGAAGCCGCTGAAAGAGAAAGTGTGTGTGGATGGAGGGGAGGGGCCGTGCGCCTGATTTAGATGATGAGACATCTGAGCTGAAAATATCCAGGTTTGATTTGGGACTTGGCGGTTATGTTCAGACTCTTGAGAATATTGGGGAGCTTGGGAACCCTCTACTAGCCTTCCAGCTCTCTTTTTAATCATGGTTGGCCCAGCCTCCTTGGTGGGCAGCTAGATGCAGCATGCATCAGGCAGGGTACAGCAGTTGCTGTCTTTGCTCATGCTACGAGCCTTTCAGTAGCCTGATTCTTACTGTCTGACTTGTAAATCTCCGGACCCTGAGCTATGGCTAGAAGCAGGGTTCTCTCCATTTTCAGTAGGCTAGTTTGTCTCCATTTTAAATACCTAGTGTTCTAGTTAGTTTTAAGTCTTAACTTGACAGTCATCTGAAAAGGGAATCTGAGTTGGGGGATATCCTGGGTCAGATTGGCTTGCAGTCATGTCTGTAGAGGATTGTCTTGGTTGTTAAGAGAGATGGAGGAGAGCCCAGGCCACTGTGGGCAGCACCATGCCTAGGCAGGTGGTCCTGGGCTGTATAAGGCAGCCAGGTAAACAGCAGCATTCCTCTACGGTTTCTGCCTCAAGCTCCTGCCCTGGATTCCCCGAAGGATGCACTGTCTGTAAACTGAGGTAACGCCATTCCTCCCCTAAGTCACTTTTAGTCAGAGTGTCTTTTCACAACAGCAGGATGAAGCCAGAAGATGAGGCAGAGCTGCTGATCTTGTGGTGAGCAGGGAGCAGAGACAGCAAGTTTGTGTGGTGGATTTCCTCCTCCTCCTCCTCCTTTAGCCTACCCAGAACTCCGTCCTATGGGTTGGTGTGGCCCACGTTCAGGGTTGGCCCTTTCTCCTTCAGCTGTGGTCGCACCTACCAATCCTCTCTGGAAGCACCATCAAGGACACATGCAGAAGTGTGCTTTACTAACCTCAACCCAATCAGGTTGACCTTCAAGATTACCCGTAATGACTGGACAATCAGAGACATCAGCATTGCTTCCTCTCCTAATTCACTCTCTACTTATTTTATGAGACAAGGTCTCTCACTAAGTGGGGAACTCACTCATTCAGCTAGCTTGGTTGGCCAGCAAGCCCCAGAGATCCTCTTGCCTTTACTCTCCCATTCTGGGGCTACAGGCTCACTCGGCCTTGCCTGGCTTTCGAAATGCATGCTGGGAATGAACTTCCACTTCCGTAGCGGGCAAGCACTTTAGCCACTAAGCTATCCTCCCAACCCCTCACCTATTATTATTTTGTCTATAAAAATCTCTTCTTCCTTCTGTTCCCTCTTCTATTTGCTGGGGGGGAAGGGCACATAACTGTTCATTTTATTCCCCTCCTGCCATTTTCAGAGGTCTGGGAGGGTAAGGCCGCCGCTCTTGGGTCAAGGCCTTTGGGGAATTCTGATATGCAGGGTGAGTGGGTTGGCCTCCACTCTCCCCTACACAATGAAAGCTGAGGACCTCCTGTCTTTAGGCCTAGGCGGCGGTAAGTGCAGAAAACTGTAGATGTCTGCCAGGACTTATCCCACTGCCTCTGCCCTGGAGAATTTACCTTGACACTCCATGGAGACCTGTGGTAGATAGGCTGACGTTCAGCCATGCTACACTGCAAATCTGCCCTAAAAATCTCTAAACCATTGATGGATGTGTCCTCCCTATGTGCTCTATCAAGACTTGGCCAGGAAAAAAGGGGCTCCTTTTTAGCCCAAGGCGGAATGTAAACACCTGCAGTTCTAGCTCCTAAAATGCTGGCCGAGAAAAGACTCAGATCACCTATACTTAGGCTTTCCCAGCCAGGCAGCTTTGGGGCCCTTAGTGGATTTCAAAGGGATAGGGAGGGATGCACCAGTGGTGGCATCGGGAAGCCGTAGACATTATGGCGAGGGAGGAGAACCTGCTATTTTGTGGTCACCCACAGTCCACACAGGGCCAGAAAGAAGGTCACTCCAGGGTTTCCGGGTGGTGGAGAGAAGAGCTGTCTTTGTGAGTAGGTTCTAGGGCGGGACCCAAGCAGGTAGGGACTTCCAAAAGTCACACCATCCAGTATGCAAAGAAGGGTTCCCACTAACAAGGCCTTAAGACGCTGGAAGCCAAGCATCCCCAGCTTCTGAAGGAGCAGGGGCAGGGATGGAGGGGACACACTGCTCTCCAAGCTTCCCAGGGTGCAACGAAGACCCTAGTGGAATCTTAGTGAGGACACAGGACCCTGGATGACTTGTGCTCCTCACCCGGCCTATGGCTCACAACTGTACTAGGGGACTCGATTAGTCGCTCAATGAGCCACACAAGGAGAGGTCAGAGTAGCTAGACTAGGGTACAGCACAAACAGGTTACAGGACACGCCCCTCGCAGCCAGGGTCTTGGTGTCCACGCTGGGCGGAGCTTGAGTGCCAGATCCCACCCTGTTCCCACCCTCCACAGGCTTCGAGATCCCTCGCCTCCTGTGGCCTCAGAGCGTGGACAGCGTTCTGCTGCTGCTATAGGGCAGCGAAGACAATTCTTGCGACCCTCCGTTATGTGCACAGCGCGAAGCCGCGGCCTAAAGTTTGAGGTTCCTAAGGATCGAGTGGCAGAAATCTGCAATCGACTTTTTCTACGAAGACAGCGGAGGTTCCAAAGCCCAGGGGATTCCCGATTGCTCTCCTGGTACAGAATTCCTGCAGGCCCCCAAAGGTCTCCGTCGCCCTGTGAAGCAGAGTCCCGTCCCTGGTCTTTCGGGCGCTTTAAGATAGCGAGGAGACGGGCATCTGTCCACTCTCGCTCTTATCCCCGCTGCCTTTTCAGTGCCAGGGTCTTTGAGCCCACGCGAACTTGACTCTTCTTCGCGGGTAGCCCACGAATTTAATATCAGCCCCGCCCCGGCCCCGCCCCGGTTCCGAACTCCACCCCTCGGGCCCCGCCCTGCTGCTCGCGATCCGCGGGCGGGTCGGTAGCCCGGGCGAGCCAGAGCTGATACTAGAAGCACGGCCGGCCCTGCCGGCACCTAGCGCTGCTGTTCTTGCTGGGCCGGGCGGCAGGCCATGTTCCAGGCTGCGGCCGCTGCGCATACCCAGGCCTGGCGATGAGGAGCGGCGCCGAGCGCAGGGGCAGCAGCGCTGCGGCGCCCCCCGGCTCGCCGCCTCCCGGTCGCCCTCGCCCCGCGGGCTCCGATGCGCCCCCCGCCCTGCCGCCGGCCGCTGCCAGCCAGCCCCGGGCCCGGGACGCCGGGGATGCCCGCGCGCAGCCGCGCCCCCTGTTTCAGTGGAGCAAGTGGAAGAAGAGGATGTCTATGTCGTCCATATCGGCAGCCAGCGCGCGGAGGCCGGTGTTTGACGACAAGGAGGACGGTGAGTGAAACCGCCCACTGGGGACTCCCGGGGACAGCTGGGTACCCGGGCCCCTGGAGACCTCGCGCGATGTCGCAAGGCGGACGTGGGGGTGGTATTGCTCTGCGTTGGAACACAGTCACCGCCTGGATGGGACCGCTTCTTGGGGCGTCTGCGTTTCCGGGGTAACTACTGGACCACGACTGAGGTCCCCATGCGCGTCCCGTTTTCAGTGACAGCACAGCTGGACAGAGCAATGAGAGTCAGTGATCGCGGAGGCTCCAGGCTCAGGCGCGACACCACCCACTAATGCACACCGCATGTTTTCATTTTCCTTTATGGGTGATGTGCAGGCTGTGTGGTTACTTTTCATTCCAGGGGGTGCTCTCTTGGTGTGCAGTTTGTGAAGTGAGGTGGCTGCCCCACAGGTGGCACAGGGGCCTGGGCCCTTCAGTTTGCCATGCACCCTGCAAGCCCAGAACACACACCGGATTATTCTGCACAGTCAATCTCTGCCTTTGTGCAAAGACCCGCCCTCGGGGAACTCGGGTTCTGTGAAGTCTTTCTGCAGGAAAGACTTGGAGGACCTGTGTCTCTTGAGTAGCAGGACAATCTGGTGGGAAGCTGGAGGTGACAGGTGCCAGTCAGCTGGCACAACAGCTGGGACCAGTGCTGGCCACAGGGACTTTTGACTTAGCACCTGCTGGATGCAGCTTTGGGGGAACTATGATGGGTTCACATGCAACATATAGCTCCTTTTCTACAGATGCCATGCAGATAATTTTAAATGGTACAACCATGACACACTTGATGGGTTTTTTTTTTTTTTTGACATTTTCTTAAAATAGTTGAAATATGCATTTTCATTTGTAGGCAGCCTACAGAGATATGATGGATTTTTATAATTTTAGAACACAGTTCAGCATAGGAGCCCAAGCTACTTATTTCCAATAAATAATTTAAGCATTTAGGAAATTACAATAATCAGAACTCAGGCCTGTGTTGGAGAGCACGTGGGGCTACACGTTGGCATTCCTTACAGAAATGGGAGGCATGGAGCCAAGCCAGTGAGTTCCAGGCCTCTGCTGAGTATGGCCAGCGGGGGAAGGGCATTCAGGTCTGTCTGCATCAGGCACATGGTGATCTGAGGTGGCTGGTCATTGTGCTCTTAACTTGGGGGCACTAGGATTCATTCACATGTTATGTTTTTATTTTTAACATCAGTACTAAGAATTTAAGACAAACCAAACCAAACCAAAAGGCTACCCAGTTGTAAGAAAGAGCAGGTCAGTAAATGGACTTGCACTGGATTTCTGGCTACAAGATGAGAGAGGTCTGGGAAATACATTTGATTTCAGTACTTGCTGGTGCCAGCCATAGGCTGGCTACCCTCCCATGTCTCTGCAATCGCGTCTCCAAGGCAGCAGGGTAGAAACAGAAACTGATGTAGTGCAGGGGCTCAGGTTGTTGGCTGTCTAAGTCTACTCTCCCTTCTTCATGGTGTGCTGTCTCAGAACTCAAGGGTTACCAGAGGGGCAGGAGAGCAAGGTCAGCTGCGGTGCTCTCTGTGACTTGAGAACCTACCTCCTTACTTGCCTAAAGCAGGATGGCAGAGGTACTGACTGTTCCAGGCTTACGTGAATTGAGAACTGATCCACTGATGTGGCTCACTGGGCCTTGTTTTGCACGATGTGACACAGGCTGTGTTTCTTGTTGGGTTGACGTACCTCCAGGACTTGACTGGGTTTTTGTGGGTTTGAGTGACCAAGTGGGGTAATGGGCCGGGCGTCTGAGAATGCTCTCGGGATGGGTAGCCACTCTGCTCCTCTTGTCTGTGTCATTAGCAGGGCACAAAGAGGGTCATGGTTTCCTTCCATGCAGTGCCTCCTGTGAAGGTGTTAGGAGTCGTTTACCTGGAAAGGGTGCAGTCGGGACAGAAGAGCAGCCTTCAGAGAGGGAGCAGGGCCTGGAATCCTGTGTTTCGGAGTACACAAGTCATCCTCTTTTCCTGATGTAGTGGGGCCTAAGAGGCGGCCGTGCTATGCTAGTGACTTGCATGTGCTGGAACTGTACAGTTGCCATGGTAATGGGAGACCTTCTGATGAATTTTTTTTTAGATTAAAACACCTAATTAATATATCAAATTTGCTCAGCAAAGGAGGGGAAAAAAGAAGAAAATAGGAAGGCAATTTAACAAAGTAGCAGGTAAATTGCAACTAAAGAGTATAGTTGTGCCAAATAAGATCTCACATGGCCTTGGTTCCTATTAATCTGCCTGGAGCCCCAGTGTGCTGTTTTTCCCTGGCAGGTATTTGGGGCAAAAGAAGAATTCCCTATGCTTCTTCTTCAACCAAAGGCCCTGCTTCCTTCCCCAAGGCCTTCGCTTTATGTTCCAACTTCTACTAGGAATTCAGTTGGAGAGAAGCCTCCTGTCACTGCTGGGATGATCCTGTGATACTGAGGGGCTTCTAGCACCTTCTCACTATTGTACCCTGTTAAGACAGTCATTGGTCCATCCTAGTTGACTGGGGCTTACCTTCTCAGACCATCCAGAACCCTGGAAATGATTGAGGGTGCCTCTCCAGTGCTGTAGGACAGGGAGCACAGAGCAGGGCAGGGACCCAGACATTTAAAACACTGCTCTAAGAAGAAAGATTAAAAACCCTAATTTTCACAGGCAGGTGGTGGCACATGCCTTTAATCCCAGCAGTTGGGAGGCAGAGGCAGGCAGATCTCTGTGAATTCGAGGTCGGCCTGGTCTACAGAGGGAGTTCCAGGATAGCCAGGGCTAAAACAGAGAAACCCTGTTTCGAAATTTTTCTAATTTTAAGTGCATCATAATGTATACATTTGAAAAAGAAATTATGCTTTATGCCAAAATGAGTGTTCAGCATGACGAGGTCCCCAAGTGAACATCTGGGTGCCAACCGTCTCTCTTAGGCTTTCTTCCAAGGATCTAGGAATGCAGTCACACTTATAGCTGTAGAGAGACACCTTTTCCCCCCCTTTTGTGCATAAATGGGATCACGTTCTACACACCGTTTTGTTGTAACCTGCTTTTTTATTTATCAACATCACCAACACCTAAGAGTTCCGAAGCATCATCTGGCTGCCAGATTGACGTCAGTAGCTCTCCACCTGGGTGGTGTACCACATTCAGTGGACACTCTTGAAAGACTTCAGGCCCCTTCCTGGAGAAGTGGAGGTTCAGCCTGTGAAAGTGGGCTGGCCCAGGGTGAGCTTCAGGCATCTCTTGTCTAAGTCCTGGTGACTCTGAGGAACAGTCAGTGTATCCTCCTCTGCGTAGATGTCATTACTCGGTTTCCTGAACGTCTACTGAAAGATATTTTTGAAATATCATAAACTACATAGCCATGAAGGTCTTTGCATGATCATCTCTGTGTTTGGCACTGTCACCTTAGGACACACTTCTAGACATGCTGTAGCTATGTTACAGCAGGTGTCCAGGGCTGGCTCTCTTGGATGGGAAGGGCTGTCATACATATACTGTGGCACACATTGGAAGTCAGAGGGCCAACCTGAGAGAGTTGGTTCTCTTCTGACATATTGGTTCCACGGATCAAACTCAGGCTTGGTAGACAGTGCCTTCACCTACTGAGTCATCTCACTGGCCCAATTTTGCTTTTTATATTGAGAATTCCTACTCACTGAGAATAGCGCCTTGCTCTCTGAGCTCCGCATTTTCTTAGGTTGGCCAGGTCGAAGGCATGTGTAGGCTCAGAGCCTCTCAGTCTTCCTGTATGTTGGTTCCATTTCATTGTTGGGCTGTGACTGCGGCCTTTTTACTGGTCCTGCTTCACACAGTTAATGCTGGCCGAAGAGACTACTGATTCAAACATTCATTTGCCAAGCATTGGTTGTAATCCCAGCACATAGGACTCTGAGGTGGGAGGATCAGGAGTTTGAGACCAGGCTGGCCTATGTAGTGAGACTGAAAAATCAGAAACCAACCAACCAACTGGAGTATATTCATCTTGAATGTGACTGCTTTGCTGAGACCCTTGTTAGTCTTTGTAGCACTTTGGTGACTTTCGTTGGGTGTCCTGGGAGGTATGTCATGCCACCTGAACCCATGGCTCGAGTTGTAGAGTGACACTTGCCTCTCTTTCATTGATGTTATTACCCAGAGCTCAGAAAGCACAGAGTGAGGTGCTGAGCCTCAGGCTGCTGGTCCCTAATCAAGATCGTCTGTGTTTCAAAATGTCAGTTTGGCCCAGTTTACTAAAGAGACTTTGTCTAGCCAGCTGTGCCCTTGAGGTTGAGGGGTGTGTGTGTGTGTGTGTGTGTGTGTGTGTGTGTGTCTGTCTGTCTGTCTGTCTGTCTAGGTCAGAGAGCAGTCTTGGGTGTTGTTCTTCAGGCACTGTTTTGTTTTTGTTTCTACCTTTTGTTTTGTTTTGTTTTGTTTTTGAGACAGGGCCTATCACTGCACTGGCCTGCAGCCTGTCCAGTAGGCTAGGCTGGTTATCCAGGGAGCTACAGGGATCTTCCTGTCTCTGCCTCCCCAGTGTTGGCACTACAAGTGTGGGTCATCACACCTGGCTTTAAAAATGTGTGTTTAGAGGATTGAACTCAGGCCACCATGCTCAAATGGCAAGTGCCCTCCCGACTCAATTGTCCCCTCAGTCATTGACTCGAGCCCTGCGGTAAGGGAGAGGAGGACTCCCATGGACTCAGGACTGGGTTATCGATGATTCTCTTTCCCCAGGCTTGGAGAGGCTTTTGTGTCCAGAAGCGTTTGGCTGCTGATAATGAGGCTTCTCTTTGGTTGTCGCCATGTCTGAACAGCTCCCAGGTGTGGAAGGACCTGGGTGTAGGTTGGAAAGGTTGGCCAGTAGTTTCTCTCTTGGTCATTGGCTTCTTTGGATGTTTTTTTCTTGAGTTCCTGAGTCCCAGGTACAGAATGTAGGCCCAGGAGGCTCCTTGAATGCCTGTGGAGCTCAGCGCTTCTTTTCCTTCTGGCCAATGAGGCCCCTCTGGAATGGACTTGGGACCCACTGTCAGGCATTTTTATGTAACAAATGTCATCTCTTGTGTGTCTATCCATCTGGTTGTGCAGTTTACAGTGCTAAAAATAAGCCATCTTTTTGTTTAAAAATTTAACCACCCAGTTTTCAGTTGAGAAGCAATGCAGACAGGATTGGAAGTCATTTTTTGTTCAGGGCTTCTCTCTGCTCATGAGGTTCACAGAAATGCTGGGGGGCGTGGGGTGGGGTGGGGGTCTGAGGGAGGTCAAGCTGTGGGAAAGTATTTCTTCTAAACAGTTGGCTTGGACAGCTCACACAGATTTTCAAAGTGTCATTGGTGCCTACGTGCCCCAGGGGGAGGGGTTTGGAGACACAGATTCTGGTTCAAGGGGGTCTAGAGGTCTGACTGATTTATCTCCTGCCAACTCCCAGGAAATGTTACTGGTCCACGGACACAGTTCAAATAGCGAGAAATTTGAGTATATGGTGAGTATGTAGCAGGTATGCTGTTGAG
Source organism: Acomys percivali (assembly GCA_907169655.1). Classification (NCBI taxonomy): domain Eukaryota; kingdom Metazoa; phylum Chordata; class Mammalia; order Rodentia; family Muridae; genus Acomys; species Acomys percivali. Next base: position 19,302,887 of record OU015757.1, on the reverse strand, counting down.
TGAGGACAGGGAGCAGGTAAGACTTGCATACCGCTGGGCGTGGTGGCACGTGCCTTTGATCCCAGCACTCGGGAGACAGAGGCAGGCGCATCGTTATGAGTTCAAGGCCAGCCTGGTCTACAAAGCAAGTCCAGGACAGCCAAGGCCAACACACAGAGAGACCCTGTCTCAAAAAACAAGCAAAACAAACAAACAAACAAACCATGGGCCGTAATGAGCTATGGGCACTGAAGTGGATACGTGCCTGGCTTTGCTGGATTCTGGCTCCACACTGGTGGCTGAGACTGCTGCCACTTCTCACTGAGTTGCCACTTGTTCCCACTGTCACTAGAACCTTGTAGTCAGTGTGTTATCTACACGCTGCCCCTTAGGCTTTCAGACCAATCCTTTCCCATGTGTAATAACCAAAACGTGGCTGGCACACTGTGCTTGTAGGGCAACTGAACAATTCACCTCGGACATGGCTGCTGAGGGGTGGCTGTCCTGTCCATCACCGTGTCTTCGTTTTGCAGATGTTGTTACAGGAAGGATATGTGTTCCTACATGATGCCATACCCGTGGGTGCTGATGTCCACACTGCCACTGGTCCTTGGGAGGAAGTTCAGAGTCGCATTTGTGGTTCACTTTAGCCAAAAGACTGAGACCTCCATTGGTGTCATTTTTCCTTTCTAATTAGGCTTTTCCTTTGCACCTGGAAATATGGCAAGCTGTGTTTCTGTGCCTTTCTGTCTGTTCTGAGTCACAAGCTCTGGTGACAGTGAGCCTTTATTGCTAATATGCTGGCACATGACTGGGCTCAGTCTGCTTAGCTGTTCCCCCTTGCATTGGGTTTGGTGCTGTCTCCTCAGGGTGAGCGTGTCATTCTGTCTCAAGTCAGAACCAATGCTCCCCTCCTACCCGAGTCAGGCAGAGACTGTATTTGTTACTCCTTCCATTGGCATGACAAAATGCCTGACAAAACGAGAGCGTTTATTTTGGCTCACAGTCTGAGGGTACACAGTCCATCACAGCAGGGGAGGCATGGTGGCAGGAGTGTGAGGTCACATTGGATCTACAGTCAGGAAGCAGGAAGAGATGAACATTGGTGCTCAGCTTGCTTCTTTTAATGCTGTGCAAGGATCTTGACCCTTGGGTATGGTGCGCCCATAGTCAGGGTGGTTTTTTTCCACCTCAGTTAACCAAATCCAGAAACTCCTTCATCAACATGTTCAGAAGCTTGTTCCTCAGGTGACTCCAGATCCTCCCAAATTGTTGATATTAATCACCACAGTCCCCCATGTTGAATAACTATAATGATCAACATTTAGGACAATCATGGTAGAAACTGTTATTAATGCCATTTTGCTATTTCTAAAAATCAGAGGGCCTGCTTCATCAAAACTCATTTCCCATCGACATGAAACCTGTTGTTTAAAAGAACCAAGGCAGTTGCACAGGTCATCGTGGCTGGGAAACCAGCACAGACCAAACACTTGCCAACTTGCCTAGGTCCGGCTATGTATGAGGCAGGAGTTCCTCCTATCCCTGTTCCCCCAAATGTGACCTGGGAGCCCACACTGGTCTCTAGCACGCTTCCTCCCATACTCTGGCCCATGTGGATTGTGCGAAACCCTAGCTCACTGTTATTTCAGTTCTGAAGCCAAGGAGATGGTGCAGGTGGGAAGCAGTGTCGCCCCCAATTTATTAAAAATAGGAACAGGCACATTCCATTTTTCACAGTGATTTAAGAAGTTGACTTTGAGAAGGTTTCTGGGCTTTCAGAATTATCATATGACTCTTCATGCTTCGGATGCGGAAGGCTTGACTTATGACCACAGGGAGAAGTAAACAGCATGTGTGTGGGGTGTCCCTGAGTTCATTGTGGGTGTCACCAGCACTTTCCAGCATTCGTGTGCATGACATTTTGTTGCTGCTGTTGACATGAGGCCCTGAGTCTAGGAAAAGGCCCATGGCAGCTTGAGTGCCGTCTCCTTGGCATCTCTGCCTTTCCCTAGGTGCCATAGTCACCTGCCATATCTAGCCTTGGAGCTACTTACAATTCCTGGCTCCAGACAAGACCCGCTGGCATTCTGTCTCTTAAGGCCGACTCACTCGTGTTCTGGGAATCATCGTGCTGGTTATCTTTTATTGATAAGGTACCCCAAACTATGGTGAATTAACAAGCATTCTTATTGTGTCTTGTGATTCTGTGCACAGGGGGATTTGTGATGTTCATGGGGTTAGATGTGAAGGTGGCTTCCTCACTCAGGAGTCAGATCCCAAGAGTTCCTGCTGCCGCCGGCGTGTTAGGGCATCATGATACTTAACAAGTCACTCAAGACCTAGTGCCCTACCACCGAGCACTTTCCTCGAGTGGCCTTCACAACAGAGTGGCTCAGGTCTCTTCTGAGACTTTGATGTGTCCACTGGAGTGCTGTTCTATGAGGGTAGAGGGGCTGTGAGAATCTGCTTCTACCCTCGAGTCTCCACCAAATGAACTTTCAGCAATGGCACGCTCTGAGGTCACGTCACCCAAGCCTCATCCCTCTAGAAGGGAGGAACTAAGAACCAAGCATGTACTAGGCAGGAGGGTGGGAGTTTGTCTTGGCCTTCTGAAAGGAACACCCAAGAACCTGGGAACACATTTGAACTCGGTTGTCCTCATGATCTTCGGCTTCTCACTTCCCACAGTCTCTGTGGTGGGATACCAGGGCAGAAGTGGAAGGCGGCAGGGTTCTTTAGGATCAGCGTTGATGGCAGAATCCCTTCTCCTGCATCTGCTGTGGGGTTAGTTCCAGGTTCCGTTTGGACCCAGGAAAGTAGCTTCACAGGTCCTGCATGCAGGTGGGCTGGGCTGCTGGGATCAAGGCTGTTGGTAAGAGTGGAGCAGCAGCATGGAGTAGCTGGAATGGGCTGGAATTGCTGTGGCCAGCATATCTTCCCACTGTGATCTTCCTTTAGAGAGCTTCCCAATAGTATATAATGCCTTTCCTGGTGGTGCAGGCCTGCGCCATGCATGGTGCCAGCTCAGCTGAGGCCACTCAGCACACGTGGAGCACCCCCGACCCCAAGCCTGCTCGCACACAGTGTTTGAAGCACCAAAGGCCTTTGGGGCAAGGTGTGTGTGTGTGTGTGTGTGTGTGTGTGTGTGTGTGTGTAAAACTCTCTATTCTGATGTAAGCAACTTTCTGTCTTTGGAAAGTGAGGCCAAGAAGTCAAGGATGTGTGTCTGCTGTGGGCTGTGTGTTTTGTGTGTGTGTAGGGGGCGTGTCACTGCTCAGCTGTGGCCCTGTCTCCATCTGGTTGCAGAGACTTTTCTGGAAACCTCCCACAGACTCTGGACTCAGTTCCTGGGTGACCTCTGTAGGATCTGCTGATGTCTGTCCTCAAGTCTTGTTTGTTTTGGCCCCTTTGTCTCCCCCTTTCCTCCTGTGTATTTACTTTTGTGTTTGTGTGTCTGGGTGTAATGCATGCATAAGTTCATGTGAGTGCGTGTGCACATGCCTGTCGAGGCCAGAGGTCAGGCTTGAGTGACTTCTGAGGCTCTTCCATTTATTTTCTGAGATAGCTTCTCTCACTCAGCTCAGAGCTCAGAGACGACTGGCTAGACTGGCTGACCATCAAGCTTCGGAGACATGTCTGTCTCTTCCAGCTAAGTACTGTGCTCCATTTTGGATATGCGCCACCACACCTTCCCCTTTGTGTGTGGCTGGAGATTTGAACTCAGATCCTCACGTTTGCGCCGCAGGCACTTCACTGACTGCACCCCTACCCCCGACCGCTTGGCTTTCTTCTGAACATCAAGCTTACTTTGTGTCTCTGGAGTCATGTTTTAGTTCCATAGGCAGAAAAGAGCGTTTATAAAGCGTGGCAACAGAGAGAGGAAGTAGGGGGAAAATGAAACAAAAAGGAGGGAAGATGAAAATGGCTTTAAAAGAGGTGGCAGGACCCCAGGCCCCTTGTGTCCCTGGTATCATCAGGCCCTTGCAGCAGTACTGTGGTGTCCCCAGCAAGAGGGACTTAGACTCAGGAGTAGGTTGGCGCGCATGAATGGGCTGGGTGTTCTGAACATACAGGGCACAGTTACTGAGAGGGTGACCCTACCTATGTGCCCTGAGTTGAGGTGGCGCCTCAGAAGGGACAGCGTGCAAATCTGAATGGGTCTTCAGTGATTGAGTCCCAGAGGGCAGGAAGAGGGTGAAGATTGCCACTCTGGATCTGGGGTTGGTACCGGCACTGACAGGCAGGGCAATCTAGGTGGAGCTGTTCTGGATGAGGAGGTACCAGGCCCTCGCCTCGTTCTCCTATGTCACATGTCCTCTCCCGATTTCCAGAGACCCTTCCTGCCCTTCTTTGCCTAACTTGACCTCCCTTCTGACCCTCAGGTTCCTTCCCAGGGTCACTGACACTGGCCTAGAGAGTCAGACCTGTGAGCCACACTTCCATGCAGTGATCAGGCACTTGGGGTCACCTGGGACATTGGCTTCCAGCTGCTGACCTAGCATGGTTATTAATAGTGTCCCCTTTCCCTCATGACTGTCCTGGTTTGGGTGATAAATTATATAGATCCTCTACCGAACTGCCAGATACTCACCACACAATCTTCCCCCCTTTATAGCTTTTTCTTATGTAATGAAAGTGACAAGAAAAAAACCTTAGGAAATCCGTTGTCTTATGTAATCCCAGCATTCATACAGCAGCCATTTATTTCTTGTTTGTTTGTCATCTCTCTGTCTTACCCACACTTGAACATACACAACATATACATTTCTTCTTGGCAACTTTTTTCTAACAAATTTATTTTAGAATATTTAGATCTGTAGGAAAGCTGGTAGAGGCCCTATATACCCAAAGCCTTTTTTCTTTCACGTTATGATCTTACCTTAGTGTGGTATGTTTGTACTCTGGTATAATAGTACATACCCTTTAATTACAGCATTGGGAAGACTAAGGCAGGGGGATTGTGAGTTAGGGCTAGCCTTGGCTACATAGTGGTACCTTTCTCCAAAGAAAATGCAGGGTAAGTCAAAGCCAGTGACACCATAGGGATACACTGTTGATGAACAGTGTCTGTGCTGTATTCACATCTCTATAATTCTGCCTTAATGTCCCCTCTGTCCCAACCCCCCACCTGGATCCCACATAAGATTTAGGGTTGTGTCTCCTTAGGCCTCTCGTGGTTGTGGCAGCATCTCTTGTCCTGTGTTTCTGATGGCCACTCCCATGTTTATAGCACCCCACCTCCTAGTCAGCAGTTATTCTATCTTCCCTTTGGGATTAGTTAGGGACTGTGGTATTTGTGGGGGAAGACCACAGAGGCCAAGGACCATTTGACATGGCTTATTGAACGCTCGCACGGTCCACACCATTCATCGTGATATAGATTAGATTGCACAGCTAAGGTGCTGTGTGAGTCAGCTTTTTGTCACTGTAATGAAATAACTGCCCAAAGCTTCTGATACAGGGAAGAGGTTTATTAGATCACACTGTTGGAGGCCCCCAAACCAAAAATTGGGCTAGAGGAAGAACCATTGTCTTGGTTCTGTAGAGGACAGCAGTGGAGCAGGTTACAGTCGGGGTGTGTTTGTATGTGTGTGAAAGAGTGTGGTGGTGGGGGCAGGGATGCAGGGGTAGCTGGTGAGCCATGAGGGTTTTGTAGAGAAGGTCATAGTCACCTTCTTGAGAAGACCCCTCTTTCTGCAATGATTTGTGTCTCTTCTATCATTTGGCTGTTCAGTCCCTTGTCTTACTATGCACTTACAGACATTTGTTTCATGGTGTGGGATTTGATCCAGCTCTACCTAGCATGCTGTTCGCATTGCTCCACTGCCTCTATTTGGCACTCCCCATCAACATTTGTGGCTGCTTTTTGTTGAAAATGTTCTGACATCCTGGCACACAATATTCCAGGCTTAGCCTGCGTGTTTCCTGACCCAGACCTAGGGTCAGCCAACTCTCCCGGGGAACACTACTGGCTTCTGTTTTAGAAGGTTGTTGCAGAAGCTGAGGTCTCTATCCTGGGTGTGCTCCTTGCCTTTAGGGAGAGTTGTCTTTAAAGCCCAAGCCTGGTTGTTTTACCTGCTTAAGATCCATCTTTCCCCTTTGCTCCATTCACTCGGCTCATCATATTTTCTGGGCACTTACTGCACATTATTTGTGGCAATGTGGGCTGATGCCCCACTTTGGAAAACAGCATGCCTATTGGAGCTGTACTTTTGCATGTCCTGTGGGATGGGCAGCAGCCACTGCCATAGCTAGCTGGATTGACACTCCCAATGGGGCTTTGATATTCTTTGCAGAACACAAAAGAGTCACAGAGCACCCTACGGCACTCTGATACCTAGGACCAAGACAAAACAAGACCTCTACATATGAACATCACCTGAAATGTGACATGTCTCAACCTAACCGCTGAGATCCTGTCTGGGCTAACCTGAGTGAGGGCTGCTGCTCATCATACTGGCTGACATGAAGACAGTGGCTGCTTTGCCAGCCACAGCTTCAGGTAGCCTCGTTGCCCCTATGTAAGAGTTAGGAAGATTCCCAACCATAACGTTACCCATATGCTAAACCCTGGTACCTCAAACCCTCTTGGAGTTCACCTACCCAAACCCCTAAACCTGTCACCTATCTTTTATAGCAACATTTTCCTGAGGCATCGTACATTCTCCATGGTGTGTGCTCTCCCAGATTTTGCAATGAGCCTTAAATCTATTTTGTTCAACCACGGGCTACTTCTGATTGCTCTGGTTAGAGTGTTGAGCCTATAGCCCAACAAATATATCCCCAAGTAGAAGTACAGACCCAGTGATATGTGCATGTCTGCCCTCAGAGGTACCAATGGGAGTGCCCACATGGTTCTGTGTGGGTACTGAGGCTTGGAACCAGATGACATACATTCCACTTTCTTGTGTGTGCATGCCACAGAACCCATTCTTAATGGGACAAGAGGCCCGCTGCATAGGACACAGTGTGGTACATCTCATAGCCAGTCTGCTGAGGAAAGGTGCTAAGCACAAGGCTCCAGCTGCTCAGCTCCACCTTGAAGAAAGCTCAAGGGAGGGTTCTCAAACTTCTGCCCACAGCTGGGGCTTGTCTTTCTCTTTCCAGTCTCTGATTTGATATCATTCCCTGTATGTCCTGTAAGGTATCCCAAATTCAGCATGGTCAAGAGCAAGCCCTGTGGTCAGGCTTTGTTGGCTCCTGCCTGTAATCCCAGTACTCAGCAAGAGGAGTCAAAAAGATGACTATGAGCCGGGTGGTGGTGGCAATCGCCTTTAATCCCAGCACTTGGGAGGCAGAGGCAGATGCATCACTGTAAGTTTGAGGCCAGCCTGGTCTACAAAGCAAGTCTACCTGGAAGTTAGATCTGCCCCTGGACTTTCAGTCATCACCACTCCTGAGAGAAGTGCTGTTAATGGCCCTGGAGAGCACCCTGGGTGCTGGGATTTGTGGAGTGAGGGTATTGTTGTTGTTGGTTTGTGAGATGTCCAAGGTACCAGCCACAGGGCAGAGGGCATCTGCTTTGAAAAGAGAGTTGCAAAGAGATGGAATTATTATCTGGAGATTGTGCAAAGTTAGTTGGTGACTTGCCATTCCACAAGCTCCTGAGGGGGTACGAGGGTGAACCATGTATCTTTGTGTCCCTACAGCATAATCACCCAGGTGGCATTCACCATGTTGTCACTAAGTAAACAAGCAATGTCTTATTTTTCTCATGTTACAGAAGATTTACTTGCTGCTATGTCCCTGTCTGTTAGCACCTCCCATCTCAGCAGTATGAGACAGGACTAGTGCCTCCTGCTCGTTAACTGTCTTGTGAAGGTCCCTTCCATGTGACTAAGGCTAATACTGATCAGTGTGCTGACTATCTTTACCACAACAAGATGGGCTGTTTCTGATGCTCCTTCTTTTTTTCCCAGTGGCTGGTGATGCACATTCTAGGACCCTTCTCAGCCTTCTTGGATGACTAACTCCCCTACCCCTGGTTCCATGGCTCCATCAGGCTGAGGCACCCTCCCTCTTCTTCTCACTCCACTCATGGCTTCAAATGTCGTCTATATGCCAGCAACTTTAAATCTGCATCCCCAGCTGGGGCCTGTCTCCCACATCCCACACGTTCTGCCCCACTTCTGACCTCATGGTATTCTCTGTATGTCTTTGAAAATGCCTCACATCCAGCACGACCAAAGCCAAGTCCTTCTCTGACACCTCCCTTTGTCAGCAGAACCTGAAGCAATGGCTTTCATTGCTCTCCTTGTGCTGGGCCAGGCCTTTGACCTCTCTTCAGGGTCTGTCTTTTACCACATGTCCCTGAACCATCAGCCTTTAGGATAGCTTCTTGGCTCCATGTTCAGTAGAGTATGTCACATCAGGGCCTGATGTGTCCTGATGAACCATCCTCACCTAGGCTCTGGCTGTGTCCCCAGGGGTCTCCCCTGTGTTTCAGGGCAGTGACCTCATCTTCCTGCTCTTGTCTGCTTGGTGGTTACATGGCTTACATGATAGTCAGGATGGTGGGACACACTTCAGTGACAAGTCCCCAGTCACTGCCCAGAATCATACGGAACTTTCTTCTGTCTCTCATTCCAAGTCCATCTCCAGTCAGAGGGACAGTTTGCCTTGTCTCTGTCACATTGGCTCAAGCAAAGGGTCAGAGGGAGCAGTAGGGTTCTGGGAGGTCTCTTGTTGACAAAGTCTTGCCCTAACCGCAGAGTGGCTCACAGTTTAGCAGTCAGCAAAGTCAGTTGTAATCTCAGAGGTCAACAGGGACAGTCGCCAAGCCCAGGCCAGACATCGGAGAATGACCACCACCTGTCCTTTTACCTTAGCCACACCTGCTCTTCCTCTTCCTTCTCCATGCCATCGACCACAGTGCATCTCATGTTTTCTCATGAAAGTGCCTCCTGGGCCACAGATCTCTGGGGTTCATCACTCTTATATCCTGAGTGACTTAGTTCCTGCAGCATGTGGCTCCTGCCAAACGCTGAGGATGTCTGCAGGGCTATGGACACAGTGTATGTGACTCAGGTGCCATTTTCCTGTAGTGGAAGCTCACTAGCACAACGTCTCTTCCCCCCTCTCCCACGGAATGGCCCAGGGAATAACAGTCAGCTGGACCTCAGCGGATGCTTCCAGGGTCCCCTCCCTGCCCCCTCCCAGAAGGTCCAGTGGTTCTGTGACTTCAGCTCTGATTTCTGGGACAGGTAAAAAGGGACCTGGTGTCAAGAGGTCAAGTGGTTCTGGGCATCCCAACTTTCCTGCCCTCCTAACTATCAACCTCCCGGGGCCTGTAGATCAGTCTTCAGCTGCTGTTCATGCTCCCTGCCCATTGTTTTAAGGACATGTCTTCTGTCCCATGCTGTTACCGCCCTGCAGGCTATTTCATGACATGAGCTATCTCATTACGTGGAGGAATGGACAGATCTCAGCTTTAGGACAAATCAGGAGAGTGTCAAAGATGGGTGGCTTCCTGGACATTTCAGGAGCTGTCTGAGGCTGGCCAGCACCTTTTGACAGCCTGAATATGACTGTTAGGTCTTAGTGACTACAGGCATACCTGCCTGGAAATCCTTCCCTTGGGGGGTGGGAGGGAAGCGCTGTGTGGAGCTGGTTAGGAGTCAACATGAACTGAAATTCTGGTTTGGAGAATGGACATGAAGCTTATACTCTCTGCTGAGGTGGCTTTGCTGCACACTCAGGGTTTGTTCTGTGTTGTGCATAGGTAGATGTGGCTCCCATGCAGAGTGGGTCCCAGGCTGGATCAGGCTCAACACTGTAGACATGAGGGCTTGGTAGCTCTTTGGGGAAGATATCCCTCCTGCACTGTGGGATGTTGGTAGCATCTGGCCTCTGTCCACTGCCACCAGTAGCAGCCTCATCTGTGTTTACAGGCTGTTGCCACAAATCCCTGAGAGCAGCTGTGATGGCAAGTGAGAACCCTAAGACTTGCTACTTCTGCAGCTGTAAAGGTGTGAATACATGTATGAATAAAGTGTACGTGTGGGTGTGTTTGTGTGCATGCATGGTGGGTGAGTGTGAGCATTCATAGTATGAGTGTGTACATGGAACTGAGGCCATTGGTGTCTTCAATGAGCCTTGACTGCCATGTTGTCCTAGGCTTTGCAGGCTGGGATTACACTGGGGCTCTAACCATCATGCATGTGCATACAAGTATCTGTGGTGGGCCTTGCTATCCAGAGCAGCCTTTATACAGTGCATCTTTAAGAAGTGGCTGGGGCATCAAAGTGCTGTGCCTCTTGGGACCTGATGCCTAGGACTGGAGCCACTCTGTCCTCATAGTAGCTAGGAAAGCCTTTGGGTCTAGAGAGTACCTCCACAAACTGGGGAGGGAAATGGAGGCTGGTAAGAAGCCTTGAGTGAACCTTACCTCAAGAGCTCTGCCTCATGTCCTCCTTGCAGGTGTTTGTAAGGCATGTGGGAAGGGGAACACCCCCTGACAGGAGAAGGATGGTCCTGGGCACCCAGAGCTCTGGAACTGGCTTCTTTAGCCTCCTGGTCAGGATGCTTCTCACTACTGTCTCAGTGGCTCTGCCAGAACCCCAGGTTGGCGATGCCATGGACCTGGCCAGGTGAGAGTGCTTGCTACTTTGCATGGTGACATGGACCTTTGCTTATAGCATAGCTCACCCATAGATGTCTGTATATGAGAGCAGATGATATATGGTGTAGCACTAACCCTGGGCTAGTGAGGGGATTTATGGGAGGGCCAAGGCCTACTTCTTTCTCTCAGCAGTGAGGCAATGATCCATGGCACTGCCCATCCTTGTCTGGAAGCCTGTTCTTCAGAGGCAGTACTGAGCCTTGGCTTCACTTAGCAGACTGTAGCCATAGGCTTATTAAAGGCTGATAAGGGAAGTATTGTGTCCAGAGGATCCCTGGGTCCTTGAAAGGCAGAGGTCACAAGAATGGTTCACACCCTAAGGCCTCATATGTATAGTCTGGGAGTGAACACATCATAGATTGTAAGCAATCAGAGGGTCCAGTGGCCACCCAGAGCCAGGTAGGTCCTTCTGGGCTTCGGTCTTGTCTGTGGTGGTGTCCGGTGGATTCTCCTATGGTGCAATCTCAATAAACCTTCGCCAAAACAAATGCAATTACACCTTGGTACCCTAGAGAGCTCAGCCTGCTCCTCACAGACTGAGCTAATTGGAAAGTTCAGAAGTTTCTGTTAATTACACCTGCCGTCTGGCAGGCTCCTTGCTCGCTAGTGCAGTTGTGCTCTCGGCTGTCTTCCTGCTGTACAGTGAGCTGCAAGTGAGTCATCAGGAGAGAACCAAAAAGCAGCCAGGTGAAAGGATGAGGCAGAAGTTCTCTTCCAGGTCTGGAGGTGCCTTGTTCGTGCTGACTCCCTTGGGTGTCCTGGGTGGGTGTTGCTTGGTGGTTCTTCTTGTGTGTGGCATCCCTGAGCGAATGTGTGAATGGATGTCTCTAGACTGATGACCCTAGGTGTGCTCTCCTTCATGGTTCCCTGTGTGCCCCCAGCCACCCTTGGGCAAAGAGCTGGAGTCTTGGGCCCTCGGGGCATCCATGCCTAGGGCCTCAGGCTATGGGCAAGAGGGTGGCTCAGGCATCGTCCAGAGGACTACCAGCCACTTTTGGCTTCTGGTAGCATCATCAAGAGTGTCAGTTCAGATGGTCCAGCCATAGGATCTGGCTTTCTGATTTGAAATGACATCTTTTATGAGCCACGTGAACACTCCCACACACCCCAGTGGACAGGCGAGAACTCACTTCTCTACCAGATTGGGAAAGCTATGAAGTCAGGGGCCAGACTATGTTTGTTCAGGGGTTCACTAAGCTTTGCCCAGGAGGTTTCCAGAGCACACTAGGCAACCATCACTGCAGTAAACTAAGGTGGGCTGGAAAGCAAATGGACAATTGCTGATGCATGCCTTTAATCCCAGCACTTGGGAGGCAGAGGCAGGTGGATCTCTGTGAGTTTGAGGCCAGCCTGGTCTACAAAAGAGTCCAGGACAGCCAAGATAACACACAGAAACCCTGTATCCAAACAACAACAACAACAACAAATTGCTATGAAGAACTTAGACAAGACACCCAGGGAGTTGGGCCTGTGAACCTTAGGGAGTGTCATGGAAGACACGGGGTTTTCTGCTGTTACTAGAGGACCACCCAGTGATCCTGAGAATGATGATTCTGCTGTGGCACTGACAGGGGTAAAAACCCAGCAACTCTGGCTTTAGGAACATCTGCATTTCCTGATGACTGGTAATATTGACTATTTCTTCGCATGCGTATTGGTTGCTATGATGGACTGAATGTTTTGTGTCCCCTCTCCCACATTATAACTTGAAATCCTAGATCTTGAGGTAACAGTGTTAATAGGTCCGGCCTTTAGGACATGACTAGGTCATATATGTGGATCCTCCAGACTTGATCTTGTATTTCTGGACTGCAGAAGCAGAGGAAAGAAGAAACATAAATTTTAAGCTATCTGGCTTACGGTCATTTGTTGATAGCCTGGACTTAGAGTGTCATTTTGTGAAGTGTATGTTCACATCTTCTGCAGTGTGTGTGTGTGTGTGTGTGTGTGTGTGTGTGTGTGTGTGTGTTGAGTCATAGGATCTTTTTTTCCCCCATTATAGTATATTAGAGCTATTCTTTGGTTTCTTTTTTAATAATTTAATTCATTTATTCAGATTACAACTCAATTGTTATCCCATCACTTGTAACCTCCCATTCCTCCCTCCCTCCCGCTTTCACCCTATTCCCCTCACCTAGGTCTATGACTGAGGGCGACCTCTTCACCCACTATATGGTCATAGGCTATCAAGTCTCATCTTGATAGCCTGCTTATTCTTTCTCTGAGTGCCACCAGGCCTCCCCACCAAGGGGAGGTGGCCGAATATGGAGCACCAGAGTTCATGTCCGAGTCAGTTCCTGCTCTCCACATAACTGTGGAGAATGTCCTATCCATTGGGTAGATCTGAGTAGGGGTTCAATGTTTACTGCTTGTATTGTCCCTGGTTAGTGTAATAGTTTGAGCAGACCCCTCTGGGACCAGATCCACCTGTCATGATGTTCTTCTTTTCTAGGACCCTCTGGATCCTTCTATTTCCCCATTCTCCTACATTTCTCTCACCTAGAGTCCCAATAGGATGTCCTCACATCTACCCCAATCTCCTGGTAAGTGAAGACTTTCATGGGACATGCCTTTTGGACTAGTGTCTAATTATAAGTGAGTAAATACCATGTGAGTCTTTCTGCTTCTGGGTTAACTCAAGTCATAGGATCTTCTTAAGCTCATATTATAGTCTCTGGATGAATATATGTGCAGATCCTGTCTCCCAGGCTATTGCTCATTCTCCATTCTTCCAGTATTTTTTCTTGAATAGTCTCTCTCTCTCTCTCTCTCTCTCTCTCTCTCTCTCTCTCTCTCTCTCTCTCTCTCTCTGTCTCTCTCTCCTTCCCTCCCTCCCTCCCTCTCTTCCTTCCTTCCTTTTTTCTTTTTTGACTTTCCAAGTCAGGGTTTCTCTGTGTAGCCCTGGCTGTCCTGGATCTCACTGTGTAGACCAGGCTGGCCACAAACTCACAGAGATCTGCCTGCCTCTGCCTCCCAAGTGCTGGGATTAAAGGCATGAGCCACTATTGCTGGCTGAACAATCTTTTTCAACTAGTGGTTTCTTTCTTTCTTTTTTTTTTCTAAGAAATCTTTATTTGCCCTTTAATCAGCTGTGGCCCTTTGGATTAAACTCCATTCCAAGCATATGCCTCAGAGCTGCACTCCTGTCCCCTGAGGTCTAAGATGAATTTGAAATTCATTTTTTGAGGACAGGATGTGAATAGGGCTCGAGATACGTAGAGGTGGAGTCTCCCATTCGAACGTCCACTCATGTAGCCCTGCTCACTGAAAGGAACTGCCATTTCTTCCCTGGATTCCTTCCAAACTTTGAGAAAACTCAACAAATAAGTGTAATTTCTGGCCTCTCTTCATGTCTTTCCTTGTTCCAGCAATACACTGCTTTGGTCATTTAGCTTTATTGTAAATCTTGAGTGGAAGCAGTATGTATCCTCTAAACTTCTTCACTTTTTCAAATGTATTTTTAAGATCTATTTTATTTTATGGGTCTGAGTGTTTTGTTTGCATGTACGTATGTGTGCCATGCACGTATGTGTGCCATGCACACGCCTGGTGTCTGTGGGAGCAAGGAGAAGGTGTGGGAGCCCTTGGAACTAGACTCACAGACATTTGTCATCCACCATGTAGGTGCAGGAAACCAGACCCTGGTCCCTTGCAGCAAGAACAGCAAATGTTTCCAACCACTGAGCCATCTCTCTAGCCCTCAAACTTGTTTTGACCATTCTAGATCCTTAGAATTTCCATATAAATTTTAAATCAGTTTTCTTTTTCAATCCACATAAAACCTACTGGTGTTTTGATTGGGACTGCATTAAATCTATAAACAAGCTTTAGGGAGACCAGACATCTGTATTCATATCTGTCTTCCAATTCATCAACACAGTATATCCCATCTGCTCACTCATTTATTTATTTTTGAGACAGGGTTGGACTGGAACTCACTCTCTCCATTTATTTAGATTTTTTTTTTTGAGTTTCTCTGACTAGTGGGTTTTATCTTTTGATAATCAGGTCTTACAGTACTCTGGTTAAATTTGTCTCTAAGTAGTTATGGTTATCTGATTATATGGCTATATGGTTTTCATATGATTTCTTTTTGCTGCGAATGCATGTGAATACAGTTGATTTCTAAAATCAGTTTTATTGAAGTAGAGTTTGTTAAAAAAAAACAAAAAACAAAAATTGATCCACTCTAAGGATGGTTGAATTTTTTATTTTTATTTTTTGAGGACAGGGTCTTCTTAATATCGTTGGCTGGCTTGAAACTTGCCATTAGACCCAGCTGGCTTTGAACTTATAGAACTCTGCCTGCTTCTGCCTTCTGAATGCTGCATGTAAATGGGTGAATGGCCACACCAGATTTCAGTGATGTTTTTTTTTTGTTTTTGTTTTTGTTTTTTTGTTTTTTTGTTTTTTTTTAAACAGAATCGCACCACCATGTAACCATGGCTGCTCTTGAGGCATGAAAACTCCTATCACCTATGAGGCTCCCCTGGGCCCTTTCTCTCCACTGACCCGATGTGTATGTAGCTCATTTTTGCTCATAGGAGCCATAATTCTGTGCATACAACATTCCTTTTTTAAAGGATGGTTTTAGAAAGAGGCACTTTTCAACTGTAATGAAGGTCTGTGTGTTGTTCTTTTAAATTTCTTTTATAGTTTATTCTTTTCAAACTCTGCTAAGAAATATTTCCCCAACTCAAGATTACAAAGATTTTAGAGGACACAGTGCAGGATCCCATGCTGATGTGGTCCTTTGTGGGGCAGATCTCTTGATCCAGAGAACTTTGGCTTGTCAGTTATCGGCTAAGAGAGGCTGAGACAAGCTGGTAATAACTGGCTCTGAACTCCCTAAGGGATGCTGAGCTCCCTAAGCATCACTGTCATGACCCCAACCTTATGGTAAATAAGATTCCACAGATGAGTGGATCCAGTTGCTGAGAAGCTGCGTTCAGGAAACTATCAGGACAAGCCAGGTGGTGGTAGTGGTGGCGGCGGCTGCAGCACACACCTTTAACCCCAGCATTTGGGAGGCAAAGGCAGGTGGATCTCTGAGTTTGAGGCCAGCCTGGTCTACATAGTGAGTTCCAGGGATAGTGAGGGATACACAGAGAAACCTTGTCTTGAAAAAAAAAAAAAACCCTGAAATTTTTGGTTCAAAATTGGAAAAAAAAATCAATAACAAACAATCTATCAGGATGCCTGCTCAGAGGACACTGTGCTAGGCTAGCTGTTTCTGGCACCCATGGAAGGCCAGGCCTGGCACTCTGCTCTATGAGGACATGTGGCTCAGGGAGACAGCGTGGTGAGTTACTTCTCTCTGGAGAGCGGCAGTGGGTGGCTCTGTGAGGCCGTGAGGGTGCTGCTGGATCATCCGCACCTCGGAATTCTGCCTGAGTATTTTAAGCACAGCCCAGCTCTTGCTCAATGCACCGACTGGCTGGAGTGTTATACAACTTGACACCTCTCCCCCACCTAGCACGTGTGGTACCCCCAGACCTGTGGGATTACAGATGGTGACTCTACACTTGGGAGGCACCCCACACTGCACCATGTGCACAGGTGGCCAGTTGGCAGCTCATCTGACTACAGACATCACCAGAGAGTCAGCTCTCATGGAAAGCATGCCAGGTAGTGGGCTTAGATCCTCCCCTTGCTGGCCCAGGGTCCTCTGTGATGACCACTGTTTGGGTGGAGCCCAGCTGACCTCAAGGGCCCCTGAAATACCTGTGGGAAAAAAACCACCAATTGTGGTCATTTATCTAGATATGAAAGAGAACACGTGCTTTGCCTGCATGCATGTATGTGAACCATGTGTGTTCAGTGCTCAAGGAGGCCAGAAAAAGGTTTTAGTTTTCTTGGATCTAAAGTTATAGGTGGGTGTGAGCCATCCAGTGTGGGTGCTAGGAGCTGAATTCTGGTCAATACATGCTCTTAACTGTGCAATGCTCTCCTTAGCCTCAATCTACTTCCCTTTTTTGTTTGTTTGTTTTTTGTTTTTCCGAGACAGGGTTTCTCTGTGTAGCCTTGGCTGTCCTGAACTCACTTTGTAGACCAGGCTGGCCTCGAACTCATAGCAATCCACCTGCTTCTGCCTCTCTAGTGCTGGGATTAAGGGCGTGTGCCACCACGCCCAGCCTACTTCACTTTTAATACTGTATTCCTCCCAATAAATTCCTGCTCAGGAAAATACCTGCCTAGAAGGGCCCCAGCCCTAACTTTGCACCTATTAGCTGTGAATGCTGCTCACTGACCCAGGGAGATGAAATGAGTTTGAGGTTGTGAGTTTGTGGAAGGTAAAACTTCCCTTTCTCACAGCAGCACAGTGTGGATGTATGGTCACTCTCGAATTTTGGTCACTCTTGATTTTTAGTCATTGTTACTGATAACATGCCGCCAAGGTGTGTGGGTGACCCATACGGGCTGTGAGCACTATTTCATTTGGGTAAGTCATACACACTCAGCGTCTCCTTGGTATTTCGACTGCATTTAAGCTGGAGACAAGGTAGGAGGCAGGCTCTTGCCTGACATGTGCTTTTTGTAGATTGGTCCCTATCTCCGCTTCACTTTCTCTATCCGGTTCTTTTTCTCACTGATTGGTGCAGGATTGTTGCACTTTAGGAACATTTGCCCCGGATGTATCATAGTTATGCAAACACTTTTACCCACTTCATAGTATTTTCCTTCCTTCCTTTCTTTCTGTTCCTTTTGTTTGTTTATTTGTGGGACATAGAGGCATGTTTGGTTCATGGTTCTGGAGGCTGGGAAGTGCAAAAGCTCAGCTTGGTGCCAGCCCGCGGGACTCTATGACATCCCCTCACAGGGTTGCAGGTACTGCATGGTAAGACAGTGGCCCCGTTTGTAAGTTGTAAGACCTAGGTGCTTTAAGGTCTTCATCTATCCGAAATCTAGTGTTTTCCCTTTTGGCCTTTAGGGTTTACTTTTTGCTAGGAAAGGCTTTTCATGCCACAAAACTACAGAAAAACTTGCCACTTCTCATGGCCACAGAATGCTTGTAGATTCTCTCTCTCTCTCCCTCCCTCCCTCTCCAATGCCCTCCTCCTCCTCCTCCTTCTCTCTCTCTCTCTCTCTCTCTCTCTCTCTCTCTCTCTCTCTCTCTCTCTCTGTGTATGTGTGTGTGTGTGTGTGTGTGTGTGTGTGTGTGTGTGTGTGTAAGAATTTTCCTGTGGGAGGTTAAGAGCACTGGCTGTTCTTCCAGAGGTCCTGAGTTTAATCCCCAGCAGCCACACGGTAGCTTATAAGCATCTATAATAGGATCTGATGGCTCCTTCTATCATGCAGGCATATATGCAAATGTGCTCATATGTATAGATAAGTCAATCCTAAAAAAAATTTTTTTTTGCTGCACCTGCAGTTTATTTTGTCATTAGAAATGAGGTAGAGATCTAGCTTTCTTCAGCTTCTCCTCTTATGCAGAGTGCCCTCTTTGTCACATACTGAGTTCCTTGTATTGTGGATCTTTCTAGACCCCTCAGGGACTGATGATGCCCTGCCTCATATTGCTTTGTAGGACCATTTTGGTTCTGCATCTCCTTTGAATATACAGCTGAAAACCAAGTTGGAGGATGTGCCTGCAAGGAACAGTGGACAGGGAGGGATTCTAAGAGATATTTAGGTCCAGAGTCTGTCCCTGGGTAGTATCCATCATGGCCAACCCTGCCTGGCCCCAGAGGGCCCAGAAAGAACTCAGAGGCTCTGCTTCTACAGGGCAATTGGCAGAGAGTGGGCTGCCCCTGAAACTGGCTGGTGTGTTGGAGCATGGGATAAGTAGCCAGTTGCTTGAAGCATGAAGGTGATGTGATGATGTAGGCCGGAGTCAGGGACAAACAAAGACCCTTTTGGGCCTGGGAACACAGGCAATGGGGACAATAGGCAGGAAGGCCACCTATGGGGCTTTAAGGACAGAGGCTAGAGTCAGGCAGGCTGTCTAGGCTCTGGAGAGCTGTCTGTAGGAGAGAGAAGCTGCCCAGGAGGGCTGGAGAGATAGCATTGCATAACCTGAACAATGGGTCTGGCCCCACCCATCCCAGCCTGGCCTTCTGCCCTGAACAGAGCACGGATGGGGCAGGAGCCAATTCTGTATCCTCACTGTGCTGGGGTCTGGAGGCCTAAGTACTGGTGTCAGCACTGGGCTCTGAACAGGCTTTCAGGGAAGGCCCTTAGGCCTGGCTGCCCTTGTCCACCCATCACAGAATTCCTGGATGTCCTTGTCCTACCATCACAAGGCTTCTGTGTCTGGCCAAGATACACATCCTGGAAACCGCAGGCTTGAGCTGACTCTTAGCTCTGCTATGGCTTTGACTCTTATTTTTGGAAACATCAAAGAGAACAGAAGTCTTATGCTCTGTAGAAATAATGCCTTTCCTTAATTCAATTCAGTTGGTTAAAAATAGGTATGCCCCTTTCCAGGGCAATAATCCCATCTCTTGAGCTGGAGGAGGAGGGAAGGAGGGAGGGAAGGAGGTGGGGGGGCACCCCTGGCTGTTCCCTTGGAGAGTGAGCTGGAGCATAGCTGTGGCCTTGAGTCTTCAGGACCATCAGACCCTGTGGCTTCTGGTCAGTTAGAGATAAATTGGCTAGGCCAGGATAACTGTGTCCCTCGGGCCCAGCTGGATGCTGTGCTTGCTCTAGACAGTCAGGAATAGATGGGCCAGACCAGGTTAAAAGCTGACAAATGGGAACAACACACTCTGTGTTTGCCAGACAGACAAAGAGGGGTGGGCCAAGCCATGGTGATTGAAGTTCTCGGGGACAGCTGGACCCCTTTGTTTGCTGTGGCTATATCAGGGGTGTCGGGCCAGACAAAGACAGTAGAAGACTCCTTGAGATCGGAGGTATTTGAATTTGTATTTGAAAGACAGCTGGCCACACAGAAACAACAAGTGTGCCTTTTGAGTGGGTGCCTTGGCATTTTTTGGATACTAGCAGGACCCCATTAAAACACCTTATAACTGGCTTGGGGTGGTCATACTGACCTGGCTCTTAGATTCAAGGAAGTGTGCCTAAAGGAAATGAGTTAGAGAATCTGTGGGAGACTGATGAATTTTAGAAAGTAAGTTAGTGGGAGAGGGGGGTCAGGGCTTGCCTTTCATCACTAGTCACTGGGGTTGGGCTAAACTTTTCAAAGCCAGGCCAGGGCCCTTCTTTCCTTCAGTGGGCAGATGAGAGAGTTCATCCTGCCTGACTCCCCTCTTCTTTTTCCTTTCACAAGCCTTGCTACAGGCCCCCCGACAATGCTGTATTGTCTCTGTGGAGCCCAGCATCTTAGATTCCACTTACTGTGCTGTAGGGACACTTGGAAGAGTGTGAGGGCCTCAAAGGTGGTCCTCCAGGATGGTAGTCTAGGCTGAGGCTAGCGAAAGCTGAGGAATTGGCTCTGTTGAGGGTGGGTCTGGCAGCACCAGGGACAGTTCCCTAAGGCCTCAGCTGCCTTTGGCATGGGCAGGAAGGATTGTTGCCTCACTAAGTGACCTGTGTGGTTTTTTTTGGATCTGTCTTTTTTTAAAAATCACTTTACAGCCTGATCCCAGCCCCCTCCATCCTCTCCTTCCAATCCCAACCTCACACACTCCTCCACCAATCCCCCTTCTCCTTCTCAGAGAATGGGAGGCCTCTAAGATGTACCAACCCACCCTGACACTTCCAGTTGCAGTAGGACTAAGCTCATCCTCTCCCAGGAGGCCTAGCAAGGCAGCCTGGCTAGTGGAAAAGGATCCAGAGGCAGGCAACAGAGTCAGAGACAGGACCTACTTCCATCGTTAGGGGGCCTATATGTTGACCAAGCTGGGAGGTTGATTTCTTAGAGTCATTTCTTACTGTTATGACGGTATCATTTGTTGTTGCTTCTCTCTTAAGGCTGGGGTGTTCTACAACCAAGGACCATGCATGGACTGGACCTAGGCCTCCTACACATATGGACCCGATGGGCAGCTTGGTCTTCATGTGGGCCCCTAGTAAGGGGAGTCGGGGCTGTCTCTGACAAGGACTTTCTTGCATGCTTTTTGATCAGTTCCTTCTGGCAAGACTCTCTTGCCAAGCTACCGTGGTAGAGGATGCACTCAGTCCTGATGCAACTTGATGTGCTGGAATGGGGTGGGTGGGGGGCTCCCTTTTTCTGATGGGTAGGGAAGGAGGGACATGGGGACAAGGGAGGGAGGAGAAGATGTAAAGTGAATAAATAAATAAATTTTTAGAAAGAGCTGGGGGTGTTCTCCCAAGAGAAAGATAGATTGAGGAGCTTTTAAAAGGCCTGTTGGATAAGACCCAGTTCCAGTCTGATTTTTTTGACCCTGAATTCAGGTGACCGGAAGCTTGAGGTGCCCCATATTCTGACGAATCACTGGTCTGAGCTATGTGTGGTTGGCACTTGGACAGGCCAATACCTGAAGGATTGATACCTGTAAGTACATGCTGGACAAGGGTCAGGGTAGGGTCTGCAATCAATCCTATCAGATTTCAAACGTTGGGTAAATGTCAGCTCTTTGATTCAGCTTCCACAGCCAAGTAAAAGGCTTTATCAACACACATTTCCTGCAAAAATAAATAACCATGCGATGCGTTAATCTTCAAATATCGACTTTCCGTCAGAGCATATACAAGGAAAAGAGTCTGAAATTAAACCTTATATTTACCATGAGGTACAATTTAAAATAGCAACTTTTCCTCAACAGTGATATGTTGCTTCTGTTTACTCCATCTGATGTGGGACTGATGTTTGTCTAAGACCCCCATGTTTCCTCCTGAGTGTGGAATGGGGCATGGCTATCTACTGCCTCTCAGGACAGACACGGTCAGTATGCATGAGCTGGTCAGGGGGTGAGGGCCATTCTCTTTCCATAGGCTCTGGGAGAAAAGCTGCTGCTTGTCTCTGTTTCTTCTGGAGGTGGCTTTCCTTGTGAGCTGTGACTTGTGGCCTTGTTCTTTCATTTCCCTCAAAGTCAGCAGTGCAGCATCTTTCCCTAACCTTCCCATCCTTTCCTCTGGGAGCATCCTCTTCTGCACCATTCAAGTAAAGACACTGTGATTATCTTCTATCCCAACAGGATAATCCAGGTGCTCATCCTCTCTCAAGATCCTTCACTTTGTCACATCTGCAAAGTTCCCTTTACCATGGAAGGCGACTAATTCATAAGATGCAGGGATTGGGACCTTGAGAGCTTCTGGGTGCCACTCAGCCAGGGTCATGCTGAGTATTGCAGCCTCCTTGAAGTCTCATAACCATGGGTGCTACTCTTAGTCAGCCCTGGGCCAGTGAGGCCAGGATGAGGGATCAGCTGGCAGATTCTTGCATGGTTGCCAGGAGACTGTGACCATGGATGGAGAGCCTTCCTGGCAGATACAGAGTGGGTGTGTGTGCGTGTGCAGAGCTGAATTACATTGCAGGCTTGTGGGGTGGGCCTGGCTCAAGACAACAGCAGGTCATACTCAAGAGAGGCCATTTTCAGATGTCAGTTGCCATGGCCTTGGCAGCCTGAGGTTTACCGAGAATTTTCCCACTATTGACCCTGAGGCTTGAAGGCTGCAGCCCCTGTAGCTATGATTTGTGACCCCATGGGCACCAGGAAAAGCCTAGGATGAAGGGGGGAACCTGGACTACCTCATCTTTTCAATAAGCATGCAGGAGGGTTCATAATGCTTCTGATGAATGTGCTACAGAACAGCCTGAGGTCTGACCTGTGAGCCAGACCATGGGGGTGAGCCCATCTACTGCCTCTTGGCATAGTAAGCAGCCTCGTTAGCTGGCTGTGGCCCAGCAGCCAGCCCGAGGAGAATGTGGCAGCTCCAAGCAGAGCGGTGATGGCAATAAGTGGTTGTGTGCTCCATGCCCTCCCTCAACAGCAGGCTGGGATGGAAGGGAGCCTCTGAGGTCTCCAGGGAGGAACTGACTCAGCTAAGCAGCATCTTCATTCTACGTCCCTTGTGGCTCAGACCACAGAGCCGCATCCAGGCTTTGGGGAGGAAATGTGCATCAATGAGGCTGAAGCAAAAACAAACCCACTCAGAGAGAACTTTGAATAGGACTTCTGTGAGCCACTATGCGTGCAATGCACACACACACACACACACACACACACACACACACACAGAGAGAGAGAGAGAGAGAGAGAGAGAGAGAGAGAGAGAGAGAGGCACAGAGCTGCACCCTCAGACTCATGCATTGCACACAAGTGCAGTGTGCACATGCACACACACAGACAGTGTGTACTCACTGGCACACACATACATGTATAATATGAGGTGTGTCCAAAGCTCTAGTGAATCCTATGCACAGATACCTACCATTATAGCTAGTTTTAAGGGGATTCCAAAGACAGATCAGCAACTTATACTAAGTGGCCTGCTTCTAATGGGGGAGCATGGCTCTCAGAACTACAGTGTCTGCAGTTCTGAGCCCTGGGGCAGGGGGATGAGGTAGTGTGGGAATGGGCCAGAGAGGACTTCTAGGCCACTGTAGGCCCAGCCTTAAGTTGTGGACATTGCTGTCCACTCAGATGGCCCAAGTTCCTGATACTCAAAGGCATGGGGGAGATAGAGCTTTGGCTTGTTGGGGTCCTGGCCTCCAGCCACCACCAGCCCTTTAGCCTCCATTGCTACCCCAGGGCCCAAGCTGGCTCAGAAATTCTGCTGGTCTGACCTACGATAGCCCAAAGGCTCTCCTTGCAGCTCCTCCCATTGCCACACCCATCTTCAGTGCTCCTGGTCTCTGCAGCTATTAGGGTCATCTCTCTGGAACTTGGGCTCCTTCCCTCTTCACTCTGCACTATCCCCCAACGACAGCCTAGCCTTATTCAGATCAGCCCTGTGGTGTGCCTGTCTCACCTTCTGCCTGGCCCTGATGCTCATCCTGGAGACAGATTTCGGTCTGTTTGGCACTGACCATCAGCTGGCTGTGAAGAAGTCATTCCAACTACTGAGGTCACTAAGGGTCACTATCATCAGGCAGCAAACACTTCTCCAGAAATACAGATTAAATACCTAACATTCTCCCTCCCCACAAGACCCATAAATATATCAGTTTGTTTGTTTTTTAACTTGGAACCCCAGGCACGGATCAAAATCACACACCAGACCGAGAAGCCTTAGTGAACATGTGTCCCATGAAGCTACGGCCCCTCAGAATACACAACTTTGTCATCATTCTAGAAAGCTCCCTCAGGTTCTTTTCCAGACCTTTCTCTCACACCCACCAGTAACAAGTATCAAGAACTTTTTTTCCATCCCTTGCTTTTATCTCCCTCCCTCATTCTATTGTTTAAGAGTTTCTCACTGTGTGGTCCAAGCTGGCCTTATACTCCCTCTGAGTTCTGGAATCATAGAGTGTGCCACTGCCCCAGCTGTGAGGCTGTGATGTATCTGTTCTTGAACTTTTATAAATGGCATTGTGTAATAAGTGCTCTTAAGTCTGGCTTCTGTCACTCACGGGCATTCAGCATCAGTAATCTTAGTAGCTCAACAGGTCATCAAGCGGTGTCTGTTGCATACGTACAGTAAGCAGGAGTTCCCTGCACGTTTGTCCTGTTGACTACACTCTGTGGTTTTCCAGCACTTGGCCATCAGCATGCCTCGTGCTTCCCTTGGGCTGATATCCAGCAATGAAATTCCTGGGCTGGTTAGCCAGTGTATGTTTGACTTTCTAAGAAACAGTGCAAGTTTTACACAGTGACTGCAGCCTGTCACACTCCTGTTGTAGCATGTGGTTCTGGTGGTGCCCTGAATTGCTCACACAGGTGACACAGGTTTTGCTGCTGCTGTAGGGGCAGGCCTGTGGCTGCTGTCTAGTTGGCATCTCTTGATAAATAACAAAGGCCAGCTTCTTTTGCCTTGTCTTAGGTCTTTTATGACTCCTCTTGTCTTGAGTCCTTTGCTTGCTTTTAATTGCCTGTTTGTTATTATGTTGACTTCTGGGAGTTTCCTGCATCTCTGGCTGTGTGGGGGCTGAACCTCACTCTGAGCCTCAGCAAGAAGGAATTGCATTGGCCTCAGTGGTGTTCTGAGCACTACTCAGAGGCTGGCTGGTGCCTACTGCTTTCAGCCTCCATTTTTCAGGTGTGCTGTGCTCTCTATCACTTCAGGCTCTGAAAGGTTCTCACAAATGCCAGTAATGTCCCCAGCCTCCTCCTGACTCATATTCAGCCCATTATCCCAAGAAACACTGCTTATCTTGAAGCCATCAGAAGAAGGCAGAGTGTGTCAGGGAGCTGGGTCCTGGAGAACCGGGCTATATTGGAGAAGAGAGAAGAGGGGATCTGGTACATGGGAGGGTGACCACAGGACCTAGCCCATGCTCTGGCTGTTCCCCACCAGGACTGTGATCATAAGCCCATAGTTACAAGGCCATGGTCCTAATGCCCAGTGCCTCCCTTGTTGCTCTGATACAGAGAGGCACAAAAGGGTTGTGACCCATCAATGATATTTTCTTGAAACTTGGCTGAGTGTAAATATGGTACAGGCTTGATAAGCGGTGGGTGGGAGGGTAGGGGCAGTGGGGGGGCAGTGGGGGGAAGAAAGAAAGCAAGCAAGAAGGAAAGAAAGTAAGCAAGCCCGAATAAAGCTGCCTTAACTGTTCATGGTTATCATTGTCCTGCCTCTACCTTCCCAATTAGGGTAACCAGCATGTGTGAAGAGAAGATCAAATGCACCTTGCTGGCTTTGGGGTCATGACATGTCTCTTGGATATGTTCTCTGTTCCTGGATTAAATGGTGCCCTGTGACCACTGCTAGTTCATACAAGTAGGGCACAGATCGAAGCTTGGTCCAGGTGCTCTGAGAGAACAACACCATGGACCCGAATGGCTCCTGACAGTACCTGCTATTGGGGTATTTGCAGCAGCAGCACTGGCCCTTTAATGGTGTGGCCTCCTAGATGAGCTGTACTGAGCAGGCAACAGTGTCAGCACCTGGGAAAGTGCCATGAGTGTCCTGGGGTGCCCCTGTGCACTGCCCTTTGTGGTAGTACCCACTCTTGCCTCCCACAGGGGCTGGTGGAGGCTGAATGAGTGGCAGGGAGTGGACTTCACACTGGCTGTGAGGGATGTGGTGCCATTCATCTGGTCCCCACTAAGGGCAGCCCTCTTGATGCCTTGTTGTCTTTTGAGCTGGCCGTTCTTGCACTGACAGCCATTGCCCTAACCGATGGCTGGATCTTTTTTGGGGGGGTGTTGTTATCTCTCTGAGTCTGAAGAAATTCCAGGGAGAGTGGTTATGGTTGAATAGTGCAGGGCAAGTAGTTATTTATGGGATAGTATCAAGTAGCAATCACTCTATTGAGCACTAGGGTTTTACCTGGATTTACTTTTCCTTGGACCAAACTCAGTGCTGTTTGTGTTTGCAATGTGCATGCTGCAGCCTTGGTGATACATAGCTCCCATCAGGAACCCACATGGAAGACTCACTAGTGTCAGGGAACTGCTAATGACCAGCTGTCTGTGTTAAGGAATGCTGAAAGCATGCCCCCTGCTGTTAGTGTGACCTTGCCCAGCAGGGCACATGTCTCAGAAAGACTCAAATGCATGGGGATTTATAGCCCCAGAGACTTCTGAGTGCTTTCTAGAAATATGAATTATCTTACTCTGTTTTATCCTGAGAAGGAAAAGAGCTGCAAAGCCGGCTTCCTCACCTGACTGAGGGTCTTGGGGGCAGGGGTACAGGGCAGGGAATCTCCACCTGGATCTAGACCACTTTCCTAGGTTGAGGCCTGGGAAGAAGGGGTCAAAGTAGCACTCATAAAGCTGTCCACAGTGCTGCTAGGACATCACTTGCAGCTAGGAGCTGGCTGCTGGCAGTCCCTCTGGGATGAGAGTCCCACTATCCTTCGATATGTTGGAATTCAGGTGGGCACATGAATTACAAAATTTACATACATTGATAAGCACATGTGTATGTGTATACACGTATAGGCAATTCACAGCTGAGCACAACGTGCAGAAACGAAAATGTTTGACACACTCACATATAGGTACATGTGACACATCCTCATCATAACACATACGAACACATGTAAGTAAACTTGCATATACATATTTACCAAAATACACACTGGGCATAGAAACACACACAACACACAACCCTTAACTAAGCACAAGCATGCAGTCATGTGTTTGATACAAATATACACACATGGATATACAGGCATACACAAAAATCCATGCTAGAATACACAAATGTGCACACACATGCATGCACCTGAACATGTGCATGTATATCAATGAGTTCACATGAGCTCAGATATCCTGGTCTCACTAGTCAGATGACACAAGCCATTGCCACCCTGGTGTCTTGGGCATCTGTTTGCTTATGGAATTTGCTCCTGGCAGTGGGGTCCTGGACCTCCCTTTATAATCTCCAATTTTATGTCCTGCTAGTGCAGCTACCCCCACAGGATCCCTGAACCCTGCTGAAGTACCCGGATCCCGTCTATATTAGCTGTGAGGCATCCCAGGGCCCTCTTCTGGGAAGCTTTCTCTTACTCTTCCAAATGGCTCCAGGACCCATTCTCCATTCCCTGGTGCTGCCAGCATCTGTACAGTGCTACCGCATCAATGAGGCTGAGCTATATGGTGGCACTGCTCCTGGTGGCCCAGGTCCCGAGGCCTGCCCTCTAAAGTCCTCCCACATTTCTAAGAGTCACTGGAGGCATGATGGGCAAGGCGGAGCCTGGCCCAGTGGACTAGAATCTCAATCACAAATTTACGGTTTTGAAAAGAAGCCCTCAGAACACTTAGTCTCTAAAATAGAAATGGTTTCTGGTCGGATGTGTAATGATGGGTTTGGGAGGTGGCGGCATTGCCGATGCCCACAGTTGCCAGAGCAGCTGAC
The DNA here is from genome assembly GCA_907169655.1 of Acomys percivali. Lineage (NCBI taxonomy): Eukaryota > Metazoa > Chordata > Mammalia > Rodentia > Muridae > Acomys > Acomys percivali. The sequence goes on along the minus strand of OU015757.1, from coordinate 19,275,451 downwards.
TCGGCAGGCGGGCAGTGGTGGGTGGGGGACAGTCCCTCTTAAGAGGTTTGCCTAGGGAGGAGGTCACTGCTTGACAGCCTTCTTAGAATGTGTTTGTCAGGTAAGCTCAGAGCCTGGGGATGAGGCAGGACCCTGCTAACTCTGTTTCTGTGTGGGGGACCTCTAGGGAGAGGTAGGGCCCTGTAATCTTTCCCCACATGACTCTGGTACCCGGGTAAACTGACGCAAGGGAAGTCCCTCAGGTTTTGAAGCCTCATTACCTTCTTTGCTCCCTTTCAACATTTCCAGGGGGCGTTAGTACACACTCATGTGTGTTGGGGGTTAGACAGTGCTCTGAAGGTGTCCACATCTCAGTCTATAGAAGCTCTGACTGTCGCCTTCCATGGCAAAGGAGGACTTTGCAAATGTGACTAAGCAAAAGGCCTTTTGAGGCTAGGAGGTTGCCGTGCAAGACCTGGGTGGTGCCGTGCAATACCTATGTGCAAACTAGCTGGCCTCTTGTAAGGGAGGTGGAAGGGCAGGAGGAGGCTGGAAGATGTGGGAGCAGAGACAGAGGTTGAGAGAGAGAGTGATGAGAGGAAGGTAGGCTGCCGGCTGAGAATGGAAGAGGAGCTGCCAAACGGCAAGAGGGTTCGCTCCACTCTGGAAACTAAAAGCAGAGAATTCTCCGCTGGAGTCTCAGGAAGATGTGCTGTCCTGGCTCCCATGGCTGTTGTTTCAAACACTTAATGTCTTGCAGAGCAGGAAGTGGGAAGTCCGAGATGAAGGCCTTGGCAGATTTGTCATCTGCTGAGGTCTGCCTCTTGCTTCATGAATAAGTGTCTTTCTGCCATGTCCTCACTTGGTGGGCATGGCAGGGAGTCGTTTGAAACTTCCTTGATAAAACACACCAAGGGATGAGGAATCCTCCAGGACCTGACATCTCTGAAGGGCCACACGGTTCGGTACCATCACATATGCAGCTGGGCAGACGCATGATGTCTGCCTGCCGACACTTGGACTTTTAGCTCAGTGAGACCCACATGAGACTTCAGGCCTCAGAACCGCAAGAGAATAAATGTGTGCTCTGTTGAGCCACATCGTGGTCATTGGTTAATGATCATAGGAAATGAAGAAGCCTAGAGACTCTAGAGAAAGGCTCCCCTTGGCAATGCCTCTGTATACAGACATCCCAGCAGGAGAGGTGGGAGAGTGCGCACCCACAGCAGAAAGCCATGCGTATGTGAAAAGAGCCTGTATGGGCAGATCTACAGCTGCAAAGGGAGTGAGACTCCAGGAGAAACATGTGCCACAGGGGCCCTGGATAAGGCTTGAGGATCGTTCTCAATAAACTCTCAACAGAATGGTGTGGTGACCTAAAACTGGGAAGCTAAGGGTGGTTTAGGGAAGGGATGGCTGTCAGGGGAGAAGCAAGGGTGTGCAGAGGGGCCCACAGGCTCTGAATCAGTATGTCTAGCCTTGGGCCTTGCTCTTTTGATGTTTTTTTATTATTTGTATGCCTTAAATGTTTCATGCCACATTTCAGAATGGCTGAGGAACCCACATGAATTGAGGAGTTTGCGAGTCTATTGACTGTGCCCAAGGGAGGGGATCCCAACATTCCCAACTTGGTTACTATGTCCCAGTGTCCCCACCTAATAAGTTCTATGAGCTGATATGAAAGGGAGGCTTGTCAAGTTCAGCGGTGTCTGTTTCTTGGGACTCTGTTGGGCAGAGCCAGGAAGGTCAGATAAAATGGTGTGACTTCTCCACCAGCCATGGACTTTCCCCAAGAACACAAGAGGACATTGCCTGGGTTCCAGGATCCCAGCTACTCCTCCCTTTGGTCCCAAGTCTGAGATTCAGAGCTGACCAGTCTTGTGTGAGGGTTAGCCTGCTCAGTCTTTTTTGTGTTATCAGTTTATGGCTGACATTTCCATGACATTGGGCAGGACTTCTCAGGCCAGCTGGCTTGGGATTTGAGCAACTGATTGGGTTCAGAGGCTCAAAGCATAGCAGTCACTGGGGTCGGGGCTTGGGGGATGGAGAGGTATGGTTCTGTGGCAGATGCCATGAAGGGGCTTTCCTGGTCCCTTTCTGTTCCTGTAGAGTCGGAGCTTGATGCACAGTTTCAAGTTCCCTGGATGTCGCAGGCAGGGCATAAGTGACCGGTGGGAAATGAGGCCACACCAGCTTCCGGACTGGGTGGAGAGAAGACAGAGTCTGTTGTGTATGTTGGGTGGGTGTGGATGTCATGGGTGTGAAATCATATGAGCATGTGTGAGAATGTGAGTGTGCCTATGCCAGTGTGGGGAAGATGAATGTGTGAGTGTGTAGGTGTAAGTTGTGCTATGAGCGTGTAAGACTGACTGCCTTGTGCTCTGGGCCCTGGGTTGTAATGGGTATGAGTGTGAGGAGACAGTCTCATGCTGCTCTGGTGTATTTGCAGACATACGCGCTCCACAGACTCCTCCCACACTGCACTTTGCCCGTTGCCTTAGCAACTTTCTGAGCACTGGCAAGCCCCTCCCTGTCTTGTTGATGGATGTAGTAGATGCATCTTGCTGAGTCTTGGATGCTTGCTTCATAGTCGGTCAACTGTCCAGCAGAAGGAGATAGGGAGGGTGTGGGAGTGGGAAGCAGGGCAGGACCTGTCAAAGCACAGGGAGATAAAACCCAGATGTGGGGCCACATGGTCTTACACGCCTGAGGACTGTAGCCTGCTTCCCCAGGGCCACCTAACTTCCCTGGTACCTTGGGAATTGATGGGCAACTGCCTTAGGTCAAGTGGGCCTGGCCTGGAAGCCTCCTAGACACTTCCTTCCTGCTGCCCATGGTCATATTCATCCCAGGGCTTGGTGCTGAGGGTTGACTTTCCTTCAGTTCTTTCTCTCTCTCAGTCTCTCTCTTTCTGTGTGTCTCTGTCTCTGTCTCTCTCTCTCTTTCTGTCCCCCATCCCTTCCTCGATCCTTCCCCCTCTCCCCCACTCTCTGCTGGAGGCTGCCACTGGGCCTTGTCTCCTGGAGACATCTATGGGGTTTCTGGTTCTGTGACTGGAGCTGTCTTCAGAGACCAAGTAGGCATTCAGGCAGAACCTCTGGGCTCTGGTTGAGCTCAGAACCCAAGGTAAGCTAGGATCCTTCTTCCCTAATGGGAAGGCAGAGAAAGCTATGTTCTGAGCAAAGTACTTGTGCCTGTGGCATGTGTAGGGGCCACAGTTCCACCATCCACCAATATGTGTGAGCTGTCCTATGGTCAGGGCACCCTAGCAGGGAAGAGGATGCATAGGGTGTGGGCTTCATGAAGGAGCTGCTTTGGGGTGGCTCTGCTCAGACTGTGACATGGCCATTCCCCAGGAGTCCCCCTGCTCTCTGAGTCCAAAGGGTGGAGGTGGCTGGCCCCCTCTGTGTTATGGCAGCCATATTTAATGCTGCCATGTCCTGTTTCAGTCCTGCAGGCTGTAGAGGAGAAAGTGGCTGTCCCTGTGCCCTGAAGAGATCTCAAGAAACAAGTCCTGTCTTTGGACCAATGTGGAGGGACTGCTTTTAGCAAGATGATATTTTCCTGCCATTTATTGTTAACATTTTTAGAACACAACTCTTTTGTGATGAAGTGGCCTGTTCTCGCCCCTAGTCTGTGTGTGGGATGAGATTTTTACTTTATGGAAGTGTTTTTTGTCCAAGTCCTTGGTGCTATGGTATCTGGGGGCCATGGCTTTGGGGTCCACAGCAAGCACCCAGATGCATGGCTATGTGCCCCAGACTGTGTAGGGAGGGCAGAGATGGAAACATCAGGGGCAGTGAGCAGCTCCTTTTGAGAATCTGATGGAACACATGGCCAGGGGCTGGCAACTGGGACTCAAGATGTACAGGGGACCATCCCTGAGCCCCAACTCCTGTCTCTGCTGGGCATGGAGGAATGGCAGAGAAAGCTTTGAGCCTGTCTGCCATGGACAGACATGTGAGTGTTGGGCGATGTCATTCCTGCCTTTGACAAGCCAAGGAGAAAGGGCATAGATGCTTCCCCTGTCCTTAGTAAGGAGCCTTGGAAGAAGGCAGGGCACTAGTTGCTCCCCATGTGCCCTTCACTCCAGGAAAGAAGAGGCTGTGGGAAAGTGCTATTGACAGTCTGGGAAGGTGTTTTCGCCTCTGTGGAAGTGCTAATGTGTGTGAGAGTAAGATGTGAGTTCACGCCTGTCTGGTTGCGAAGCCCTGCTGCACTAGCAGATGCTGGTACCACTTTGGCAGCTTTCCCTCCCCCATCACTGTGCACTGTCTGCAGGTGATGGTGGAGAGGAGGTGGTGGGTATCAGACTGCATGACGTGGTGCTGAGGTTTGCTTCTTTCAGTCATCCTGGGGTCTATATAGCTAAGCCTTCATCTCCACCCCCTAGAAGGAACAGGGGAGTGAAAGTGCCTGGTGGCAGCTCCCTCCATCCCCAATCCCCCGCAAGACACTTACCACAGAGTCTCCTGGCAGCTATTACCCCAGGTCCTGACCAACTTCAGAAGCATCAGAGTGAAGCATAGGTATTGGGCTTCCTGACGTTCTGTTGCACTTGCTATGCTTGTCCTTAACCCTGCAGGGTGGTCGGTCCTGGGACCTCAGCCTCTCCTGTGTCACAGATTGCACAGTAGATGTGGCTTCCCACATACAAAAAGGTCTAGAAGTATAGAGGCCCAAGCCCAGGCCTGCAACTGGGGGGTCCAGTATCTATTGCCTCTGGCTGCTAGGCCTCTTCCTAGGAGCTTCTCTGTCTTCCTCTTGGGGCCCCAAGGGCTGGTGGCCTGGAGCCTGGTGGAGCTACAACAGAAACTCAGGGCCTGCAGTGGTCAATGGAAGGCCAGCTTTGGGCAGACCCTTTCAAGCCACATTCCCTCCACCCACCCTCCAACCATGGTTTCAGGCAGAGGACTCGTTTCCCATATAACAACAAATCCATGGCAAAACCATCCCAGGTTCCTCTCCAGCTGACCTGTCTGCTCCATATAGTCATGGTGAGGCTAACATACTCCTAGTACCACTCTGGGGAGCTGCCTGCTGTTCTAGGCCCTTGGTTGGGTTATTGCTCTGTGAGGCTCCTGCTATACTTCAGCAACCCATGCCAGCACTCAGAAGGCACACACACTCCAAATCTGGAGTTCATATCTCCTGGGCTATGTAAAGCAGCTCCTGTGGTACTGAAAGAGGCCAGGATGACTCACAGTGGAGGAGGCTCCAGAGACCCTGAGCAGGGTTGAGGTGTGGGTAACCCGAAGCAGTGAAGTCTGCTGAGAGTTTGTATGGCTGTGATCAGTTTCAGGGTAGGCAGGAACCTGGGGCAGCAAGGGAGTCCACAGGCTTTCAGTCTGTAATTCTGGGATCCTGTGAGATAGCTAGACCACAAATCCTTATGGTCTCTGTGATGGAGAGCCTGGATAATAATTTTATTCTACCCTGCCTTCCTAGCTCAAAATCTGAAGAATGGGGACCCAGGCAGGTTTGGCTCTCTGACTCCCCAAAACACCTGCTCCTAGGAGCAGGTGGAGATCCAAGTCCAGTGATGACTGAAGCCAGCTGTGTAATTACCACAGGGGTGCTTCCCTGAGTGTCAGTGTGAAATCATGGCCAGGGAAAATACACCCTATACACACACACCCACACACATTCACATACACACAGAGACATACATGTGCCCCCACACATGCATGAGCACATGCACAGGCATACACATACATGCATGTACACACAGACACATAGACAGACAGACAGACACACACACACCTGAATCGGAATATGTTCTTCTGTGTCCATTGACTGGGGACTAACAGGAGAGGACCTTATCTAATGTGGGGTACTGGTGGTTCTAAGGGTGTTGAGTATGTGAAGGGTTAGGAGAAACAAGACTCTGGACAATGGCCACCCCCTGGGCCACCTTGGAGGAAGCAGTGCTGCCCACAACTGTGGGAGAACCCCATATTCCAACCATTGTGGGGTAGGCTCTCTGCCCATCCCAGGCAGCTTCCCCACAGGCCCCAGGAGCTGAGCTGTGTGGCTGGCCAGAGCCATTGTATTGATCTGGCTGCTGCCCTAATCATTAATTTATGTAAGTTTCCGGTGCAGTCTGGGGTTGTCAGAATGGAACACAGGAACAGGATTCCAGATTGGCTCAGGTGGCAGGGCCAGGGTGAGCAGAGCAGTCTGGGAAGTCATTACCCAGAGCATTTACTGTAAAAAAAAAAAAAAAAAAAAAAAAAAAAAAAGAGTGGGGGCTGGGCCAGGTCACTGCCCCCGCCCTGAGACTAGCAGTGGTGGGGTGTACCAGGCCCCTTGGCCCCTTGGCAAGATTCTGGGTATGAGAAGCCAGGATTATTCTGGAATCCAGGATCTCTTGGGACCTTAGCTTTATCTCAGCTACTTGTAAATCCGCTGTCTGCTGCAGGGAAACACAGGAAGAGGCCGTTGCTCCAGCCCCGGGGCTAGGGACAAAGATGAGCAGAAGATATAAGGGTAGGCTCTTAAGGGGGTGCAGACTCCCCCGGCTTCTGAGAGAAGGCCTGAAGGTGAGCAGCAGATGGCCAGGTAAGGAGAACCTCAGAGGTGGGTTCTCAGCTGAGGCGACAGGGTCTGCTCATTTTCCCTGTGCGGCCTGGCTAAGTGGGGTGACTGCTGAGGCCATCCTGTAGTCCAGAAAGTAGCACAGGCCACAAGGTCATAGCCCTAGAGGGCTACACACCTGCTCTGCCTGGGACCAGGGTGGTGGGAGCGGCTGTCTTTTGGGACTTACAGTAGTAAGTTCCTGCATCTCTGATGCTTTGAATTGAAGAGTCCAGCGTCAGAGCCAGTGTGGACATCGACTTCGCCACTTCTTGCATTTGAAATCTTGTCCTTGGAGCTAGAGACATCTTCGGGATGAGGACAGATGTAGCCTGGGGTCCAGCTAGGGCAGAGAATACTCTCCTTTTTCATACCTTAGGGACCCTAAATTTCCTGGCCATCCAGCTGGTCTATCCCACTCAGCTTCCTCCGTTGGGAAGGGTAGCTGTCACTCTCGAGCAGCTCTGAGGGCCACTCCTGGGTCCTGCCTGTATCATGCAGGACAGAGTTGGGCTGGCTGACTCTTCATCGGTTCCTACCAAGGCCTGTGCCCCAGGAAGCCTATGATCCTGGGCCACACACTTTACAGAAGGCACAGGACTTTGCCAAGCCAGGCCTTTAGTCATTTTGGGTGGGAGATTTTCCTCATGAGAGTTTTCTGGGTCTTGGGCTATATGGCAGATTTGACTTATGCACTCTTTTATGGTCATTTCAGGCAGTTTCCACCTTCATGTAGAACTGTCCTGTGGGTGAGGGGCTGGCTCTGTAGGAGGATGCTGAGGCTCTCATAGGTGACTAGCCTAGGATCCATCTGACGCTGTGGGCGGCACCCCTCATCCCTGGATTTTCTCTGTCTAGCACTTAACTTCCTGGGTTTGGAGATGTCTCAGAGATGTGGAGAGCATAGCTGCCCCTCCAGGCCTGCGGGGGAGGCCTTCAGGCTGTGCATTGATTGTGTCACCGATAACAATAGCATGACTCATGGTGCAGCCCAGGGCCTATTTTTACTTTCCCAGGGACCATCTTCCCTCTGCCTTCCTCACAGGGGCATGCTTTTGTCTGTTTTAAGAAAGGACACCCCCCCACACACACACAGATGTAATTAGGCAGCACAGTCTCCTTGTGGGTCCCATAATATGGGGAGTAGGAGCGACCTCTGACATGGACTCTGTTGCCCATTCATTGATCACTTCCCCCTGGTGGGGCAGCCTTGCCAGGCCACAGAGGAAGAGGATGCAGGCAGTCCAGATGAAACTTGATAGGCTGGGGTCAGATGTTAGGGGAGAAGGGCTCCCCTTTTCTAAGAAGTAGGAATGGTGAGAATGTGGGGGGTGAGATAGGGAGAGTGGGACCAGGAGGAGAGGAGGGAGGGGGCTACAATCGGGATGTAAAGTGAATAATTTTTAAAATAAAATAAAATAAAGGACCGCGCTTTAACTTAGAACCTAGCGGCTTAGCACTCATGTTGCTTTGCAATTGGGAGGCATTGCTTTCATACCTGCCACAGTCCGTGTGCCGAACCCAATGCTAGAGCTTAGGTGCCATGTCAGGCAGGGGAGGAGGCCTGGCCTGGTCACTTGCAGGCAGGTCGTGTCTGTTTTTTAGCAGAAGCATGTTCAAACAAGGCCTGTTGGTTTTGCTTAGTATTTTGTGTGACCTGTATAAGGAATGATGCTTTTGGCTTTCTCTTGACTGTTTTTAGCTGACACATGGTCTTGATATTGCCATCAGAATGATCACTCCTTCTTGTACCCTTCCAGCTACCCTTGACTTGCTTGCCATAACAGGTCCAGTGGGCAAAGTTCCATGCATGATCCAAAGGTGCAAAAATACCCGTGGAGGCCACACCGTCAGAGCAGCCGGCAGTATCAGGGCAACCAGAGAGGAGGAAGGCAACCCGGATCATGTCCTCTGAGTTGCTGGGCTGGGGCACCGACATACCCTGTCTTTTCCTGCTGGGTTTAGTTTAGTGGCTGAGAACCCAGCCCTCGACTGGGGCTCCCTGCTACCTCTCATATGGCACCTTGTCTTTGAGAAAAGTAGCTGCAGAGATGTAGGCATGAAAGAGATGACCTGTCCCCATGCAGCAATGTGTGTGCTTCCAGCCACACTCTGCAAAATAAAAGATTTCTATAAAAAAATATATATATATCACCAAACCCTCGATTCTGAAATATTTAGCTGCCCCAGGAAGAGTCTGTGCCCACGATCTTCAGTATGCTGTGTGATGGAAGAGCACCCGCAGGTCTGGAGTGCTGAGCCGGGCCACTTCCTTGCGTGCAAGACTGTCTCCTCTTCAAACACTTGCTTTGATTCAAGGAGGAGCTGTGTACATGTAAGATGGGCCTGTTGTGGATTGAACTAGTGTTTCCTTCTACCTACTTGATAATTTACAAAGTGTTTAACACCGGAGGAGACCTCACCTCACCATTACACAGCAAAGAGCATTGTCCAAACTGTCTCCTCCTCCCCACCACCCGAGACAAGGTTTCTCTGTGTAGCCTTGGCTGTCCTGGACTCACTTTGTAGACCAGGCTGGCCTTGAACTCACAGAGATCCACCTGTCTCTGCCTCCCAGAGTGCTGGGATTACAGGTGTGCATCACTGCACCCAGCTGTGTAGTCTTCAAAAGTGTTCCTGTGGTGACCTTGTAAATACACCTTGTCTGCGCCCCCTTTCCTTCCTTGTCATCCATTTATTTGTTTTTCTAGTGTTTTCTTCCATATCAGAGCTTCTGTGTCTCCCCACTCAGGAAAATACTGAGGAGACCCAGGGCTTGAGTCTTCTTTTGGGTCTTGGGGGGGGGATTTAGCCAGACTCCTGGCTGCCTTGGGAGCCTAGGGGGAGGGAGAGGAGTCTGCCTCTGGGGATAGGCAGCAGGGCTGGATTCTAAGCGTCTTTGGAGGTGAAGCCAACCAAGTTTGCTAGTAAACTGATGGCAAGTCGAGCTGGCTTGGCCACTTAGGACAAAGCTGTTGTTGATGCAGGTTTGGGGAAAGTCAGGAATTTCTGTTTTGATTTTTTTTCCCACACCAAGGGCATCTTCATGTGGCCATTGGCCAATGTTACCACGCCGAGGGTGGATTGACTCAATGACAAACTCAGTACCCTTGTCTTGGCAGGGTCTTTCCCCTGTACTGGCCGCGTTGACTTCCAACTGGGGAACTCCCATGGCAGCCGCATCTCTGCGTTTTTATGAATTGGCTACACGATGAATGTGCCTGTTAGGCTTGAGTACTGAAACCTGAAGCCACCTGGCACCTGCCTCTACTCAAAGCTGCAGCCAGCATGGTGCCTTGCCTGCCTGGCTCCCTCACCTACTGCAGGAGCTGGCAGGCGAGATCCTCATATGCCCTGGGCAGAGGAGAAAACCAAGGACCCAAAGACATGGGCAGCAGCTCCTCTGGCCCATCACAGGAAGCTGAGGACTGGTGGGAGGTCACAGATAGGCCAGTGCCCAAAGCACAGCTCTCACTGAATATGTGCTGGCTCTGCATCCTAGCAGTTCCTGTCAGTTCTTTCCTAGGAGCCTGGAGTCTTTGTGTGTGTGTGTGTGTGTGTGTGTGTGTGTGTGTGTGTGTTTGTATGTATGTTTGTTTGTTTTTGAGACAGATTCTTACTCTATATCCTTGGATGGCCTGAACTCCCTGTTTAGACCAGGCTGGCTTTGAACTCACAAAGATTCACCTGCTTCTGCCTCCTGAGTTCAAGGATTAAAGGCCTGTACCACTATACCCAGCTTTCCTAGGAGACTTCATCTCTATGAACCTGGATGGTGACATCAGCAGCGCAGGTGTCTAAGCATGGAGCAGGACAGCTTCTGGGAGACTCCCACATGCCTCTGACCTATTATTTAATGTATTTCTCCCTCCCGCCCCCATCCTTTCTTTCCAGGAAAGACTAAACTCAGAAAACTATGCCTGTGCTCTGTAAAGGCTAGTTATGTTGGCTGAGTTCCTGTGTGAACTCACAGCTAGCTGTTGGGCAGACACTTGATGCTCTGCATTGTGCTAGCTGCTGAGGGGGGTGGTGGTGCCAGGGACATCACAGTGAGCTGTCCATGGGCAGGGGGATGCCTAATCTGTTTCTCAAGTGGTTTGGTGCTGGACTCCAGGTACACCCAGTCTGTTGGGCTGGGGATAGGGCTCATCAGACTCCATGCTGCCACCTGGAGGTAGGCATGGGACATCACACTTCTCTCCAGCTGGCATTTGGGTGGGTTAGGGTCTCATGAACAACTGCAGGAGGCCAAGAACCTTTAGGCAGCAGCAGCTGGATCTCAGTTCAGTTTGGGCAGGGAAAGGAACCCTGGCCCAAAGCTCACAGGTAGAGCCCACTTTCCAGAAGAGGCACTGTGGCTTGTACCCGTTCCTGACACTCGTTCTCCTCCATCAAGATGCAGACATTATCTTACACCCCAAGGTAGGTGCCTAGCCTCCAGTGCTAGCCTGCTTCTTCTTCTCCTGATGCCAGACCCCTTCCTTAATTCCTGCTCATTAAATCTGGAACCTTGTGGAACACCTCATCACCCGTCAGCCCCAGTGCATTTGCCAAGGATGAGCATAAACAGCTTGGTTTAGAAAGATTCTGGTGATGGCTGCAGCATATGGCACCTTCACCTCGCTTCATAGCTCTGTGCAGAGCCATGCCTGTGGGGCAGGCTAGGGCTTAAGAGAAGAGCAAGGCACTTGGGAGCTTCTGTACAATGGTGTCTACACATTTCCACCTCACTCATCATGTACTCACTCCTCCCCACGCTTTCTTCACTTAGTTTTGTCCCCACCACATGAACGGGCTTGGGCAACCAGCCTTCCTGCCTTGGCTGGTAGATGTAATGCCTTATCCTAAACAGCAACCATACTTTCCTGCTCGTAGGAGGGACTGTGGGGCTGCTGCCACGTACCCCGTTGTGAGTGCTTCCTCCCTGCAGTATGCAGTTTTCTCAAAAGAAAAAAACAAAACAAAACAAAAAACAAAAAACAAACAAACAAACAAACAAACAAAAACCCAAAAGGCTGTAATGAAGTGATGAGCGGCTGAGGAATGAGGTTCAGATGAGTCTGGGTGCTGAAGGTAACACAGACTGTGGGCAGAGGCTGAGGTCTCCAGCAGGTGGCAACCAGCTAGGCAGCCCTGGGGTAGTAGGTCCCAGCCTGGGGCCTGCTGTCTGGTGTTGTGCAGGCTTGGGCAAGATGGCTGTGTGTTCTCATCTGTGATAAGTGGATCCATTCCTTACAGGCCTTCCTGACACAGTTGCCAGCCTGGATGCTTGGCACCCTGTCCACTTCACTTACCAGTTTGCACTAATCACATCCTCACGCTGGGGCAGCAGCAGAGCACCTGTCTCATACCCATAAGCTAGGAAGACGTGGGAATCTGCCCAAAATCTCTGGGGAGAAAGTGGTTTTGGGGTGAACATGTGATGTACCATGAGCCGCAGGCGGCCTGGGTCTACTCCAGGGTATGAACCTATACAGCAAAGCCAAAGCCCTCGCTAGACTCTCCAAGTGGTGTAGTATAGAGTCATATTCGTGGGGAACCTAGGCTCTGGCCCTGAGTAAGTTGGAAGGACCTGTCTTAAGTGGTGCTGGACAGAGATCCAGGAGGCCTGAGCCCGCCTCACAGCTCCTACCCGAGAAAAGGACAGCAAAAGAGACTGACCCAAGGGAAAGCTTCAGATTAAGGCACAGCAGGAGGTATGAGAATCAAAGGTCAGGTGGTACCCAGCTCACCAGGGCTGTGGCAGCAAAGAGGCACTGGTGATCCCTGGAAAGGCCAGCCACACTGTGTTGTGTGTTGTCCTTGTGCCCTTCTCCACTGTAATCAAGAACCACCATAATCCCAGGCCTGTCCAGTGACCTCCAGTGGGGCAGATGCTCCATCCCGTTGCTGGAGACGCCCAGAGTAAGGGCTGGTGTTGCCTGGGCTTCCTGTTACACATCTTCCATGGGGTGTGATGTCAGTGGAGTTGCTGGGTGCCGGTTTGCAGCTGAGGAAGTCTGGGAGACTGCCTTGGCTCATTAACCCCAGTCCTGCCTGCAGTCGTGTCCCCACCCCCATAGCCATCCTGTAAGGAGGGTCTGAGCCATCCCTTGTACAGCTGGAGTTCAGTCAGAGACACGATGAGCTCTCCTGAGGGGTTCAGGGTGGATCTCTGACGGACTGCAGGATTGTTAAGCAGGGGTGTGCTTTGCAAGGGTGGGGCTTGTGCCTGGCGCTACCTTACCTGTCTGTCTCTTTGCTTCATCCCACAGTGAACTTCGACCACTTCCAGATTCTGCGAGCAATTGGGAAGGGCAGCTTTGGCAAGGTAAGGAAGAGTCTCTGGTTGGGCTAGTGGAGGGTGACAACAAATGGGACCATGGACCCACAAACAGACTTGCGCCGTTTCTCCTCAGAGAAGATAGTCTCGTCACTAGGGCAAAAAAGCGCATGACTACCAGAGAGGAAGTGGGGGCTCTGGGCATTCAGAGAGTTGTCACCTAGTCCTCCACCACCTTCCAGGGAGGGTCTCTGGGCGCTCAGCTTAGCCGACAGAGTGTGGCCTGGTTAACTCTGTAGAACCTTTGTCGTCCTGTAAGGGCCTCTGTGTTTCAACACTCACCCGCTCATAATGCTGAAGGCATCTTGCAGTCTCGGTGATTTTTCTCAACAAGGCGTGCACTGTGCACTAGAAGAGGGGGGCATCTCGGGAGGGCTACATCATGTGGCCAGCTCCCCAAGATTCAAGAGCTACCATGACATCCCATGGGCCTGGCCAACTAAAACAGCAGTTCAGGCCACACTGGAGTCCAGGGGCCAGGCTGTATCTTTGTCAACTCCTTAGGTACAAGGTGACAAGACCCAGTGTGGTGGCCCTGGTCTGCTTCCTCCCAGACCTACCCTGAGACTCTTGTCCCTCAAGCAAGTGGCCTGCTGAGTCTTCCTCCACTTGTTTTGTTCTCTCTTGGCCGGATCTAACTTCCTGATTGCTGCCTTGTGGTAGCTACAGATTGGGGGTAATTATAACTCAAAGAGACTTAACGAGGGCTCTGAAGAGGCTGGAATTAGCCCTCGGCTTCTGCAGCATGGCGTGCTGTGGACGGACCTTCCTGAACAGACATTTGTGTTCAGCTGTCTGGGCACTTCCCGCCCCTGTAGCCTCACAGCTGTCTGCGGCACTGTGTCTATTTAGGCTCCAAAAGGCCCCTCTAAAGAGACTGCACTGCCAGGAGAGTACAAAGCACGGGGTGATTGAGGGTGATTAATTGCCTCTACTTCATCCTATTACAAAGGATTGCTGTTCTTGCCGAAGCCTGGGGTGAATGGAAGTCAAGGAAGGTGAGCGCTTTGCCCAGCATTGAAAACACAGCACAAGGAGGCGTCTCTAACATCTCTCGTGCCCTAGAGCTTGCTACAGGCCTACTGTTTGGAGACTGCCAAGATGGTTAGCCCGACAGCAGTTGCACCTCCTCTCTGCCGACGTTGTGGCCAGGGACCGGCAGGCAGGCAGGCAGAGGGCAGCAGCTGGAACTGGGTTTAGGAAAATAGCTGATTCTGGGAGGCACTTGGATCAGCAGGCATTCAGAACTTAGGTCTGAAGAGGGCTGGGTTCTCACATGCCAGGATGAAGACTGCCATTAGCGGGCTAAGCTGGGTCCCAGGATGCAGGGGCTAGAGGCTGTTTTCTGGGCATCTTTCCATTTCCTTCCCCTGGAGGCTTTCAGGGTACCTTCTTAGCCTATCCTTCTTGCATCCAGTGTCCCCTACAATCCTTCAAGGGGGAAATCCCTGATCCTCAAGAGGACATCTGGGGTGTCTGGTCTCATGTCAGGTTTTCAGAACCCCAGGATCATGGCTCCCTTGACCAAGTCTTGGCTTCGAGAGCTGTTGGCCTAGAAACAGGCTGCTGTGGGGTCCTTTTCTGAGGTGATTGCTAGTACAATTGGGGACACTCCTTCCTGATCCCAATTAGCTGCCTACTTGGGTCACCAGGGGTCTTAGGCTGTCGCTGCCTGGCGGGTGTTTGACACAGTAAGGCCTCCCAGGTTAGGTTCTGTCCTTGGTACTCTGAGTGGCCACGGTAGTGGACCAGGCAGGAAGGAGTGGGGACCTGGAGAAGGAGTCGGGCTGTCTAGGAGGCCTGAGAATATATCCGCTTGTGTGCTGTGATTCAGAAGGTGTGCTCCCTGCAGGAAACCCTTTCTGTAGGCAAGATGAAGCCCACCAAAGCCCTGCCGTGTGCCTGGTGGTGGCAGAGTATGTACATCAGAGACCAACGTTTCTAAGCAAATGCTCCTCTAAGCCATGGCGACTTTACCTGTTGAGGCCATGACTCTTGGAGATGGGCTGCGTAGATTCGTTATAACTAGCCTTTGGCTTTTTCTCCAATTTAAGACAAAAAAAAAAAAGTGTAAACTATATATAACATAATGTTGGTGATCTACACTGTTTTAGGTGCACAGTCCCATGTCACCATAGTCATGTTGTTACCTGACAGATTTCGGGCACTTTCATCTTGTAAAATGGAAGCTGTTTCCATTAAATGATGACTCTCCCTTGCCCCTTTCCAGGTTCTATCTGCAGAGTTCTGCTTCGGGTCCCTCTGGTTTTCCCTCAGGACACCTTGCCTTTGTTATTTCTAGCTGCTATGACGGAAGCACCACATACTGGATGCTTGAGCAATAAATATCTCTCCTAGTTATGGATGCTAGAAGTCCAAAATGAAGGCAGATACGGAGCCAGGTGGGGACGGACTTCCTGGCTGTGTCTTCGAATGGTGGAAAGAGGTCAGAGTTCACTGAGGTCCCTCATCAGGACACGTCCTATTCATGAGTCTTTCTCACTCTCAGGATTTGCTACTATCACCTGGTTACTTAAGATTTTAATATAGGAATCTGGGGAGGGGGCGCGGCACACAAACATTCAATATGCCGTAGTATGCGGAACTGTGAAAACTCTGTCTTTTGTGTCATAGTGGGTTCATGTAGCAAAATGTCCCCCAAGTTCGTCTGTGTTGTACTGTGTGTCAGAGTCCCCTTCTTCTGAAGGTGGAGCAATCCTACCAACCTGTGCATAGTGTTTTCCCGATGAAAGGACTCCAGAGTTGCTCCCCCAATAGCCATTGTGGGTACTGCTATTGCTATGAGCGTGAATGTACAACAACAGTCTCTTTATCTTCCCACTTTAAATTCTGTTGCTCAGCAGTGGAATTGCCATATCACAGGGCAGTCTTACACATGACCTTAGAGGAACTGCCATGCTGTTTCTACAAAGGCTAAACTGTGCGTTACCTTCCCACCACTGAGCACACCACTCCACTTACCTACCCATACTTGTAAAGGTTTGAAATTCTGGTCATAGCCTTCCCAGTGGAAGCAAGAGGTTGTCTGCTTGTGTTTCTTTGATAGTGACAGAGCTGCTGATAAAATTTCTTATGTCTCAGAAGGAGCCTGTGAGGCCACGTGTCTAGGTGTCTGGGACTCAAGGCGCTGCTGTGGAAGGCCTGGGCTCTCCGGGCCTCCTGCTGTGGCATTGAAGGCTGATTTTGTTGCCATGGATTTGTTGAGCAGAAAGCTCCTAAGGATTGTCCCTGGAAGCAGAAGCTGATGGGTTGCTTCCATCAGGCGGAGTGAACTGGGACACACATGTGGCTGCTTGGGAATATAGCTCAAGTCAGAGACACAGAAACAGGAAGACAAACATCGAATGACTGACATGGAAGTGAAGGTGGAAACTAGAGGGAGCCACTGGTTGAAATCCTCATCATCAGTTTGAACCAGAATGACCTTGGCCCTCTCCACCTGTTGGTGCTACCTGTTGGATATTTGCAGGATCCTCCTTCATCAAGCATGAACTGGGTGCCCAGAGTCACCTGCGTGTGTGTGTCAGCAGGCTCTAGTGGCACCCTAGCTCAGGTGTCAGAACTTCACACTCAGCTCTCTCATTTAACCAAAGCCCCTAGAAACATCATATTGGAATCCTGGCCATCTTTGCAGGAAGGATGCTGTTCTTGGGTAAACTCGCTCTTTTGCCAGGCTTCCATCCATTCTGGAAATAACAGGTTGGTCCTGAAGAGCAGGGGACATAGTCAAACTTACAAAATCACTTGGAGCTTAGAGAAGTCATGTCTTGAGCCAGGGAGTTTTATTCTCCAAGAAGAGAGGAAACGGAGGATGGGCCAGTCTTCAGACATGGAATGAACTTCTCACAGGCGTGGGGATGGAATAAAGCCCCCCCCCTTCAGTTCTCTGGGGCATCATTACAGCCTGGCCACATTCAGAGGATGCCAGATGGGAACAAGGCTTTGGATGCGACACTTTCAGAGCTGTGGACCATTCAGGCTCCTCCCTTTGAGGGCTGGTCTGTGTTCACCTGGCCCAGAGCTCCAGGGTAGGAGGCAGCACAGCAATAGAGTGCCCCACCCCCACCCTGTCTGCTCAACTGACTGATGTCTAGGGAGTGGTGTGGCCATAACTAACTCCAAGACATAGCATCCAGGTGGGAATAATCAGGACGCAGAAAACAAATCTACTTTTCTGTTGGTATGGCTGCTTGTCCAGCCTTGCAGTCCTTCCCTGCCATTGCCCTCTTGCTTGTCAATCATTTTGGCTAAAGCCTTGGCATCTTCTGAGGCTGGAAGAGGCTATGTCTGAGAAGTCCACTCTCCCCAGCTGTTCTTGCTTTGTCTTAATTCCAGGAAATTAGATTGTAGTACCAGCTACCATTATCACTGGGACATTCTGGAGGATGTGTGTGTGTGTGTGTGTGTGTGTGTGTGTGTGTGTGTATGTGTGTGTGTGTGTGTGTGTGTGTCTGTGTGTGTAAACTGACCACAGAGGAAGAAAGAGCTGTATTAGCTTTTAATTTCTTATGTATAGTGACATCATGAAAAACAAAAGTGAGTACCCCAAAATGTTGTGAGATCTGAGAATCAGTGTTCCCTCTTCCTAGGAGAAGGGAGACTCAAGGAGAGT
The DNA here is from genome assembly GCA_907169655.1 of Acomys percivali. Lineage (NCBI taxonomy): Eukaryota > Metazoa > Chordata > Mammalia > Rodentia > Muridae > Acomys > Acomys percivali. Next base: position 19,257,941 of record OU015757.1, on the reverse strand, counting down.
GTTCATGATATATCTGGGAGCACACAGAGGCCCCTGTTGGCACAGATGAGCTGTACTGCAGGCTTGTGATCAAGCCTACCTAGGGGAAGACCTGCCTCTAGCCCCTCCTTCTGTGAGGGGCACACCCTCCTGGAGAGGGAAGACTGACAGTGAGATGGGAAGTGGGAAGGGCCCTACTGGGTGTATCTTTAACAGCTCTGGGGCGTTCTTAGAAAACCTTCCCTGCATCTGTTGGCTTTCTGTCCCTTTCTTTCACAATATTCAGTACCACCAAGTAGCAGCCCTGGGCGTGTGACCTGCACCCTTCCTTCACGTTCCATATATTTTGCTGTTTGTCACATGGTTTTAGAGTTATGTACCATTCTGTTGCATGTTGTTGTAGTAAGTAACTCATTTTTCCAGGTGGAGACTTGTTGGCATTGCTCCTGCCGCTCAGCTCTCCTACCCAGAACCCCTCCCCAGTAGTGAAAGAGAAAGGCTGATGCTTCCTAGATCTCTCTTATGGCTGAGCAGAGGGTGGGCAGTCTTCAATACAGGACTTGCACCCAATCTGGGGTCCAGGCAGTGAAGATGGTGACCTTGCAGCCTGCAGGTATTGCTTGCTGGGAAGATAGGTCCTGCTTCTGGCTTCCAGTGGGTGGTGGGGAGTTTAGAGGCAGGTTTCCTGTGATGTGCCAAACGGGCTCAAGGCTGAGCATTCACTTCTGTCAGTGCTCTCTGTAGGCAAGATGGCAGTCCTAAAGATCCTCTCAGAAGCATCACCAGCAAGGAGAAGATCAAAGGAATACCAGGAAGACCCCGAGGAGATAATCCTTTAGGGAGAGCAGAAGTCCCGGTCCAGGTGGGGTTTTAGCACCTTGATTGGCCTTGGGACAACAGGCATAGTTTGCTATGTGGGCAGGAATGTTCCTCCTGCTGAGGGCCTTGTGGGCCCAGTTTCAAATTGGAAAGCCTCTCCATCCATCTTTCTCTCTAACCCCCCTAGTGGCCTGATCACTCTATGTTCCTTAGGCCCTCTTCTTCCTCTCAGTCCCCAGGCCAAGGGCAGCTATAGCTCCTATGTCTGGACACAGTTATTTCTGGGGAAGGAAACCTACCCTGTTTTTCTCCTACTCCAGTCTGGGCATGAGGTCTCACTCCTAGGCAGCTGGGCCTTGTGTTGTGGCTGCAGAGCTCTCACAGAAGCACCGATGGAGCCACACAGTAGGAAAGGAAGGAGCATACACAAGTAGAAAGGCTCAGGCCCAAATACACAGTCAGCTTCTTTGTTTTTCAGCTTATAGAAAAAGAACTAAGAGACTTTGGAGCAAAAACGTCTTTGACCTAGGCCCTAACCACTCCAGGAGTTCTATCCCTGCAGAGCCCCCAAATCCACAGATAAATCCAGGGGAAGCCTGAGCCAGGAGCAGATTCTCTTCAGGTGTAAACGTGCAATTTGGGGGCTTTGAGCTGGTGTGTGGCTGGGCCAGGGCCCCCTTGCCTCTCCCTGACAGATCTGTTAACATGGCCCCCACTGATGACACCTTGCCTTTGCCCAGCGGTTCAGAGACAAGGCAGCATGGTGGTTGCCATGGCGACCTCTCAGCGGCTGCATCCTGCCAGGAGTATTGTGGGACATCACTGGGCCTATGGTTCACTAACTCTGTCTGCAGAGAATCTGTTTCTTAGATGCTCTGCACAGCAGCAGGAGACCAGTCATGGCCACAGAGAGCTCAGAGATGCCTGACTTCTGGGATGTGACCCAGTTGTTAATGCTGAATCATGGGTCCCTGGGTCACCCCTGGAGGGGGGCTGCTGGAGCCAGTTCTGCCTGCAGCTAATATGGATCACCCAAGATACCAGGACGAGAAGATCACTAGGAGGTTGTCTGTGCCAGCTCAGCTGGGCAGTGGTACCATCTATCCTTGTTCACAGCCGGTGGACTCTGATGCCAGCAGGATGGGGGGCCGTGTCCTGACCTTTGATGCTTTTACCAGTGTCCAGGGACTTTCTTGCCTTTAACATTATCTCCATCATTTTTTCCCAAGACCCCGAATCCTGAACTCTGGGACACAGCATCTCATATATTTGTGTTGCTCTATGGCCCCATCGTGGGAGTAGCTGTCACAATGGGGATAGTGTCTATGGAAAGCATCACTAAAGTAAGGCCCAGGTGCCCACTAGAGTTACCAATAGTAGTAACAACTGTAGAGGTCTCCAGGTGCTGCCCGGTGCTGCTGACTCTGAGCCCTGCCTGCCGGTGCTTAAGCCTTGTTTCCCCAGCTTGTTACCTATGGGGTCCTGTAGCACACAGGCTCTGATTAAGGCATCTGCTTCTCCCCTTCTCGCAGGCATCCTGCTGAGTCTACCCCACCAACAGAGGTTGGTGAGATCTTACTAGGGCCAAGAAGATGTGGTGGAGCTATCACATTTGTCAGGGAGTGTGCCCTGGAGACCTCAGACCAGTGGCATCTGTTGATTGTGTTGGTTATGACCTAAGATGGTTTGAAACTGACTCTTGTTTGTACTTTTGCTGATTGTTGGAGAGGGGTCAGAAGACATGCACATGCTAACCTGGGCAAAGAGAGATGAGCGGGTCCTCCTAGGAGGTCCTATGTCCTCTTGAGGGACCACAGCAGCAGATAGGACCCAGAGAAGGGCTCCAGAGACAGTTGTCAGGTCTGAGTGAGTCCTGTACAGGCTGGCCCAGCCTCAGGGTTCTTGCCCTTACTTGCCCACCAAACAGCTCTGACACTTAGGCCCAGGCTGGCTCTGGAATTTAAATTTTGAGTGAACCACTAACATTTCTGCCTCAGACCCTCACTGGTGAAGTGTCCTTGGGGGCCGATGTCCTCTGAAGTTCCTTTCAGTGGGCCTCCCAGCACAGGCCTCTCTAGAAGCCATCTGGGCTGTATCTTCACCCCAGGAGGCTCTCTGTGCCCGCCCACCCTAAGGGGGTCCCCACCAGCGCCCTTTCTCCATGAAAGCCAGGGCTGCTGGCTATGGTGGCTTTGAAGAGCTGAAAGCTCTGAGGATCAAACAGCACTTTGGCCCTTCCAGGATTGGAGGTGAAAGAACCCCAACAGGAGTCCCGAGCAAAGCTACAGGGGGTTCCTCAAAAGTCACAAAGGTCAGGAGGTGGCTCAGCACCAGCTGCAGGAGACTGACCAAGGTAGGGAGGAGCAGGCATGGGGATAGGCTTCCTACATTACTAGATCTGAAGAGATGTTCTTTATTCTGAGTCTTGGCTGAGGGTATCACCAGGGCTGTGGGGGCCCAGGGCTATCACAGGAACTGTGGGTACTATGAGCACCAAGCGTGTCATGGGGGCTGTGAGGGCTGGGGATGCTGTGGCCTGGTGGATCAGCAGCCTGCTGCAAGTCAGTTTCTAACAGCTCTCTTCTGGGCTTGCCTCTGCTGCCACCATAGAGCAAAGAAAGCCTCCGCCCTGAGGAGCCAGCATGCAGCAGAGCATTTATCACATGCTCCTAAGTGGGCCAAAACACGATGTGAATGTGCCAGGCTTGCCTCTCAGGGTCACCCAGGCAGCACTGGTGCCTTAAAAATAGCTGTTTCCCTCACGAATGCGGAGAGCTCTTGATTTTTTTCCCTACATAGGCATGTGAAGGCCATTGTCACCCCGGCTCCCCGCTACCCTCCGCCCCCGGGACATACCTGGTCCCTGGGTAGCTTGGCTTGGAAAGGCCAAGCAAGGGTGTTCAGCTGAGGGTGGTCCTGCTGACTGGCAGGAGCAGGATGGTGTCCTCTGCGTGTTGGGTTTATAGGCGCTCCTCCTCCTGGCAAAGCTCATGGTCCTGGCAGACACAGCTGTTCACGATACAGGCCATGCTCTGAGGTTTAAAGGAGGGTATGGGTGCCTTGCATGAGGTCAAGGCTGCTCACCATGCGTGTCGCTTCCTTCTCTGCTTGGGTACTCCCAAGACCCCTCTTCTGTTCTGAGACATCAGCTGGCTTTATGTGTTGCCCCTTGTGGGAGTCTCTTGCCTTGTGAAAATTCATAGCTTCTAGGACCAGGTCAACCCAAACAAGTGTTGACCCTTGCCAGAGAAGGCTGTCTTCATTTTAGCCTAAGCCGGGGGTTCCAGGCCTCTGCACAGAAGCAGAGCCCAGTGCTAGTGCTGGCCATACTCCTCCCCTGACCACTGTGAACAGCAGCTTTCGGTCCATCCTGAGCTACTGATGTCCCCAGCTCAAAAATAGAGGGAAGGCATATGACGGCCTACTACGTGTGTGACCACCGCTGGGAAGCCCTTCCTCCCCTTTGCCCTTCTCACACATTAAACTGAGTTACAGAGAGAAGACCGTCTCTTTTCTCTGAATTTCAGTTGGCATCTCCAATATATAAAGATGATTTTCTTTGTCTTGCTTTGTTGTTATTGTTTTCTTCTTCTTCTTCTTCTTCTTCTTCTTCTTCTTCTTCTTCTTCTT